>CM038141.1:316204503-317404503 GCA_021437245.1 Aegilops speltoides
CATGTCTACATTGTTCTCGAACCGTAGGGTCCGCACGCTTAAGGTTTCGATGATGCGGTTTCATTATGAGTTTATGTATTTTGATGTACGAAGGTTGTTGAGTCCGGATGTGATCACGGACATGACGAGGAGTCTCGAAATGGTCGAGACATAAAGATTGATATATTGGACGGATATATTTGGACACCGGAAAGGTTCCGGTGAGATTGGTAATATATCGGAGTTCCGGAGGTTACCGAACCCCCGTGAAAGTATATGGGCCTTATTGGGCCTTAGTGGAAGGGAGGAGAAGGAGCAAGGGAGGCGCCCCCAAGCCCAATCCGAATGGGAGGGGGCCGCCCCCTTCCTCTCTCTCCTCCCCTTCCTTCCTTCTCCTATTCCTAATAGGAAGGGGGCCAAACCTACTTGGAGTAGGTTTGCCCCCCCTATGGCGCGCCTCCTCCCTAGGCCGGCCTCCTCCTCCCTCCTCCTTTATATCTGAGGCGGGGCACCCTAGACACACAAGTTGATCATTGAGATCGTTCCTTAGCCGTGTGCGGTGCCCCCCTCCACGATATTACACCTCGGTCATATTGTAGCGGTGCTTAGGTGAAGCCCTGCAACAGGAGAACATCAAGATCGTCACCACGCCGTCGTGCTGACGGAACTCCTCCCCGCGCCTCTGCTGGATCGGAGATCGGGGTGTGTCATCGAGCTGTACGTGTGTCAAGAACTCGGAGGTGCCGGAGTAACGGTGCTTGGATCGGTCGGACCGAGAGGACGTACGACTACTTCCTCTACGTTGCGTCAACGCTTCCGCTTCGGTCTACGAGGGTACGTAGACAACACTCTCCCCTCTCGTTGCTATGCATCACCATGATCTTGCATGTGCGTAGGAAATTTTTTGAAATTACTACGTTCCCCAATAGTGGTATTAGAGCCTAGGTTTTTATGGTTTGATGTTATATGCACGAGTAGAACACAAGTGAGTTGTGGGCGATATAAGTCATACTGCTTACCAGCATGTCATACTTTGGTTCGGCGGTATTGTTGGATGAAGCAGCCGGACCGACATTACGCCAGACGCTTACGCGAGACTGGTTTACCGCCGTGCTTTGCACACAGGTGACTAGCGGTGTCGGTTTCTCAACTTTAGTTGAACCGAGTGTGGCTACGCCCGGTCCTGCGAAGGTTAAAACAGCATCAACTTGACAAACTATCGTTGTGGTTTTGATGCGTGGGTGAGATTGGTTCTTGCTTAAGCCCGTAGCAGCCACGTAAAACTTGCAACAACAAAGTAGAGGACGTCTAACTTGTTTTTGCAGGCATGTTGTGATGTGATATGGTCAAGACGTGATAAGATATAAGTTGTTGTATGAGATGATCATGTTTTGTTGAAGTTATCGGCAATGGCGAAGCCCTATGGATGTCTCTTTGTTGCATAAGATGCAAGTGCCAAATAATTGCTTTACTTTATCGCTATACGATAGCAATAGTTGCAAGAGCAATAGTTGGTGAGACAACCATGTGATGACACATTGATATAGATCAAGATGATGAAGATCATGGTGTCGTGCGGTGACGATAGAGATCATGACAAGATTTTGGAGATGGAGATCAAAGGCGCAAGATGATCATGGCCATATCATGTCACATATTTTGATTGCATATGATGTTTATCTATTATACATCTTATTCTTGCTTTGATTGACGGTAGCATTTTAAGATGATCTCTCACTAATTATCAAGAAGTGTTCTCCTTGAGTATGCACCGTTGCCAAAGTTCGTCGTGCCTGACACCACGTGATGATCGGGTGTGATAAGCTCTCGTCCATCTACAACGGGTGCAAGCCAGTTTTGCACACGCAGAATACTCGAGTTAAACTTGACGAGCCTAGCATATGCAGATATGGCCTCGGAACACGAAGACCGAAGGTCGGCGTGAATCATATAGTAGATATGATCAACATAAGATTTTCACCATTGAAAACTACTCCATCTCACGTGATGATCGGTTATGGTTTAGTTGATTTGGATCACGTGATCACTTAGATGACTAGAGAGATGTCTGCCTAAGTGGGAGTTCTTTAGTAATATGATTAATTGAACTTCAATTTATCATGAACTTAGTCCCGTAGTATTTTGCAAATTATGTTGTAAGATCAATAGCTTGCGTTGTTGCTTTCATATGTTTATTTTGATATGTTCCTAGAGAAAATGTATTGAAAGATGTTAGTAGCAATGATGCGGATTGGATCCGTGATCGAGGTTTATCCTCATTGCTTGCCTGTAAGAATTATGTCCTTGATGCATCGCTAGGTGACAAACCTATTGCAAGAGCAGATGTAGACGTTATGAACGTTTGGCTAGCTCAATATGATGACTGCTTGATAGTTTTGTGCACCATGCTTTATGGCTTAGAATCGGGACTTCAAAGATGTTTTGAACATCATGGACCATACGAGATGTTCCAGGAATTGAAGTTAATATTTCAAGCAAATACCCGAGTTGAGAGATATGAAGTCTCCAACAAGCTCTATAGCTAAAAGATGGAGGAGAATCGCTCAACTAGTGAGCATGTGCTCAGATTGATTGTCTGGGTACTACAATCGCGTGAATCAAGTGGGAGTTAATCTTCCAAATAAGATTTTGATTGACAGAATTCTCTAGTCACCATCACCAAGTTAGTAGAACTTCGTGATGAACTATAGTATGCAAGGGATGATGAAAATGATTCCCGAGTTTTTCATGATGATGAAATCGATGAAGGTAGAAATCAAGAAAGAACATCAAGTGTTGATGATTAACAAGACCACTAGTTTCAAGAAAAAGGGCAAAGGGATAGAAGGGAACTTCAAGAAGAACGGCAAGCAAGTTGCTGCTCAAGTGAAGAAGCCCAAGTATGGACCTAAGCCTGAGACTAAGTGCTTCTACTACAAAGGGACTGGTCACTGGAAGCAGAACTACCCCAAGTATTTGGCGGATAAGAAGGATGGCAAAGTGAACAAAGGTATATTTGATATACATGTTATTGATGTGTACTTTACTAGTGTTTATAGCAACCCCTTGGTATTTGGTACTAGTTCAGTTGCTAAGAGTAGTAACTCGAAACGGGAGTTGCAGAATAAACAGAAACTAGTTAAGGGTGAAGTGACGATGTGTGTTGAAAGTAGTTTCAAGATTGATATGATCATCATCGCACACTCCCTATACTTTCGGGATTAGTGTTGAACCTAAATAAATGTTATTTGGTGTTTGCGTTGAGCATGAATATGATTTGATCATGTTTATTGCAATACGGTTATTCATTTAAGTAAGAGAATAAACTGTTGTTCATTTACATGAATAAAACCTTATATGGTTACACACCCAATGAAAATGGTTCATTGGATCTCGATCGTAGTGATACACATATTCATAATATTGAAACCAAAAGATGCAAAGTTAATAATGATAGTGCAACTTATTTGTGGCAATCGCCGTTTAGGTCATATTGGTGTAAAGCGCATGAAGAAACTCCATGCCGATGGGATTTTGGAATCACTTGATTATGAATCACTTGATGCTTGCGAACCATGCCTCATGGGCAAGATGACTAAGACTCCGTTCTCGGAACAATGGAGCGAAACAACTGACTTATTGGAAATAATACATCTTGATGTATGCGATCTGATGAGTGTTAAGGCTCGCGGCGGGTATCGTTATTTTCTGACCTTCACAGATGATTTGAGTAGATATGGGTATATCTACTTGATGAAAACTAAGTCTGAAACATTTGAAAAGTTCAAAGAATTTCAGAGTGAAGTGGAACATCATCGTGACAAGAAAATAAGGTTTCTACGATCTGATCGCGGAGACAAATATTTGAGTTACGAGTTTGGTCTTCAATTAAAACAATGTGGAATAGTTTCACAAATTCATGCCACCTGGAACACCACATCATAATGGTGTGTCCGAACGTCATAACCGTACTTTATTGGATATAGTACAATCTATGATGTTTCTTACCGATTTACCAATATCGTTTTGGGATCATGCATTAGAGACAGTTGCATTCACGTTAAATATGGCACCATCTAAATCCGTTGAGACGACACTATATGAACTGTGGTTTAGAAAGAAACCAAAGTTGTCGTTTCTTAAAGTTTGGGGCTGCGATGCTTATGTGAAAAGTTTCATCTGATAAGCTCAAACCCAAATCGGAGAAGTGCGTCTTCATAGAATACCCAAAGGAAATTGTTGGGTACACCTTCTATCACAGATCCGAAGGCAAAACATTCGTTGCTAATAAATGGATCCTTTCTAGAGAAGGAGTTTCTCTCGAAAGAAGTGAGTGGGAGGAAAGTAGAACTTGATGAGGTAATTGCACCTTCTCCCTTATTGGAAAGTAGTTCATCACAGAAATTTGTTCCTGTGACTACTACACCAATTAGTGAGGAAGCTAATGATGATGATCATGTAACTTCAGATCAAGTTACTACCGAATCTCGTAGGTAAACCAGAGTGAGATCCGCACTAGAGTGGTACGGTAATCCTGTTCTGGAAGTCATGTAACTAGACCATGATGAACCTACGAACTATGAGGAAGCGATGATGAGCCCAGATTCCGCAAATGGCTTGAAGCCATGAAATCTGAGATGGGATCCATGTATGAGAACAAAGTATGGACTTTGGTTGACTTGCCCGATGGTCGGCAAGCAATTGAGAATAAATGGATCTTCAAGAAGAAGACTGACGCTGACGGTAATGTTACTGTCTACAAAGCTCGACTTGTTGCAAAAGGTTTTCGACAAGTTCAAGGGGTTGACTACGATGAGACCTTCTCACCCGAAGCGATGCTTAAGTCTGTCCGAATCATGTTAGCAATTGCCGCATTTTATGATTATGAAATCTGGCAAATGGATAAACAAAACTGCATTCCTTAATGGAGTTATTAAAGAAGAGTTGTATGTGATGCAACCAAGAGGTTTTGTCGATCCTAAAGGTGTTAACAAAATGTGCATCTATGGACTGGTGCAAGCATCTCGGAGTTGGAATATACGCTTTGATAAGTTGATCAAAGCATATAGTTTATCTGAGACTTGCGAAGAAGCTCAGTATTTACTAGAAAGTGAGTGGGAGCACTACAACATTTCTGATAAGTATATGTGAATGACATATTGTAGATTGGAAATAATGTAGAATTATTCTGCAAAGCATAAAGGAGTGTTTAAAAGGAGTTTTTCAAAGAAAGACCTCGGTGAAGCTGCTTACATATTGAGCATTAAGATCTATAGAGATAGATCAAGACGCTTGATAAGTTTTTCAATGAGTACATACCTTGACAAGATTTTGAAGTAGTTCAAAATGGAGCATCAAAGAAAGAGTTCTTGCCTGTGTTACAAGGTGTGAAATTGAGTAAGACTCAAAACCCGACCACGGCGAGAAGATAGAAAGAGAATGAAAGTCATTCCCTATGCCTTGGCCATAGGTTCTATAAAGTATGCCATGTTGTGTACCAGATCTATTGTATACCCCGCCTTTGAGTTTGGCAAGGAGTACAATAGTGATCTAGGAGTAGATCATTTGGACAACGGTCAAAATTATCCTTAGTGGAATAAGGATATGTTTCTCGATTATGGAAGTGACAAAAGGTGAAGGAAATATGCCCTAGAGGCAATAATAAAGTTATTATTTATTTCCTTATTTCATGATAAATGTTTATCATTCATGCTAGAATTGTATTAACCGGAAACATGATACATGTGTGAATGCATAGACAAAACAACATGTCACTAGTATGCCTCTACTAGACTAGCTTGTTAATCAAAGATGGTTATGTTTCCTGACCATAAACAAAGGAGTTGTTATTTGATTAACGAGGTCACATCATTAGTAGAATGATCGATTGACATGACCCATTCCCTTAGCTTAGCACACGATCGCTTAGTATGTTGCTACTGCTTTTATCCATGACTTATACATGTTCCTGTAACTATGAGATTATGCAACTCCGTTTACGGAGGAACACTTTGGTGCTACCAAACGTCACAACGTAATCGGGTGATTATAAAGGAGTACTACAGGTGTCTCCAAAGGCGAGATGTTGGGTTGGCGTATTTGAGATTAGGTTTTGTCACTCCGATTGTCGGAGAGGTATCTCTGGGCCTTCTCGGTAATGCACATCACTTGAAGCCTTGCAAGCACTACAACTAATGAGTTAGTTGTGAGATGATGTATTACGGAACGAGTAAAGAGACTTGCCGTGCGAGATTGAACTAGGTATTGGATACCGACGATCGAATCTCGCAAGTAACATACCGATGACAAAGGAACAACGATGTTGTTATGCGGTCTGACCGACAAAGATCTTCGTAGAATATGTAGGAACCAATATGGGCATCCAGGTCCCGCTGTTGGTTATTGACCGTGAATGGTTCTAGGTCATGTCTACATTGTTCTCGAACCGTAGGGTCCGCACGCTTAAGGTTTCGATGATGGTAATTATGAGTTTATGTATTTTGATGTACCAAGGAGTTCGAGTCCGGATGTGATCACGGACATGACGAGGAGTCTCGAATGGTCGAGACATAAAGATTGATATATTGGAAGCCTATGTTTGGAGTTCGAATGGTTCCGGCGGCGGAATTTATCGTCTACCGGAGGTTACTGGAACCCCGGGAGGTAAATGGGCCTCGATGGGCCTTAGTGGAAAGGAGGAGGGCAGCCCAAGGCTGGCGCACAGCCTCCCCTTCCCTAGTCCTACTAGGACTAGGAGAAGGGGCCGCCCCCTCTCTCTTTCCCCCTCCCGAATCCTAGTCCAACTAGGATTGGGGGAATCCTACTCCCTGAGGGAGTAGGACTCCTTGGCGCGCCAAGCTTGGCCGGCCGCCCCTCCCCTTGGCTCCTTTATATACGGGGCAGGGGGCACCTTGGAACACACAAGTTGATCGTGAGATCGTTCCTTAGCCGTGTGCGTGCCCCTCCACCATATTCCACCTCGGTTATACTGTCATGAAGCTTAGGCGAAGCCTGCGCCGTGAAACATCAAGATCGTCACCACGCCGTCGTCGACGGAACTCTCCCTCGACACTCGGCTGGATCGAGTACGAGGGACGCCATCGAGCTGTACGTGTGTCAAGAACTCGGGGCGCCGAGTAACGGCGCCGGATCGGTCGGATCGCGAGGAGAACGTCGACTACTTCCTCTACGTTGTGATCGCTTCCGCCGGGTCTACAAGGGTATGTAGACAACACTCTCCCCTCTCGTTGTTATACATCACCATGATCTTGCGTGTGCGTAGGAAAATTTTTGAAATTACTCGTTCCCCAACAAAGGCATCCGAGCCTAGGTTTTTATGGTTTGATGTTATGCACGAGTAGAACACAAGTGAGTTGTGGGCGATACAAGTCATACTACCTACCAAAGATGTCATACTTTGGTTCAGCGGTATTGTGAGATGAAGCGGCCCAGGACCGACATTACGCGTGACGCTTACGCGAGACTGGTTTCACCGCCACGAGCACTCGTTGCTTAAAGGTGACCGGTGGGTGCTGTCTCTCTCACTTTAGTTGAACTGAGTGTGGCTACGCCCGGTCCTTGAGAAGGTTAAAAGCGAGTCTATTTGACGAAGTATCGTTGTGGTTTTGATGCGTAGGTGAGACTGGTTCTTGCTTAAGCCCGTAGCAGCCACGTAAAATTTGCAACAACAAAGTAGAGGACGTCTAACTTGTTTTTGCAGGCATGTTGTGATGTGATATGGTCAAGACGTGATGCTATATTTTATTGTATGAGATGATCATGTTTTGTAACCGGTTATCGGCAATCGGCAGGAGCCATATGGTTGTCGCTTTATTGTATGCAATGCAATCGCCCTGTAATGCTTTACTTTATCACTAAGCGGTAGCGATAGTCGTAATAGCATAAGTTTGGCGAGACGACAACGATGCTGCGATGAAGATCAAGGTGTCGCGCCGGTGGCGATGGTGATCATGGTGGTGCAACAAGATGGAGATCATGAAGCACAAGATGATGATGACCATATCATATCACTTATATTGATTTGCATGTGATGTTTATCCTTTTATGCATCTTATCTTGCTTTGATTGACGGTAGCATTATAAGATGATCTCTCACTAAATTATCAAGAAGTGTTCTCCCGGGTATGCACCGCTGCCAAAGTTCGTCGTGCCCGGACACCACGTGATGATCGGGTGTGATAAGCTCTCGTCCATCTACAACGGGTGCAAGCCAGTTTTGCACGCAGAGAATACTCGGGTTATACTTGACGAGCCTAGCATATGCAGATATGGCCTCGGAACACGGAGACCGAAAGGTCGAGCGTGAATCATATAGTAGATATGATCAACATAAGATGTTCACCATTGAAAACTACTCCATTTCACGTGATGATCGGTTATGGTTTAGTTGATTTGGATCACGTGATCACTTGGATGACTAGAGAGATGTCTTTCTAAGTGGGAGTTCTTAAGTAATATGATTAATTGAACTTAAATTTATCATGAACTTAGTACCGATAGTATCTTGCTTGTTTATGTTTGATTGTAGATAGATGGCTCGTCTTTGTTGTTCCGTTGAATTTTAATGCGTTCCTTGAGAAAGCAAAGTTGAAAGATGATGGTAGCAATTACACGGATCGGGTCCGTAATTTGAGGATCATCCTCATTGCTGCCTGTAAGAGTTACGTCCCGGATGCACCGCTAGGTGCCAGACTCTTGCTAATGCAACCGCAGATGTTATAAACGTCTGGCGAGCAAAGCTGATGACTACTCTATAGTTCAATGTGCCATGCTTTACGGCTTAGAACCGGGACTTCAACGACGTTTTGAACGTCATGGAGCATATGAGATGTTCCAGAGTTGAAGTTAATATTCCAACAGTAATGCCCGGATTGAGAGATATGAAGTCTCCAATAAGTTCTATAGCTGCAAGATGGAGGAGAATAGTTACATTAGTGAGCATATACTCGAATGTCCGGGTACTACAATCACTTGACGCAATTGGGAGTTAATCTTCCGGATGATTGTGTCATTGATGAATTCTTCAATCACCGCCACCAAGCTACAAAGGCTTCGTGATGAACTATAATATGCAAGGGTTAGTAAAGACTATACCGAGCTCTTCGCAATGCTAAAGGCTGCGGAGGTAGAAATCAAAAAGGAGCATCAAGTGTTGATGGTCAATAAGACCACTAGTTTCAAGAAGAAAGGCAAAGGGAAGAAGAAGGAATCTCAAGAAGAACAGCAAGCAAGTTGTTTGCTCAGAGAAGAAACCCAAGTCCGCCCTAAACCTGAAACGAGTGCTTCTACCGCAAGCGGTATCGTCACTTTGAAGCGGAACTGCCCCAAGTATTTGGCGGATAAGAAGGATGGCAAGGTGAACAAAGGTATATGTGATATACATGTTATTGATGTGTACCTTACTAGAGCTCGCAGAGCACTGGTATTTTGATCTGGTTACTTGCTAATATTTGCAACTCAAAGCAGGACTACGGATTGCTTAACACCGCAAAGGACGAGGTGACGATGCGTGGGAAATGGTTCCAAAGTCGATGTGATCGCGGTCGGCACGCTACCTCTACATCTACCTCGGGATTAGTTTTAGACCTAAATAATTGTTATTTGGTGCTGCGTTGAGCATGAACATTATATCTGGATCTTGTTTGATGCGAGACGGTTATTCATTTAAATCGAGAATAATGGTTGTTCTATTTATATGAGTAATATCTTTTATGGTCATGCACCCTTGAGGAATGGTCTATTTTGATGAATCTCGATAGTAGTGATATACATATTCATAATGTTGAAACCAAAAGATGCAGAGTTGATAATGAAAGTGCAACTTATTTGTGGCAATCGCCGTTTAGGTCATATCGGTGTAAAGCGCATGAAGAAACTCCATCTTGATGGACTTTTGGAGTCACTTGATTATGAATCACTTGGCACTTGAACCGTGCCTCATGGGCAAGATGACTAGAACACCGTTCTCCGGTACTATGGAGAGAGCAACGGATTTGTTGGAAATCATACATACAGATGTGTGTGGTCCAATGAATGTTGAGGCTCGTGGCGGATATCGTTATTTTCTCACCTTCACAGATGACTTAAGCAGATATGGGCATATCTACTTAATGAAACATAAGTCTGAAACATTTGAAAAGTTCAAAGAATTTCAGAGTGAAGTTGAAAATCATCGTAACAAGAAAATTAAGTTTCTACGATCGATCGTGGAGGTGAATATTTGAGTTACGAGTTTGGTCTACATTTGAAACAATGCGGAATAGTTTCAAGAACTCACGCCACCGGAACACCACAACGTAATGGTGTGTCCGAACGTCGAATCGTACTTTACTAGATATGGTACGATCTATGATGTCTCTTCTGATTTACCGCTATCGTTTTGGGGTTATGCTCTAGAGACGGCCGCATTCACACTTGAATAGAACACCGTCGAAATCCGTTGAGACGACACCTTATGAACTGTGGTTTAGCAAGAAACCAAAGTTGTCGTTTCTTAAAGTTTGGGGATGCGATGCTTATGTGAAAAAGCTTCAACCTGATAAGCTCGAACCCAAATCGAGAAATGTGTCTTCATAGGATACCCAAAGGAAACAGTTGGGTACACCTTCTATCACAGATCCGAAGGCAAGACATTTGTTGCTAAGAATGGATCCTTTCTAGAGAAGGAGTTTCTCTCGAAAGAAGTGAGTGGGAGGAAAGTGGAACTTGATGAGGTAGTAGTACCTTCTCCCTTACTTGAAAGTAGTTCGTCGCAGAAACCAGTTTACGAGACACTGCACCAAGTAGTGAGGAAGTTGATGATGTTGATCATGAAACTTCAGATCAAGTTACTCTGTAACCTCGTAGATCAACCAGAGTAAGATCCGCACTGAGTGGTACGGTAATCCTGTTCGAAGTCATGCTACTAGATCATGATGAACCTACGAACTATGAAGAAGCGATGGTGAGCCCAGATTCCAAAAAATGGCTTGAGGCCATGAAATCGAGATGGGATCCATGTATGAAAACAAAGTATGGACTTTGGTTGACTTGCCCGAGGGTAGGCAAGCAATAGAAAACAAGTGGATCTTCAAGAAGAAGACCGACGCCGACGGTAATGTTATCGTCTATAAAGCTCGACTTGTCGCAAAAGGTTTTCGCAAGTTCAAGGGATTGACTACGATGAGACCTTCTCACCAGTGGCGATGCTTAAGTCCGTCCGAATCATGTTAGCAATTGCCGCATTTTATGATTATGAAATTTGGCAAATGGATGTAAAGACTGCATTCTGAATGGATTTACGGAAGAAGAGTTGTATATGATGCAACCGAAGGTTTTATCGATCCAAAGGAGCTAACAAAGTGTGCAAGCTCCAGCGATCCATATATGGACTGGTGCAAGCATCTCGAGTTGGAATAAACGCTTTGATAGTGTGATCAAAGCATTTGGGTTTGTACTGAGACTTTTGGAGAAGCTCATTTACAAGAAAGTGAGTGGGAGCTCAGAGCATTTCGATATTATATGTGGATGACATATTGCTGATCGGAAATGATATAGAATTTCTGGATAGCATAAAGGGATACTTGAACAAGAGTTTTTCAATGAAAGACCTCGGTGAAGCTGCTTACATATTAGGCATTAAGATCTATAGAGATAGATCAAGGCGCTTAATTGGACTTTCACAAAGTACATACCTTGATAAAGTTTTGAAGAAGTTCAAAATGGATCAAGCAAAGAAAGGGTTCTTGCTCGTGTTACAAGGTGTGAAGTTGAGTCGACTCAATGCCCGACCACCGCAGAAGATAGAGAGAAATGAAAGATGTTCCTATGCTTCAGCCATAGGCTCTATCATGTATGCAATGCTTGTGTACCGACCTGATGTGTGCCTTGCTATAAGCCTAGCAGGAAGGTACCAAAGTAATCCAGAGTGGATCATTTGGACAATGTCAAGAACATCTGAAATACGAAAAGGACTAAGGATATGTTTCTCGATATGGAGGTGACAAAGAGCTCATCGTGGCAGTTACGTTGATGCAAGCTTTGACACTGATCCGGACGATTCTAAATCGCAGACCGGATCGTATTTACACTAAACGGAGGAGCTGTCGGTTGGTGCGAGTCTAAACAAAGCGTCGTGGCGGGATCTACATGTGAAGCGGAATACATAGCAGCTTCGAAGCAGCTAATGAAGGAGTGCGGATGAAGGAGTTCATATCCGATCTAGGTGTCATACCTAGTGCATCGGGTCCAATGAAAATCTTCGTGACAATCTCGAGCTATTGCCTTAGCGAAGGAATCCAGATTTCACAAGAGGACCAAGCACATCAAGAGACGCTTCAATTCCATCCGGACTTAGTCGGATGGAGACATAGAGATTTGCAAGATACATACGGATCTGAATGTTGCGCACCCGTTGACTAAGCCTCTTCCACGAGCAAAACATGATCAGCACCAAGACTCCATGGGTGTTAGAATCATTACTATGTAATCTAGATTATTGACTCTAGTGCAAGTGGGAGATCAAGGAAATATGCCCTAGAGGCAATAATAAAGTTATTATTTATTTCCTTATTTCATGATAAATGTTTATCATTCATGCTAGAATTGTATTAACCGGAAACATGATACATGTGTGAATGCATAGACAAAACAACATGTCACTAGTATGCCTCTACTAGACTAGCTTGTTAATCAAAGATGGTTATGTTTCCACCATAAACAAAGGAGTTGTTATTTGATTAACGAGGTCACATCATTAGTAGAATGATCTGATTGACATGACCCATTCCCTTAGCTTAGCACACGATCGTTTAGTATGTTGCTACCGCTTTTATCCATGACTTATACATGTTCCTGTAACTATGAGATTATGCAACTCCGTTTACGGAGGAACACTTTGGTGCTACCAAACGTCACAACGTAATCGGGTGATTATAAAGGAGTACTACAGGTGTCTCCAAAGGCGATGTTGGGTTGGCGTATTTGAGATTAGGTTTTGTCACTCCGATTGTCGGAGAGGTATCTCTGGGCCTTCTCGGTAATGCACATCACTCAAGCCTTGCAAGCACTACAACTAATGAGTTAGTTGTGAGATGATGTATTACGGAACGAGTAAAGAGACTTGCCGTAACGAGATTGAACTAGGTATTGGATACCGACGATCGAATCTCGGGCAAGTAACATACCGATGACAAAGGGAACAACGTATGTTGTTATGCGGTCCGACCGACAAAGATCTTCGTAGAATATGTAGGAACCAATATGGGCATCCAGGTCCCGCTGTTGGTTATTGACCGTGAATGGTTCTAGGTCATGTCTACATTGTTCTCGAACCGTAGGGTCCGCACGCTTAAGGTTTCGATGGCGATGTAATTATGAGTTTATGTATTTTGATGTACCGAAGGAGTTCGAGTCCCGGATGTGATCACGGACATGACGAGGAGTCTCGGAATGGTCGAGACATAAAGATTGATATATTGGAAGCCTATGTTTGGAGTTGGAATGGTTCCGCGGCGGAATTTATTCGAGTCTTAGGAGGTTACGGAACCCCGGGAGGTAAATGGGCCTCGATGGGCCTTAGTGGAAAGGAGGAGGGCAGCCCAAGGCTGGCAGCGCCTCCTCCCCTTCCCTAGTCCTACTAGGACTAGGAGAAGGGGCCGCCCTCTCTCTTTCCCCCTCCGGAATCCTAGTCCAACTAGGATTGGGGGAATCCTACTCCCGAGGGAGTAGGACTCCTGGCGCGCCAAGCTTGGCGGCCGCCCCTCCCCTTGGCTCCTTTATATCACGGGGGGGGCACCTTGGAACACACAAGTTGATCGTGAGATCGTTCCTTAGCCGTGTCGCGTGCCCCCTCCACCATATTCCACCTCGGTTATACTGTCATGAAGCTTAAGCGAAGCCCTGCGCCGGTGAAACATCAAGATCGTCCCACGCCGTCGTCTTGTGGAACTCTCCCTCGACACTCGGCTGGATCGAGTCGAGGGACGTCATCGAGCTGTCGTGTGTGTCAAGAACTCGGGCGTCGAATGTAACGGCGCCGGATCGGTCGGATCGCGAGGAGAACGTCGACTACTTCCTCTACGTTGTGATCGCTTCCGCCGGGTCTACAAGGGTATGTAGACAACACTCTCCCCTCTCGTTGTTATACATCACCATGATCTTGCGTGTGCGTAGGAAAATTTTTTGAAATTACTACGTTCCCCAACAAAAGGTTCGTCGTAAAGGGTTACGTCGATGCAAGTTTTGACACCGATCTGGATGACTCTAAGTCTCGATCTAGATACATATTGAAAGTGGGAGCAATTAGCTAGAGTAGCTCCGTGCAGAGCATTGTAGACATAAAAAATTGCAAAATACATAACGGATCTGAATGTGAAAGACCCGTTGACTAAGATTCTCTCACAAGCAAAACATGATCACACCTAAGTACTCTTTGGGTGTAAATCACATAGCGATGTGAACTAGATTACTGAATCTAGTAAACCCTTTGGATGTTGGTCACATGGTGATGTGATCTAGATTATTAACTCTAGTGCAAGTGGGAGACTGAAGGAAATATGCCCTAGAGGCAATAATAAAGTTATTATTTATTTCCTTATATCATGATAAATGTTTATTATTCATGCTAGAATTGTATTAACCGAAACATAATACATGTGTGAATATATAGACAAACAGAGTGTCACTAGTATGCCTCTACTTGACTAGCTTGTTAATCAAAGATGGTTATGTTTCCTAACCATGGACAAAGAGTTGTTATTTGATTAACGGGATCATATCATTAGTTGAATGATCGATTGACATGACCCATTCCGTTAGCTTAGCACCCGATCGTTTAGTATGTTGCTATTGCTTTCTTCATGACTTATACATGTTCCTATGACTATGAGATTATGCAACTCCGTTTACGGGAGGAACACTTTGTGTGCTACCAAACGTCCTGGCGTAATCGGGTGATTATAAAGGTGCTCTACAGGTGTCTCCGAAGGTACTTGTTGAGTTGGCGTATTTCGAGATTAGGATTTGTCACTCCAAATGTCGGAGAGGTATCTCTGGGCCCTCTCGGTAATACACATCACTTAAGCCTTGCAAGCATTTCAACTAATGAGTTAGTTGCGAGATGATGTATTACGGAACGAGTAAAGAGACTTGCGATAACGAGATTGAACTAGGTATTGGATACCGACGATCGAATCTCGGGCAAGTAACATACCGGTGACAAAGGAACAACGTATGTTGTTGTGCGGTTTGACCGATAAAGATCTTCGTAGAATATGTAGGAACCAATATGGGCATCCGGTCCCGCTATTGGTTATTGACTCGGAGACGTGTCTCGGTCATGTCTACATTGTTCTCGAACCGTAGGGTCCGTGACGCTTAAGGTTTCGATGACGATTTCATTATGAGTTTATGTATTTTGATGTACGAAGGTTGTTCGAGTCCGGATGTGATCACGGACATGACGAGGAGTCTCGAAATGGTCGAGACATAAAGATTGATATATTGGACGGACATATTTGGACACCGAAAGGTTCCGGGTGAGATTGGGAATATCTGGGAGTTAGGGAGGTTACCGAACCCCGATAAGTATATGGGCCTTATTGGGCCTTAGTGGAAGGAGGAGAAGGATCAAGGGAGGCGCGCCCCCAAGCCCAATCCGACTGGGAGGGGGGCCCCCTTCCTCTCTCCTCCCCCTCTTCCTTCCTTCTCCTATTCCTAATAGGAAAGGGGGCCAAACCTACTTGGAGTTGGTTTGCCCCCTATGGCGCCCTCCTCCCTAGGCCGGCCTCCTCCTCTCTCCTCCTTTATATCTGGGCGGGGGCACCCTAGACACACAAGTTGATCATTGAGATCGTTCCTTAGCCGTGTGCGGTGCCCCTCCACGATATTACACCTCGGTCATATTGTAGCGGTGCTTAGGCGAAGCCTGCGCGACAGAGAACATCAAGATCGTCACCACGCCGTCGTCTTGTGGAACTCCTCCCCGCGCCTCTGTTGGATCGGAGATCGGGGTGTGTCATCGAGCTGTCGTGTGTCAAGAACTCGGAGGTGCCGAGTAACGGTGCTTGGATCGGTTGGACCGAGAGGACGTCGACTACTTCCTCTACGTTGCGTCAACGCTTCGCTTGGTCTCACGAGTGCGTAGACAACACTCTCCCTCTCATTGCTATGCATCACCATGATCTTGCATGTGCGTAGGAATTTTTTTGAAATTACTACGTTCCCCAACACCAGATTCTAGGGTGTGCACATGTTGTGCATAACGACCGTCGGCTATACTGGTTTGTGATCTCGGCTTGCCATGGGACGGATTGGTGAGGCCAACGGCTTAGATGGTGTGCTTTGATGCGTGGTCAGAGCACATCATCAAGCTAGTAGATGTAGCGACATAGGTTGCCATGAATGTGGCTTGAGATTGATCTATGCATATATTTTTGTCAAACTCTGTTGAGTAATATAAAGATATTTGTGTGCAACCCTCGACGCAGAGGCCGGAAGTTATCCTCTTTTCCAAAAAAGGTGCATAACCATAGGCCGGCTTCCAAGACAACGGAGTGCTGGTGTGCGGTTTAGGCTAGTCATAGTGGGGAGTAACTTAGACTAGTAACATACATATGTTACTAGTCCATGTTACCACCTTCATAGTGGGAAGTGTCATAGGTGTAGTAACATGCATATCTTCATTTATTGCTTTGTAGACTCATTTTGTATTGGAAACCGCTATGTGATGGTAACATATTATGTTACTCTATTTGTCTCTCTCTTCTTTAATTACATGACATGTCATCTTTTTTGCTTATGTGGCATCTAAGACTAGCCAATGAAGACCAACACAACATCAAATAGACAACGCCTTCAACAAGGTGATGATGCAAGTTCGTCGCTACTGAGCCTGACCAATAAAGGCCAAGACAAGAGTTTGCATCAAGGACATGAAGTGGTGTTCCAACCAAAATCTTGATGGCAGAAATGGCCACATCCGTCAGTATTCCACGCCAAGGCAAAATGCGCTAATAGATTGGAAGGACATCTTCCCACCTAAGAGCACTGTCACAACCGTCAAGGGGCCGCCAATGTCGATCTGGTTGTTGCCACTCCTCACTGCTACGAGTCATAGTGTAGCATCCACTGTACCATATCTATGCCCCTTACTCATTAGTGTTGGACATTGCACATGGTGACGCAAGTCTCCTCCTGTGATGACCGCTACCTTCTCACCAGAGGAAAATCCCTCTTTAGCCGCCAATGGTTGCCCATAGCACTACACACGATCACTCCCGTCGTGCCTGCAAATACGCCGATGGACTGGAGATGCACCAATGCACCCCTTTATCTCCTTGTCACTATTGTGGAAGGCCGCTGATACGTCCATTTTGTATCACTATTTCCTATTATAAATTCCTCTTTATCATTGATATTTTGAACACTATACTCAATTCCAATGTCTTTTCCCTTCAATTTGCATGAAAACACATTGAGAGGGAATTTACCGGAATGAAAAACAGGAGGCAAAATATGGCAGTGAAGAAAGCAATTTTTCGGAGCTCGATAAATACCACAAAAATCCAGAAAATCTTTTACGAGAAAATACCCACGAAGCCAAAAGATGACAGCCTAGCCGAACCCACATGCCGGTGTCTTTGCCTGCATCAGGCTAGTTCAATCGCTACAGTCAGGGCATGCGGCGCATCCCTTTACACCTGTCACGCATTGCCTACGCCCCTCTCAGGATGGTTCGGTTGGACCAGCCGGGACGGGTCGATTGCACCAGGTGATCTTGCGTGAGTGGCTTCCCTATCACACCTCGCGTCGATGCCTCTGTAGTTGGTTCTGTCGGGATAGCCAGGTGTCCAGTTGCGTCCGCAGTGCCGGCTCAGCATGGAGGCAGGAAGTCATCATCGTTCGCTCCATGCCGGGTTGTTTTTGTCTGTTTTGTTGGCCACCTGGGTTGGATCAATGGCCGTTTGGGTCTTTTCCTTAGGTCGGTACAGTTGGCTCTCAGCACGTCTTTTATACGTTTGTTGTTACACAATGCATCCCACACGGTGCGGACGAGGTCTCTTCTTACAGCTCTGTGCCTGGCTCCTCGAGCCTCTTCCGCGTGTATTGGCGTCGCCCCCTCTATGGCGCAGGGGCAACCCTAGAGCCCCCGCCGCGCTCTCCCTCCTCTCTCCCTTCCCTCAGTCGTTGCCAAAGGGGCTCCTAGGCGCTGGCGTGCAGCCCTAATGAAGGTGGCGGCGGGGATTTGGTGCCTCCTCCCTGGATGGAGGGTTGCGGCTGCTGGGGTTGCGTCCTAGGCCGGTGGCGCGCGGCGTGGTCTGGGCAGCGGGCGGTGATATGTCTCCAATGTATCTATAAGTTTTGATTGTTTCAAGCTATTATATTATCAATCTTGTATGCTTTATATGCAATTTTATACCATTTTTGGGAACTAACCTATTAACCTAATGCCTAGTGTGAGTTCCTGTTTTTGCCTATTTTATTGTTTCACAGGAAAACCATACCAAACAAAGTCCAAACATGATGAAACTTTACGGTGATTTTTCTGGACCAGAAGGGACCCTAGAAACTTGGGGGGGGGGGAGACCAGACGCATGATGTCTACTACACAACTTGTTCTTGTAGACTCGTTTTGCGCCTCCAAGCGCAGAGTTTTGTGGGGCAACAACAAATTTCCCTCAAGTGGATGACCTAAGGTTTATCAATCCGTGGGAGGCATAGGATGAAGATGGTCTCTTTCGAACAACCCTACAACCAAATAACAAAGAGTCTCTTGTGTTCCCAACACACCCAATACAACACTGGTACAACGAGGTGCTATACAAACGGCGTTTTGAACCGTCGCCTAGTGAGTGATTGCGATAGGGGGGTCCTTCCCACACGACCAAGAAACCGTCACGGATAGGCCCTCTAGTCACACACGCTCGGCAAAAATGAGGTCGTGTGTGACTGGCGAACAATCAAATACGGTTATACAGGTCCAATCGGTTCCGGCCATAAGTACATCCCACACAGTCAGTCCCAAACAAACATTTCCGCTTGTTATGTACATTCCACACAGTCAATCCAAATAATATGTTTCCGTTCTTATGTACATCCCATATAGTCAATCGAGGGAAAACATTTCCGTTCATATGTACATCCTACACAGTCAATCCAGGGAAAAACGTTTCCGTTCGTATATACATCCCACACAGTTTTATGTATAGCGTCGTGTGTGATAGGTGTAACTATCACACACACTCTGCCTCAGTTAACCATTTGCTTTTATTCAACTACATCACACATGATTTCATGAAGAAAACTGTATGGCATTGGGCTATCCATCACAAGCGCTTTTACTGCTAGAACCGTTTGCAAAGGTTTGTTAGTTTACAATTAATAATTCCAGTATTACGCAAATTCACATTTCATATCGAACAACTATTTGCCAATTTCATATCAGGCACATAAATACATTTTAATATCACAGTACGATAGCAACATGAAAACAGCACAGTACAACATATAGCTAGTTCACCTTCATAAGAACAATATTAGAATGATATATTCATTTCCCTGATCGAGATTATCCAGGCTCGTCTTATCCACATCTGCTTTCAGTTCAGTAAGAACCTATTTTGCACTGGCCAACTGGGAAAGTGCCCCCTCCTTCGCCAACACCATCTTAGCAAAGTCTGATTTAAAAACATCTGAGCTCATTCGCCATCTTTCTCTTTTTATCCCGCTTCATCAAATATTCTTTAGCGTTGACAACACTTTCTCTAAGCCTACCTCTATTCTCTTCCTCATACATGCTCCAGAGCTTCGCTAGGCACATCTTCAAAGACTGTCGCCACTCTTGATCAACCCACTCCAGGTAAGAACACTTCTGTTCATCCTATAATATTTAAAACTAGATCAGTAACAATTGTAGGGGAAATGGGTTTCTAGCAACATAGAAAATCACCAAATACATATTTTGATAAACTGAAGAAACAGGTTAATTATGACACATCTTCTCAAAAAGATCAATGCGCAAATGAATTAATTGCTACTAAGACAACAACCAAATTCTAAAACATCAGAAGCTATAATTAACTACAACAACACTACAAGTTCTTAGTCATGTACTATAAATAACAAATTAAACATTTTGTGAGGAAGCTAAATATAACAACATCATAGCGACAATGTTTGGATGACAACAAATTGATACGAATAGGTGTGTACATGCACAAATTTAGTAACAAGAACTAATAGCACTAAGGCTGTCCACTGTGTATGCCAAAACCGGTGTAAAGACAACTGTTGCTACATTTGGCACCGGTGCCCTGCACTGCCGAGTCGATGCAACGGAAAAAAAATCAGGGACCCGGACTCTGAAGCACCTAGTTGCTCCGATGCCCAGTTCCTTTGTGCCATAAAGATTTAGTATTTTACTGCTTGGCTGCTCGGATGTGTGGACCAAAGTTAGCTGCACAAACTGCTAAAGCGGTGCCAAATAATTTTCTAATGGCACCTCTGATGAGATGACAAAAAATTTAGATACTAGGTACAAACTGTGACACTGTCTTAACATCCATAATAACATAGCACAATGACAATGTCTGAATCACATCTAACAAATGATTTGTAACAAGGAAAGTGGGGTTAACTGAGGGAGCCATGTACTAGGGGGTCCTTGGGTTGACGGCCCATTGTACACGGGCCGGACTGGTGGAGCCGTATAATGACAGGAGGCCTATGAAGTCGTGGTGTGCCCTCCAAGTCAAGAAAACGGAGGATCTCTTTAATTCCATATAGTAATCTATCTTCGATAACCCTAACCCTACCGGTGTCTATATTAACCGAGTGTTTTTAGTCTTTAGAACTAGAGCTACGTTCATCACCTCATAGCCTTAGGGTTTAGCTCATGCTGATCTCGAGGTAGATCTATTCTGTAAACCACGTTATACATTCAATACATTCAAGCATGCCGTAGGGTTTTACCTCTTCGAGAGGGCCCGAACCTAGGTATACATTGTGTTCATCGTCCCTTGTTACCCATCGATCCTAGATCCACAGCTCGGGACCCCCTACCCTGAGGTCTGCCGGTTTTGACACCGACATTGGTGCTTTCATTGAGAGTTCCATTGTGGGATCGCTAGAAGAATTGATGGCTCAACTGGTCGATGGATACCACACCCGTACCGAGGTCCTCATAGCACCCGGTCACCTCCTCGTCTTCGGGGGCATATTAGTGCGTGTCGTGGGAAACCACGACCACCTATGGGACCATCGGCCCCTTGTGGTTTGGCGGGGGGAAGGGCACATTGCACAAAGAATGGAGGGTGCAGGGGCAGCACGACAGCGACCACATGGGCA
The DNA here is from genome assembly GCA_021437245.1 of Aegilops speltoides. Lineage (NCBI taxonomy): Eukaryota > Viridiplantae > Streptophyta > Magnoliopsida > Poales > Poaceae > Aegilops > Aegilops speltoides. The sequence goes on from CM038141.1 coordinate 316,225,828, forward strand.
ATTTTACCCAGGTTCGGGCCGCCGCGAGGCGTAAAACCCTACTCCTGCTTTGGTGGATTGATGAGAGGACCGCGATGGAGATGCGAAGCTCTAGCTCGGCAGGGTTGCCTCGGGGAGAGAGAAGCTACACACATATGCATGTACAAGGGTCTGAATCCTTTCTAAGGTTGCCATGGTCCTCCTTTTATAGGTCAAGGGGTCACCACAATGTCAAATTAGTCATTGCGTAATGATTAGATAGCAAACAGTGCTATCACACCTAACTCTGTAGACAGTACAGAGCGCATTAAGTGCGCTGCTTAGTGTCACATCATAGCGCAACCCAGCAAGCCTTGCCGGGACGTTTGGCCACCTTTTTGCCTGTTTGCATGACACGTCTCTGGACGGGTGTCATTTGGAGGTGATTTTTTTCGGAAGTGGCTGCCATGTGTCAAATGAGAGCCACTTAGTCACTTGGGGGATCGACACCGCACCAATCGATGACTTGTATTCCTGTGAGGTGGAGCGGCGGAGCCTTGGCAGGATAGTATGCTCTCAGCGTCCCCGACAAGCTTGTCGGGGCAGTCTTGATGCTTGTCTTCGGGGAAACCTTGACCTTGCCAGGCTCACCTGCCCGACAAAGGAGGTTTTTCCTTAGTGGTATCTTGCTCCTTTAGCTTGACTTGGTCTTCTTGATCCGCCCTTTGATTTCTCAAAGAACTATTTCTTCTGCTTGGTCTTGTCTTGGATGTCGTAACCTCGCTCATGTGGCTGTGTACAGTCCGGGCAACACACCTGGGGTTTGTTGCACCGACAGTGCGCGTCGATCCCACTAGTCGTCTTGACCAGATCGAAGGCTTCACTCCCATTGAAGGAGTCGCCCATTCAGGGGCATCAACCCCAGAACCGGCAAACTCGCAAAAAACCGGAATCTCTCGGAGTCCGGCTCTGGAGCCCGACTCCGACAGACCGCTCGCAAGGTCTCCCACCGAGTCGCCGAAGTGCCTAGCGCTTCCATGTGCCTAGCCGGCAGATTAGTTGGCAGGTCTATTCCGCGTGATGGGAATCTCTGTTATCAGGCCTACGGCCTACGATCAGATCGGGCTTAAACCCGACGACCTAGAAATCAGCACCCCTCCGGTCACGCACCTAGTCGCCACAATCGAAGAGGCCCAGGAGGGGTCACATCATTGTAAGCTAAAGATGGTGTACACTCTAATCCCCAGCTCGGAGTCAGATGCCAGCCCGGATGTGCGTCCGGACATAAACCCCAGCACAAGTCCCGGCCTCGAGCCTATCCGGCCGCACACGAGTTTGGATCCGAGCCCTGTGCGGTCACAACCAGACATGACTCAACCACCCGTCAAGGATAGTCCGGATCCGCGACAGGAGTGAATTCTCGAAATTTTCTCGCCCGCCCACCACACGGAATATAATCCGGACTCGGGAAACCCAAACATATGGGATGCATTGCGCAGGGTTGGTTGCAGATGCGAAGGGCACGGGGATGAGCGTCATGGCAGAAATACAGGCGTCATGGACTAGCGCAGAGGGTCAGCTTTGATTCCCCGAGCCGTTAATGGCGCGGGGGAGCCGGATTGGAGGAGTAGGGCGGCTACTTCAAGGGTGAAGAGCCATCCTCCTGCCCCGTTCCCCTATAAAAGGGGGAAGGAGCGGTGCGTTTGTTCACGCGCCTCACTCCTTTCCTTCCTTGAGCATCCCTAGTCCACCATGATGAGAGGGCGCGGGCGCGGTGACGCACCGGTGGTGGCGACGAGGGATTCTGTTTGACAGCGCCTCCTGCCTCTTGTAAAAAACACGAGGACAAAGTCTACTGTGAGAGGAGGCGAGAGGGGGCGAGGTCGTGGTCGTCGTGGTGCCTGGGGCCGAGGAGGACGGGATGGTGCTCTAATCGCGCCGTCGCCGGCCGCCCCTCCCCCGATGGAAGGCCATGTCGAAGACCAACCTCTGGAGTTCATTATCAGATTGTAGAAGCCTCCGCGCGGTCGCCTACGTCTCCCCACTCCATTCGCAAGGGTGATGGAGCTCGAGCAGCTGTGTGCACTGAAGCTGCACATGATGGGTTGCTGTAATGGTAGCATGCAGTGCATGTAGATTTCCCTGCTCCTTAGGTCATGCTCTTCCGACGTGGCTGGAAGACTTTTTGCTCGTGCCCACATCTTGTCGGAGGGGCACGTCCTCCATTTTAAATTAATGGGCGCCGAGCTGCTCTCTATCAAGGTCTTCGGGTGTTCGAGTGCTCGCTTAGGGTGTTGCACGGAGATCTCGACCGATGATAAAAGCTCCTCCTCGAGCGACAGCGACGAGGAGGGCAGTGATGACGACGACGGCGAGGAGGACGACAGCTCCGACTCTGGCCGAATGTCAGCGGCACCATCACCGTCAGGCGACGGCACCATCATCTGCACTTGTGCCTCCTTCCCAGCAAGGAGATTTCCCGGGGAGTTGGATGCAAAGGTGGGGATGGTGCCCCTGGCTCCTCCAGCAGCCTTTCAACTCGAACCCGACAGGCTTCCTCGTGGGCTGCAACTTCGTTCGCCCCGCCATGTCCTGCTAGCCCTGGTGGCGGTGGTTAGGGGACCCTTCCACCATCCTCTTCACCATCACCTTCGCCCGTGCCCTCCTGGCCTTGTTGGGCTCCCTTCCGTAGGGCTCGACGGGGTCAGGCTGGGCTTATGCTTAGGCACTCCTTTTGCCCTCTTCACCTCCCACTGCAGTGCCTAGGAGGAGAGGGACAAGAAAGGGATTACAGGGCACTTATCCTTTTTCAGTCTAAAATATGCAGGCATCGGCTAAACTTCAGTCTAAATTATGTAATCTTTACGCATGTTTGTGCTCTGTAAGATTTGTACTTGCTTATTAGCATATTAATGAAAAAGACAAGCATTGTTGGGCACTTGTGCATGTATTATATCCATGCAGAGGTGAAATTCCTCTATACATTCAAGTAAACAACTTATCCCCGACAGGCTATCCTGCCGGTACCCTTATGAAGGAAATATGCCCTAGAGGCAATAATAAACTTATTATTTATTTTCTTATATCATGATAAATGTTTATTATTCATGCCATAATTGTATTAACCGGAAACTTAGTACATGTGTGAATACATAGACAAAACATATTGTCCCTAGTATGCCTCTACTAGACTAGCTCGTTAATCTGAGATGGTTATGTTTCCTAACCATAGACATGTGTTGTCATTTGATGAACGGGATCACATCATTAGGAGAATGATGTGATGGACATGACCCATCCGTTAGCGTAGCATTATGATCGTGCCAGTTTCATTGCTACTGCTTTCTTCATGACTTATACAAGTTCCTCACACTATGAGATTATGCAACTCCCGAATAGCGCAGGAACACTTTGTGTGCTACCAAACATCACAACGTAAAAGGGTGATTATAAAGGTGCTCTACAGGTGTCTCCGAAGGTGTTTGTTGGGTTGGCATAGATCAATATTAGGATTTGTCACTCCGTGTTTCGGAGAGGTATCTCTGGGCCCTCTCGGTAATACTCATCACTATAAGCCTTGCAAGCATTGTAACTAATGAGTTATTTACGGGATGAATTATTACGGAACGAGTAAAGAGACTTGCCGGTAACGAGATTGAACTTGGTATTGAGATACCGACGATCAAATCTCGGGCAAGTAACATACCGATGACAAAGGGAACAACGTATGTTGTGATGCGGTTTGACCGATAAAGATCTTCGTAGAATATGTAGGAACCAATATGAGCATCCAGGTTCCGCTATTGGTTATTGACCGGAGACGTGTCTCAGTCATGTCTACATAGTTCTCGAACCCGTAGGGTCCACACGCTTAACGTTCGATGACGATTTGTATTATGAGTTTATGTGATTTGGACTCTGAAGATTGTTCGGAGTCCCGGATGAGATCACGAACATGACGAGGAGTCTCGAAATGGTCGAGACATAAAGATTGATATATTGGAAGGTTATATTCGGACACGGAAAGAGTTCCGAAGTGTATCAGATATTTTTCGGAGTACCGGGAGGTTACCGGAACCCCCCGGGGAGTATATGGGCCTTATTGGGCCCTAATGGAGAAAGAGGGCAGCAAGCAAGATGTGGGGCGCGCCCCCCTAGGCCCAAACTGAATTGGTTTAGGGCTTGGGGGCCGGGCCCCTCCTTCCTTCTCTCTTCCTCCTCGTTCCTCCTCTTTCCTCCCTTTTCCTAGTAGGACTAGGAAAGGAGGAAACCTACTCCTACTAGGAGTAGGAATCCTCCTCCCTTGGGTGTGCCTCCTCCTAGACCGGCCCTCTCCTCCTCCCCTCCTTTATATACGGGGGAGGGGGGCACCCCATATACACAAGTTGACATTGTTTAGCCATGTGCGGTGCCCTATCCACAGTTACACACCTCAGTCATATCGTTGTAGTGCTTAGGCGAAGCCCTGTGCCGGTAACTTCATCATCACCATCACCACGCCGTCGTGCTGACGAAACTCTTCCTCGGCCTCAACTGGATGAAGAGTACGAGGGACATCCCCGAGCTAAACGTGTGCTGAACGCGGAGGTGTCGTACGTTCGGTGCTTGGATCGGTTGGATCGCGAAGACGTTTGACTACATCAACCGCGTTAACTAAACACTTCCGCTTTTGGTCTACGAGGGTACGTGAACACACTCTCCCCTCTCGTTGCTATGCATCACCTAGATAGATCTTGCGTGATCGTAGGAATTTTTTTGAAATTACCACATTCCCCAACAGTGGCATCCGAGCCAGGTCTATGCGTAGATGTTATATGCACGAGTAGAACACAAAGAGTTGTGGGCGATAATAGTCATACTCATTACCAGCATGTCATACTTTGATTCGGCGGTATTGTTGGATGCAGCGGCTCAGACCGACATTACGCATACACTTACGCGAGAATGGTTCTACCGACGTGCTTTGCACATGGGTGGCTAGTGAGTGTCTGTTTCTCCAACTTTAGTTGAATTGAGTGTGGTTACGCCCGGTCCTTGTTGAATGTTAAAACAGCACACTTGACGAAAAATCATTGTGGTTTTGATGCGTAGGTAAGAATGGTTCTTGCTAGAAGCCCATAGCAGCCACGTAAAACTTGCAACAACAAAGTAGAGGACGTCTAACTTGTTTTTGCAGGACTTGCTGTGATGTGATATGGTCAAGCATGATGTGATATGGTCAAGCATGATGTGATATAAATTGTTGTATGAGATGATCATGTTTTGTAACAAAGTTATTGGCAACTGGCAGGAGCCATATGGTTGTCGCTTTATTGTATGCAATGCAATCGCTATGTAATTGTTTTACTTTATCACTAAGCTGTAGCGATAGTCGTAGTAGCAATAGGTGGCGAGATGACAACGATGCTATGATGGAGATCAAGGTATCGCGCCGGTGACGTTGGAGATCATGACGATGCTTCGGTGATGGAGATCATGAGCACAAGATGATGATGGCCATATCATGTCACATATTTTGATTGCATGTGATGTTTATCCTTTATGCATCTTATTTTGCTTAGTACGACAGTAGCATTATAAGATGACCCCTTACTAAATTTCAAGGTACGAGTGTTCTCCCTGAGTATGCACCGTTGCTATAGTTCGTCGTGCCGAGACACCACATCATGATCGGGTGTGATAAGCTCTACGTTCACATACAACGGGTGTAAGCCAATTTTGCACACGCAAAATACTCGGGTTAGACTTGACGAGCCTAGCATATGCAGATATGGCCTCGGAACACTGAGACCGAAAGGTCGAGCGTGAAACATATAGTAAATATGATCAACATAGTGATGTTCACCATTGAAAACTACTCCATCTCACGTGATGATCGGACATGGTTTAGTTGATCTGGATCACGTGATCACTTAGAAGATTAGAGGGATGTCTATCTAAGTGGGAGTTCCTAAGTAATATGATTAATTGAACTTTAATTTATCATGAACTTAGTCCTGATAGTATTTTGCAAATTATGTTGTAGATCAATAGCTCGCATTATAGCTTCCCTTTATTTTTGATATGTTCCTAGAGAAAAATAAGTTGAAAGATGACAGTAGCAATGATGCGGACTGGGTCCGTGATCTGAGGTGTATCCTCATTGCTGCATAGAAGAATTATGTCCTTGATGTACTGCTAGGTGACAGACCTATTGCAGGAGCAGATGTAGACGTTATGAATGTTTGACTAGCTCAATATGATGACTACTTGATAGTTTAGTGCACCATGCTTTACGGCTTAGAACCGGGACTTGAAAAACGTTTTTGAAACGTCACGGAGCATATGAGATGTTCCAAGAATTGAATTGGTATTTTGGACTCATGCCCGTGTCAAGAGGTATGAGACCTGCGACAAGTACTTCACCTAAAAGATGGAGGAGAATTACTCAACTAGTGAGCATGTACTCAGAATGTCTGAGTAGTACAATCGCTTGAATCAAGTGGGAGTTAATCTTCTAGATAAGATTGGAACTTTGTGATGAACTATAGTATGCAAGGGATGACGAAACTGATTGCCGAGCTCTTCGTGATGTTGAAATCGACGAAGGTAGAGATCAAGAAAGAACATCAAGTGTTGATGATTGACAAGACCACCAGTTTCAAGAAAATGGCAAAGAGAAAGAAAGGGAACTTCAAGTAGAATGGCAAGCAAGTTGTCACCCCCGTGAAGAAGCCCAAAGCTGGACCAAAGCCAGAAACTGAGTGCTTCTACTGCAAAGGAAATGGTCACTGGAAGTAGAAATGCCCTGAAAATTTGGTGGATAAGAAGGATGGCAAAGTGAACAAGGGTATATTTGATATACGGGTTATTGATGTGTACCTTACTAGTGTTTATAGTAGCCCCTGGGTATTTGATACTTGTTCGGTTGCTAAGATTAGTAACTCAAAACAGGAGTTACAGAATAAACAGAGACTAGTTGAGGGTGAAGTGACGATGTGTGTTGGAAGTGGTTCCAAGATTGATATGATCATCATCGCACTCTCCCTATACTTTCGAGATTAGTGTTGAACCTAAATAAATGTTATTTGGTGTTTGCGTTGAGCATAAATATGATTAGATCATGTTTATTGCGATACGGTTATTCATCTAAGACAGAGAATAAATTGTTATTCTGTTTACATGAATGAAACCTTCTATGGTCATACACCCAATGTTGATGGTTTATTGAATCTTGATCGTAGTGATACACATATTCATAATATTGATGCCAAAAGATGCAAAGTTGATAATGATAGTGCAACATATTTGTGGCACTACCGTTTGGGTCATATCGGTATAAAGCGCATGAAGAAACTCCATAAAGATAGACTTTTGGAATCACTTGATTATGAATCATTTGATGCTTGCGGACCATGCCTTATGGGCAATATGACTAAAACTCCGTTCTCTAGAACAATGGAACGAGCTAGTGACTTATTGGAAATAATACATACCCATGTATGTGGTCCAATGAGTGTTGATGCTTGTGGCGGGTATCATTATTTTCTGACCTTCACAGATGATTTGAGCAGATATGAGTATATCTACTTAATGAAACACAAGTCTGAAACATTTGAAAAGTTCATAGAATTTCAGAGTGAAGTGGAGAATCATCGTAACAAGAAAATAAAGTTTCTACAATCTGATCGTAGAGGAGAATATTTGAGTTACAAGTTTGGCCTTCATTTAAAACAATGTGGAATAGTTTCACAGCTCACGCCACATGGAACACCACAGCGTAATGGTGTGTCCGAACGTCGTAACTGCACTTTATTGGATATGGTGTGATCTATGATGTCTCTTACTGATTTACCACTATTGTTTTGGGGTTATGCATTAGAGACAACTACATTCACGTTAAAAAGGGCACCATCAAAATCCGTTGAGACGACGCCTTATGAACTATGGTTTGGCAAGAAACCAAAGTTGTCGTTTCTTAAAGTTTGGGGCTGTGATGCTTATGTGAAAAAACTTCAACCTGATAAGCTCGAACCCAAGTTAGAGAAGTGCATCTTCATAGGATACCCAAAGAAAACTATTGGGTACACCTTCTATCACAAATCCGAAGGCAAGATATTCGTTGCTTAGAATGGATCCTTTCTAGAGAAGGAGTTCCTCTTGAAAGAAGTGAGTGGGAGGAAAGTAGAACTTGATGAGGTAATTGTACCTTCTCCCTTATTGGAAAGTAGTTCATCACAGAAATCAGTTCGAGTGATTCCGACACCAATAAGTGAGGAAGGTAATGATGATGATCATGAAACTTCAGATTAAGTTACTACCGAACTTTGTAGGTCTTCTAGAGTAAGATCCGCACCAGAGTGGTACGGTATTCCTGTTCAAGAAGTCATGTTACTAGACCATGATGAACCTACGAAGTATGAGGAAGTGATGATGAGCCCAGATTCCACGAAATGGCTTGAGGCCATGAAATCTGAGATGGGATCCATGTATAAGAACAAAGTGTGGACTTTGGTGGACTTGCCCGATGATCGGCAAGCCATATTAAATAATTGGATCTTTAAGAGGAAGACGGACACTGATAGTAGTGTTACTATCTACAAAGCTCGACTTGTTGCGAAAGGTTTTCAACAAGTTCAAGGAGTTGACTAGGATGAGACTTTCTCATCCGTAGCGATGCTTAAGTCTGTCTGAATCATGTTAGCAATTGCTGCATTTTATGATTATGAAATTTGGCAGATGGATTCAAAACTGCATTCCTGAATGGATTTATGGAATAAGAGTTGTATATGATGCAACCAGAAGGTTTTATCGATCCAAAGGGTGCTAACAAAGTGTGCAAGCTCCAGTGATCCATTTATGGACCGGTGCAAGCTTCTCGGAGTTGGAATAAACGCTTTGATAGTTTGATCAAAGCATATGGTTTTATACAGACTTTTGGAGAAGCCTGTCTTTACAAGAAAGTGAGTGGGAGCTCTGTAGTATTTCTAATATGATTGGAAATGATATAGAATTTCTGGATAGCATAAAGGGATACTTGAATAAGAGTTTTCCAAGGAAAGACCTCGGTGAAAGCTGCTTACATATTGGGCATCAAGATTTATAAAGATAGATCAAGACGCTTGATAAAATTTTCAATGAGTATATACCTTGACAAGTTTTTGAAAGAGTTCAAAATGGATCAGTCAAAGAAGGAGTTCTTGTCTGTGTTACAAGGTGTAAAATCGAGTAAGTCTCAAAGCCCGACCACGGCAGAAGATAGAAAGAGAATGAAAGTCATTCCCTATGCTTCAGTCATAGGTTCTATAAAGTATGTTATGCTGTGTACCCGACCTATTGTGTATCTTGTCATGAGTTTGGCAAGGGGGTACAATAGTGATCTAAAAGTAGATCACTGGACATCGGTCAAAATTATCCTTAGTGAGGACTAAGGAAATATTTCTCTGTTATGGAAGTGATAAAGAGTTCGTCGTAAAGAATTACGTCAATGTAAGTTTTTTCACGGATCCAAATGACTCTGAGTCTCAAGCTGGATATATATTGAAAGTGGGAACAATTAGCTAGAGTAGCTCCATGCAGAGCATTGTAGACACAGAATATTTGCAAAATACATATGGCTCTGAATGTGATAGACCCGTTGACTAAACTTCTCTCATGAGCAAAACATGATCACACTTTAGTACTCTTAGGGTGTTAATCACATAGCGACGTGAACTAGATTATTGACTCTAGTAAACCTTTTGGGTGTTGGTCACATGGCGATGTGAACTATTGGTGTTAAATCACATAGCGATGTGAACTAGATTATTGACTCTAGTGCAAGTGGGAGACTGAAGGAAATATGCCCTACAGGCAATAATAAAGTTATTATTTATTTCCTTATATCATGATAAATGTTTATTATTCATGCTAGAATTGTATTAACCGGAAACTTAGTACATGTGTGAATACATAGACAAAACATATTGTCCCTAGTATGCCTCTACTAGACTAGCTCGTTAATCAAAGATGGTTATGTTTCCTAACCATAGACATGTGTTGTCACTTGATGAATGGGATCACATCATTAGGAGAATGATGTGATGGACATGACCCATCCATTAGCTTAGCATTATGATCGTGTCAGTTTCATTGCTACCGCTTTCTTCATGACTTATACAAGTTCCTCAGACTATGAGATTATGCAACTCCCGAATACCGGAGGAACACTTTGTGTGCTACCAAACGTCACAATGTAAAAGGGTGATTCTCTACAGGTGTCTCCGAAGGTGTTTGTTGGGTTGGCATAGATCAATATTAGGATTTGTCACTCCGTGTTTCGGAGAGGTATCTCTGGGCTCTCTCGGTAATACTCATCACTATAAGCCTTGCAAGCATTGTAACTAATGAGTTAGTTGCGGGATGAAGCATTACAAAACGAGTAAAGAGACTTTTCGGTAACGATATTGAACTAGGTATTGAGATACCGACGATCGAATCTCGGGCAAGTAACATACCAATGACAAAGGGAACAACGCATGTTGTTATGCGGTTTGACCGATAAAGATCTTCATAGAATATGTAGGAACCAATATGAGCATCCAGGTTCCGCTATTGCTTATTGACCGGAGATCGGTCATGTCTACATAGTTCTCGAAGCCGTAGGGTCCGCACGCTTAACGTTCAATGACGATTTGTATTATGAGTTTATGTGATTTGATGATTGAAGATTGTTCGGAGGCCCGGATGAGATCACGGACATGACGATGAGTCTCAAAATGGTCGAGACATAAAGATTGACATATTGGAAGGTTATATTTGGACACTGGAAGAGTTCCGAAGTGTATCGGATATGTTTCGGAGTACCAGGAGGTTACCGGAACCCCCCGGGGAGTATATGGGCCTTATTGGGCCCTAATGGAAAGAGGGTGGAAAGCAATATGTGGGACGCGCCCCCCAAGGGCCCAAACCGAATTGGTTTAGGGCTTGGGGGGCCGGCCCCCTCCTTCCTTCTCTCTTCCTCCTCTTTCCTCGCTTTTCCTAGTAGGACTAGGAAAGGAGGAAACCTAGTCCTACTAGGAGTAGGAATCCTCCTCCCTTGGGTGCGCCTCCTCCTAGGCTGGCCTTCTCCTCCTCCCCTCCTTTATATACGGGGGAGGGGGCACCCCATAGACACAATTTGACATTGTTTAGCCGTGTGCGGTGCCCCCCTCGACAGTTACACACCTCGGTCATATCATCATAGTGCTTAGGCGAAGCCCTGCGCCGGTAACTTCATCATCACTGTCACCACGCTGTTGTGCTGACGAAACTCTCCCTCGACCTCAACTGGATCAAGAGTACGAGGGATGTCACCGAGCTGAACATGTGCTGAACACGGAGGTGTCGTATGTTCGGTGCTTGGATCGGTTGGATCGCGAAGACGTTCGACTACATCAACCTCGTTAACTAAACGCTTCCGCTTTTGGTCTACAAGGGTATGTGGACACACTCTCCCCTCTCGTTGCTATGCATCACCTAGATAGATCTTGCGTGATCGTAGGATTTTTTTTGAAATTATCATGTTCCCCAACACCTTAGTTTGTTGCCGCAGGGCTAAGCCTGTCGGGCAAAAAATCATACAGAGTGACCAGCCCCCCGCCAAGCCTTTTCTGTCAGGGGCCACTATGAACATCCTGACCGAAGCAACATTCAAGTAAAAGGATGGAAGCACCTATGCTTTGAAGGCAACGAGGTTTTCATATGCACAAGTTTCTGTTCACAGAGCATGTATGGGTTAGAGGTAAAACTTATCGGTTTAGCTTGCCGGGGATCGTCATGTAGGCTTGTCTTCTCTTCTTTTCTTCGGGACCAAGTCCACGGCAAGAAATCCTGCAGCTTAGTTTAGATGAAAATAGAGCTACATGTGATCCTGTCTACATAATCATGCTATGCTCATGATATGCTTGTGCATGCATGCAATCTGTCGGGGCCCCCAGCGCTTGTTTATTTCTCTGTTGCTTAGGGTCTACATCTGGCTTTGAACAAGGGGTTACATGCAACATCGGCAAGGCCTGTACAAAAGGGTGGCCACCGGGCACAGCCCGACAGCCGTGCTTTACAGGTAGAACTTACGGAGATGCGCAATGTTCCATGAGTTTTGCAACTAAATGCCATCACTGGACTCCAGATGGACTGTGCTAGGTCTGGTGACTCATACTGCCCGGTAAGGGCCTTCCCACTTTGGCGTCAACTTGTTTGTACGCTTGGCGTACTGAACACGCCTAAGGACAAGGTTGCATTCCTCAAAGCTCCGGGCGTGAATCCTGCGGTTGTGATCGCGACACTGGACTTTCTCTTTTTTTGTCTTCTCCACACAACCTCCATCATCTTATTCTATTCCACCCATAGTGCTATATCCATGGCTCACGCTCATGTATTACGTGAGAGTTGAAAAAGGCTGAAGCGCATTAAAAAGTATGAACCAATTGCTTGGCTGAAACCTGGGTTGTGCATGATGGGAGTATTCTGTGTGACAAAAATGAAGCATAGCCTAAGTATATGATTTTGTAGGGATAAACTTTCTTTAGCCATGTTATTTTGAGAAGACACGATTGCTTTATTAGTATGCTTGAAGTATTACTATTTCTTATGTCAATATGAACTTTTATTTTGAATCATTTGGATCTGAACATTCATGCCACAATAAAGAAAATTACATTGAGAAATATGCTAGGTAGCATTCCACATTAAAAATTCTGTTTTTATCATTTACCTACTCGAGGACGAGCAAGAATTAAGCTTGGGGATGCTTGCTACGTCTCCAACGTATCTATAATTTTTTATTGCTCCATGCTATTATATTACCCGTTTTGGATGTTTATGGGCTTTACTTTACACTTTTATATAATTTTTGGGACTAACCTACTAACCGGAGGCCCAGCCCGAATTGCTGCTTTTTTTGCCTATTTCAGTGTTTCGAAGAAAAGGAATATCAAACGGAATCCAAACGGAATGAAACCGTCGGGAGCGATCTTTTTGGAACAAACGCAATCCAGGAGACTTGGAGTGGACGTCAAGAAGCAGCCGAGGCGGCCACGAGGCAGGAGGGCGCGCCCCCCACCCTCATGGGCCCCTCGTGGCTCCCCTGACCAACCTCCTTCGCCTATATATACCTCCATACCCTGAAAACATCCAGGAGCACCACAAAACCCTATTTCCACCGCCGCAACCTTTTGTATCCGCAATATCCCATCTTGGAGCCTTTGCCGGCACTCCGCCGAAGGGGGAATCGACCATGCAGGGCTTCTACATCAACACCATAGCCTCTCCGATGAATTGTGAGTAGTTTACCACAGACCTTTGGGTCCATAGTTATTAGCTAGATGGCTTCTTCTCTCTCTTTGATTCTCAATACAATGTTCTCCTCGATCTTCTTGGAGATCTATGTGATGTAACTCTTTTTGCGGTGTGTTTGTCGAGATCCGATGAATCGTGGGTTTCTGATCAAGTTTATCTATGAGAAATATTTGAATCTCCTCTGAATTCTTTTATGTATGATTTGTTATCTTTGCAAGTCTCTTCGAATTGTCAGTTTGGTTTGGCCTACTAGATTGATCTTTCTTGCATTGGGAGAAGTGCTTAGCTTTGGGTTCAATCTTGCGGTGTCCTTTCCCAGTGACAGCAGAGGCAGCAAGGCACATATTGTATTATTGCCATCGAGGATAAAAAGATGGGGTTTATATCATATTGTTTGAGTTTATTCCTCTACATCATGTCATCTTGCTTAATGCGTTACTCTGTTCTTATGAACTTAATACTCTAGATGCATGCTGGATAGCGGTCGATGTGTGGAGTAATAGTAGTAGATGCAGGCAGGAGTCGGTCTACTTGTCGCGGACGTGATGCCTATATACATGATCATGCCTAGATATTCTCATAACTATGCACTTCTCTATCAATTGCTCGATAGTAATTTGTTCACCCACCATAATACTTATGCTATCTTGAGAGAAGCCACTAGTGAAACCTATGCCCCCCGGGTCTATCCTTTATCATATAAGTTTCCAATATATTTTATTTGCAATCTTTTACTTTTCAATATATATCATAAAAATACCAAAATTGTTTATCTTATCTTATTATGTCTATCAGATCTCACATTTGCAAGTGGCCGTGAAGGGATTGACAACCCCTTTATTGCGTTGGTTGCGAGGTTCTTGTTTGTTTGTGTAGGTGCGAGGGATTTGTGAGGAGCCTCCTACTGGATTGATACCTTGGTTCTCAAAAACTGAGGGAAATACTTACGCTACTTTGCTGCATCACCCTTTCCTCTTCAAGGGAAAACCAATGCAGTACTCAAGAGGTAGCAGTCATCACCATAATCATCATAGATAGCGACCTTGTTCTCATAGTCTATTGAAGCCTCATCCAAAATGGTGGATTCATCATTAAATAAAGTCATGACCTCTCCAAATCCACTTTCATCATTATAATCATCATAAATAGGAGGCATGCAATCATTATAACAAATTTGCACATCAAATCTTGGGGGACTAAAAACATCATCTTCATCAAACATAGCATCCCCAAGCTTGTGGCTTTGCATATCATTAGCATCATGTATATTCAAAGAGTTCATGCCAACAACATTGCAATCATGCTCATCATTCAAAGATTCTATGCCAAACATTTTATAGGATTCTTTTTCTAACAATTGAGCACAACTTTCCGATCCATCATTTTCAAGAAAGACATTAAAAAGATGATCAATCATATGAGGTAGCCTCAATTTCATTTTTTGTAGTTTTTTTCTTTTTATAAACCAAACTAGTGATAAAGAAAGAAACTAAAAGATTTGATTGCAAGATCTAAAGATATACCTTCAAGCACTCACCTCCCCGGCAACGGCGCTAGAAAAGAGCTTCGTTGACGGGATGTGAGTGCCACTTACCTAACCTCCCCGACAACGGTGCTAGAAAACAACTTGATGTCTACTACGCAACTTTATTCTTGTAGACACGTGTTGGGCCTCCAAGCGCAGAGTTTTGTAGGACAGTAGCAATTTTCCCTCAAGTGGATGACCTAAGTTTTATCAATCCGTGGAAGGCGTAGGATGAAGATAATCTCTCTCAAGCAACCCTGCAATTAAATACAAGAAATATCTTGTGTCCCCAACACACCCAATACAATAGCAAATTGTATAGGTGCACTAGTTCAGCAAAGAGATGGTGATAAAAGTGTAGTATGGATAGTAGATATGAGTTTTTGTAGTGCGCACAATTAAAAATAGCAAGGTAGTAAATGATAAAATGGAGCACAAATGGTATTGCAATAATGGAAAATGAGGCCTAGAGTGCATACTTTCACTGGTGCAATCTCTCAACAATGTTAACATAGTTGGATCATATGATTATCCCTCAAAGTGCAATAAAAAATCACTCCCGAGTTCCTATTAGCGGAGAACAAAAGATAGAAATTGTCTGTAGGGTACGAAACCACCTCAAAGCTATTCTTTCCGATCAATCTATCCTAGAGTTCATACTAAAATAACAGAAAGCTATTCTTTCCGATCGATCTAATCAAGATTTCGTACTAAAATAACACCATATGATGCATATCAACCAAACTCTAATGTCACCTAGATACCCCAATGTCACCATGAGTACCTGTGAGTTAATTATACGATATGTATCAAACAATTTCAGATTCATAATACTCAATCCACACAAAGAACTACAAGGAGACCCCAAAATTTCTATCAGAGAAAATATAATAAAAACGTGCATCAACCCCTACGCATAGATTACCCCAAAGTCACCTCTGGAATCTGCAAGTTGAGTGCCATAACATATATCAAGTGAATCAAAATAATACCCCATTGTCACCACGGGTATTCATATGCAAGACATATATCATGTGTTCTCAGATCTGAACATTCAGTCCGACAAGACAAAACTTCAAAGGGTAAAGGCTCAATTCATCACAACAGGAGTAGAGAGGGGAGAAACATCATATGATCCGTCTATGTTAACAAAGCCCATGATATATCAAGATTGTGACATCTTTGTTGGGGAATGTAGCAATAATTCAAAATTTTCTACACATCACCAAGATCAGTCTATGGAGATTCTAGCAACAAGAGAGGGAGAGGATGAGTGTATCTTCATACCCTTGAAGATCGCAATGCGGAAGCGTTACAAGAACGCGGTTGGTGGAGTCGTACACGCAGCGATTCAAATCGCGGTCAATTCCGATCTAAGCGCCGAACGGACGGCGCCTCCGTGTTCAACACACGTACAGCCCGGGGACGCCTCCTCCTTCTTGATCCAGCAAGGGGAGAGGAGAAGTTGAGGGAAAACTCCAGCATCACGACGGCATGGTGGCGATGGAGCTCGTGGTTCTCCGGCAGGGCTACGCCAAGCACTACGGGGAGGAGGAGGTGTTGGAGGAGGGAGACGGATGCGTCAGGGGAAGGGTGTGGCTGCCCTCCCACCCCTCACTATATATAGGGGGAAGGGGAGAGGGGGCCGACCCCTCTAGATGGATCTAGAGGAGGGGGCGGCGGCCAGGGGAAACCCTAGATGGGTTTGGGCGCCCCCACCCCCTAGGAAACTTGCCCCCAAGCCGGGAGGGGAGGCTGCCCTAGGGGTGGCGCCCCTACCTCTCCAGGTTATGTGAGATGGGGTGGGAGGGGCGCTCAGCCCCATAGTGGGCTGATGTGCCCCCTCCCCTTGGCCCATAAGGCCCCCCAACACTTGCCGGGGCCTCCAAAACCCCTTTCAAACACGCTGGTCATCACCTGGTACCCTGGAACAATTCCGGACTCCAATACCCTTCGTCCAATATACCGATCTTCACCTCCGGACCATTCCAGAGCTCCTCGTCACTTCAGGGATCTCATCCGGGGCTCTGAACAACCTTCGGTAACCACATACTATTTCGCATAACAACTCTAGCTTCACTGAACCTTAAGTGTGTAGACCCTACGGGTTCGGGAACCATGCAGACATGACCGAGACGTTCTCCGGCCAATAACCAACAACGGGATCTGGATACCCATGTTTGCTCCCACATGTTCCACGATGATCTCATCGGATGAACCACGATGTCAAGGATTCAAGCAACCCCGTATACAATTCCCTTTGTCAATCGGTACGTTACTTGCCCGAGATTCGATCGTCGGTATCCCAATACCTCGTTCAATCTCGTTACCGGCAAGTCACTTTTCTCGTTCCGTAATGCATGATCCTGTGACTAACTACTTAGTCACATTGAGCTCATTATGATGATGCAATACCGAGTGGGCCCAGAGATACCTCTCCGTCATACGGAGTGACAAATCCCAATCTCGATTCGTGCCAACCCAACAGACACTTTCGGAGATGCCTATAGTGTACCTTTATAGCCACCCAGTTACATTGTGACGTTTGGTACACCCAAAGCATTCCTATGGTATCCGGGAGTTGCACAATCTCATGGTCTAAGGAAATAATACTTGACAGTAGAAAAGCTTTAGCAAACGACTATGCTTAGGATTGGATCTTGTCCATCACATCATTCTCCTAATGATGTGATCCCGCTATCAATGACATCTAATGTCCATGGTCAGGAAACCATGACCATCTATTGATCAACGAGCTAGTCAACTAGAGGCTCACTAGGGACATGTTGTGGTCTATGTATTCACACATGTATTACGGTTTCCAGTTAATACAATTATAGCATGAGCAATAGACAATTACCATGAACAAGGAAATATAAGAATAACCATTTTATTATTGCCTCTAGGGCATATTTCCAACAGTCTCCCACTTGCACTAGAGTCAATAATCTAGTTCACATCACTATGTGATTGTAATGAATCCAACACCCATTGGGTTTGATCATATCTCGCTTGTGAGAGAGGTTATTAGTCAACGGGTCGGAATCTTTCAGATCCGTGTGTGCTTTACAAATCTCTATGTCATCTCCTATATGCAGCTACCACGCGCCATTTGGAACTATTCCAAATAACAGCTCTACTATACGAATCCGGTTTACTACTCAGAGTCATCCAGATTAGTGTCAAAGTTTGCATCGGCGTAACCCTTTACGACGAACTCTTTTACCACCTCCATAATTGAGAAAATTCCTTAGTCAACTAGTTACTACGGATAACCTTGACCGCTGTCCTATGATCCATTCCTGGATCACACTTGTACCCCTTGACTGACTCATGGCAAGGCACACTTCAGGTGCGGTACACAGCATAGCATACTATGGAGCCTACGTCTAAAGCATAGGGGACGACCTTCGTCCTTTCTCTCTCTTTTGCCGTGGTCAGATCTTGAGTCTTACTCAATGCTCACACCTTATAACACAGCCAAGAACTCCTTCTTTGCTGATCTACTTGAACTCCTTCAAAATCTTGTCACGGTATGTATTCATTTGAAAGTACTATTAAGCGTTTTTGATCTATCCTTATAGATCTTGATGCTCAATGTTCAAGTAGCTTAATCCAGGTTTTCCATTGAAAAACACCTTTCAAAAAGCCCTATATGCTTTCCAGAAATTCTACAGCATTTCTGATCAACAATATGTTAACAACATATACTTATCAGAAATTATATAGTGCTCCCACTCACTTCTTTGGAAATACAAGTTTCTCATAAACTTTGTATAAACCCAAAATCTTTGATCATCTCATCAAAGCGTATATTCCATCTCCAAGATGCTTACTCCAGTTCTTAGAAGGATTACTGGAGCTTTGCACACTTGTTAGCATCTTTCAGGATTGACAAAACCTTCTGGATGTATCACACTGCTACGTCTTGAGCTTGTGTTGGTTTTCCTCGAAGAGGAGAGGGTGATGCAGCAATAGTAGCGTAAGTATTTCCCTCAGTTTTTGAGAACCAAGGTATCAATCCAATGAGGAGGCTCCTCAAAACTCCCACGCACCTACACAAACAAGCGAGAACTCGCAACCAACGCAATAAAGGGTTGTCAATCCCTTCACGGCCGATCTTGAAAGTGAGATCTAATAAAGATAGTAAGATAAGATAAATATATTTTTGGTATTTTATAATATAGATGCAAAAAGTAAAGATGCAAATAAAAGTAGATTGGAAGCAAATATGATAAGAGATAGACCCGGGGGCCATAGGTTTCACTAGTGGCTTCTCTCAAGATAGCATAAGTATTACGGTGGGTGAACAAATTACTGTCGAGCAATTCATAGAAAAGCGCATAGTTATGAGATTATCTAGGCATGGTCATGTATATAGGCATCACGTCCATGACAAGTAGACCGACTCCTGCCTGCATCTACTACTATTACTCCACACATCGACCGACTCCTGCCTGCATCTAGAGTATTAAGTTCATAAGAGCAGAGTAACACATTAAGCAAGATGACATGATGTAGAGGGATAAACTCAAGCAATATGATATAAACCCCATCTTGTTATCCTCGATGGCAACAATACAATACGTGCCTTGCAACCCTTTACATCCTTTGGTAAGGACACCGCAAGATTGAACCCAAAGCTAAGCACTTCTCCCATGGCAAGAAAGATCAATCTAGTAGGCCAAAGCAAACTGATAATTCGAAGAGACTTGCAAAGATAACTCAATCATACATAAAAGAATTAAGAGAAGATTCAAATATTATTCATAGATAAACTTGATCATAAACCCACAATTCATCGGATCTCGACAAACACACCGCAAAAAGAGTTTACATTGAATAGATCTCCACAAAAGAGGGGGAGAACATTGTATTGAGATCCAAAAAGAGAGAAGAAGCCATCTAGCTAATAACTATGGAGCCGTAGGTCTGTGGTAAACTACTCACAACTCATCGGAGGGGCAAGGATGTTGCTGTAGAGGCCCTCCGTGGTCGATTCCCCTTCCGGCAGAACACCAGCGAAGGCTCCAAGATGGGATCTCGCAGATACAGAAGGTTACGGTGGTGGAAATTGTGTTTCGTCCGCCTCCTGGATGTTTTCGGGGTACGTATATATATATAGGAGGAAAAGTACGTCGGTGGCCGCCCGAGGGGCCCACGAGACAGGGGCGCGCCCTCCTATCTCGTGGGAGCCTCGGCAGCTTCTTGGCTTGCACTCCAAGTCCTCTGGATCACGTTCATTCCAAAAATCACGCTCCCGAAGGTTTCATTCCGTTTGGACTCCGTTTGATATTCCTTTTCTTCAAAATACTGAAATAGGCAAAAAAACAGCAATATGGGCTGGGCCTCCGGTTAGTAGGTTAGTCCCAAAAATGATATAAATGTGTAAAATAAAGCCCATAAACATCAAAAGGGCTAATATAATAGCATGGAACAATAAAAAATTATAGATACGTTGGAGATGTATCAAGCATCCCCAAGCTTAATTCCTGCCAGTCCTCGAGTATGTAAATGATAAAAAAAAGAAATTTTTGATGTGGAATGCTACCTAGAATAATTCTCAATGTAATTTTCTTTATTGTGGCATGAATGTTCAGATCCAAAAGATACAAAATAGAAGTTCATATTGACATAATAAATAGTAATACTTCAAGCATACTAATCAAAGTAATCATGTCTTCTCAAAATAACATGGCCAAAGAAAGTTATCCCTACAAAATCATATAGTCTAGCTGTTGCTCTATCTTCATCACACAAAGTATTTAATCATGCACAACCCCGATGACAAGCCAAGCAATTGTTTCATACTTTAGTAATCTCAAAAAATTTCAACTTTCACGCAATACATGAGCGTGAGCCATGGACATAGCACTATATGTGGAATAGAAAGGTGGTTGTGGAGAAGATAGTCTCACATCAACTAGGCGTATCAATGGGCTATGGAGATGCCCATTAATACATATCAATGTGAGTGAGTAGGGATTGCCATGCAACGGATGCACTAGAGCTATAAATATATGAAAGCTCAACAAAAGAAACTAAGTGGGTGTGCTTCCAACTCGCTTGCTCACGAAGACCTAGGGCATTTTTGAGGAAGCCCATCATTGGAATATACAAGCCAAGTTCTATAATGAAAAATTCCCACTAGTATATGAAAGTGACAACATATGAGACTCTCTATCATGAAGATCATGGTGCTACTTTGAAGCACAAGTGTGGAAAAAGAGATAGTAGCATTGTCCCTTCTCTCTTTTTCTCATTTTATTTTTTCTTTTTCTTCTTTCTTTTTCCTTTTTTTCTTCTTTGGCCTTTCTTTTTTTTGGCCTTTCTATTTTCTTTTTTATTTCTTATTTTTATTTTCTTTTTGTAAAGCCCGAAGTCTCATCCCGACTTGTGGGGGAATCATAGTCTTCATCATCCTTTCCTCACTAGGACAATGCTCTAATAATGAAGATCATTACACTTTTATGGATTTACAACTCAAGAATTACAACTTAAAGATAGAATAAGATATGACTCTATATGAATGCCTCCGGCGGTGTACCGGGATATGCAATGAATCAAGAGTGACATGTATGAAAATTATGAAGGTGGCCTTGCCACAAATACAATGTCAACTATATGATCATGCAAAGAGCAATATGACAAAAGTAATGCGTGTCATATGAACGGAACGGTGGAAAGTTGCATGACAATATATCTCGGAATGGCTATGGAAATGCCATGATAGGTAGGTATGGTGGCTGTTTTGAGGAAGGTATATGGTGGGTGTATGGTACCGGCGAAAGTTGAATGGTACAAGAGAGAGGCTAGCAATGATGGAAGGGTGAAAGGGTGCGTATAATCCATGGACTCAACATTAGTCAAAAGAACTCATGCACTTATTGCAAAAATTTAGAAGTCATCAAAAACCAGAGCACCACGCGCATGCTCCTAGGGGGATAGATTGGTAGGAAAAGACCATCGCTCGTCCCCGACCGCCACTCATAAGGAAGACAATCAATAAATAAAATTGTGCTCCAACTTCATCACAAAGCGGTTTACCATACGTGCATGCTACGAGAATCACAAACTTCAACACAAGCATTATTTAAATTCATAATCACCCAACTAGCATGACTTTAATATCACTACCTCCATATCTCAAAACAATTATCAAGCATCAAATTGATCATAGCATCCAATTCACTTTCTACGATAGTTTTTATTATACCCAACTTGGATGCTCATCATTCTAGGACCAACTTTATGACCACAGCAAATACCATGCTGTTCTAAAAGACTCTCAAAATAATATAAGTGAAGCATGAGAGACTAATAATTTCTTCAAAATTAAGACACCACCGTGCTCTAAAAGATATAAGTGAAGCACTAGAGCAAAAACTATCAAGCTCAAAAGATATAAGTGAAGCACATAGAGTATTCTAGCAAATCCTAATCAAATAGGATTCTCCCAAAAGGTGTGTACAGAAAGGATGATTGTGGTAAACGAAAAAGCAAAGACTAATATAATACACGACGCTCCAAGCAAAACACATATCATGTGGCAAATAAAAATATAGCTCCAAGTAAAGTTACCAATGAACGAAGACGAAAGAGGGGATGCCTTCCCGGGGCATCCCCAAGCTTAGACTTTTGGATATAGTTGAATATCTTGGGGTGCCTTGGGCATCCCCAAGCTTAGGCTCTTGCCACCCTTTATTCCATAGTCCATAAAAGCTTTACCCAAAACTTGAAAACTTCACAACACAAAACTCAATAGGAAATCTTATAAGCTCCGTTAGTGAAAGAAAACAAAACCACCACATAAGGTACTGTAATGAACTCATTCTTTATTTAATTTGGTGTTAAACCTACTGTATTCCAACTTCTCTATGGTTTATAAACTATTTTACTAGCCATAGATGCATCAAAATAAGCAAACAACACACGAAAAACAGAATATGTCAAAAATAGAACATTCTGTAGAAATCTGTAACTAACACAAACTTATGGAACTCTAAAACTCCTACCAAAATAGGAAGTCCTGGACAATTTTGTTTATTGATCAGCATAAAAAAGAATCAATGCAAAAGCACATTCCTGTGATTTAACAAAATTATATTCGTGCGTGCAAAGTTTCTGTTTTTCAGCAGAATCAAATCAACTATCATCATAGGTTATCCTATAGGTTCTACTTGGCACAAACACTAATTAAAAGATAAAAACTCATCTAAACAGAAGGTAGATGCAAGATTTATTACTAAACAGGAGCAAAAACAAAAAAATAAAGAAAATTGGGTTGCCTTCCAACTAGCGCTATCGTTTAACGCCCCTAGCTAGGCATAAAAGCGAAGATAGATCTAACGAGTGCCCTTTTTGGCACTAAATTCATAAGTAGCACGCATGATAGATTCATAAGGTAATTTGACTTTCTTTCTTGGAAAGTGCTCCATGCCTTTCTTTAATGGAAATTGGAATCTAATATTTCCTTCCTTCATATCAATAATAGCACCAATCGTTCTAAGGAAAGGTCTACCAAGAATAATAGGGCAAGAAAGATTGCAATCTATATCAAGAACGATAAAATCTACGGGCACCAAATTTCTATTTGCAACAATAAGAACATCATTGATCCTTCCCATAGGCTTTTTAATGGTGGAATCCACAAGGTGCAAATTTAAAGAGCAATCATCAAGATCATGGAAACCTAGAATATCACATAAAGTTTTCGGAATCGTGGAAACACTAGCACCCAAATCACACAAAGCAAAACACTCATGATATTTAATTCTAGTCTTTATAGTAGGTTCCCACTCATCATTAAGTTTTCTAGGTATAGAAACTTCCAAATTAAGTTTTTCATCATAAGATTGCATCAAGGCATCAACGATATGTTTGGTAA
Source organism: Aegilops speltoides (assembly GCA_021437245.1). Lineage (NCBI taxonomy): Eukaryota > Viridiplantae > Streptophyta > Magnoliopsida > Poales > Poaceae > Aegilops > Aegilops speltoides. Next base: position 316,249,494 of record CM038141.1, read on the forward strand.
AAGCTTTATTTTGACTATAAGCATGAGGAGAATTAACAACGGATTGCAAAAAGGAAATACAACCTTTTAAAAAACAATTATCATAATCAAATTCCTTGAAATCTGAGATAGTGGGTTCAATGTTATTTGAAGTTGAGGACTCTCCAATCTCACTTTTACCAAATTTAGCATCAAGATCTAAAGACTCCGAATTCTTGGGATGCCTTCTAGGCAAAGTTGATTCATCATCAGTCCCATAATCATCAAAATTCATATTGCAAAACATAGATCTAATAGGAGACACATCAATAACTTTAAGATCCTCATCATTATTTTCATCTAACTTTTCTGGTTTAGCGGCCATCTTATTGACTAAGGTGGCTTGCTTATCAGAAATTTTGGCTATAGCATTTTCAAGCCGGGTAATTTGAGCATTAACACAATAAAAATCTTTATTCATATCATCAAGCTCTTTGTTCATAAAACCCAAAAAACCTTTTTGTTCCTTAAGCTCTTTTCTAAAGAAATTATTATGCTCAAATTGCAAATTCATAAAGCTTCTAATATTTGATTCAATCTCATCCATACTTCTGAGAAGGTGGTCAGGATCCTTAGGTGAAACCATAAGGTCAAACAAGCACACAAGCACACAGAAAAAGGCAAGCGAAAAGAGAGGAGGAGATTGGGAAAGAGAGGGCAAATAAAATGGCAAGGGTGAAGTGGGGGAGAGGAAAACGAGAGGCAAATGGCAAATAATGTAAATACGAGGGAGATGGGTTTGTGATGGGTACTTGGTATGTCTTGACTTGAGCGAAGACCTCCCCGGCAACGGTGCTATAAATCCTTCTTGCTACGTCTTGAGCTTGCGTTGGTTTTCCTCGAAGAGGAGAGGGTGATGCAGCAATAGTAGCGTAAGTATTTCCCTCAGTTTTTGAGAACCAAGGTATCAATCCAGTAGGAGGCTCCTCAAAACTCCCACGCACCTACACAAACAAACTGAGAACTCGCAACCAACGCAATAAAGGGGTTGTCAATCCCTTCACGGCCACTTGCGAAAGTGGAATCTAATAAAGATAGTAAGATAAAATAAATATATTTTTGGTATTTTATAATATAGATGCAAAAAGTAAAGATGCAAATAAAAGTAGATTGGAAGCAAATATGATAAGAGATAGAACTGGGGGCCATAGGTTTCACTAGTGGCTTCTCTCAAGATAGCATAAGTATTACGGTGGGTGAACAAATTACTGTCGAGCAATTGACAGAAAAAGCGCATAGTTATGAGATTATCTAGGCATGATCATGTATATAGGCATCACGTCCATGACAAGTAGATCGACTCCTCCCTGCATCTACTACTATTACTCCACACATCGATCGAATCCTGCCTGCATCTAGAGTATTAAGCTCATAAGAACAGAGTAACACATTAAGCAAGATGACATGATGTAGATGGATAAACTCAAGCAATATGATATAAACCCCATCTTGTTATCCTCGATGGTAACAATACAATGCGTGCCTTGCAACCCTTTCTGTCACTGGGTAAGGACACCGCAAGATTGAACCCAAAGCTAAGCACTTCTCCCATGGCAAGAAAGATCAATCTAGTAGGCCAAAGCAAACTGATAATTCGAAGAGACTTGCAAAGATAACTCAATCATACATAAAAGAATTAAGAGAAGATTCAAATATTATTCGTAGATAAACTTGATCATAAACCCGCAATTCATCGAATCTCGACAAACACACCGCAAAAAGAGTTTACATTGAATAGATCTCCACAAAAGAGGGGGAGAACATTGTATTGAGATCCACAAAGAGAGAAGAAGCAATCTAGCTAATAACTATGGAGCCGTAGGTCTGTGGCAAACTACTCACAACTCATCGGAGGGGCAAGGATGTTGATGTAGAGGCCCTCCATGGTCGATCCCCCCTCCGGCAGAATGCCAGCGAAGGCTCCAAGATGGGATCTCGCAGATACAGAAGGTTACGGTGGTGGAAATTGTGTTTCGTCCGCCTCGTGGATGTTTTCGGGGTACGTATATATATAGGAGGAAGAAGTACGTCGGTGGCCGCCCGAGGGGCCCACGAGACAGGGGGCACGCCCTCCTATCTCGTGGGAGCCTCGGCAGCTTCTTGGCTTGCACTCCAAGTCCTCTAGATCAAGTTCGTTCCAAAAATCACGCTCACGAAGGTTTCATTCCGTTTGGACTCCGTTTGATATTCCTTTTCTTTGAAATACCGAAATAGGCAAAAAAAACAGCAATATGGGCTGGGCCTCCGGTTAGTAGGTTAGTCCCAAAAATGATCTAGATGTGTAAAATAAAGCCCATAAACATCCAAAAGGGGTAATATAATAGCATGGAACAATCAAAAAATATAGATACGTTGGAGACGTATCACACACACAACCTTTCCTCAAGAAAATCGCCGAGGAAAAAATGTTTTGACATCCTATCTGCAAGATTTCATAAATAGTGCAGTAGCTGCTAATATAATTCCAACAGACTCTTAACATCGCTACGAGTGAGAAAGTCTCATCGTAGTCAACTCCTTGAACTTGTCGGAAAACATCTTAGCGACAAGTCGAGCTTTCTTAATGGTGACACTTACCATCATTGTTCGTCTTCCTTTTTAAAAAATCTATCTGTACTCAACGGCCTTACGACCATCGAGTGGTTCTTCCAAAGTATATACTTTGTTTCCATACATGGATCCTCTCTCGGATTTTATGGCCTCGAGCCATTCGTCGGAATCTGGGCCGATCATCGCTTCTTCATAGCTCGTAGGTTCATTGTTGTCCAGCAACATGACCTCTAAGATAGGATTACGTACCACTCTGAAGTAGTATGCATCCTTGTCGACCTACGAGGTTTGGTAGTGACTTGATCTGAAGTTTCATGATCACTATCATCAGCTTCCACTGAATTGGTGTAGGCGCCATAGGAATGACTTCCTGTGCCCTGCTACACACTAGTTGAAGTGATGGTTCAATAACCTCATCAAGTCTCCACCATCCTCCCACTCAATTCTTTCAAGAGAAACTTTTCCTCGAGAAAGGATCCGATTCCAGAAACAATCACTTTTGCTTCCAGATCTGAAATAGGAGGTATAACCAACTGTTTTGGGTGTCCTATGAAGATGCATTTATCCGCTTTGTGTTCGAGCTTATCAGGCTGAAACCTTTTTCACATAAGCGTCGCATCCCCAAACTTTTAGGAAACGACAGCTTAGGTTTCTCTAAACCATAGTTCATATGGTGTCGTCTCAACGGAATTGCGTGGTGCCCTATTTAAAGTGAATGCGGCTGTCTCTAATGCCTAACCCATAAACGATAGTGGTAATTCGATAAGAGACATCATGGTATGCACCATATCCAATAGGGTGCAGTTATGACGTTCGGACACACCATCACACTATGGTGTTCCAGGCGGTATTAGTTGTGAAACAATTTCCACAATGTCTTAATTGTGTGCCAAACTCGTAACTTAGATATTCATCTCTATGATCATATCATAGACATCTTATCCTCTTGTCACGACGATCTTCAACTTCACTCTGAAATTACTTGAACCTTTCAATAATTCAGACTTGTGTTTCATCAAGTAAATATACTTAGCATCTACTCAAATCATCTGTGAAGCAAGAACATAATGATATCCACTGCGTGCCTCAACACTCATTGGACTGCACACATCAAAATGTATTACTTCCAACAAGTTGCTTTCTTGTTCCATCTCACAGAAAACGAGGCCTTTCAGTCATCTTGCCCATGTGGTATGATTGGCATGTCTCAAGTGATTCAAAATCAAGTGAGTCCAAACAATCCATCCGCATGGAGTTTCTTCATGCGTATACACCAATAGACATGGTTCGCATGTCTCAAACTTTTCAAAAATGAGTGAGTCCAAAGATCCATCAACATGGAGCTTCTTCATGCGTTTTATACCAATATGACTCAAATGGCAGTGCCACAAGTAGGTGGTACTATCATTACTATCTTATATATTTTGGCATGAACATGTGTAACACTACGATTGAGATTCAATAAACCATTCATTTAGGTGCAAGACCGTTGAAGGTATTATTCAGATAAACAGAGTAACCATTATTCTCCTTAAATGAATAAACGTATTGTGATAAACATAATCCAATCATGTTTATGCTCAACGCAAACACCAAATAACAATTATTTAGGTTTAACACTAATCTCGATGGTAGAGGGAGCACGCAATGCTTGATCACATCAACCTTGGAAACACTTCCAACATATATCGTTATCTCACCTTTAGCTAGTCTTCGTTTATTCCATAGCTTTTTATTTCGAGTTACTAACACTTAGCAACCGAATCGATATCTTAATACCCCGGTGCTACTAGGAGTACTAGTGAAGTACACATTTAATACAATGTATATCCAATATACTTCCGTCAACCTTGCCAGCCTTCTTATCTACCAAGTGTCTAGGGTAGTTCTGCCTCAGTGACCGTTCCCTCATTACAAAAGCACTTAGTCTTGGGTTTGGGTTCAACCCTGGGTTTCTTCACTAGAGCAGCAACTGATTTGCCGTTTCATGAAGTATCCCTTCTTGCCCTTGCCCTTCTTGAAACTAGTGGTTTTAATAACCATCAACAATTGATGCTCCTACTCGATTTCTACTTTCGCGGTGTCAAACATCGCGAATTGCTCAAGGATCATCATGTCTATCCCTGATATGTTATAGTTCATCACGAAGCTCTAACAGCTTGGTGGCAGTGACTATGGAGAACCATCACTATCTCATCTAGAAGATTAACTCCCACTCGATTCAAGTGATTGTAGTACTCAGACAATCTGAGCACATGCTCAATGATTGAAATTTTCTCCCTTAGTTTGCAGGTTAAGAAACCTATCGGAGGTCTCATACCTCTTGACGTGGGCACGAGCCTGAAATCCTAATTTCAGCTCTTGGAACATCTCATATGTTCTGCGACGTTTCAAAAATGTCTTCGGTGCCTTAATTCTAAACCGTTTAACATTACGCACTGAACTATCACATAGTCATCAAAACGTGTATGTCAGATGTTCGCAACATCCACAAATGACCCTCGAGGTTTAGCACACCGAGCGGTGCATTAAGGACATATGCCTTCTGTGCAGCAATGAGGACAATCCTTAGTTTATGGACCTAGTCCGCATAATTGCTACTATCAACTTTCAACTAAATTTTCTCTAGGAACATATCTAAAACAATCGAACTAAAGCGCAAGTTACGACATAATTTGCAAAGATCTTTTGACTATGTTCATGATAATTAAGTTCATCTAATTATTTAATGAACTCCCACTTAGATAGACTTCCCTCTAGTCATCTAAGTGATACATGATCCGAGTCAACTAGGTCGTGTCCGATCATCACGTGAGACGGACTAGTCATCATCGGTGAACATCTTCATGTTGATCGCATCTGCTATACGACTCATGTTCGACCTTTCGGTCTCTTGTGTTCTGAGGCCATGTCTGTACATGCTAGGCTCGTCAAGTCAACCTAAGTGTTTTGCATGTGTAAATCTGGCTTACACCCGTTGTATGCGAATGTTAGAATCTATCACACCCGATCATCACGTGGTGCTTCGAAACAACGAACCTTCACAAGGGTGCACAGTTAGGGGGAATACTTTCTTGAATTTTATGAGGGATCATCTTATTTATGCTACCGTCGTTCTAAGCAAATAAGATGCGATTTTTATGAATTCTTCACTGAGGAATTTGCTGGTGAGGAAATTCCTTAATGAAGAACTACTTGCAGCGGAATAAGTACTCAGAAGTAAGCATAACAGAATACAAGCATGGTCACCATGATGAAATGAAGACTAGCACAGAGTACCGAAAGCATAATCACAGGATAACACAAGATAAAGACAAACAGACTGAAGAAATTGAACTAAGGAAATTGAGAAAGTCTTCAGTCAAAGTCTTCAAGCACAGATATGAACAAACACTCAACACAGTAATGAGGAAATGAAAGGGTTGAGGAAATAGAACCAGTTAGTTGGTGAAGACAATGATTTGGTAAACCAGTTCCAACTGCTGTCTCAGTTGTATGTCTGGTTGGAGCGGTTGAGTATTTAAACTCGAGGACACGCAGTCCCAGACACCCAGTCGCTGAGCCGCAGCTCAGGACACCCAGTCCTCACCGTATTCTCCTTGAACTAAGGCCACGTAGACCTCGTCCAATCACTCGTGGTAAGTCTTCAGGTGACTTCCAAACCTTCACAGACTTGGTCACTCGGCGATCCACAATTCCTCTTGGATGCTCTAGACCATGACGCCTTACCGTCTGGAAGAAGCACAGTCTTCAAAGGTAACAAGCGTCGGATCCACGCAGGATCAATTTCTTCAGTGATGCTCAATCACTTTGGGTTTGTGGGGGTTTGGTTTTGGGTTTTCCTCACTTGATGATTTTCGCTCAAAGTCCTCGGAGGATGGGTTGCTCTCAAATGACAAGTGTCAAGTTCTCTCGGAGCAGCCAACCAGCTAGTGGTTGTAGGGGCGACTATTTATACCCTAGGAGCAGCCCGACATGATAAGACATAAACGCCTTCAATGATATGACCGTTAGGTGGATAAGATATTTTGGGACAGCCGGTAGCAAGAAGACAAGAACGGTCGGAAATTTGACTCTCAAATTCCTCGGGGCTATCATGTTCCTCATTTGTGTAGGCAATTCGACTGGCGAATTCCTAGCTCCTCGATCGAGCAAAGTCCTCGTGACGGTAAGAACTGTGTCTCATCCTTCAAGAAATTGATGAATCAGTATGAGATTTCAATGGCTTCACTCGAAGGGATTGGTAGGTGTAGGATTTTGAGTTGAGCATCACATGGAAAATTTTCCTTAGTATTTCCTCGACCCCTTTAACAAAGATGGTGTTTCCTATGACTCAAGAAAGAGAAAATGAAACTACGAAAACAAAAGTCTTCACGCTTCATGTTCCTCAAATGAATATCAAGTCTTCAAGGTCACACCAATTTCTTCACTTTCAAAGTCTTCAGAAAGTCTTCAAAATATCAAAGTCTTCAGTCGAAGAACTTCATTTTTAGGGGTCGACTTTCTCTGTAAATATCAAACTCCTCATAGACTTATAGACCTGTGTACACTCACAAACGCATCAGTCCCTTAACCTATAAGTCTTCAATACACCAAAATCACTAAGGGGCACTAGATGCACTTACAAGATGCATAAACATGATAAACATCTCATGCAATCAAATAGTGACATGATATGGCCAATATCATTTTGCTCCTTTTGATCTCCATCTTCGGGGCGCCATGATCATCATCGTCACCGGCATGACACCATGATCTCCATCATCATGATCTCCATCATCGTGTCTTCATGAAGTTGTCTCGCCAACTATTACTTCTACTACTATGGCTAACGGTTTAGCAATAAAGTAAAGTAATTACATGGCGTTATTCAATGACACGCAGGTCATACAATAAATTAAGACAACTCCTATGGCTCCTGCCGGTTGTCATACTGATCGACATGCCAGTCGTGATTCCTATTACAAGAACATGATCAATCTCATACATCACATATATATCATTCATCACATCCTTTTGGCCATATCACATCACACGACATATGCTGCAAAAACAAGTTAGACATCCTCTAATTGTTGTTGCAAGTTTTTTACATGGCTGTTATAGGTTTCCAGCAAGAACGTTTCTTACCTACGCCAAAACCACAACGTGATATGCCAATTGCTATTTACCCTTCATAAGGACCCTTTTCGTCGAATCCAATCCGACTAAAGTGGGAGAGACAGTCACCCGCTAGCCACCTTATGCAACTAGTGCATGTCAGTCGGTGGGACCTGTCTCACGTAAGCGTACGTGTAAGGTCGGTCCGGGCCGCTTCATCCCACGATGCCGCTGAATAAAGATAAGACTAGTAGTGGCAAGTAAATTGACAAAATCGACACCCACAACAACTTGTGTTCTACTCGTGCATAGAAACTACGCATAGACCTAACTCATGATGCCACTGTTGGGGAACGTAGCAATAATTCAAAATTTTCTACGCATCACCAAGATCAATCTATGGAGATTCTAGCAACAAGAGAGGGAGAGGATGAGTGTATATTCATACCCTTGAAGATTGCGATGCGGAAGCGTTACAGGAATGCGGTTGGTGGAGTCGTACACGCAGCGATTCGGATCGCGGTTGATTCAGATCTAAGCGCCGAACGGACACCGCCTCTGTGTTCAACACACGTACAGCCCGGGGACGTCTTCTCCTTCTTGATCCAGCAAGGGGAGAGGAGAAGTTGAGGGAAAACTCCAGCAGCACGACGACATGGTGGCGATGGAGCTCGTGGTTCTCCGGCAGGGCTTCACCAAGCACTACGGGGAGGAGGAGGTGTTGGAGGAAGGAGAGGGCTGCGCCAGGGGAAGGGCGTGGATGCCCTCCCACCCCCTCACTATATATAGGGGGAAGGGGAGAGGGGGGAGGCCCCTCTAGATGGATCTAGAGGAGGGGGCGGCGGCCAGGGGAAACCCTAGATGGGTTTGGGCGCCCCCAACCCCTAGGAAACTTGCCCCCCAAGCCGGGAGGGGAGGCTGCCCTAGGGGTGGCGCCCCTACCTCTCCAGGTTACGTGAGATGGGGTGGGAGGGGCGCTCAGCCCCTTAGTGGGCTGATGTGCCCCCTCCCCTTGCCCATAAGCCCCCCGCCCCAACACTTGCCGGGGCCTCCAAAACCCCTTTCGGACACGCTGGTCATCACCTGCTACCCCCGGAACAATTCCGGACTCCAATACCCTTCGTCCAATATACCGATCTTCACCTCAGGACCATTCCGGAGCTCCTCGTCACGTCAGGGATCTCATCCGGGACTCCGAACAACCTTTGGTAACCACATACTATTTCCCATAACAACTCTAGCGTCACTGAACCTTAAGTGTGTAGACCCTACGGGTTCGGGAACCATGCAGACATGACTGAGACGTTCTCCAGCGAATAACCAACAACAGGATCTGGATACCCATGTTGGCTCCCACATGTTCGACGATGATCTCATCGGATGAACCATGATGTCAAGGATTCAAGCAATCCCGTATACAATTCCCTTTGTCAATCGGTACTTTACTTGCCCGAGGTTCGATTGTCGGTATCCCAATACCTTGTTCAATCTCGTTACCGACAAGTCACTTTACTCGTTCTGTAATGCATGATGCCGTGACTAACTACTTAGTCACATTGAGCTCATTATGATGATGCAATACCGAGTGGGCCCAGAGATACCTCTCCGTCATACGGAGTGACAAATCCTAGTCTCGATTCGTGCCAACCCAACAGACACTTTCAGAGATGCCTGTAGTGTTCCTTTATAGCCACCCAGTTATGTTGTGACATTTGGTACACCCAAAGCATTCCTACGGTATCCGGGAGTTGCACAATCTCATGGTCTAAGGAAATAATACTTGACATTAGAAAAGCTTTAGCAAACGAACTACACGATCTTTGTCCTATGCTTAGGATTGGGTCTTGTCCATCACATCATTCTCCTAATGATGTGATCCCGATATCAATGACATCTAATGTCCATGGTCAGGAAACCATGACCATCTATTGATCAACGAGCTAGCCAACTAGAGGCTCACTAGGGACATGTTGTGGTTTATGTATTCACACATGTATTAAGTTTTCCAGTTAATATAATTATAGCATGAACAATAGACAATTATCATGAACAAGGAAATATAATAATAACCATTTTATTATTGCCTCTAGGGCATATTTCCAACAATCTCAAGATCACAAGAGAGAGAGATTAAACACATAGCTTCTGGTACAAACCCTCAGCCCCGGGGGTGGACTACTCCCTCCTCATCGTGGTGGCCATCGGGATGATGAAGATGGTCTTCCCCTCCGGCAGGGTGCCGAAATGGGCTCCCAATTGGTTGTCGGTGTCTATAGAGGCTTACGTCGGTGGAACTTCTAATCTAGGGTCTCCGTGAGGGTTTTTGGAATATTTGAGAATTTAGAGGGCGAAGAGTGGGTGCGAGAGGCCACCGAGGTGGGCACAACCAACTGGGGCACACTTGGGGTCCAGGCGCGCCCTGGTGGGTTGTGCCCCCCTCGGGGCACCCCCCAGGTGCTGCTCTGGCCCATTGGTAGTCTTCTGATCCATAAAAAATTCACAAAAAGTTTCGCGGTGTTTGGAGAACTTCCATTTCTGCACAAAAAACAACACCACGGTAGTTCTGCTGAAAACAGCGCCAGTCCAGGTTAGTTCCATGCAAATCATACCAAAACCATATAAAATTATTGTAAACATGGCATGAATACTTCATAAATTATAGATACGTTGGAGACGTATCATCACACACCCAATGTGAATGGTTTATTGAATCTCGATCGTAGTGATACATATATTCATAATATTGATGCCAAAAGATGCAAAGTTGATAATGATAGTGCAACATACTTGTGGCACTGCCGTTTAGGACATAATGGTGTAGAGCGCATGAAGAAACTCCATGCAGATGGACTTTTGGAATCACTTGATTCTGAATCATTTGATACTTGTGAACCATGCCTCATGGGTAAGATGACTTGTAGGACCTTGAGAAGAGGTGTCTAGAGGGGGGTGATTAGACACTAAGTACCCAAGTTGCAGTTTTTAAGTTTTCTTAAGTTTAAGTGGAGATTAGGCACAAGTTTAACATTCACAATACATATCAAGCAAGCATGCAAAGAGTATATGAGCAGCGGAAAGTAAAGCATGCAATTTGCAAGAATGTAAAGGGAAGGGTTTGGAGGATTCAAACGCAATTGGAGACACATATGTTTTTGGCGTGGTTCCGATAGGTGGTGCTATCGTACATCCACGTTGATGGAGACTTCAACCCACGAAGGGTAACGGTTGCGCGAGTCCACAGAGGGCTCCACCCACGAAGGGTCCACGAAGAAGCAACCTTGTCTATCCCACCATGGCCGTCGCCCATGAAGGACTTGCCTCACTAGCGGTAGATCTTCACGAAGTAGGCGTTCTCCTTGCCCTTACAAACTCCTTGGTTCAACTCCACAATCTTGTCGGAGGCTCCCAGGTGACACCTAGACAATCTAGGAGACACCACTCTCCAAGAAGTAACAAATGGTGCGTTGATGATGAACTCCTTGCTCTTGTGCTTCAAATGATAGTCTCCCCAACACTCAACTCTCTCTCATAGGACTTGGATCTGGTGGAAAGAAGATTTGAGTGGAAAGCAACTTGGGGAAGGCTAGAGATCAAGATTCATATGGTAGGAATGGAATATCTTGGCCTCAACACATGAGTAGGTAGTTCTCTCTCAGAAAATGTATGCTGGAAGTGTAGGTTCAGTCTGATGGCTCTCTTCACAAATGAAGAGGAGCTGGAGGGGTATATATAGCCTCCACACAAAATCTAACCGTTACACACAATCTACCAAACTCGGTGGGACCGAATTGTTAAACTCGGTCAGACCGATTTAGCAAATAATGTGACCGTTAGGATTTTCGGTGAGACCGAAATGCAACTCGGTGAGACCGATTTTGGTTAGGGTTAGGGCATAACGTAATCTCGGTAAGACCAATTACACAAACTCGGTGAGACCGATTTGGTAATAAGCTTTCCAGAGAGTTGGTCAGGCAAACTCGGTTTGACTGATTACACAAACTCGGTAGGACCGATTTTGGTAATGAGTTAACCAGGAAGTTTGCATTGTAATCTCGGTAGTGCCGATTGATCAAACTCGGTGAGACTGATTTTGATAATGGACATACACAGAGAGATTACAATCCCATCTCGGTGAGACCGAGATCCCTATCAGTAGAACCAATTTTCTTAGGGTTTGTGGCAGTGGCTATGACTTATGAAATTGGTGGCGCCGGATAGAAAGAATCGGTGTGACCGATTTTGGCTTTAGGTTTTGGTCTTTTTTGGAAGTGGGAAAGTAGCTGAGGGTTTTGGAGCATATCACTAAGCACATGAAGCAAGAGGTTCATTAAGCAACACCTCATCCCTCCTTGATAGTATTGGCTTTTCCTATAGACTCAATGTGATCTTGGATCACTAAAATGTAAAATGAAGAGTCTTGAGCTTGAAGCTTGAGCCAATCCTTTGTCCTTAGCATCTTGAAGGAGTTCCCACATCCTTTAGTCCATGCCACTCCATTGTTGAACTTATCTGAAACATACTAGATAAAAGTGTTAGTCCAACAAGAGATATGTTGACATTAATTACCAAAACCACCTAGGAAGCACTTGTGCTTTCAATCTCCCCCTTTTTGGTAATTGATGACAACATACATCAAAGCTTTAGATAAAGATATAACGAATAGCAAGTAAAGCTTTGGAAAGACATGTAACAAGCACATGCTCCCCCTTCATGTATGCAATCATGTGAATATGAAATATAGAAGCATGTGAGAGCATAAACATGATAGAGCAGGCAATGTGTTACATGTATCTTGGCCATATGCATCAGAGCAAAGAATATTAAAGAAAATACCTTCATGCTCATGAGTCCTTCTTGCAAACAATATGTACATCAGCAAGAATTCCTCATACACATGATTGTGATGCATATACTTACCTTGAAGTCTTGAGTTGGCTTGGGATGGGATGAACCTGCGTAAACAAGGTTAGATAACACAGATACATCTACTAGCCAGAGCAAACAGAAGAGACCACAAGAATACCAAGACTGGGATGACATGTAGAAAGTGAGTACTAAGTACCACATTGGATTAGGCATGTCCCCAAGAGTAAAGATATGCAATGAATTTAAGTGATTTCTTTCCCTTGGATGTCTTGCTCCCCCTGAATCTAGCATGGGATACTGGGAGAAGATAGGGAATAGAAAATCAGAGCTGAAAAATCAGAGCTGAAAGATATGAATGATGACCAGAGCTAATGTATGCTAATGCAAATAAGCACAACAGATCATATGAACATGTCTCTCCCCTCAAGAAGACATGTGAGCATCTCTCCTCTTGAACACCAAGCATCTGGGATCCTTGAGAAATACTTTCTACTTAAGTATTCTCTCCCCCTGGAGATCTCTCTATCCCCTTGAAGATCTCTCTCCCCCTTAAGGATCTCTTTCTAAATGATAAGCTTTGATGTTCTCTCTCTCCCCCTTTGACATCAATTTCCAAGAAGGGTCTTCTGAAATCTGTCTAATGGGTTTGGTCCTTGAGACACAGCACAAAGCAATGATAAAAATGTGATGCTTGTAGAGGAAGAGCACTTGTGTATCCAAAATGACAATCATGAAGCTCGACATATAATTTGTCAAAGGATATGTTTGAATGGTTTCGTGCTTCCTTGTCTTCAACCACATTAGTGTAGAGACTTGGTGATGTAGAGATTGCTCAAGATGTGAGTAGATTACAATCTCATGGAATTTGATTCCACCAAGTACCTACATGGGTTAGATAACATGCAAGATACAAATATATCCAAGACATAAGCTTTTCATCATAAGAGAAATATCAAGAATTAGTCATAAGCTCATGTCTTGCATGTATCCAATGGAGTTTCTACTCCAAGTTTGAAGCATCAGTGATGTTAAATTCTCCTCTTAACCTGCAAAACACTTTCTCATCAAGAGGTTTAGTGAATATATCCGCTAATTGCTTTTCGGTGCGAACATGCTTAAGATCAATGTCACCCTTAGCAACATGATCTCGAATGAAATGATGACGAACTTCAATATACTTAGTTCGAGAGTGTTGCACAGGATTATGACCAATTTTGATAGAACTTTCATTGTCACAAAGCAATGGAACATGTCTCACATATATCCCATAATCTTTAAGAGTTTGGGTCATCCAAAGTAATTGAGCACAACATGAACCAGCAGCAATATATTCAGCTTCAGCGGTGCACAAGGATACCAAGTTTTATTTCTTGGAGGACCAAGACACAAGAGATCTACCAAGAAATTGACAAGTACCCGACGTGGACTTTCTATGAACCTTGTCTCCGGCATAGTCCGAGTCAGAATAGCCAACAAGATCGAAAGAGGCCCTCTTAGGATACCAAATGCCAAAGTTTGGTGTATGGATTAAGTATCTCACTATCCTTTTCACGGCCTTAAGATGACATTCCTTAGGAGCAGCTTAATATCGTGCACATATGCACACACTTAGCATGATATCGGGACGTGAAGCACATAGATATAATAATGAACCAATCATAGAGCGATAAACCTTTTGATCAACTGGTTCACTATCTTTAGTCAAATCAAGATGTACACTAGTAGGAATGGGTGTAGACATACCTTTGCATTCTTGCATATTGAACTTCTTGAATAAGTCCTTGGTGTACTTCGTTTGAGAAACAACGGTACCTTCCTTAGTTTGCTTGATTTGCGATCCAAGCAAGAATTTGAGTTCACTCATCATAGACATCTCAAACTTCTCCAACATTAGCTTCCCAAACTTTTCACTAAAATGAGGGTTAGTTGAACCAAATATGATATCATCAACATAAATTTGGCACACAAATAGTTCTCCATTAACCCTTTTAGTAAAAAGAGTAGAATCAATTTTCCCAATTTCAAAGCCTTTTTCAATAAGGAACTTAGTCAAGCATTTATACCATGCTCTAGGAGCTTGTTTAAGACCATAAAGAGCTTTGTGAAGTTTGTAAACATGATTGGGTTTCTTCGGATTGACAAAGCCGGGAGGTTGCTTAACATAAACTTCCTCCTCAATTTCACCATTTAGAAAAGCACTTTTAATGTCCATTTGGTACAAGGTGATATCATGATGATTAGCATAGGCAAGTAAGATGCGAATAGACTCAAGTCTAGCAACAGGAGCATAAGTCTCACCATAGCCCATACCTTCGACTTGTGTGTAGCCTTGGGCGACGAGACGTGCTTTGTTGCGAACTACTTGTCCATCTTCATCTTTCTTGTTGCGAAACACCCATTTGGTACCGATGATGTTGTGGTTGTTGTCGGGCTTCTCAACCAATGTCTATACTTGGTTCCTCTCAAAGTTTTGTAGCTCTTCATGCATAGCATTTATCCAATCCGGATCTTCCAATGCTTCTTCAACCTTCATGGGTTCAATGCTAGAGATGAAAGAATATTTTTCACAAAAGTTAGCTAAACGAGTTTTAGAGCGAGTGATTCTCCCGGTTTGAATGTCATTGTAGATTTGCTCAACGGGATGACCTTTAGCAATTCTTGCTCGAACTCGTGAAATCTTTTGCTTGGGTCTTCGTTGAACATCTTCCTCATCTGGTTCTTCTTCTTCTTAGCCTTCTTCATTGTCGGCGTTGTCGTTCTCTTGTCGTGGTGGAGAAGGAGGTTGTTGGCGTTCATCTTGATGCACTTCCTCGTTTTCTTCATCTTGGTGTGTCCCACTTGTGGATGCTTCCGTGTCAACTCTTGGTTCACCTTGTCGTGAAGTAGAAGCTTCCACATGGACGGAAGAGGTACTCTCCTTCACCTCCGTTGGACGAACCTTGCCAATAGACAAGTCTTGAATTGCTTCCGAAGGATCTTTGTCTCTTACATTAATTGGCAATTGCTCTACTTGCGAGCCGTTAGATTCATCAAACTTCACATCTACCGTCTCTTCAACCTTTTGGGTGATATTGTTGTAGACACGGTAAGTGTGAGAGTTTGAGCCATAACCTAGTAGGAAACCTTCATGAGATTTAGGAGCAAATTTAGAACGACGATGCTTATCAAGAATGTAGCACTTTGAGACGAATACTCGAAAGTATCCAACTTGGGGTTTTTACTGGTGAGGAGCTCGTATGCCGTCTTGCCAAGTAGCTTGTGAAGATACAAGCGATTTGTTGCATGACACGCTATCTCAACTGCTTCTGCCCAAAAGTGCTTTGGCGTCTTGTACTCATCAAGCAACGTTCTCACCATTTCGATGAGCGTCCGATTCTTCCTCTCAACAACTCCGTTTTGTTGAGGTGTGTACGTAGCCGAGAACTCATGCAAAATCCCTTCTTTGTCAAGAAAGGTGTCCACATTTGCGTTCTTGAACTTCGTTCCGTTGTCGCTGCGAACCTTCTTGATCTTCACTTCAAATTGATTTTGGGCCTCGCTAGCGAAGTTTTTGAAGATCTTTTGGACCTGCGATTTATCATCGAGAAAGAACACCCACGTAAATCTTGAAAAATCATCGATAATAACTAGACCAAAAGAATTTCCACCGGGACTCTTGTAAGAGTTGGGACCAAAGAGATCCATGTGAAGTAGCTCGAGTGGCCTCCTTGTGGTCATGATGTTCTTCACGGGATGCCTTCCTCCAACCTGTTTACCTGCTTGACAAGCACTGCAAAGTCTATCCTTATCAAATATGACATCGTTAACTCCAAGAATATGATTTCCTTTAATAAGCTTGTCAAGGTTTTGCATACCAACATGACCTAATCGTTTATGCCATAACCAACCTTTTGAGGATTTAGCAATGAAGAAAGTTTTAGGTTGAGCCTTTTTAGTGAAATCAACAATGTATAGATCACCTCTACGCACACCGGTAAAGACCATTTTATGATTGTCTCGACGAAATACTTGACAATCTACTTCAGTAAATAGAACATTGAAACCGAAATCAGCAAGTCTAGATACTGAAAGTAACTTGTATCCAAGAGATTCAACGAGCATAACATTTTGTATGGAGCTATCATGTGATATGGCCACCTT
Source organism: Aegilops speltoides (assembly GCA_021437245.1). Classification (NCBI taxonomy): domain Eukaryota; kingdom Viridiplantae; phylum Streptophyta; class Magnoliopsida; order Poales; family Poaceae; genus Aegilops; species Aegilops speltoides. Next base: position 316,266,168 of record CM038141.1, read on the forward strand.
ACCAAGGCCAACCACCTTACCCTTTGAGTTGTCACCGAAAGTGACATACTTTCGAGGACTATCATTATCAGCCAGCTCATGAAACATGTCTTTATCTCCGGTCATGTGATCGGTACATCCACTATCAAGAACCCATTCCTTTCCTCCTGACATGTATCCCCGCAGATTTGCCATAAGACCAAAGTGTCTCATTGCATCATCAAGATCGAAGTCACTATCATCATCCTCATCATAGTATCCATGTTCAACATCGTCATGTGGTGGATCAAGTCCTAGAGAGGGTGATTCATTAGAGTGAGTTTGACAATGACCTTGCTTATGAATTTTTATAGCTTCGGAAATAATATCAGTAATAATACCAACATTTCCTTTGTCACGCATGAGGTTTGTAAGCTCAATTAGACGATCACCAAACATAGGATCACAAGAATTCATCTTACTCAAAGCAATAGACTTATGGAGAATTTCATCAAGATTTTTCAAGGAATAATCTGGAAATCGTTCCTCAAGAAATTTCCATATAGTGTAGGCACATTTAAAAGTAGGCAAGCATCCAATCAAGTTTCTAGGCAATCCTCTAATGATAAGTTCGGCAGTTCTAAGATTCCTAATCATGTCAATTGACTCATCATGGGTAGGATGCATAGGATCAACATAAGGAGCACAAGGGCTAGCAATGTACTTGTTCAAATGATATTGATTGAAAATAACAAGCATCTCATTTTTTCCACTCATGAAAATACTCTCCATCAAGAATAGGCACTCTATGTCTAAGCCTCCCAATAGTAGACTCATCCATCTTCCTTCAATGGTGATTAAACCAAAGCAATGGAGACCAATGCTCTGATACCACTTGTAGGACCTTGAGAAGAGGTGTCTAGAGGGGGGTGATTAGACACTAAGTACCCAAGTTGCAGTTTTTAAGTTTTCTTAAGTTTAAGTGGAGATTAGGCACAAGTTTAACATTCACAATACATATCAAGCAAGCATGCAAAGAGTATATGAGCAGCGGAAAGTAAAGCATGCAATTTGCAAGAGTGTAAAGGGAAGGGTTTGGAGGATTCAAACACAATTGGAGACACAGATGTTTTTGGTGTGGTTCCGATAGGTGGTGCTATCGTACATCCATGTTGATGGAGACTTCAACCCACGAAGGGTAATGGTTGCGCGAGTCCACGGAGGGCTCCACCCACGAAGGGTCCACGAAGAAGCAACCTTGTCTATCCCACCATGGCCGTCGCCCACGAAGGACTTGCCTCACTAGCGGTAGATCTTCACGAAGTAGGCGATCTCCTTGCCCTTACAAACTCCTTGGTTCAACTCCACAATCTTGTCGGAGGCTCCCAAGTGACACCTAGACAATCTAGGAGACACCACTCTCCAAGAAGTAACAAATGGTGCGTTGATGATGAACTCCTTGCTCTTGTCCTTCAAATGATAGTCTCCCCAACACTCAAATCTCTCTCATAAAATTTGGATCTGGTGGAAAGAAGATTTGAGTGGAAAGCAACTTGGGGAAGGCTAGAGATCAAGATTCATATGGTAGGAATGGAATATCTTGGCCTCGACACATGAGTAGGTAGTTCTCTATCAGAAAATGTATGCTGGAAGTGTAGGTTCAGTCTGATGGCTCTCTTCACAAATGAAGAGGAGGTGGAGGGGTATATATAGCCTCCACACAAAATCTAACCGTTACACACAATCTACCAAACTCGGTGGGACCGAATCGTTAAACTCGGTCAGACCGATTTAGCAAATAATGTGACCGTTAGGCTTTTCGGTGGGACCGAAATGCAACTCGGTGAGACCGATTTTGGTTAGGGTTAGGGCATAACGTAATCTCGGTAAGACCGATTACACAAACTCGGTGAGACCGATTTGGTAATAAGCTTTCCAGAGAGTTGGTCAGGCAAACTCGGTTTGACCGATTACACAAACTCGGTAGGACCGATTTTGGTAATGAGTTAACCAGGAAGTTTGCATTGTAATCTCGGTACTGCCGACTGATCAAACTCGGTGAGACCGATTTTGATAATGGACATACACAGAGAGATTACAATCCCATCTCGGTGAGACCGAGATCCCTATCGGTAGAACCGATTTGCTTAGGGTTTGTGGCAGTGGCTATGACTTATGAAATCAGTGGCGCCGGATAGAAAGAATCAGTGTGACCAATTTTGGCTTTAGGTTTAGGTCTTTTGTGGAAGTGGGAAAGTAGCTGAGGGTTTTGGAGCATATCACTAAGCACATGAAGCAAGAGGCTCATTAAGCAACACCTCATCCCTCCTTGATAGTATTGGCTTTCCCTATAGACTCAATGTGATCTTGGATCACTAAAATGTAAAATGAAGAGTCTTGAGCTTGAAGCTTGAGCCAATCCTTTGTCCTTAGCATCTTGAAGGAGTTCCCACATCCTTTAGTCCATGCCACTCCATTGTTGAACTTATCTGAAACATACTAGATAGAAGTGTTAGTCCAACAAGAGATATGTTGACATTAATTACCAAAACCACCTAGGGGGCACTTGTGCTTTCATGACTAACACTCCATTCTCTGGAACAATGGAGCGAGCTAATGACTTATTGGAAATAATACATACCGATGTATGCGGTCCGATGAGTGTTGAGGTACGCGGCGAGTATCATTATTTTCTGACCTTCAGAGATGATTTGAGTAGGTATGGATATATCTACTTAGTGAAACACAAGTCTAAAACATTTAAAAAGTTCAGAGAATTTTAGAGTGAAGTGGAGAATCATCGTAACAAGAAAATAAAGTTTTTACGATCTGATCGCGATGGCGAATATTGGAGTTACGAGTTTGGCCTTCATTTAAGACAACGTGGAATTGTTTCACAACTCATGCCACCTGGAACACCATAGCATAATGGTGTGTCCAAACACCATAACTGTACTTTATTAGATATGGTGCATTCTATGATGTCTCTTACTGATTTGCCTTTATCATTTGGGGGTTATGCATTCACATTAAATAGGGCTCCGTCTAAATCCGTTGAGACGACGCCGTATGAAGTATGGTTTGGCAAGAAACCTAAGCTATTGATACGTCCATTTTGCATCATGCTTTTATATTGATATTTATTGAATTATGCGCTGTTATTACATGTTATGTCACAATACTTATGCATATTCTCTCTTATTTTACAAGGTTTACATGAAGAGGGATAATGCCGGCAGCTGGGATTCTAGGCTGGAAAAGGAGCAAATATTAGAGACCTATTCTGCACAACTCCAAAAGTCTTGAAACTCCACGAAAGTCATTTTCGGAATTAATAATAAATATTGAGTGGAAGAAGTACCAGAGGGGGCCCACACCCAGGCACGAGGGTGGGGGCGCGCCCTACCCCCTGGGCACGCCCCCTGCCTCGTAGGCCCCCTGGCAGGCCTCCGATGACCATCTTCTGCTATATGGAGGCTTTTACCCTGGAAAAACTCATAAGCAAGCTTACGGGACGAAACTCCGCCGCCATGAGGTGGAACCTTGGCGGAACCAATCTGGGGCTCAGGCGGAGCTGTTCTGTCGGGGAAACTTCCCTCCGGGAGAGGGAAATCAACACCATTGTCATCACCAACGATCCTCTCATGGGAGGGGGTCAATCTCCATCAACGTCTTCACCAGCACCATCTCCTCTCAAACCCTAGTTCATCTCTTGTATCGAATCTTTATACCAAAACCTCAGATTGGTACCAGTGGGTTGCTAGTAGTGTTGATTACTCCTTGTAGTTGATGCTAGTTGGTTTATTTGGTGGAAGATCATATGTTCAGATCCTTAATGCATATTAATACCCCTCTGATTATGAACATGAATATGCTTTGTGAGTAGTAACGTTTGTTCCTGAGGACATGGGAGAAGTCTTGCTATTAGTAGTCATGTCAATTTAGTATTCGTTCGATATTTTGATGAGATGTATGTTGTCTCTACTCTAGTGGTGTTATGTGAACATCGACTACATGACACTTCACCATATTTGGGCCTAGAGGAAGGCATTGGGAAGTAATATGTAGATGATGGGTTGCTAGAGTGACAGAAGCTTAAACCCTAGTTTATGCGTTGCTTCGTAAGGGGCTGATTAGGATCCATATGTTTCATGCTATGGTTAGGTTTACCTTAATACTTATTTTGTAGTTGCGGATGCTTGCAATAGGGGTTAATCATAAGTGGGATGCTTGTCCAAGAAAGGGCAGTACCCAAGCACATGTCCATCCACATATCAAATTATCAAAGTAACGAACACAAATCATATGAGCGTGATGAAAACTAGCTTGACGATAATTCCCATGTGTCCTCGGGATCGCTTTTCTCTATATAAGAACTTGTCTAGGCTTGTCCTTTGCTACAAAAAGTATTGGTCCACCTTGCTGCACCTTATTGACTTTCATTGCTTGTTACCCGTTACAAATTACCTTATCACAAAACTATCTGTTACCGATAATTTCAGTGCTTGAAGAGAATACCTTACTGAAAACCGCTTGTCATTTCCTTCTGCTCCTCGTTGGGTTCGACACTCTTACTTATCGAAAGGACTACGATAGATCCCCTACACTTGTGGGTCATCAAGACTCTTTTCTGGCGCCGTTGCCGGGGAGTGAAGCGCATTTGGTAAGTGGAACTTGGTTAGGAAAAAACTATATAGTGTGCTGAAATTTACTGTCACTTGTTACTATGGAACATAATCCTTTGAGGGGCTTGTTTGGGGTATCTTCACCCCGACTAGTAGAGCAATGAGTTGCTCCTCAACCTACTGAACCTACTGAAAATGTTTACTTTGAAATTCCTTCGGGTATGATAGAGAAACTGCTAGCTAATCCTTTTACAGGAGATGGAACATTGCATCCCAATTTACACCTAATCTATGTGGATGAAGTTTGTGGATTATTTAAGCTTGCAAGTATGCCCAATGATGTTGTCAATAAGAAGGTCTTCCCTTTATCTTTGAAGGGAGATGCATTGACATGGTTTAGGCTGTGTGATGATATTAGATCATGGAACTACAAATGATTGAAATTGGAATTCCATCAGAAGTTTTTCCTATGCATCTTGTTCATCGTGATCGTAATTATATATATAATTTTTGGCCTCGCGAAGGAGAAAGCATCGCTCAAACTTGGGCGAGGCTTAAGTCAATGTTATATTCATGCCCCAATCACGAGCTCTCAAGAGAAATGATAATTCAAAAATTTTATGCTCGGCTTTCTCTCAACAATCGCTCCATGCTCGATACTTCTTATGCTGGGTCTTTTATGATGAAGACTATTGAATTCATATGGGATTTATTGGAAAGAATTAAACGCAACTTTGAAGATTGAGACCTCGATGACGGTAAGGAGTTAGGTATGACACCTAAGTTTGATTGTGTTAAATCTTTTATGGATACCAATGTTTTCCGTGAATTTAGCACTAAATATGGACTTGACTCTGAGATAGTAGCTTCTTTTTGTGAATCATTTGCTACTCATGTTGACCTCCCTAAGGAGAAGTGGTTTAAATATAATCCTCCCACTGAAGTAAAAGTAGTTGCACCTATTAAAGTTGAAGAAAATACTATAACTTATAATGATCCTATTGTTCCTACTACTTATGTTGAGAAACCACTGAGGGAGTCCTGGACTAGGGGGTGTCCGGATAGCCGAACTATCATCATTGGCCGGACTCCAAGACTATGAAGATACAAGATTGAAGACTTCGTCCCATGTCCGGATGGGACTTTCCTTGGCGTGGAAGGCAAGCTTGGCAATACGGATATGTAGATCTCCTACCATTGTAACCGACTATGTGTAACCCTAGCCCTCTCCGGTGTCTATATAAATCGGAGGGTTTTAGTCCGTAGGACACACAACAATCATACAATAGGCTAGCTTCTAGGGTTTAGCCTCCTTGATCTCGTGGTAGATCTACTCTTGTACTACCCATATCATCAATATCAATCAAGCAGGAGTAGGGTTTTACCTCCACCGTGAGGGCCCGAACCTGGGTAAAAACATCGTGTCCCTTGTCTCCTGTTACCATCCGCCTAGACGCACAGTTCGGGACCCCCTACCCGAGATCCGCCGGTTTTGACACCGACATTGGTGCTTTCATTGAGAGTTCCTCTGTGCCGTCGCCATCAGGAAGGATGCCTCATCCCGTGTTTAAAGATGGTACCATTGCCAAAGGAGCTTTGGCCATCGGCCAAACTATCCGGCTAGGTGGTTTTCTTATGACCGCCTGTTTGGCCGCTGCGCCGACGATGACCTCTCGGGTCATCAAAAGCGATCTTCACGTCAACTCGGAACTCGTCGAGCAGCTAGATCCGACGGAGCTCTCTTCCGTAAACGAGCTCTTGGATCGCATCGCCGCCCTGGGAGTCGCTACAGACTACGATCAGATCGGGCCTAAAACCGATCTGAGAGAGATCAACTCTCCCCAGGCTACCCACCACGTTGCTGTGATGGAGGAACAACACGGCGACTCTTCTTCTACATTAAGGACAAGCTATGTCCGAATTCCCGACCCCTCCATGCCGGATTCCCGCAGAGGAACGGACGTTGATCAAACCCTGAACCTAAAGTCAGGCAGCGGGCCGGATTCGTTGGACAACATCCAACAAGCCAAACTTCCAAGTTCGGAAACTTTCCGGCCCCTGAGTCTTAGATTGGACAGGGTTCTGAATTTAATTCCACCTGCCCACCCAAACACAAGCGATCTATCCCGAATCCGGCAAGAGCCCGCTGAAACAGTACATCATTACTGGGCCAGATTCCTCCTGGTTATGGACAGGATAAAGGACTGCCGTGAGGAAAGCGCAATCTCAATTTTCTGCAATAATTGGACGGACAAAGGAATCATGAACGCCATAAGTCATTGCGAAATTACACGCTTCGCTGACCTGGCGTCCGTAGTACAAAAGTACTGTGCGGTGGAGAGCGCCTGGAAAACCAAAACCAAATTTTGCGACAATCCGGCTCCAAACACAACCCTAGTCCGAAGTAAAAGGGTGCATCATATTCAGGCACCTGGGTTAAAAACCAAAAAGCAAAACCCCCCTAAAGGGCACGGAACCGTACTGGAGGGATGGCTCAACGGACCTTGCAAAATTCATAGCATAGAGGGCGCCACTCCAACGCATAGCCTTCGAGCATGTTGGATACTACGGCAGGTGGCCAAAAGTGGCGAAGAGCTTCTAGCCCCAGAGAACCAACCCAGCAATACTAGTACGGTATTAACAGTCTTTGAGACTTTCGCATCAAACAATATGCGAAAACGAACACTCCGCGGCCTTGCCGAAGTCTACCAAATAGCGACAATAAATCCATGGAGTGACACGGCTATTACCTTTAATGCCAGTGACGAACCTAAATTTCGAACAACTCGAGCACGAGCCGCATTGGTCCTCAGTCCAATAGTGGATGACTTTCGCCTTACTAAGGTACTCATGGATGGCGGCAGCGGATTAAACCTCATCTATGAGGAAACCCTTCAAAAAATGGAAGTAGGCTGGAGCCGCATTGAGCGAAGCGACACAACCTTCAGAGGAATAATCCCTAGTCGGGAAGCATGCTACACAAGAAAAATCACACTAGATGTGGTATTCGGCTCGCCGGACAACTACAGGTCCGAGGAGGTCACGTTCCATGTGGCCCCGTTCAGCAGCGGATATCACGCTTTATTAGGACGCGAGGCATTCACAATTTTTCAAGCTATACCCTATTACGGGTACATGAAGCTCAAAATGCCCGGGCCCAACGGAATCATCACCCTTGCTAGTGATCCGGACGTAGCACTCCGCGCTGAAAATAAGACAGCCGCACTAGCCCTTGAGGCGCTATCTGAAGCCCTAGCGGCCGAAGAACTCTCAGCGCTACGCTCCACGGTGAACAGGGATGACGTGATACTTGACAAAAGATCCAAGTCCACCTGTTTTAAGCCAGTGGACAAAATAGTCAAATTCCAAGTCCATCCAACAAACCCTACAAAAACGGCCTCCATTGGGGCACAATTAAACCCCGATGTAGATGCCGCACTACGAGAATTCCTACGCGAAAATTGGGATATTTTTGCCTGGCACCCTTCAGACATGCCAGGAATCCCACGCCGGTTGGCAGAGCACAGCCTAAATATCCTAAAAGGATTCAAGCCAGTCAAACAGGCTCTTCGGCGATTTTCCGAACCCAAAATACAGGCAATGGGAGAGGAGCTAGCCAAACTATTAGAAGCCGGATTCATCAGAGATATAAAACATCCAGACTGGCTAGAAAACCTGGTAATGGTACCAAAGAAGGACAAATCCTGGCGCCTATGTGTCGATTTCAAGGACCTTAACAAGGCTTGCCCAAAGGATCCCTTCCCCCTTCCCCGCATCGATCAAATTATCGACGCTACCGCAGGACACGATTCATTGTGCTTCCTCGACGCATACTCCGGCTACCATCAAATCAAGATGGCAGAGCCAGACCAAGCCGCAACGGCATTCATTACTCCATACGGACCATTCTGCTTCAACACAATGCCCTTCAGGCTTAAAAACGCCGGCGCAACATACCAGCGCATGATTCAGACATGTCTGGCAAACCAGATCGGCAAAACAGTGGAGGCATACGTAGATGATGTGGTCGTCAAATCCAAACACGTCGAAACTCTAGTAGACGACTTGAGGCTCACATTCGACAATCTCCGAGCATATGACATTAAGCTCAACCTGAAAAAATGTGTTTTCGGCGTGCCATCCGGAAAGCTCTTGGGCTTCATTGTATCCGGTAGAGGAATTGAAGCAAACCCAGCCAAGATCCGAGCTCTGTCACAATAGGATATCCCAAAAGATCTCAAGCAAATACAAAAATTGACTGGATGCGTGGCGGCTCTAAGCCGCTTCATCTCCTGCTTAGGAGAAAAGGCATTACCCCTTTATCACCTCCTCCGGCGCACCGACCACTTCGAGTGGACGGATGCCGCCATGGCCGGTCTCGAAGAAATAAAGGCCATATTGGCAACAAATCCGGTCCTGGCCGCGCCCAACGTGGGCGAACTAATGCTATTATATATCGCGGCAACACATCAAGTTGTAAGCGCGATGCTCGTCGTCGAACGAGAAACGGAAGGACATAAGTTCCCTCTTCAAAAACCAGTGTACTACGTATCCACTGTCCTAACTCCATGCAAGTCCCGGTATCCACATTATCAAATGATAGCGTACGCAGTGTTCATGGCGTCCCGGAAGCTCCGACACTACTTTCAAGAGTGTTCGATAACAGTAGCCTCCGAAGTACCTCTCAATGACATTATAAACAACCGCGACGCAACCGGCAGGATTGCAAAATGGGCCATCGAGCTCCTACCATTCGACATAACCTACAAACCACAGTGAGCTATCAAGTCGCAAGTTTTGGCCGACTTCATCACCGAATGGACTGAAGCCGAACTCCCTAAAGAGTACGGCGCATATTCTAACTGGATCATGCACTTCGACGGCTCCAAAATGTTGGCCGGCCTGGGGGCTGGCGTTGTCCTGACGTCCCCAACCGGGACACGATCCAATCGTGCCGAGATAATGTACACGGACTCCAACAACGCAGCCGAATACGAGGCCCTTCTACACGGCCTCCGGATGGCGGTCTCCATGGGCATTAAACGCCTAGAGGTGTGATGGGATTCGAACCTCGCGACATCCCAAATAAATGGAGACTTCGACGCCAAGGATCCAAAAATGGCAGCTTACCGTAACGCCGTTTTGAAAATGTCAGCTCTGTTTGAAGGGCTCGAATTTCACTATATAGCCCGGGATAATAATCAAGCGGCGGACGTATTGGCACGCATCGGTGCAAAGCGCGATGCCGTCCCCCCCAACATCTTCCTGGAACGGCTTTTCAAGCCATCCGTACTATGGGAAGGGGAGTCCGGACATAACAATCCGGACCCAACCGCACTACCCGACACCGCACACTCTGACACAATCGGCGGTTCTGCCAACGAAACAACTGCTTCAGCCCACAAAATAATGGCAGTCATTGCCCCGTGGACCGGGCCATTCCTAGCTTACCTAACTAAGCAGGAACTTCCCAAGGACCAAAACGAGGCCCGCTGCATAGTACGGCGCTCTAAAGCCTATAAGGTCCATGAGGGAGAGCTCTATTAGAAAAGCACAACCGGAGTCCTTCAAAGGTGTATCTCCGAAGAGGAAGGGCGAAATCTTCTGGCTGAAATTCATGCCAGACTCGGTGGGCACCACGCTGCAGCACAGGCCCTTGTAAGCAAGGCCTTTCGTGCAGGATTTTATTGGCCAACGGCCCGGACAGACGCCCAGGATTTAGTCCAACGATGCATCGGTTGCCAGCTCTTTGCTAATCAGAGCCACATGCCACCCACCGCCCTGAAAACTAGACCCATCACCTGGCCGTTTGCGGCCTGGGGGCTTGACATGGTTGGACCCCTTAAAGGAGGAACCCACAAGCAAAAATACCTATTGGTCATGGTGGATAAATTCACCAAATGGATAGAGGCCAAGCCAGTTAAGACGGCCGAATCCAGACCCGTGATAGACTTCATATCAGGGGTAATACACCGTTATGGTGTCCCCCACAACATCATTACTGATAACGGCACAAACTTCACGGCCGACGAGGTTAAACTCTAGTGCAAGAACATGGGCATTAAGCTCGACTACGCTTCAGTCTATCACCCTCAAACTAACGGTCAAGTCGAGCGAGCAAATGGTCTAATCATGAGCGGCATTAAAGCCAGACTAGTGCAGTCCCTCAAGGAATCTAACACGCACTGGGTAGAGGAGCTCGACTCCGTACTCTGGGGGCTGCGGACCACGCCGAATCGCACTACCGGATTCACACCATTTTTCATGGTGTATGGCGCAGAGGCAGTTTTGCCCTGCGACATAATTCATGACTCACCTCGCATGCATATGTACGAAGAAAGAGAAGCCGAGCTGGAACAGTAGGATAGTTTGGACGCCTTAGAGGAGGAGCGCGACGTGGCAAAAGCTCGTTCCACATTCTATCAACAGCAGGCTCGAAGATATCAAAGCAGAGAGGTACGGGCCAAAACTTACAATGTTGGCGAACTAGTTCTATGCCTGCCGGACAAGAAAAAGGACAAACTCAAGCCCAAATGGGAAGGTCCCTTCATCATCGACCAAGTCCTGACCGGCGGAGCATACCGTCTGCGAAACACATCAGACAACCGACTCGAGCCGAACCCATGGAACGCAGCCCGTCTCCGAAGATTCTACGCCTAGCGCCGGACTCAGAGTTCGTCTCCTTCCTCTGTCCATATGTTATATTTTAGCTGTCTTTTGTTTCTCTCTTTCTCCCTCCTTTTTCCTTAAAGCCTTTGAAGGTTGATCTGCGCATTGTTCGCACACACTTGACGTGCTGCTCGCACTCATTATACCTGGGGGCTTCTTTAACAGAAGCTTATTTATACGGGCTTCACGCCCAACACATGTGTCACACTTCCGCATGTACCTTTTATTCACCATTATATGCATCGATATGACTTAAGTTTTGGCCAAGCTGGGTTGCCTGGCTCCTGTGCTTACCCCTACGTTCCCGATTGTTCGGCTAGGAGGTAAAGGAGCACCTCTGCGATTATTCTTGCCGGTCACCGGATGTGTACCTTAGATCGGTGAAGCCGAAGCTAAGCGTTCTTAAGGGAATATTCGATCGGTGACTTGAAAGATGATTTCTTACTTATTTATTTATCTGCCCCGGATGCTTTTACTCGCTCTTTTGCAGTCCGGACATGCACTTTAGGGCATGCCTCCCGAGAAAGGAACCCCTAACGGAACTTTCTCCTGGAAGATGTTTCTTACTAACCATGTAATATAACATAACTAGTTGGGCACTTATGCGATAAAGCACTAATGACCCCTACGCCGGTCTCCATGCATGCCCGGTTTTTACATAACCGTGAGGGTATTCGGACACACTCATCGCCGGGTCCCGAGGTTGAAGCGAAATGGTCCGCAATGACAAACGATCTACAATCCGGCTAGAAGGCATTTTACATGTCATTTTAAATTACATAGTCAACTTGACTGATTGTATTCCTCTTCAATATCATCTAGTAGGCTGTCTAGTTTACAGTCCCGTTGGGAATACTTTGCGGCCAACTCCACTTGGCCATACATTAAGCTCACAGGGATCTCCTTCCCATCGAGCCCCACAGGTCTGACCTCGGCCATGTGGTTTGGGTCGGCCTTCGTGTACCTCGTCTTCACCATGGCCCAGGCCTCCCTGGCGCCTTGACGGCAGGCCGATATCTTCCACAGACGGAAGCGCCGCCGAGCTCCCTGAAGCTTCTCCACAAGCCCAGCAAGACCCTCGGGTAGGGAGATGGACGGCCATAAGGCCTGGGCGACGCCGCTCTTCACCTGCCGAACTCGTTCATGCAGTTGCAACAGCTCGGGAAGTTGGTCACCCATTGAACCGGGCATTTCCTCTGCAGGACGGCCTGTGAGCATACCTACAAACATATTCTGGTTAATCGACTTCCTCGCCGAACTCTTGTTTTCAAAAGTTCATTCAAGCACTTACTATAAATGCCGCGACGAAGCCGCAGATTCTCCTTCACGGAGTAAGACAGCTGGACCCGAACATCTTTTAGTTCCTCGCCCAGCTGAGTGTTGGCATCTTGGAGGTTATTTTTCTCCTGCCGCACCCTTGTCAGCACCTTCTCTCCGGCCTTTAGCTGGCGTAGTAGCTGCTGCCTATCCGGATCTAGTCCGGCACCATCTGCAATATTATTGTCAGACTTATACACACGCCGCACTTCACAAACTACTTATCTTTCGAAGTATGTATTACCAGAGGGGGTCTCTGTGGCTCCCCCTGCGGCGGCTAGCATAGCCTCAAGTTGGGCCTTGCACTCTTGCAGCTCCTGGGACAGGTGGGTATTCTTCTCCGTAAGATCCTGCGTAACAAATGATCCTTAAATCAGTTATTCTAACTATTTTAAGTCTTGGGGGCTACTGGCATATATAACTGTCAAAACTCCTCACCCGTATGTATTTTACATACTGCTCCGTGGCTCTAGCTAGACCATCTTGAGCAGCAAGGAGGTGCGCATCTCCCGAATTGAAGGCATTCAACGCCTCCGGGGAGAAGCATGCATCACGAAGAACTGTCCGGCGGCGCCTGTGATTCATGGCGCTCTCCACCTCAGACCTGGTGGCGGACAACCTGTCGGCGTCCTTCGTTGGAGGAGCACCTGACGCACGCCCTGTGTTCGCCTCCCCCTTCGAACCTGGCGTTGGAGCCTGGCCGGCGGAGGTTTGATAGGCAATCTCTCCGGACACAGTCCGGCGAGCGCTCTTTCTCCTGAAAAAACCACGAGCATTAATATGCCTTCTAGGAACCTTTTTCTGAAACACGGTGGCGAGCCATACCGTTGTGGCGATGTCTCGATCCTCGCCGCACTTCTCTTCCGCCTGCTGGGCCGAGCTGCCCCTTGTTAGCCAGCCGCCGCGGGTTCGGCATCCCGCCTCGGAGGCACCTCCTGCGGAACACCATTGGTATACGGTGGTCAGAAATAAGCATGGCTGAGTAATGGTATCAAGACTCCGGTCACAGTTACCTGGGAAGCCGGAGATATTCTAGGGTAGTCGGCCGTAATGGCAACCAAAGCATTATCAATGCTAAGTTGCTGGAACACCCCTTCAATCAGCTCCACCTTTATGTCCGGATCCTCTTTGGAGGCCGGATCGAGGGATCGTTCCGGATCCTCGGGTTGTGGAGCCAGGCTGTGTATGTCCTCTACGGCCCGGCGCAGTTCCTGCGTCAAAATCACAAAGTGAGACACTTAACTTTGGGAATATGGATCGGCTAGACAAACATCCGCTTACCCAACTTCGAGGGTTGTTCATGGAAAATCCATTCGATGGACTAGCATGGAGGAAGTCCTCCTTCTCCCCTTTGTATAGGCCGGACAGGATCTTCACCAGATCAACGACCAATCCCGGCCCCATGCGGCCATGACGGTTGGCATCGTCATCCCTGTTGAAGTCCCACATGGGGTGGCCCCTATACTGGAGCGGCTGCACCCCTCGCATAATGCATGTGGCCATGACCCCGATCAAGTTCAATCCGGAATGGGCCAATAACCTTATTCGGCCCATCAGATACTGGATGTCCCTATCACTCTCCCGTTGAGGGCTCCGCGGATGCCAACTCAGGCGTTTCTTCAGAGGAGCGTTGCTGAACTCCGGGAGGCCGATCCGAACTGGGTCCGGTAGCGGGGCGTCTTCCATATAAAACCATTTCGAAGGCCAGTCTTCGGATGCCTTCTTCGGGGTTCCGGATAGATATCCGGTCCCGGCGATGCACCATAGTTCGGCTCCGCCCACTTGATATATAGACCCCTCATGAGAACGGGGTACGAGACAGAATAACCTCTTCCACAGCGCAAAATGGGCCTCGATGCCCAAGAACAGCTCGCAAAGGGCCACAAAGCCCGCGATGTGCAGGATGGAGGCAGGCGTAAGGTGGTGAAGATGGAACCCATAGAACTCCAGGAGCCCCCGGAGAAACGGATGTATGGGAAATCCGAGTCCTCTTATTAGATAAGGGACGAAGCATACCCGCTCCCGTTTGGAGGGATTGGGGACGCTCTCCGCCTGCTTTCCGCCCTTGTAGGTGGCAAGTCCGGGTCGAACCGGAACCATAAAGGATGGGGGAAGAAATCCCTCGGCCTGGAGCATCACCAGCTCACTATGCGGACCGAGCATCTCCCCCAATCTCCTGGCTGAGGGTTGGGAGCGTGAGAGGAGGAGCCGCGTTGACTATCCATGATGGAATGGATTTTTTGGTCAGAGGCGCTCTGATGAATACTCGCGGAAGGAGGATGGTGTGATTCGGATCTAGATCCTCACCTCTTTTTATAGGCAGCTTATTCACGCAGCTAGGGGGTAAAATGTAAAAATACCCTGGCCTTTCGCATTCATACGACACGTGGAAGATGGCCATTATTGAACGTGGAAGCAGAGGAGCGCAGTATTTATAAGAAGCCGGACACCGTTCGGTAAGTACATGGAATTTGGAGGAGAACCCGCCTTGCAATGCCGAAGACAACATGCGTGCCGGACTCGTCATCATTGAAGCCTGGTTAGGGGCTCTTGAGGAGTCTGGACTAGGGGTGTCGAATAGCGAACTATCATCATTGGCGGACTCCAAGACTATGAAGATACAAGATTGAAGACTTCGTCCGTGTCCGGATGGGACTTTCCTTGGCGTGGAAGGCAAGCTTGGCGATCTGGATATGTAGATCTCCTACCATTGTAACCGACTCTGTGTAACCCTAGCCCTCTCCGGTGTCTATATAAACCGGAGGGTTTTAGTTCGTAGGACACACAATAATTATACCATAGGCTAGCTTCTAGGGTTTAGCCTCCTTGATCTCGTGGTAGATCTACTCTTGTACTACCCATATCATCAATATGAATCAAGCAGGAGTAGGGTTTTACCTCCACCGTGAGGGCCCGAACCTGGGTAAAAACATCGTGTCCCTTGTCTCCTGTTATCATCCGCCTAGACGCACAGTTCGGGACCCCCTACCCGAGATCCGCCAGTTTTGACACCGACAACCACCTTTCCATGTTAGGATAAAGGATCATACTAAAGCTTCAACCGTGGTTCATAAGAGTAATACTAGAACACCTACACCACCTGAGAAAATTAAAGTTGAACCTAGTATTGCTATGGTTAAAGATCTCTTGGCCGATGATATTGATGGGCATGTTATTTTCTTCTGTGATGAAGCTGCTAGAATTGCTAGACCAGATGCTAAGAAACATAGACCTGTTGTAGGCATGCCTGTTATTTCTGTTAAAATAGGAGATCATTGTTATCATGGCTTACGTGATATGGGTGCTAGTGCTTGTGCGATACCTCATTCCTTATATAAAGAAATTATGCAATTAAGCTTGCCAATAGAGATACTATTTCACCAGTTGGGATTGTTAGAGATGTTGAAGTCTTGTGTGGGAAAGTTAAATGTCCTGCTGATTTTCTTGTTCTTGGTTCCCCACAAGATGACTTTTGTCCCATTATATTTGGTAGACCCTTCTTGAATACTGTTAATGCTAGGATAGATTGCAAAAAGGATGTTGTTACTATTGATTTGGGGGATATGTCTCATGAGTTTAATTTTGCTAAATTTCGTAGACAACCCCATGATTAAGAATTGCCTAGTAAGGATGAAATAATTGGTCTTGCTTCTATTGTCATACCTCCTAATGATCCTTTAGAACAATATTTGCTAGACCATGAAAATGATATGTTTATAAATGAAAGAAGGGATATAGATGAAGTATTCTTTAAACAGGGACCTATTTTGAAACACAACTTGCCTGTTGAAATCCTAGGGGATCCTCCACCACCCAAGGGTGATCCCGTGTTTGAGCTTAAAACTTTACCTGATACTCTTAAATATGCTTATCTTGATGAAAAGAAGATATATCCTATTATTATTAGTGCTAACCTTTCAGAGCAGGAAGAGGAGATATTATTGAAAATTCTAAAGAAGCACCATGCTTCTATTGGATATACTCTTGATGATCTTAAGGGCATTAGTCCCACTCTATGCCAACACAAAATAAAATTGGAGAAAGACGCCAAACCAGTTATTGATCACCAACGACGGTTAAATCCTAAGATGAAAGAAGTGGTAAGAAAGGAAATACTAAAGCTCCTAGAGGCAGGTATATTCTATCCCGTTGCTGATAGTCAGTGGGTATGTCCTGTCCATTGCGTCCCTAAGAAAGGAGGTATTACTGTCGTTCCTAATGATAAAGATGAATTGATCCCACAAAGAATTGTTACAGGTTATAGGATGGTAATTGATTTCCATAAATTAAATAAAGCTACTAAATATCATTACCCTTTGCCTTTTATTGATCAAATGCTAGAAAGATTGTCCAAACATACACATTTTTGCTTTCTAGATGGTTACTCTGGTTTCTCTCAAATACCTGTGTCAGCAGAGGATCAAGAAAAGACCACTTTTACTTGCCCTTTCGGTACTTTTGCTTATAGACATATGCCTTTTGGTTTATGTAATGCACCTTCTACCTTTCAAAGATGCATGATGGCTATATTCTCTGACTTTTGTGAAAAGATTGTTGAGGTTTTCATGGATGATTTCTCTGTTTATGGATCTTCTTTTGACGATTGCTTGAGCAACCTTGAATGAGTTTTGCAGAGATGCGAAGATACTAGTCTTGTCTTGAATTTGGAAAAGTGTCACTTTATGGTTAATGAAGGCATTGTCTTGGGGCATAAGATTTCTGAAAGAGGTATTGAAGTTGATAAAGCTAAAGTTGATTCTATTGAAAAGATGCCGTGTCCCAAGGACATTAAAGGTATAAGAAGTTTCCTTGGTCATGCTGATTTTCATAGGAGGTTCATTAAGGACTTCTCTAAAATTTCTAGGCCTCTGACTAATCTATTACAAAAAGATATTCCTTTTGTCTTCGATGATGATCTTGTAGAAGCATTTGAAATACTTAAGAAAGCTTTGATTTCTCCACCTATTGTTCAGCCACCTGATTGGAATTTACCCTTTGAAATTATGTGTGATGCTAGTGATTATGCTGTAGGTGCTGTTCTAGGACAAAGAGTTGATAAGAAACTAAATGTTATTGAATATGCTAGTAAAACTCTAGACAGTGCCTAGAGAAATTATGCTACTACTGAAAAAGAATTCTTAGCAATTGTATTTGCTTGTGATGAGTTCAGACCTTATATTGTTGATTCTAAAGTAACCGTTCACACTGATCATGCTGCTATTAAATACCTTATGGAAAATAAAGATGCTAAACCTAGACTTATTAGATGGGTTCTCTTGCTACAAGAATTTGATTTGCATATTATTGATAGAAAGGGAGCTGAGAACCCCGTTGCAGACAACTTGTCTAGGTTAGAGAATGTTCTTGATGACCCACTACCTATTTATGATAGCTTCCCTGATGAACAATTAGCTGTCATAAATGCTTCTCATACTGCTCCATGGTATGCTGATTACGCTAATTACATTGTTGCTAAATTTATACCACCTAGTTTCACTTACCAGCAAAAGAAAAAGTTCTTCTTTGATTTAAGACATTACTTCTGGGATGACCCACACCTTTATAAAGAAGGAGTAGATGGTGTTATTAGACGTTGTGTACCTTAGCATGAACAGGAACAGATCCTACGCAAGTGTCACTCCGAGGCATATGGAGGGCACCACGCTAGAGATAGAACTGCACATAAGGTATTGCAATCCGGTTTTTATTGGCCAACTCTCTTCAAAGATGCCCGTAAGTTTGTCTTGTATTGTGATGAATGTCAAAGAATTGGTAATATTAGTAGATGTCAAGAAATGCTTGAGGCGATGAAATCCGAGATACAAGCCCAGATTCCGACAAATAGCTTGACGCGATGAAATCCGAGATATGATCCATGTATGAGAACAAAGTATGGACTTTGGTGGACTTGCCCAATGATCGGCAAACCATTTAGAATAAATGGATCTTTAAGAGGAAGACGGACATTGATGATAATATCACTGTCTACAAAGAACGCGTTGTTGCAAAAGGTTTTCGACAAGTTCAAGGGGTTGACTACAATGAGACTTTCTCACCCGTAGCGATGCTTAAGTCTATCCGAACCATGTTAGCAATTGCCTCATTTTGTGATTATGAAATCAGGCAAATGGATGTCAAAACTGCATTCCTTAACAGGTTTCTTAAGGAAGAGTTGCATATGATGCAACCGGAATGTTTTGTCGATCCTAAAGGTGCTAACGAAGTGCGTAAGCTCCCGCAATCCATTTATGGACTGGCATAAGCATCTCGGAGTTGGAATAAATACTTTGATGAGGTGATCAAAGCATTTGGTTTTATACAGACTTATGGTGAAGCCTATATTTACAAGAAAGTGAGTGGGAGCTCTGTAGCATTTCTAATATTATATGTGGATGACATATTGCTGATGGGACATGTTACGAACGAATCCTTTGATGATCCCATTCATCCTCTCAAACGGCATCATGTTGTGCAGGAATGATGGCCCCAGGTCTATTATGTCATCCACAATATGGACACACAGATGCACCATCACGTCAAAGAATGCGGCGGAAGTACATCTCAAGCTCATTCAATATCTGTGATCTCTTCCTGTAGCCTTGAGCTGCTTCACATCGGTCGACTTTCGAGAGATGGCGTCGAAAAAGTTGCGAGACTAATAAGCGTGTCACGGATGTGCTTGTCCATTATCCCTCTAAGGGCAACAGGTAGTATCTGCGTCATCATCACATGACGGTCATGAGACTTCATCCCGCTGAACCTTTTCTTGTCCGTGTGTAGATATACGCTTATCTTGCCACGATGAATCGAACTAACTTTGACTCGGTAAGGCACTTAAAGAATTGATTGATCTCAGCCGACTTAAGGTGAAGCAAGAAGGGGGGCAATAATCCTCTTTCTTTATTTTCTTGCCCTACTTCTCCCGTGCCTCTGTCTCCGTCTCTGTCTCGTCTGACATTTTACGGGGCGGCATGTGCAGATCTTCCCTGATTTTCAAACCTTGCAAGTCTTTTCTTGCCTTCGATCCATCCTTGGTCTTATCCGGCATGTTCATCAGTGTCGCGAGCAAGCTCTCAAGGACATTGTTACAGATATGCATTTGATAAAGGCAATGAGGTGTATCGAGTTTGTGCTAGTACTCCAAGTCCCAGAACACAGACCTCGTCTTCCATACCTTCAGTAGCGGCTCCAGCGCCTTTCTCATAGTCTTTCCCGGCGCGGGGCACTCCTTCTAGTTTTCAACAGCTCATTGATTTCGGCATCGCTCCGCTTATGTGGAGGTCCTCGATGCTCAGGGTGACCATTGAATAGATCTCCACGGTTTCTCCACGGGTCGTCCTGTTCAAGCCATCTTCAATGCCCCATGTACACGATTTTCCCAGACCCGCCATCTTTCCTTGACGTTAGCTGCTGAGGCGTCAGATCATCCATGCATGCGTGCATCTGCAATATCCATGGCACACCGGCCCGCCACATATCCATAACCGAGATAGTCCTGCCTTTATCGTGATCGTAGCGACTCTCATGTTGAAATACTCACCTTTGTTTGGCGTCCCATGTCTCGGCGGTGTTTTCCATAACGTGTCTAACTCCTCTTGAAGTAGCCCCAGATACAAATTAATATTATTTCCTGGTTGTTTCGCCTGGAATAAGCATGCTCATGTGAATGTACTTGATTTCATGCACAACCGGGGAGGTTGTACATCCATACAAACACGGGCCATGTGCTATGGTTGGTGTTACGGTTGCCAAGCAGTTCATGCCATCGGTACACGCGCCAAGCACGATGTTCCTTTCATCACATTCAAAATACCGATAGAAGCTGTTCAATGCTCTCCACCGGCTTCCATCCTTCACGTGTCTCGCTTTGGATCATCTCCATCGTCGGGCTTCTTCCTCTCCGCGTGCGGTAGCATTAGCTTTGCTTCCTTGGGATCTACAAAATATATGCAGAGCGGGGAGTGATCGGTAAGTACCATACAACTTTCTGGGGACATTTCTTCCCGGCCTTCTTGTATCGAGAAGCATTGCACACCGGACAGCTTGTTTTTTCCGTGTGCTCCTTCCGATAAATTATGCAATCGTTGATGCATGCATGGTATCTAACGTGTGGCAGATCAAGAGGGCACACGATCTTCTTGGCCTCATCAACACTAGTAGGACATAGATTACCCGCGGGAAGAACATCCTTTAGGTACTTGAGATGCTCATTGAGGCTAGTGTCGGTCCATTTGTTTTTAGCCTTCGTCTTTAGGAGTTGGAGCGTGAAACTCAAGCGGGTCACCTCAGGATTGCAACCATCATAAAATGGAGTGTTCGAGTCTACCACCAGTTGCTCCAGCTTAGCCGCCTCTCTAGAAGGAGCTCTCTCAGTACTCGTCTCCTTGTGAAGCAATGCTTGAACATGAGGGTCCCGCACGATTGAACTTAGTACCGACAAACTCTGCTGCGTGGAGTCCATGTCGTTCTCTCTGCGGCCATGTCCGGCCCCTTCTCCTCCGCCATGTCCGGCCCCTTCTCCACCGCTATGTCCGGCCTCTTCCCCGCCGCCATTATCAATAATCTCTTCGTCTTGCCCCGTGTCATCATTGCCTGCCCCGTCAGCATCCTCAACATCGTCATCCTCATCTTCAATTATCCACCGAGTATAGCCATCCATGAAACCAGTCATGGCGAAAAGCGCCGACATGACCATCGTCATGGGGGTCGAGCCAAACTATTCCTTTGCATTTTCGACACGGACATAAAACCTCTGTCCGGTTATTTTCTTTCATGTCCCGCACCACGATCGCAACCACACTCCCACCATCATTCCAATCGACCATCATCAACTCTGCACGGTAATAATAAACAAATTGATTATAAAAATGCATGCATGCATCAAAGTCATACAAAAATTTGGCATGACCTTCCCTAAAAATAGGACATATATGGATCTAGAGTTTGCCCGGAATTTGCCGAAACGGAAATAAATCGACATTTCGGCAAAACATAGGCAACTCAAAAGCACAATTTGGCGTCAACTCATGCCACACACACAATTTCCACAAACATATCACACACCCATAACCATATTTCCATTTTGCAAAAGCATGAAATTTTCATCACCTCTATCTCGAGATCGTGCACACGGTGGAGATGATATTGTAGGGAGATCAAAAGTGCACAAAGCTCTTCTTGACGAAGATAGATCTAGTTAGGGGGCAAATAGGTCACTTAACTAAATCCTACATCTACCTAGCTACCTAATTTGGGAGGAGACAACTTCAACTAGTGGAGGGGAAAGGAAAAAGAGAAAGGAGATGCATTAATGGATGTGGTGTAGTTAGGTAGGAGTAATGAAGAGAGAGAAAGGTGGATAGAAGAGAGAGAGAGTAATGGGGGAGAAGTATTAAGGAAGAAGAAGAGTGAGAGTGGGAGCATGTGGGGGAGGTAGGGGAAAGGGAAGAGAGGAGGGGGAGGGGAGGGACGATTGGGGAAAAGGTGGTGGGTTGGTGCGGGTTAGCAGTAGCGCGGGAGCTAAAACGTGCTGCTGCTTAGGAATTAGCAGCAACGCACTTTGGGCGACGGCGCTACTGCTAACACGGACAAAAAAGTGTGCCAATTTGAAATTCAGCAGCAGCGATCGCAGAAAAAGCGCGCTACTACTACATCCGTAGCAGTAGCGCTGTTCGTGCCACCGCACTACTGCTAAATGGAGTTAGGTGGACACCGCCGGTCGATATTTGTAGCAGCGCGGTTTACACCGAGCGCACTACTGCTAAAAACTTATCAGTAGCGAGTTTCCCGCACACGCTCTACTACTAATTAGCAGCAATGCTCCTTTTTGAGCCGCGTTGCTACTAAGATTCTGTGTATAGGCTTTTCCCTAGTAGTGTTACGACCCGGCACTTGGGGGCTACATTATTTAAGTTGAGATTACATCAAATACACAAGTCTCATGTCGCTACAAGCATGCACCATGACACTTGGGGGCTAATGTAAAGTCATTGTTTGCTCACCTTATTGAAGACCCAACTCATCACATCATAATGAGCCGGCCCTTGGGGGCAACCAATTGCTCCTATCAACAATTCAAGGTACACAAGTTAAATCCATTATTTTGAAGGGTCCATTGCTTAGTTGATAGAGCACAAAGCTCTTAACCTTGTGGACGTGGGTTCAAGCCCTACGATGGAAGCTACAGTATAAGATGTTATTTTCATTAAAGTATATATCAAGTCCATGCTCATTATTATCTTACTGAGCCGGCCCTTGGGGGCTACACACTACTGTTCAAAGTCTACATGATTATATTTAGAAAGTCTCTGCTCATTATTGCATAATGACCCGGATCTTGCGGGCTACACTGGTTGAAGTTTTTATGAGCATAAGGCAATTTCAAGTCGAGTTCTGTCGCAAGCATGACAACCCGACACTTGGGGCTACATATATGGAGTATTCAGTTTTACTAGTAACGAGATGAACAACATGGATTTCTTCAAAGTGGCGATAATTATATGGAAACAAGTCTCAAATCATCACTTTGTTACATTCTCAAGACTTGGGGGCTACAGGTAATATGGATATAAGGGAGAAATATCTTCCAATTTTCAGTTTTGAGCAAACCAGATTGACCCAGCATCACCAATCATTATGACCCGGTGTCTGCAACAATCATAACCCAGCGTCATCAACAATCATGAACCGGCGTTGGCAATAATCATGAACCGGCGTTGGAAACAATCATGACCCGGATTTTCTAGAAGGAAGAAATGACAAGGATTTAAGGATGACCAGGTGCCGGTTTTCAAGAATTCTTAACCCGGAACACAATCTGTCAAATTTGTTCTTGTGTTTGTTTTACAGGATCAGTTTAACATGGATAAATCCAAATTAAACTGGGGGCTAATGTCGGGGATATACCCCGCGGTGTAACCCGGCCGGAAGTATGACCCGGCCGGACTTTGCGCTTCATCATAACCCCTCAGAGGACTGGCGATTCATGGGGCTGGCAGTTCACTGGTCTGACGATTCATGAGCCTGGCATCTCACGAATGACCCCGACGGCGGGTCAGATAAAGGACTAGGCCCAAGGCCCAGAAGGCCGGTTCATGTTATGGTGGGCCGGTTTAAGAGGAAAGCATAAGGAGTATTCCCTTAAAGAGGAAGCAAGACTAGGACTCCAATTGTAATAGAATAATCCCAATCCTAATAGGACTAGTCATGTAACCCGCCTCTTCAACATATATAAGGAGGGGCAGGGCTCCCCAAAGAGGGACAAGCAAGAAGAAACAATCTATAGGGCTAGACACAAAAAGCCGGCTTACCGGTGACTCCCTGATGATCATAATGAGACCTAGCCACAAACAGCATGTAGGGCTCCCTACAAAAAAAATACACTTCCGTGATGATACGTGTTTGTCACAGTAGGTCGCGTTTTTTTTCATGCATGTACATCCATGACAAATTTATGACAGAATCAAGATAGTCATACTTGTGCTGTCATAGAAGTGTTCCATGACATTACCAAAATTATCATCACGGAAGTGTCCACTTCCATGACGATAAATCACGCATCACAGAAGTGCTTTCGTCAAGGGTGACCGACACGTGGCATCCACCGTAACGGAACGCCGTTAAGCTATCGGGTCGGTTTTTGGATTCGATAACCCGTTAACAGCCCCGACCAATGGGGATTTTCCACGTGTAAAATCATCATTGGCTGGAGGAGACACGATGTCGGTCCGCTACCGCACAGTGTCACTCATCCAATGGGCGAGACGCGCCTATGATATGTTGACACGTGGACCGACCCATCAAGTTTAAATGGACCGGCCCAACTAAAGGCCCACAAGATTTTGTGGACCATAATGGGCCAGCCCAGCTAAAGGCCCACGAGATTTTGCGGAACATAATGGGCTGGCCCAGCTAACGGCCCACAAGATTTCGCGGGCCATAATGGGACAGCCCAGGTAAAGGCCCACAAGATTTTTGTTTGCCATAATGGGCCGGCCCAGGTAAAGGCCCACAAGATTCTTGCGGATCATAATGGGCCGGCCCGACTAAAGGCCCACGAGATTTGGCGACATTAACGGGCGGCCCATTGTGTAAACCCACAAGAATTTGAGGGCCCTAGTAGGCCGGCCCATTAACTGGCTGCCATGTTTTGGGCCAAATGTCGGCCCATATTTGATCCGGTCCATTAATGGCCTGCCACGTTCCGGGCCTAATAGTGGCCCATATGAGATCCGACCCATTAAAAGCCAACCACGTTCTGGGCCAAATTACGGCCCAGATAAGGTACGACCCTTTAAGAGGCTATGGGCTTAATTATGGCCCATATCAGATTCGGCCCGTCAACTGGACACTATGCTTTTGGGCCCACTTGCTAGAGGCCCACTTAGTAATTCGGCCTGACATTAGTTTTGGCCTCTTAAGGAGCCGTTTAACATTTCGGCCCTATATTAATTTCGGCCTATTAAATGCTCGTCATATAGTTAGGCCTAACTACGGCCTGGTTTGCATCCGGCCTGCTCGCAGCCGATATCTGATTGGGCCAAACAAGGACCGAGAAAATTTTGGCCTGTTAAAAGCCCGTGATTTGATTCGCACAATCATGGGCGGGGTTCATTCGGCTCTGCTGGCCGTTAGCTGTTCGACGCGTTTGAGGCCCAACCTACATCGTGATTGCATGACGGCCTGATTATGTACCGTAATTTTACGGTTTGGCCGGTTTACTGCGAAGACAGTAAAATAACTGCAACATCGTGAATAAGAAAAAACCTAGACTATACAATAAAGAAATTCCAGCATATTACATCCTTTGGGCATCAAAGTTCGCCACTATGATAATAAAGCACAAGCAGAATGATAGATTACATACACTTGGGCATCAAAGATCGCCACCAGTACAAATAAACACGCCAACAAAATAATATACAAAACCGATAGCACTTCAATAGAGTTCAAGAAAGGTTAGCCTATTTGGAGCTGCAGCAAGCAAGCAATGAAACAAGATGATGAGATCGTGCTTGTTCAACACTTAAATGTTCCTCACTCAAAGATAAACAAGCGAGCATGATGACATGTTTTGCACATAAAAGTATCGATCTTGACAATTCATCACATTTCTTCTTGATGAATAAAGTGACACGATTTAAAATTCCATTAACACAATATGGTATTGTTCAGGTCAAGACATGGCAGAAATGACATTGTGAAGGAGTTGGCAGCTTCACGACACCCGGATTACGATCAAGAACTCATAAGTATCAATGGTCGATTGTCTGTCAATTTATCCCATTTCAGATTGGCAAATAAAGAGACGGTTTAAATAATACTCCCTCCGTCGAATTACTTGTCATCAAAATGGATGTGTTTAGAACTAAAATACATCTAGATACATCCATTTCAATGACAAGTATTTTCGACGGAGAAGTAGTAGAATGATATGACATTGTTCATAGTTAAGACATTGCAGAATATGACATTGTGATGTAGTGGGTAGGTTCACCACACCACTGGATTACGGATGAAGAACAGAAGCATACATGCAGTGCAAAAGAAGATCACTTGCTCTATATACTTTTATTTACGTGGTATGAATAAGGAACTTGGTTGTACAACTGAAAACTTAAATTGAGAAAGGACAAACTTTTGTTTATGAACTACTCCCTCCGTTCTAAAATAGATGACCCAACTTTATACTAACTTTAGTACAAAATTGGGTCATCTATTTTGGAACGGAGGGAGTACATAATAAACTTTAAACATGCAATTTGATGCAAACACCAAAAATAAACAGTTGTTGCAGTCATGCCTAACCAAATATATACAAAAAAGTTTGAAGGCTTGAGATGGACAAACTTACATTATTGGTGAAGACAGGCTCTATAAAGGCCTTGTCCATGCTGATGGGGGGGGGGCAATTCAAGAAGTTTATCACAGAATCTTCTTCATAAGCATTGCCTTTATTCTACATTTTGTTAAGAGTAAATATAGATGTGATAATATGCATAAAAATGGAGAATATTTAAGATAAGATGAAGAGTGATGCTACATAACCAAGTAGTTATAAATGTAAGTGCAGCGATACAGGCAAAAGGTACAGCCAAGAGCAATGCACAACTAAACTTCTTCAGTACCAACCTTATGGTAAGAGTAAATATAGATCGATGTGTAGAAAATGGAGGCAAAGGAAAATAAACTGCAGAGTGATGGTACATGAACAACTACTGTCATTATAAGTACAATCGATAAAGGACAACATGTACTTACAAGAACAATGCGAGCTAAAAAACATTGGCATTGGATATATTCTACACTAATGTAACCATTCATACAGATCGATAATTTGGAGCGAACAATTGATAAGCAAGCTATCATGCATCTTCTTTGTCACATAATGAACCGGTATGTATGCAAATGCGGTGATCTGAGACAATAGGTACTAACAAGAGCAAAGCAGCGGGCGACATATTTGCGATATCTTGTCGTTCTTTTCAAACCGGAATTATTCTTGAGCGATTTCACGCAAACAAGATCCGTAAGGCACATGCGGAAAAGTAGAAGTTCAAATTGTCATGTGATTTCATAGATAGTACCTCATCCTGGGAATGAGACCAGTGCATAACAATGTTTTTCCATTCAATGTCTTCTAAATTTAGCACAAGGAGACTTCACCGAAATTCGTTTATAGATTTGCCACCAAAGTGTGATTTCCTCAGGTAACACCGATCTTTGCAATGCTTCCTTGAAAAGCACAAGCAAGCTTTGCTCGTCATGACTATCCATATTGACCCTCGCCTAGTTACACCAATGTAATGTAAATCATTGATGTGTTCAATCAGCAGAAAACAGGAAAATAATAACCATGAATAATAGCACTTACACGTAAGTTGGGCGGGAAGATGTGAAAATGGTGTTTGTCTTCACAATAATCTTCCCATGATGGGAATATATGCACATAGTCCCTAACAACATTGAAAGCATTGTCTTTTAAACGGGAATAAATGGAATGGGGTTCCAATCTGCGAGGAATTGGTCGTCTCTGCGGTTGGGATAGGTCTTCGACCGGTGGACTTCTTGTACTTTTTCTTTGGAGTGGGATTTTTACGTGGTACAGGTGGTGCTATGGCAAATGAAATCGGTATACCTTTTCTTTGGAGTCACAGGTCCCGTGTGGTGGGGCTAGTGGTGTGGCGGTGAAGTATGGAGTGCAGTCTGCTAGAGTCGGTCCTACGTTTTGTGTCACAGCTCTATCGAACATGGTAAAGAAGAGCAAGCAGATTTTGGATAATAAAATGTTGGTTCTTGCAGTGCCCACATGATGAACGAGGCGCATTAAGAATGCAACTCCCAGCTGTCTCTCGGCCATTTCAGGCGGTTGGATGAAGATCCTCGTCTCCTAACCCTTCTTCTTCCTCGTCTCGATTCTTCCCATCTGAGAACACCTTGCAGACGCCCGGCCGGACCACCGCCCCCACCGCATGTGTTCCTCCGCCACCCCCACCCCCACCCACGTCGAGTTTTCTTTGTTCGGCAAGGCCCCAAAACCAACCAAACCCCTTGGATCGAACCGGCGAACTCCGGCGAGCTCTGAAAAATCGACTGACCCAATTTTGAAATTTAGTCTACTGTGATTTAACTAGTGTGGAATATAAAGGGAAAACCATAAGCATTGGGAGTATAGTGTTGGCGTGCCATGGCGGATCTGAAGGTGCAAACCGGACAAAGGCAACCATAACCAAGACAAGAAATCAGAGTAAAGCAGTGGCGATCTATTTTCTTGCTGCGATAAATAAGTTGAGCAGATACGAAAGAGTACCGCCTGTGGTGCGGTGCCGTGTACGCATCTAGTGAGAATTTGACGTTGCTGCGGTAGCGATGGCTGTCGTCGGCGTGGAAGCAGATCTAGGAGGGTAGACGGTGGCGGCAGTGCGTGGTGGACGAGATGGTCGTAGGAGCGGCGCCGGCAAGGTGGACGACGGCGGGGATGAAGCGAGAGGACGGGATGCAAGGATCCCGGTTCGAAGGCATGGATGAGAGAGGTCGATCTCTTGTAATGGGCGGCGGCATCGGTATCGGCTCGGCATGGTGGAGGAGGACGGTGGATGGGGTGGCGGACGGAGGAGGTGGGGTGGAGAGGGTGTTTTGGCGCCCACGGAGTACGAATGGGGAAAAGGGAGGTAGAGAGGAAGGGGAACCATGTATTCAGGGGCGCTTGTCTCAAATGCGAGGAAATTTACAAACTTAGCCCCGTTTCAAATTTCTACTACATCACAGAAACATTAGCCGGTTGGGGATAGGACGGTAATCTCGCATACACCGAATATTTGCCGACAAGAGTTTGTTTTTGGCGCCCACCGTGTATGAATATGCATCGGGGAGGGAGTCGATTTCGGCCGAGGGCACACTGTGTTTTGGCGCCCACCATGTATGAATCCGGGTGAGAGGCGGTTACGTCACGTTTGGGTGAAATTACAAACTTACCCCTATCAAAACCTATAGAAATCCAGCAGATAGGCTTTGCACGGCGAGGATAGGCGAGTGATTTCCATCTCATGATTTTGGTTTGAGGCGATTCTGCGACTTTCCCCGCTTCGTTAAAATTTTGCACAGTGCATGTTTACCATGCCAACTCAATTCGAATACCGTTTGTATTCTACTATTTCTTTCGGGCGGGATCCATTTTCAATTGGAATTACATGCTATATACATCATTTTTTTAAAATATATACTTGCAAAAGCACAACAAAGAATTCTGCTCCTTTATATGTATAATATGATTTACAAATACAACGATCTCGAAATCTTAAGGTTGAATTCGAATTTTTTTAACCAAATTATGTTCTACTAAAATGTATGGATCAGTAATATCTACATATTAAATAACATAGATGTGAGTGAATTCATATGAGTATGCATGTTTGATAGATCAATTTTGGTTCGAGTATGGATTACATGTATCATCATCTTGAATTCAAATATTTGAATCCCTTTTTTGTTCACTCCTTTCACACCCATCTCTCTCGCATGCATGCTCCTTCAGGTAGCCATCACTCTCTTTTCTCCAGCTCACCCGCACGCTCACTTCATGTGTCTCCTATCCTCGCAAACATGGTCTCTCGGCGTCTCCCTTGAGAAGTGTCACACTCTTCCTATCATTATACATTACACGGTTTTCATTATCTCTCACGTCTCTACTGTTCTCTGGTATCACTCGGTACCTAAACTTTCTTTTTCACCGCCACACACACAGTCTCCACTCGACTTTCACTTTGTCTTTCTCTCTATGGGATTCTCTCACACACCCTATATGTCTCTACATATGACTCATACCACTAAAATTACTCTCTTTCTCTCCTGTAGACACAACATTTGTTGCGGTCACCTTTTCGTCTCCATCCCAGACTGACACCGATCAAACAACCCCGACTACCGTCTCCTCTCTCTCTCTCACAGACACACACACACACACACGCACACACACAACTCCTGCTTCCACTCCCCTTCCCGACTACCATCTCTCACACACACACACAAAACTCTCGCTTTCGCACCCCGACTCGTATTTCTCTCACAAGCACTTATCGACTAGCTAGCCTCTAGATAGGTTTATACACCCGCACACTCATGCTTCCACCATCGCATACATGTCTCTCTCTCGCTCCTTGTATCTATGTAGCCTTCTCTACCCTTCTTGAGACACGCCCTCTCGATCGTGCACACACACACTATCGTCTCATTTTAAGCTGATACCTATCGCACACACACTACTTGTGTCTTTGTCACACATGCACTCTGTCCTCCTCCACTCTCCCTCTCTCTCACACACACACATGGGCTTTTCGCAACAACTAGCAAGATGCCATGCGTTGCACGGAACATCAAGATGCATTTGTATAAGTAGTTTATCTTGTGGGGGAAAAGGATGAACGAGGGAAGACCTTATTTGCAAATGTGGAGAGGGGTGTGGGTATCTTTTTGCAAAATTGCCATAGTTTCCTTCCTATCCGTCAGATATAGATCGGACGGCCTATATTCTGGGATGGCGGGCACACGATCATCACCGACAATGCTTTTTATAAGAGTAGGGATAAAAAATAGAGTTGGTGATGATGGTGAGCCTGCCATCCTGCAATGTAGGTCGTCCGATTTATATCTGACGGATAGGAAGGAAAATATGGCAATTTACCCACACTCTTCACCACATTTGCAGATAAGGCCTTCCCTCGTTCATCCTTTTCTCCCACAAGATTTTGATGTTCCATGCAACGCACAGGCATCTTGCTAGTAAGAGTAGAAATTAGGCATATACCACTTCTCGAATCTTGAAACCAACAACATGCCTCCCTTATCTCATCAAAACCGCCAAAGGAATATATTTTGAGTGAAACATAACATATTTTTAGTGATATACATATTTCAAAACTAGACTTTTTTTCTATCAAATCGGTGAATATGTATTAATCTACTTTGATCGTGTGGCAACGCATTGGCACATTGCTAGTAGTTATTATGACTTTTTGGACACCAAACAAACAGTGGAGTACATATACAAAGAGAAGAGGCGCACGCACGCAGTCGGCCTCTCGTTGTCTCGCACACATGAATGTTACGTAAAGGCGACGTTAACAAATAAACCCTAAAACCCTAGGTGCACGATTGCTGCGTTCGCGGGTACCGGGTACGTGGTGGAGCACCTTTGTAGGAGTTGATGGTCGGGACCATAGGTGAACGACTTGGAGCGCGGTGACTCGCCAGTTGCCACAGACCGAGTAGCCACGTTTAAAATATCATTTTTTAGCGGGGTTAAGAGTTCCGATTTTAAATGGCACGTTTTAAGTAGTAAGTAGTTTTTAGAACGATTGGTATGGAGAAAATGGAATTCATAGTAATCGTACCTCCTTGGCGTATGGTTGTATGGGTTTATGTTACGAGATGTTGAACACAGTAGTTCTAGGGCAAATACTATGGTTTAGATTTAGATGCTGGTTTTCGATGTCGGAAGGAAACCCTTCTTTGATTAAAAAACTACTACCTCCATTCTGGTTTACTAGTCCCCATCGTACTTTGGGTCAAAGTTTGTCCACAAATTTTACTTGTAAAATGTGAATGGAAAACGAGATTTTGTTATACCCAAACAAAAAAGGACTGGAGGGAGTGATTGCTTTGACACGGACGCGACCTCTCATAGCGTAGGCATTGAACCGGCGCGCCGGCCAAGAGGGCCGCACAAGCTGCAGGCCTAGCTGAGCACGCCTCCTCGCCGCGTGCAACCAGCTTAAGACTGCCCCGCCTGCCTTCATTGAATCCGCGCGTCTGCCAGCAACATGTCCTTCCGCGAGCCGGTAGGCATTTTAGAACACAAAAAAGACTAAAATATAATTAATTTATGCATGGTCTTGACTTGTTGTGCTCGCACTGGTAGCAGGAACTAGTAGAGGTTTTTCTTTATTTATAACTCTCCTCGCATTTTTTTGGCTTTGAAGTGAATCATGGTTGTGGACATTATGTATGAATGTGCAGATATTTGTGAACATGAGTTTGATGTGGAAGTTGGACTTGGAATGTCGGGCTTCTTGCGTGAACTATACCATGTCAATGCTTACGTCTATTATTGTTTGGAAAGTAATTGCTATTATTACATGACCGAAAAAACATTTTGTGCCACATCGGTAGATGCACAGACATCTAACAGCATCTTGTTGGATAAACATTTGAACCTAGCTATTATGAAGGAAATTTTTTATTGACAACAGCTTTAGATAGCAGGAGATGCCTAGCCTGCTCTGCATCTGCTAGCTTATTTCTGGCTTCTTCCATCTCTTCTTTGGCTTGGGTGAAGAGAGCATATGATTGCTCTTTTTGCTTCTTCAGGAACTCAGCTACATTCTCAAGGGCTGCTGCACGCTTTCTTTCAGCCTTTACTAATGCCACGAGGACACGAACAGCTGACGACTCCACTTGGCTTGTGTGTAATCCAGCATCATCTGGGGATTTGCACCTTGTGTCTAATCCAGCATCATTAGGGAACTGGCACCTTGTGTGTAATCTAGCCTCATTTTGGAAACTTGATCTCGAGGTTGACCATACTTCCCTCCTCGCAGAGGCGCATCGACATGAAGTTACTTCTTTTTAGATCAATACTCAGAGAAACCTAGATCCATTTAGTAGAAGCCAGATAAATAGAACTCGAAGAAGTGAATTCAAAAGGAAAAGAAATATAAAAACAGACTACACGGTGAGAACACCCACTTCCTACATCAATTTAAAAACAAAAGCATTAGGACGATTAAGACTCTTCTTATTACACATCGAAGAACACCACGCTTAAGAGAAACAGAAACTACAACATATACACATCAAAGAACACAAGGCTAAACGAAAGTAATTGAAAGGGTGTTACTTACCAAAGCTCGTTTTACAGGTTTGGTGCAGCTCCTCTTTAACTTGCCACGCTCCTTGAAGATGTCCCGAATATCCCGTGTTTGGTCTTCATTGCTCCTCTGCATGTTCACACTCGTGGTTTCAAAATCTCAACATGGCAAGAAAAATACTCCTAGTAATACTCGTGCATCTTGTCGGCAACATTAAAGCACTCGTCTGCCATGTTAGAGCATCTCCAACAGAATCGCAACGCGTGGCGCTTTAAAAAGGCGTTTATAGTGCTAAGATCGAGAAGTAGATACTAGAGAGTAGAGGAAGTTCTCAGCATAGATAGATAAAAAAAATATAATTCAACTACTCCTCATCGTCCGACTGCTCCTTGGTGATGTCCTCCTCCGACGTCTAACTGTAGGCGTGAAGATACCGATCGTCGTCGGATTCCCAGGGCGACGCTGCTCCTAGCCTCATGTTGAATTGAGCGTCCGCTTTTTGCCTACGCTTGTCCTCGTGATAGGCGGCTCGCTCCGCCCTCTTATACCTCTCCACCCTCCTTTGCGTGTAGAACACGCGCTCGTTGATGATGTCCTGCAGGAAGTGTTGGCGCCATAGCGCAATGGCTTCCGCGTCCATCTCGGCGATGCCGAGACGGTGCTCCCGCCTCCGGTTGTCGTGACGATCCTCGTCAGTGCTAAGCTGCGGTAGAGGCGCGAGCTCCTGCGCCCGCTCCCGCGTCGGCACGTTGGGGAAGTTCAATGTTCTATGAGGCCATCGAAGGCGCCACGCCGCCGCGTCGTACGCGCAGGCGGCCTCGGTGGCGGTGTCGAAATTGCCAAGGCTGAGGCGCCTCCCACGGGACCGGATCTCGGCAGAGAAGCCGCCGGAGGGGCGCGCGCGGACGCCGTGGTATCCCCAAGTTTCCCGGCGACGCGACAACATGCTGGCGCGGCGGCGGCGAGGCGAAAAAGAGTGGGGAGAGAGCGGTGGCGAGGCATAGAGCGGTGGCAAGACACTGAGCGGTGGGAGGCGTTGGATTTTATAAAGCGCGTCGGACGCCACGCGCCAAAACTAGCGCCGCCCGCCGCTTTTCCAGCAGCGATCCTTTCCCGACGTCTCGCTATCTCTACTCTCTTCTCTCTGGCTATATTTATTTTATATTTAATATTTAATATTTATCTCTACTTCCTTTACTGTCTACTTTTTTTTCTCTATACATTTCTTTCTTGCAATATAGGCCGTCTGATTTATATCTGACAGATAGGAAGGAAACAAATGGGAATTTTGCAAAAAGATACCCATACCCCTCTCCAGATTTGCAAATAAGGCCTTCCCTCATTCATCCTTTTCTCCCACAAGATAAACTACTCATACAAATGCATCTTGATGCGTGCAATGCATGGGCATCTTGCTAGTTCTAAAAACCTTTCCATCATTTGCCACACTGCCGGTTGAAGATGAAAAACCTACCCAAGCACAGCGCGATACAGGAGCGACGCACAATTACAAGATGATATTCTGTAGGACAATGGAGGCTATAACCAATTACTTTTACGGGAACAATAGCACCCAGGAAAATTGAAGGGTAGGTATGAACAAAATTGGAACTGCACATGTACTGCTAAGTGATTCAATACACACATTACCAATCGAGGAGGAGAGCGATGGTCGCGGCGGCCTCTGTGAGCCATGGTCGAGAACGGAGTCGCTTCATTGTCCACGACGGTGGTACTTCTGCGCTTAGCATCGGCTTAGGGAAGCGGATCCGAGACCATGGAAGGCGATGCGGGAAGAGGCTCCATCTCTGACGGCGACGACGTGGACCGGCTCCAGTCTGGCGTATGAGGTCATCGATGAGGCGGATCTTGCTGCGGTGGGCGAGTCGCCCGATGTAAAGGGGAGGAGCATGTAGGCTGTGGTGCCGTGGAGAAGTCTATTTTGCGGTGGGGATAGAAAATGGGGAGTATTCAGGTGTACTACTCGGATGCGGGGTGGGGCTGGCTGGGTAGGGTGAACTGAGATTCTGAAACAGCCCCTACCAAGCGTCGTACGTAGGCCTGTTCCAAAGGCTATGATGGTAACTTCCCACTGCTCGAATCAGGGTCGCGGGAGATTTTCCTGCCGACCTCAAAATTTTGTGACACTGGACTCCCCGTGTGGCGTGTTGAGTGATTCGGCTAAGCAACTAGCGAGTAGTAGTAGTAAACTCTGCATATTAGGTTTGACCAAAGTCAAACTTCCTAAAGTTTGACCAAGTTTATATAAAAATATAAACATTTACCATAACAAATATGTATGATGTGGAAGTACATTCAATAATGAATCTAATGGTATTTATTTGTTATTGTATATGTTTATAAGCTTTCTGAGAGTTTACAAAACTTGACTTTGACCAATGCTAATACGCGGACTTAAATAAAAATGGAGGGAGTACACATTTGTTTTCTTAGTTTGTAGTGAACTAATCATTTGTTGAAATTGTGAAATAAATATATTAGGCTATTGACTTCGAATGTAATGGTCTATACAATTCAATAGTTACAATCATTGTCGAATCCCAAGATGTATACAAGGTCTATAGTACTTCACAACATGCTCAAACTGACATAATCCCAGTCAAATGAGAATCTAAATGCATTTCATAGTTATTACTTTGTAGGATGCAACAAAAACAACCAAAACTCTATATCAGCCATTATAGAAGCAACATTTTGACATATCCCATTGTGTGAATGAAACGTGCAGAGAGAGCTTTTGAAGATGGAGTAGATAGGGCGGGAAAGATTGTATGTATGTGGATGAGAGAGTAGGAGACAAACCTAACGAGAGAGAGAGAGAGAGAGAGAGAGAGAGAGAGAGAGGAAGACGTTAGGTCTGTGAAAAAGATGGAGACATGTAATATACGTGATTCTGTATACGTGGAAGGAGAAGAGACAACATGTTTGATGAGAGAGCTGGAAAAACATGAACGAGAGGGGAAGGATCTCATGGGTTGAGGGATTGACAATTTTGTGCGGGGGAGAGAAGATTGGTAATTTTGTTGGGGAACGTAGTAATTTCAAAAATTTCCTCGCACCATAAAGATCATGGTGATGCATAGCAACGAGAGGGAGAGTGTTGTCTCGTGCCCTCGTGAGACCGAAGCGAAGCGTTATGACAACGCTGTTGATGTAGTCGTGCGTCTTCACGATCCGACCGATCCAAGTACCGAGCGTCTGGCACCTCCGAGTTCAGCACACGTTCAGCTCGATGGCGTCCCTCGAACTCCGATCCAGCCGAGTGTCGAGGAGAGTTCCGTCGACCTGACGGCGTGGTGACGATCTTGATGTTCTACCGGCGCAGGGCTTCGCCTAAGCTTTGTGACGATATGACCGAGGTGGAATATGGTGGAGGGGGGCACCGCACACGGCTAAGAAACGATCCGTAGATCAACTTGTGTGTTATGGGGTGCCCCCCTGCCCCCGTATATAAAGGAGGGAGGGAGGAGGAGGCCGGCCCTAGGAGGAGGGCGCGCCAAGGGAGTCCTACTCCCACCGGGAGTAGGATTCCTTCTTTCCTAGTCCAACTAGTAGTCCTTCCATGTATTAGGAGTAGGAGACTAGGAAGGGAAGAGAGAGGGAAGGAAGGAGGGTGCGGCCCTCCCCTAGTCAATTCGGACTAGGCCTTGGGAAGCGCGGCCTGCTCTAGGCAGCCCTCTCTCTTTCCCACAGGCCCAATAAGGCCCAATACTTCTCCCGGCGAATTCCGTAACTCTCGGTACTCGAAAAATACCGGATCACTCGGAACCTTTCCGAACTCCGAATATAGTCGTCAATATATCGATATTTACGTCTCGACCATTTCGAGACTCCTCGTAATGTCCCGATCTCATCCGGGACTCGAACTCCTTGGTACATCAAAACTCATAAACTCATAATATAACTATCATCGAAACCTTAAGCGTGCGGACCCTACGGGTTCGAGAACTATGTAGACATGACCTAGAACTATTCTTGGTAAATAACCAATAGCGGGACCTGGAT
Organism: Aegilops speltoides; assembly: GCA_021437245.1. Taxonomy (NCBI): domain Eukaryota; kingdom Viridiplantae; phylum Streptophyta; class Magnoliopsida; order Poales; family Poaceae; genus Aegilops; species Aegilops speltoides. Next base: position 316,303,126 of record CM038141.1, read on the forward strand.
GCCCATATTGGCTCCTACATATTCTACGAAGATCTTTATCGGTCAAACCGCATAACAACATACGTTGTTCCCTTTGTCATCGGTATGTTACTTGCCCGAGATTCGATCGTCGGTATCAATACCTAGCTCAATCTCGTCACCGCAAGTCTCTTTACTCGATTACGTAATGTATCATCCCGTAACCAACTCATTGGTTACATTGCTTGCAAGGCTTATAATGATGTGCATTACCGAGAGGGCCCAGAAATACCTCTCCGACAATCGGAGTGACAAAACCTAATCTCGAAATACGCCAACTCAGCATGTACCTTCGGAGACACCTGTAGTACTCCTTTATAATCACCTAGTTACGTTGTGACGTTTGGTAGTACCCAAAGTGTTCCTCCGGTAGACGGGAGTTGCATAATCTCATAGTTACAGGAACATGTATAAGTTATGAAGAAAGCAATAGCAACATACTAAGCGATCAAGTGCTAAGCTAACGGAATGGGTCAAGTCAATCACATCATTCTCCTAATGATGTGATCCGTTAATCAAATAACAACTCTTTTGTCCATGGCTAGGAAACATAACCATCTCTGATAAACGAGCTAGTCAAGTAGAGGCATACTAGTGACACTATGTTTGTCTATGTATTCACACATGTATTATGTTTCCGGTTAATACAATTCTAGCATGAATAATAAACATTTATCATGAAATAAGGAAATAAATAATAACTTTATTATTGCCTCTAGGGCATATTTCCTTCAAATTTTGTGCAAGAGAGAGAGAGAGAGAGAGGGTGGGGGGAGGAGTCAGTCAGCCGTCGTCTCATGACCCTGCTTCCAAATGACCCGCATTCTCTAGCGCGGTGTGGTCGCCGTCTTCGATTTGCTCGATGCCCTCTTTGAAGATTGAGGTGTTGTGCATGTTGGGGTGCAAAGAAGCACAAGCGAGAGTGGTCGTCGTATAACCTTGGATGGGGATGAATTGTGTGCTCGGGGAGTGTGTGTGTGTTGTGTTGTGCACGCGCGCGCGCGCGCACGTGTGTGTGTGTCAGATATTGAGCGAAAACAAACCTAAGGAGAGAAATGGGTATTCACAAAGAGATTGCGCGGGCCTTGAGGTGGGCAGGGGCCGAGTGAGGGTGTCAAAATGTGCGCGTTGATGCATATGTTGCATGCGATCTTGCGAGGGACGGACGAATTGAGAGAGATGGTTGTTGTGTTACGGATGCTCCTCTCTCTCTCTCTCTCTCTCTCACACACACACACACACACACACACACACACACACACACAAGTAAACTAGAAGACCGTTCTCTCATGTATACACAATGTATCGGCATCTGTCTATGTCTCACACACGCATGATCGTTTAGACATTCACACCTCTCTATGTCTGTATCACACGCACACCGTCTCCACATTGCCCTTCCGCCACAACACACATATGGACACATACACACGTTCTCTCTCAGTCACACACACAAAATAAGTATTAAAAAAACTAGGGCGCACCTAAAACGTCCAAATCCAAATAAACACAAACTGGAGCTAAATTCAAATATATGGAAATATTGCAGCGTCAAGAACTTTCCCAGGAAAACAAATTGAGTAATATTCGAGGATTGTTTTCACACACACAAAAAGGTTTGGTGGATGTCCTTCGAGCGCGACACGGTGACGCACCGTTCGATCGACCGCGCGGCCGCGGTTCACGCACTTCCACAGGATTCCGTATCGTGGCTGTGGTACTAACTTCAAGAAAATAAATAATAAAAGCGCTGTCTAAGTCTAATGTTTATGTGTAATAGTACGGTTTTCTTTTAAGTTTGACCAACCTCATATAAAACTAAAGTAAGCACCCATACGCGCACTCATCAATATGCCGCCGCTGCCGTTGCGCATGCCGGCGCCCGCCTGCTCTGGCCAACAATTTCTCGCCCATCACCGCCGTTTCGTCGCCATCCCTGTGCCATAAAGTCAAAGGCTCGCCCGCTCACGTCGTCTGCAGTCCCTCCACGCCATGCCACCGCGCTGCCAAGCACGCAAGGAGCTAGTGGAGCCGCGTCTATGCACGCGGCGTATGAAGAGGAGGACGAGCACGTGCTCCAGCACGCCGACGAGGAGGAACTAGCGTGTCATTGTCGTCTCCGCCCGCGCGGAGGAGGCGCACATGGTGGCTGTCGCGGCGGAAGCCGGTCGCGCGCGCGTCCAGCCCACAAACCGGGTGCGGACGCGGAATCTACCTTCGAGACCTTGAATGCCACGTGGATCCTGCAATCTGAAGTAGCAATTTGGGTCAGTCGACTCATGTGAGCCGTTTGATGCAACATGGATGGCTAGAAGGGCTTCTTCCACCTCTTTTGCCGTCTTCTTCCTTCGCTCCGTCGAACTTCTTTCACAAATCGACTGAGCCAAATTATACTACTAATACGAATGTATTAAGTACAGTGGGAACACGAAGGTACGAGCAGTAGTACCAACTACAAGAAGAAAAGTAGTAAGACATAGTACTAGTGCTACTCTACGTACTAAACAGTTCAAATAACAAGAAAGAACATAAACATAGTTCTGCTGGGGCCTCAGCACAACACACCCTTGAAAATAAACTAAGCAACTAGTCGACTTGACACTGCAGTAGAACCAGCATGAGCGGCGCATCGCCACTGCTTTCGGTCCGAGTCCACGTCCTCGACTTCGTCCTCGTCCCTCTTCCTCTTCCTCTTCGCGATGCTTGTTTGCTTGAACCGACACTTTGGGCTCGCTTCTTCATCCAAGCCATGTAGATATTTAAACAAAGGTAGGCATCCATTGCTACGTACATGTGATGTGATCTTCATCTAATGTCTTTGACTCCCATGCGTGATGAAACTTCGTGATGAGGTTTCTTTAGTTTAGCGTCTGAAGGATCAATCATGGCTCTTGCCAGGTCAGCATTGAAGGTTGAGAGGAGGACACCGGGCTTGCCTTACGGAGATCGAAGGGCTGGCCTACAAGCGAGACCTATCTGACGCAGACTTCTTTGTCGTTCTTAAAGCCTCGATGTAATTTCACTCTTTTGTCCTTGAGGAAGTTCTTAAAATCCTGGCACTCAACGTCGGCATGGCATATGTGGTAGACCAAGCAAATGTTATGTACGCTAACCTGGATCACGGCGGGCTTCTTCCTCTCTTCGTCCTTTAGATCCTTCTCTCGTCCCAGGACTGTGGTGTGCTCAACATCTAGCCCAGCGAGCCACTCATCCGTTGAACTCTTAAACATACGTAGGAAGCGAGCAAGCCATGTTTTCACCGTCGTGGATCCACGTGTGTAGATGACGATGAACTGATCGTCGGTGATGGCTCTAACCTGGTACTCAGCGGCGACCATGGAGATTTGGGAGGCCATGGATTTTGGAGGAGGGTTAGGAGAAGTTGAGCTGTTGTACCCCGCAAAAACTGGGAGCGAACTAATGTGAAAGGACGGGACGACTGGGAGCGAACTGTTGTGAGGTAGAAGATGGGGACGAGTAGGGCGTGCGAACGTCGTGGGGTTGCTGGCTTGCCCGGTGGATAAACGGTTGCAAGCCCCCAAAGAGTTCTCGAGAACTATGCAGGACCTACTAGATGTCATGTCTACTAGACCCATATCGTAGGCCTGGCGGTATAGCTTCTGCCTATTCGCACGCCATGCCGGCGCGTGGATGTAACTTCACTTAATTCCGTCAACCGTCGCGCCTCCCACGACCTTCGCCTCCCTCGCGCGGTCGTGCCCTTTGAGACTTCGACCGGCTAAAAATGAGCAATTTTTCTTTGCCTACTCCGCATGCGTGATACTCCCTCTGGTCCTTTTTACTCCCGTCAACCGTTTGCAAAGTGTTTGACCAAATATATACTTTTTTTAAACACCACCTTATATTAATTAACCAGCCACACCAGTACACTCATTCGATACAATATTCACCACACAGGGTGGTACGTTATTTACAAGAATACCATCTAATCTATTGTCAAAGCTATACTTAGCGATTAAGTGTGCCACCTTATTGGCCGAACGGCTAATCTTTGACAATTGAAGATTGTTGATCAACTTCGAGATGCTCAACGCTTTCATCTTTAGGTCACGCATAGCAGACCTGTCATAGTCCCCCGATGCAAGAGACGCTACCACAAAAGCGCAATCAGTCTCTAAAATTACAGGATTATGAAGAGAAATACCTACGTAGAGACCGGAAATGCAAGCCCTAAGCTCCGCTTCCTCCATGCTTTGACAGGCATCAATGAAATCCCACGACCAAATTTATACTAAAAATATCAATATCTACAATACTGATTATAATGAGTATAAGAACTACGTTTTATAATGAGTGTAAAAATATTGATTTGACATTGTGAATGTTGATACTCCCTCCGTCTAGCTGAGTAAGTCATCTTAGGCTGTGCACCGTGACCAAGAAGGAGGGGAAAACGGGAGACATTAATGTTTATTTCCTAATTAAATAGTACTGCATGCAATGAACTAACCACTGCATGTCATGTTTGATAGTCTCGGGTCATTAAAAGCATGCACACTCTCATCTCTTATTGGTTGATATGTCAAGAAACAAGAAACGAGGTAGAAGTTAATGCACCGCGCCTACATGTTTTGGGATTATTTGCTTTTCGTAAGATGACTTACACACCTAGCTATTAGAGTACCACTACCTCCCTTCTAGTTTAAAGGGCTCGACTCAAAATTTTCACCTACTCTTAGCAAGATAGTAGAGGCGGTGGAATAGTTTTTGAAGTCTACAAAAGTACTCAACTAATGTTGTCGTTCTTCACAAAAAAATGTGTTTACCAATGCATGCATGAACACTAGTTAGTCTAACCCCCCTCTCTTCTTTAATTATTTGCCACATCAGCATGTTTGCTATTCACGTGTGCATGATACCAACTAAGATACCACCATGATGGCCAGCCTTAATCATCGCATGCAATATTTTAGTGCACCTTGAAATATGAACATGTGTGGGCGTGTATGTTTTCAATGACTTGAGACTATACCTAGCCCGGCATGCAAGATGACTTATTATGCACCGTTCCCCATACCTGCAGGAAGTCCGTTCGTCTCCAAATCTTTTCCTCTCCATGTGTGGATACAATATGCCTGCCAAACTCTCCTTCTCCCTCCGGCGGTCCCACCACTCCACCCCGTGTGAAAAAAAATCTGCATGCATGACTCTCCTGCCCCCTACGCTCGTCTAATCTGTTGTGACCAGCAATATTTCCACCCCTTCGCTCCCTGTAATTTACTCCAACAAATATGCCCACGTAGCTTTTACTTAACTTCAGGTGCATTGGGTCAGTGACATACGGGCCCAGCAGTGTACTAGCACACATGTCAGTGACGCAACTGGACCTGCAGTTAAGTCAGTGCAGCTCAGTCCATACCTTACGTAGGTGTGCCATTGCTCACTATAAATACTGCGCCTCCCATGACATCGCTATCTCCTCCCCCTCACGTTCACATTCATCGCTATCTCCTCCCCCTCCCTCTCACGTCGACCACCATGGCATCTCCCCTCCCAAGCCCTAGGAGCCCCTCGCTGCACCGCGCGGACGGTCACACATCGCCTTTCTGTTTCTCGCCGCCACTAGTCGAGGAGGACGCATCGGTGTTTCGCTCCTCGCCGCTACACGACGCGTCGCCGTTCCGCTCCTCGCCCCGACGCGACGCGTCGCCGTTCCGTTCCTCGCCACCACTAGTCGAGGAGGACGCGTCGGCGTTCCGCTCCTCGCCGCGACGCGTCGAGGTGGACGCGTCGGCGTTCTCAATCTCGCCGGCACGTGCGTCGGAGGACGCGTCGGCTCCCCGCTACGAGGAGAACGCCGTGCCGCCCGTCGAGCCCCCCAGCCTTGAGGAGCTTTGGAAAGAAAAGGATGTCGCCTTGTGGGAGGCTTTGCCTCCAGCGGAGCACGCCAAAATAGAGGCGGAGAAGAAGGCCGAGGAAGAGAAGCGCACCGTGCAACAAGCTTTCTAGGAGATCTATGTCGCGTCCGAGAGAGTCAAGCAATTGGTTCTTTGGCAGAAGGCTCGTGCGAGGGCCGTGAGGGTGGCGGAGGACGCCCGTGCCGACGCCCTGAGTGCAGTCGGGCCCAAGCGCCTTGAGGGAGTCCTGGACTAGGGGGTGTCCGGATAGCCAGACTATCGTCATCGGACGGAGTCCAAGACTATGAAGATACAAGATTGAAGACTTCGTCCCGTGTCCGGATGGGACTTTCCTTGGCGTGGAAGGCAAGCTTGGCGATCTGGATATGTAGATCTCCTACCATTGTAACGACTCTGTGTAACCCTAGCCTTCTCGGTGTCTATATAAACCGGAGGGTTTTAGTCCGTGGGGCGAACAACCATTACAACAATCATACCATAGGCTAGCTTCTAGGGTTTAGCCTCCTTGATCTCGTGGTAGATCCACTCTTGTACTACCCATATCATCAATATCAATCAAGCGGGAGTAGGGTTTTACCTCCATCGAGAGGGCCCAACACGGCTAAAAACATCGTGTCCCTTGTCTCCTGTTACCATCCGCCTAGACGCACAGTTCGGGACCCCCTACCCGAGATCCGCCGGTTTTGACACCAACATTGGTGCTTTCATTGAGTGTTCCTCTGTGCCATCGCGATCAGGAAGGATGCCTCTTCCCGTCTTTAAAGACGGAACCATCACCAAAGGAGCTTTGGCCGCCGGCCAAACTATCCGGCTAGGTGGTTTTCTCATGACCACCTGTTCGGCCACCGCATCGACGATGACCTCTTGGGTCATCGAAAGCAATCTTCACGTCAGCTCGGAATTCGCCGAGCAGCTAGATCCAATGGAGCTCTCTTCCGTAAACGAACTCTTGGATCGCATTGCCGCCCTGGAAGTCACCACAAACTACAATCAGATTGGGCTTAAAACCGATCTGAGAGAGATTAACTCTCCCCAGGTTACCCACCACGTTGTGGTGGTAGAGGAACAAAGCGGCGACTCTTCTTCTGTACTAAAAACTAGTTATGTCCGGACTCCCGAACCCTCCATGCCGGATTCCCGCGGAGGGACGGACGTCGATCAAGCACTGAACCTAAAGTCAGGCGTTGGACCAGACTCGTTGGACAACGTCCAACAATCCAAGCTAACAAATTCGGAAACTTTTCGGACCTTGAGCCTTGAGACGGGTAGGGTTCCGGACTCAATTCCACCCACCCACCCAAACATATGCGATCTATCTCAAATCCGGCAAGAGCCCGCTGAAACAATTACATCGATCTTGGGCGATTCCTCTGGTTATGGACAGGATAAAAGACTGCCGCGAGGAAAACGCAATTTCAATTTTCTGCAATAATTGCACGGACGAGGGAATCTCGAACGTTGTAAGTCGTCGTGAAATTACACGCTTCACCGACCTGGCGTCCATAGTACGAAAGTACTGTGCGATGGAGAGTTTCCGGAAAACCGAAACTAGGTTTTGGGACAATCCGGCCCCGAACACAACCCTAGTCCGAAACAAAAGGGTGCATCATGCTCAGGCACCCGGCACAAAAACCAAAAAGCAAAAACCCTATAAAGGGCACGGAACCGTACTGGAAGGATGGCCCAGCGGACCCTGTAAAATTCATAGTACAGAGGGCGCCATTCCAACACATAGCCTTCGAGCATGTTGGATACTGCGGCAGGTGGCCAAAAGTGGCGAAGAGCTTCTAGCCCCAGAGAACCACTCCAACAGTACCAACACGGTGTCAACTGTCTTCAAGACTTTCGCATCAAACAATATGCGAAAACAAACAATTCGCAGCCTCGCCGAAGTCTACCAAGTAGCAACAACAAATCCATGGAGCGACACGGCTATCACCTTCAACGCCAGCGACGAACCTAAATTCCGAACAGCCCGAGCACCAGCCGCATTGGTCCTCAGTCCAATAGTGGACGACTTTCGTCTTACCAAGGTGCTCATGGATGGTGGCAGTGGATTAAACCTCATCTACGAGGAAACCCTCCAAAAAATGGAAATAGACTGGAGCCGCATTGAGCGAAGCAGCACAACCTTTAGGGGAATAATCCCTAGTCGGGAAGCGCGCTGCACAGGAAAAAATCACACTTGATGTGGTGTTCGGCTCACCGGGCAACTACAGGTCCAAGGAGGTCACGTTCCAAGTGGCCCCGTTCAGCAGCGGATATCACGCTATATTAGGATGAGAGGCATTCACAATTTTTCAAGCCATACCCCATTACGGGTACATGAAGCTTAAGATGCCCGGGCCCAGCGGAATAATCACTCTTGTCAGTGATCCGGACACAGCACTCCGCGCCGAAAACAAGACAGCCGCACTAGCCCTAGAGGCACTATCCGAAGCCTTAGCGGCAGAGGAACTCACGGCGCTGCGCTCCACGGTGAACGGGGATGATGTGATACTCGATAAGAGGTCAAAGTCGTCTTTCAAACCAGAGGACGAAATAGTCAAATTCCAAGTCCATCCAACGGACCCAACAAAGACGGCCTCCATTGGGGCACAGTTGAACCCTGATGTAGACGCCGCACTGCGAGAATTCCTTCAGGAGAATTGGGACATCTTCGCCTGGCACCCCTCAGATATACCAGGAATCCCACGCAGAATGGCAGAACACAGCCTAAACATCCTAAAAGGATTCAAGCCAGTCAAACAGGCTCTTCGGAGATTTTCCGAACCCAAAAGACAGGCAATGGGAGAAGAGCTAGCCAAACTATTAGAAGCCGGATTTATCAGAGACATCAAACATCCGGACTGGCTAGCAAACCTGGTAATGGTACCAAAGAAGGACAAATCTTGGCGCCTATGTGTCGATTTTAAAGACCTCAATAAGGGTTGTCCAAAGGATCCTTTCCCCCTTCCCCGCATCGATCAAATAATTGATGCTATTGCAGGGCACGATTCATTGTGCTTCCTCGACGCATACTCCGGTTACCATCAAATCAAGATGGCGGAGGCGGACCAAGCCGCAACGGAATTTATTACCCCATATGGACCATTCTGCTTCAACACGATGCCCTTCGGACTCAAAAATCTTTGGCGCAACATATCGGTAGATGATTCGTACATGTCGGCTACCCAGATCGGCAAAACAGTAGAGGCATATGTAGACGATGTGGTCGTCAAGACCAAACACGTCAAAACTCTAGTAAACGATTTGAGGATCACATTCGATAACCTCCGAGCATATGACATAAAGCTGAACCCGGAAAAATGCATTTTCGGCGTACCAGCCGGAAAGCTCCTGGGCTTCATTGTATCCGGTAGAGGAATTGAGGCAAACCCAGCCAAGATCCGAGCTCTCTCACAACTGGATATTCCAAAAGACCTCAAACAAATACAAAAATTGACTGGATGCGTGGCAGCTCTAAGCTGCTTCATCTCCCGTTTGGGAGAAAAGGCATTGCCCCTCTATCGCCTCCTCAGGCGCACCGAACACTTCTAGTGGACGGATGCTGCCACTGCCGGACTCGAAGAAATAAAAGCCATATTGGCAACAAATCCGGTCCTGGCTGCGCCTAACCTGGGCGAACCAATGTTGTTATATATCGCGCAACACATCAAAATTAGCGCGTGCTCATCGTCGAACGAGAAACAGAAGGGCATAAATTCCCTCTTCAAAAACCAGTGTACTACGTATCCACTGTCTTAACTCCCTGCAAGTCCCGGTACCCGCATTATCAAAAGATAGCGTACGCGGTGTTCATGGCATCCCGGAAGCTCCGACACTACTTTCAAGAGTGTTCGATAACAGTGGCCTCCGAAGTGCCCCTCAACGACATTATAAACAACCACGACGGGACGGGCAGGATTGCAAAATGGGCCATTGAGCTCTTACCATTCGATATAACTTATAAACCTCGGCGAGCTATAAAGTCGCAAGTCTTGGCTGACTTCATCGCTGAATGGACCGAAGCCGAACTCCCTAAAGAGTACGGCGCATACTCCAATTGGATTATGCATTTCGACGGCTCCAAAATGTTGGCCGGCTTGGGGGCTGGCGTCGTACTGACGTCCCCAACCGAAGACACAGTCCAATACGTACTTCAGATAATGTGCACGGACTCCAACAATGCAGCCGAATACGAGGCCCTCCTACATGGTCTCCGGATGGCAATCTCCATGGGTATTCAACGCCTAGAGGTGCGCAGGGATTCAAACCTTGCAATATCCCAAGTAAATGGAGACTTTGACGCCAAGGATCCGAAAATGGCAGCCTATCGTAACGTTGTCCTAAAAATGTCAGCTCGGCTAGAAGGACTCGAATTCCACCACGTAGCCCGGGATAATAACCAAGCAGCCGACATGTTGGCACGCATCGGCGCGAAACGCGACGCTGTCCCTCCAAACATCTTCCTGGAACGGCTCTTTAAGCCATCCGTACTATGGGAAGAGGAGTCGGGAAATAACAGCCCGGAAGCAACCGCACCACCCAACACAGAACAATTTGACATAATCGGCGGTTCAGCCGATGAAATAACACCTTCAGCCCACGAAATAATGGCAATAATTGCCCCATGGACAGAACCATTCCTAGCCTACTTAATTAGGCAGGAACTTCCCGAAGACCAAAATGAGGCCCGCTGCATAGTTCGGCGATCTAAAGCCTACAAAGGTGCATCTCCGAAGTCCTTCAAAGGTGCATCTCCGAAGAGGAAGGGCGAAACCTTCTGGCTGAAATTCAAGCCGGACTAGGCGGACACCACGCAGCAGCCCGGGCCCTCGTAGGCAAGGCCTTCCGTACAGGATTTTATTGGCCGACGGCCCGGGCAGACGCCCAGGACTTAGTCCAAAGATGCGTCGGTTGTCAGCTTTTTGCTAATCAGAGCCACATGCCACCCACCGCCCTAAAAACTATACCCATTACACGGCGTTCGCGATGCAGGGGCTTGACATGGTTGGACCCCTTAAAGGGCGAACCCACAAGCAAAAGTACCTATTGGTCATGGTGGACAAATTCACCAAATGGATAGAGGCCAAGCCAGTTAAAACGGCAGAGTCCGGACCAGTGATAGACTTCATATCCGGCATAGTACACTGTTATGGCGTCCCCCATAGCATCATTACCGATAACGGCACGAACTTTACGGCCAACGAGGTTAAACTCTGGTGCAAAAATATGGGCACTAAGCTTGATTACGCTTCAGTCTATCATCCTCAAACCAACGGTCAAGTTAAGCGAGCAAATGGTCTGATAATGAGCGGCATCAAGCCCAGACTAGTGTGGTTCCTTACGGAATCTAATATGCACTGGGTAGAGGAGCTTGACTCCGTACTCTGGGGGCTGCGGACCACGCCAAACCGTACTACCGGATTCACACTAGTCTTTATGGTATACGGCGCAGAGGCAGTTTTGCCCTGCGACATAATTCATGACTCACCTCGAGTGCGCATGTACGAAGAAAGAGAAGCCGATCTGGATCGGCAGGACAGCTTGGACACATCAGAGGAGGAGCGCAACGTGGCAAAGGCTCGTTCCGTATTCTATCAGCAGCAGGCTTGAAGATATCAAAGCAGAGAAGTACGGGCTAAAACATACAATGTTGACGAACTAGTTCTACGCCTGCTGGACAAGAAAAAGGACAAACTCAAGCCCAAATGGGAAGGTCCCTTCATCATCGACCAAGTCCTGACCGGCGGAGCCTACCGTCTGCGAAACACATCGGATAACCGACTCGAGCCGAACCCATGGAACGCAGCCTGCCTCCAAAGATTCTATACCTAGCGCCGGACTCAGAGTTCGTCTCCTTCCCCCGTCCACAGTTTATACTTCGGTTGCCTTTTACCTCTCTTTTTCTTCTTTTTCACTTTCTTCATAAAGCCCTTGAGGGCCTATTTGCGCATTGTTCGCACACACTTGATGTGCTACCGCACTCATTATACAGGGGCTTCTTTAACGAAGCTTACTTATCTGGCTTCATGCCCAAGACACATGTCAAACTTCCGCATGTACCTTTTATTCACCATTATATGCATCGATATGACTTAAGTTTTGGCCAAGCTGGGTTGCTGGCCCTGCTGCTTACCCCTCGTTCCCGATTGTTCGGCTAGGAGGTAAAGGAGCACCTCTGCGATTATTCTTGTCGGTCACCGGATGTGTACCTCGGTAGGTGAAGCCGAAAGCTAGCGTTCTTAAGGGAATATTCGGTCGGTGATTTGAAAGATGATTTTTACACATTTATTTATCTGCCCCAGATGTTTTCCTGCTCTTTTCGCAGCTCGACATGCACTTTAGGGCATGACTCGAGAAAGGAACCCTTAACGGAACTATTCTCCTGGAAGATGTTTCTTACTAACCATGTAATATAACATAACTAGTTGGGCACTTGTGCGATAAAGCACTAATGACCCTACGCTGGTCTCCATGCATGCCCCGTTTGTTCATAACCGAGAGGGTATTCGGACACACTCCGGACTCTAGGGTCCAGAGGTTGAAGCGAAAAGGTCGGCAAAGACAAACGATCTACAATCCGGCTAGAAGGCATTTCACATGTCATTTTAAAATACATCGTCAAATCGACTGACTGTACTCCTCCTCAATCCCGTCTAACAGTGCTGTCTAATTCTGATCCGTTAGAATACTTAGTGGCCAACTCTACTTGGCCGTACACTAAGCTCACAGGGATCTCCTTCCCATCAGGCCCCACAGGTCCAACCTCGGCCATGTGGTTTGGATCCGCCTTCTTGTACCGCGTCTTCACCATGGCCCAGGCCTCCCTGGCACCTTGACGGCAGGCCGATATCTTCCATAAATGAAAGCGCTGCGCGCTCACAAGCTTCTCCATAAGCTCGCCAAGGCCCTCGGTAGGGAGAGGGGCGGCCATAAAGCTTTGGACGATGCCGCTCGCCGCTGCGAACACGTTCGGCGGTTGCACCAGCTCGAAGTTGGTCACCCGTTGAACCGGGCATTTCTTCCGGCAGGCGACTGTGAGCACACCTCTCAGACATATTTCTGTCAATTGACTTCCTCGCTGAACTCTTCTTTTCAAAGGAGTTCGCTCAAGCACTTACTATAGATGCCGCGACGAAGCCACTGATTCTCCTTCACGGAGCCAGACAGCTCGGCCCGAACACCTTTCAGCTCTTCTTCAAGCTGGGCGTGGGCATCCTGAAGTTTGTTCCTCTCCTGTTGCACCTTCGTAAGCACCCTCTCGCCGGCCTTCAGCTGGCGCAGTAGTTGTTGCTTGTCCGGATCAAGTCCGGCAACATCTACAATACCATTGTCAGATTTATACGTATGCCGCACACCACTTATCTTTTTGAAATAATGTGTTACCAGAGGGGGGCCTCTGTGCCTCCTTCTGCGGCAGCTAGTGCGGCCTCAAGTTGGGCCTTGCACTCTTGTAGCTCCTGGGACAATTGGGTATTCTTCTCCGTAGGATCCTGCATATCAATTGATCCTTAAATCAGTTACTCTAACTACTTTAAGTCTCGGGGGCTACTGGCATATACAACTATTAAAATCTCTTACCCGTATGTCTTTTACATACTGCTCCGTGGCGCTGGTTAAACCATCTTGAGCGGCACGGAGGTGCGCGTCTCCCGCGTTAAAGGCATTCAATGCCTCTGGGGAGAAACACACGTCATGCAGAACTGTTCGGCGACGCCTATGATTCATGGCGCTCTCCACCTCAGATCTGGTGGCGGACAGCCTGTCGGCATCCTCCGCTGGAGGAGTATCCGGCTCGCACCTTGCGCTCGCCCCCCCTTCCGGACCAGGTGTTGGAGCCTAGCGGGCGGAGGCTTGGTTGGCAACCTCTCCGGGCACAGTCCGGCGAGTGCTCTTTCCCCTGGAAAGGTCATGAGCGTTAATACACCTATTGGGAATCCTTTTCCTGAATAACGGTCGCGAGCTATACCGTTGCGGTGACGTTTCGATTCGCACCGCACCCCTCTTCCGCCTACGGGGCCGGGCTGACCCTTGTTGGTCCGCCGCCGCGGGTTCGGCTTCCTGCCTTGAAGGCACCTCCTGCAAGACAACGTTGTATACGATGGTCAGAAATACGCAAGGATGAAGTAATAGTGTTAGGACTCCGGTCATAATTACCTGGGAAGCCGGAGTTAGGCAGGGGTAGTCAGCCGTGATGGCGACTAGAGCATTGTCCATGCTGAGTTGGTGGAACACCTCATCAATTAGCTCCACCTTTATGTCCGAATCCTCTTCAGAGGCCGGATCAAGGGATCTTCTCGGATCCTGGGGTTGTGGAGCCGGACAATGTATGCTCTCCGCATTCCGGCGCAGTTCCTGCGTCAATACCATAAAAGTAAGGTACTTAACTTTGAAAGCATGGGTAGGATAAATAAACGTCCGCTTACCCAGCTACGAGGGTTATTCATGGAGAACCCATTCAATGGGCTCGTCTGGAGGAAGTCCTCTTTCTCCCCCTTGTATAGGCCGGACAGGATCTTTACCAGATCCGTGGCCGATCCCGGCCCCTTACGGCCATGCGGGTGGCGTCGTTCTCCCCGTTGAAATCCCACATGGGGTGGCCCCTATATTGTAGCGGTTGCACCCCTCGCATGATGCATGTGGCCATGACTCCGATCATGGTTAATCCGGAATGGGCCAGCAACCTAATCCGGCCCATCAAGTAAATGGATGCTCCTGTCTTCCTCCTGTTGAGGGCTCCGTGGGCGCCAACTTAGGCGCTTCTTCAGAGGAGCCTTGTTGAACTCCGGGAGGCCAATCCGAACTGGGTCCAGCAGTGGAGCGTCTTCCACATAAAACCATTCCGAGGGCCAGTCTTCGGACGCCTTCTTTGGGGTTCCGGATAGATATCCGGTCCCGGCGATGCGCCATATTTCAGCTCCGCCCACTTGATATATTGACCCCTCGTGAGAACGGGGTACGAGGCAGAATAGCCTCTTCCACAGCGCAAAATGGGGCTCGATGCCCAGGAACAGCTCGCAGAGAGCTACGAAACCCACGATGTGCAGAATAGAGGCGGGCGTGAGGTGATGAAGCTAGAGTCCGTAGAACTCCAGAAGCCCGCGGAGGAACGGATGTACGGGAAATCCAAGCCCCCTTATTAGATAGGGGACGATGCACACCCGCTCTCCTTTGGAGGGACTAGGGGTGGCCTCCGCTTGCTTCCCACCTTTGTAGGTGGCCAACCCGGCTCAAACCGGGACCATAAAGGCCGGGGGAAGATATCCCTCCGCTTGGAGCATCACCAGCTCGTTGTGCGGAACCGAACATCTCCTCCAATCTCCTGGCGGAGGGCTGGGAGCATGACAGGAGGAGCCGCGTCGACGGTCCATGATGGAATGGGTTTTTGGTCTAAAGCGCTCCGATGGGTACTCGCGGAAGGAGGATGGTGTGATTTGGATCTGGATTCTTGCCTCTCTTATAGGCAAATTATTCGTGCAGCTAGGAGGTAAAATATAAAAGATGCCCTGGCTTTTCACATTCGTGCGACGCGTGGAAGAGGGCCATTATTGGGCGTGGAAGCCAAGGAGCACAACATTTGTAAGGGAGCCGGACACTATTCGGCAAGCACATGGAATTCGAAGGAGAACCCGCCTTGCAACACCGAAGACAATATATGCGCCGGACTCATTGTCATTGAAGCCTGGTTTGGGGGCTACTGAGGGAGTCCTGGACTAGGGGGTGTCCGGATAGCCGGACTTATCATCATCGGCCGGACTCCAAGACTATGAAGATACAAGATTGAAGACTTCGTCCCGTGTCCGGATGGGACTTTCCTTGGCGTGGAAGGCAAGCTTGGCGATCTGGATATGTAGATCTCCTACCATTGTAACCGACTCTGTAACCCTAGCCCTCTCCTGTCTATATAAACCGGAGGGTTTTAGTCCGTAGGACGAACAACCATTACAACAATCATACCATAGGCTAGCTTCTAGGGTTTAGCCTCCTTGATCTCGTGGTAGATCCACTCTTGTACTACCCATATCATCAATATCAACTCAAGCAGGAGTAGGGTTTTACCTCCATCGAGAGGGCCCGAACCTGGGTAAAAACATCATGTCCCTTGTCTCCTGTTACCATCCGCCTAGACGCACAGTTCGGGACCCCCTACCCGAGATCCACCGGTTTTGACACCGACACGCCTCATCTACGCTTGGCGGTACGTGGACCGGGTGCACGCTTCTAGCCAGGAGGAGTACCTGTTGGCGCCGGATCACCACACCAGTGAGATCGCGCTCGCCCGCCGGCAAACCGCCAATCATCACTTCGCGAGTTGCGAGGCTGAGGAAGAGGCGTTGTGTCGACGCGCTGGGAAGCGGCCGCGCACCAGGGCACTCGTGGCGCGCCAAGCGCTCTCTCTGGCGCCGTGGCTTTAGGAGGAGTATAATTCTTGTTTCATAAGGCGATCTCATTAGTTTTGGGACGCAAATGATAAATCCCGAACATTCAGGAATTTTTAGCGTCCTTAATTAAGTATGTAAAAGGGAAAGTTTGAAAACGTTGTGTATTATTACGCATTTTGCAAGTACGTGCATATAGCACAAACTTTACTATATACTATCGGACTGCACGTGTCTCTCGATATATGCTTGCAGACTGTGCTACTCCCTCCGTCCAGGTCAATAAGTCATCTTTGGTTGTGCACGGTGACTAAGAAGGAGGGAAGACTTGTACACCTAGACGGAGTGAGTACTACTATTACTTATGTACGTGCAAATGCACGTTTGAACATTATGATGCGGTTTTTGTAAAAGTAGAAAAACAACACTAGTCAAGCTTGTGAAACGATTCAATGCAAAACAAATGCAAAAATGCTCGTTTGATTTTTTACTTTTAGCTTCCTTCTCTGTGGTTATTTCTCTTTGCACCGTGACCAAGGAGGAGGAGAAAACGAGAAACGTTAATGTTTATTTGCTAATTAATAGTATTGCATGCAATGAACTAACGACTGCATGTCGTGTTTGATATCTCAAGTCATTAAAAGCATGCACACTATTTATCTCTTATTGGTTGATATGTCAAGAAACAAGAAACGAGGTAGAAGTTAATGCATCGTGCCTAAGTGTTTTGGGATTATTTGGTTTTCATTAGATGACTTACACACCTAGATGCATCGCGCATAAGTGTTTTGAGTAACATTTTATCAGTTAAATCTTTGGTCAAAAATTAGCACAAATTACAATGGTGAGGAATAAACCAGGACAGAGTAGTAGTTTAGAAGCCAAATAAATGAGTAAGGCGCCTTATTGTTACTCTCCACTGTGACTAGTCTTGTGGGAAAAGTTGGGGAAGCCGCCAAAAGAATTAGCCCTAGGAGTAGTAGCTAGGGATCGAGTGTGGGAGATGAACCGGAGAAAGTAAATGCAGAGAGATGAAATGCAAAAAATACGGAGGGATGTGATGGTTGCTTGTCCGTTTATTTTACCAGGCCATTTATTACTGGGAGTGGTTGGGTTTTGTGATATGACGGCTTTACTACCGCGCCACGAGCGGGGTGAGAGGTGAGACTCCCGTGCAGCGCCGCCCTCTACACTTGTACTACATCGGTCGTGGTTTATTAGTCCCCCATTGAATTTGACTGAAGATTTAACTGACAAAATGTTAGTGCATGTCAACAAAAACTATATCGTTGGATTCTTATTTGAACATAGTTATGAATGATATAATTTTAGGTGACATGCATCAGTATTTATCGTACTATATATAATGTTAGTTCAATTTTTGGCTGTACTAATCTATAGTAGTAAGGTGCCCGTGCGTTGCACCGAAGAGTGAAATGCATTGATTGGGGAGTTGTTTATTTTGACAAAGGATGTGGGGGTCATCTCATGTGTAACAGGTATCGATGGGTTTCTTCGAATATTATCTCATCTCTAGAGCTCACAAACATCCGGGTGAAATAGATAAAAAGGTATCTTTTGCAAACAAAAGCGTTCAACTGTTCAACCTGCATCCAAAACTTGTGAAGAAATAACACTTATTGTGCTTTGCAAGAAATAATCTTTAAGAATTAGTTTTTGAGTATCGATTGTTATACATGTTGGATACAGATGACATGGCACTTTCTTATAGTCAACAGTTGGCTATACTATTAAGTAATATTAACCATGCCCTTATACACCTAGACGGAGGGATTAAATTAGGATGACTTGCAAGGGGGCAGAGGAGATGTAAGAAATGGTTCATCGTAAGTCTTTCACCAGTACTGTAGTAAAAATTCATACATGGAAGATTCTAGACTAAACCATAAACGGATACACTTTTATTCACTCCAATAGAGCAAGATCCTGCATGGAAGTCTCCACATGCTTAGACAGCGGATTACATTGAGCGAAGACTAATGATCAACATTTAACTTGATAATGCGTATTTTCTTTAGAAGAACAGGGAGGCTCCTCCCCGGTTCCATTAGCAAATGAAACCCAAAGTGTCTTACATTAGCTCACTGAGAGGAGCAGTTCAAAGGAAGGACTGCGGTGACAGCCACTCAAGTTTAACGACAAGCTTACAGAATCAAAAGCGGCAAAGACACGGGCCATAAGCGCCCACACACACACACTACATGTTTTCTAAGTGCACTTGATAATGCGTATGTCCAAGTGAACCTCATTGGAGTCCCCGTACACCGAGTTGGCGGGTAAAGGATAGAACGGATGCCATGGGTTTTCCAAGTCCACATTGGTGGGATAGTCCCAGCTCCTCAGATTTCAAGTCTGTCCGATGAGGCCGGTTTCGCCGCCCACATGACCCGGAGGGGTAGTAACATTGACCTTGCACTCGTACATCTGCCTCGTGTTAGAGTCAGCGTCAGCGGTGATGCCCCTGATGCACGCTACAAAGACGGGGCGGCGGCCTGCGCGGGCCTCGCCGGTGCCCACGATCAAGAGGAAGACGCTGTCGTCCTCCTCCGAGACTAGCAGGCGGCAGTGATCCTCCAGCGACTCCGGCATGGTGAACCGGTAGCACGTGTCGTACTTGATGTTCTCCGCCAAGGGCCAGCAGTGACCGCTGCATGCATCCGTGAGGTGATGCACCATGTGCGCCAGGGAGCCACAAAACGGCATCGGGCACTCATAGCAGTGGATGAAGGGCTCCTTGGAGGCATCGACCAGGCCGTCCATGAAACGGGAGTGGCTGTAGGGGACGTCGCGCCAGTTGAATATGTGAGCAAATTACTACGAGGTTTAATTCGAATAAGCACAAAATAAATCATGACGGCTATAACAGAGATGAAACTAATCATGTGGACTAGCATAGTAGTAGGATACAGAGTAGAAACATGAATTCTACCACGATTTCGAACAGGAAGGACAGAAACACATACGGTGCAACGGGAGCAGCATCGTTGGCGTTGAGGTTGTCGCCCATGTCGTTGAGGAAGAGGTTGCCGAGGTTGGGGAAGAAGTCGTCGTCGGTGAAGTCGTGGCTGCCAACAGTCGCGAGAGTGCGCTCCCCAGATTTCAACAGCACCTGCCGAATGGAGCGCAGGAGGAGTGGGCTGTAGGGGCGTTCTTGACGTCACGAATGGAGTCTGAGGAGTAGCACACGGCGATAGATAGTGTCCTTACTAGTACTCCCTAGTCTCTATCTATCTATATCTACTCTTATAGAAAACCGAGTTGGTGATGATGGTTTGCCTGCCATCTTGTAATATAGACCGTCCGATCTATATTTGACAGATATAAAGCCAACTATGACAATTTTACAAAAGATAGCCGCACCTCTCTCCACATTTACAGATAAGGCCTTACCTCGTGCTCCTCCCTATGTCTCTATCTCTACAAGTACTTTTTTATAACAAATCAAATAGTGTTGCGCCGTCCATTGCGCCCGCATTTGAACACGCCTCCTCGCCTCCATCATCACCAACTGAGTCTTTTATAGGAGTAGGAGTAGAGAAAAAACCGAGTTGGTGATGATGGTGTGCCGTGCAATGCACGGGCATCTTGCTATTTTTTTGCATATAAGTCCAAACACCACGTAGACACGGTCTTTGGGCACGGTTCGTAGTCGTTCCACGATCGGGCATCGAAGTTTGTAACTATTTTAGATTAGAATATACTACTCCTCCGGTGCTAGTAGCAGAGCAGAGTCCTACTCTACTACTCTACTCTAGCAAGCTAGGGCATAATCTTGTAGTAGGTACCGTAGGGAGTACCGATCTTGTGATCACTCAAGCAAGTTATCGGCATCGATATGACCCTCGCTGCTTTGGTATGTGTCTCGTAAGTCAAGCGGCGTGCTGTAGTCATCATCACCTGTCCACTTCCCGCGGCACATATTCACTTCTCCATCTTTGTCCGCACATAATCTCGTCCAAGCTTCCATCCCCGCTAATGCGCCTCCCCCCTTGTCCGAAACCCAAGTACTAACAATGGCAGAACCGAGCAGCGTCCGCCGAAAGAGTGGCTAGAATTTGCTCCCCACAGAGGTAATCAAGCTCATTGTTTCACGTGTGGACAATCTCAGTACCAAGCCGCTCGTCGCGTGCTCGTTGGGGCTGTACCGTTTACTCAAAGCCCTCAGGCCGGAGCTTTTTAAGCCAGCTCCTTGCTTGATGATGTCGCCTGATATTCAGAAACGGCGTGTCACGTAGCATAACAATTGTAGGGTGGCGAGCATCAACCACCTTCACTGCGATCCAATCCCTGTCAGCCTCAGCTACATTAACGGTATGTACTGGGTCGGCATGAACACCTCTTGGATGGTGCTCGTCGACGGTCGTGGCAGCTGGATGCTCATGGAGGTCTACACCCGGCGATTGATCCCCCTTCCTTCGATTAACACTGCACTGCTTTGGCACCGTGGCCCAGAATACTCAGAATCTTACAGTAGCCAACATGATACCAAGTTTGATTTGCTCAAGGTTGTAATCTGCCAAGTGCCCACAAGATCTGGGAATTATAAAGATTTCGGGCTAATTGCATTCTTCAACCACGGCCTCGCCTATCTGATAGGTCACTGCGGTAAGTGGATAAATCTGCACATCCATCGCAGGATCATACATCCTCCATGGTTCTCTGATGCCATTGAACACAAGGGCTTCATTTACGCTGTCGACTCCTTCTATGGTCGGACGTATTGCTGGCCTACTCCGGTCATCGCTACAAACGGTCATTACAGAAGATGTTACTTTCCTATGATATCATGATGGCTTGATTATATTCTCACAACATTTATCAAAAATATTCATGCTCATAACATGTTGTTCTTAAGATTGACTAAATCAAGAGCCTTTTTATTTGACTCAACTTGATATGATGTTGTAGGCACTTTGGTGTCCCTACCCTTCCTAATCCCGAACCTTTCAAAGAAAAGCGGCATGGCGCTTGCGGTGGTTCTGGCTCGATCGATGATGGTGAAAGATTGATGATCGTTCGCACGCATCGACGTGTTCTTTCGCGAATACAATCACGATCCTTTGCAAGGTCTTTGAGCAGGATCCCGGCTTCTCTGGGCCTTCAGGAATTTTTGACTGGAGGCTGGTAAGTAGCCTTGGCACATGCTCTCTGTTTGTTGGACTGAATTATCTGATTAACCAGGAGATAACCGATGGCAAGGATCATGATGGCAGCGCGGTTTCGTTCATCAGGCAAAACTGTGTGTACACAGTGTACCATGCGTCTCTGCATGCACCATACCCTGATATGTGCCGCCACGCTCTGCAGCCCAAAGTAGGAGAGAGGCTCGCAAGTATCAGACTTCGACCTCTTGGCTGGAGTTTCCCCATCGAGCACCCATCCGGGTCAAGCCGTCGACCAATCTCCACACTTAATAAATAGTAACGTCTAACCGAGCAGTTAGTTAGATCGTACACTTGGTGTAGTAGGATCTTTATTTAGTTTGATGCATACACTTGTTCTTTTTGGTAGCCCTTTTGTAATGATGGCTGATGTTTGGTTTGGAAGAGAGCTGCGTCTTCACTCTTACGGCATGCTTCTTTATACATTGCACCCCCAGCCCTGGTTCTTCTTCTTTGTTGTTTTCAATGTACAATCGGTAGTATATTTTGTCTGCTGGTTGAATATAAATGTGTTGTTAGAGCGACAAACACAATGTTTTGGAAGTCGTTGCGCGGTTTGATCCTTTAGTGCCCGTGCACTCGTAGCTCATACTATTTTTAAATGCGGAACACATTTTCCACTGTTGATAACATGCAGCCCATTGATGAAGGCCCAATAGAAAGCCCATAATTAATGGAAGGGCGCTCTCACATGAATCTGGCCCAGGTACATGCTCATGGTCCCCTAAACATAAATAAGTAAATAAATAAATAAAGTTAAATGCTCATGCACTAGTTCTTTGGGAAAATAGGTAGCCCATTATTTCTTTTGGAAGAATACCCAAGCTAGGCCTATTTGTTTTCTCCGGATTACTGTGCTGCAAATCTTTCAAGACTAGCAAATGGGATATTATTATTTTTGAATTTTGTTCTTCACTGATATGTTATACGTATTTCATTGGATTTAACATGATATAGTACTAACTTATTTTTAAATTTGTTTTAGTATGGCTATTAATTTTTGGATTAAGAATATTTAGTTCCCCAAAGAAAAATTTTCCACATATTTAGTTAATTTTTGACCACAATGCGACAAGAAAATGGCGGCAATTCTAAAAATGGAAAACGGGCTGCAATAAATTCCATATGAATTAGAAAATGAGTAAAAATTGTAAAAATAATAGCAAATGGGCTGTACCGCCACAGATTTCGAGGCTGACTTGTTTACGCAAGGCTTTGTCAGTGAACACACGATTCTAGTCGCTGTGCTTCTTCAATCTCTGATCTTCCTGCTTCAGCTGCCTAAACTAGCGCCGGCAGGAATGCCTGCTCCCTCCTCTTGTGGCCCGCTGTGATGCGGCGCACGCTTCCCCGGCCCACCCTACTCCCTCCGCTGGCCTGGCCGCACGCAATCAACTGCCTCCTTATTACGCGAAAAAAATGATTCCTCCCACTAACATCTGGGGCGCACCGGTTGGGAGGCTGACCTGTGGGTCTACTACGTTGACGCGTACGCAGGGCTTGTCAACTTAGTCAACAAACGATTCTAGCAGCAGTAACCGTTGGACTTGAATCGAACGGTCCTGCTGCTTCTTCAATCGCTGCTCTTCTTGCACCAGCCGCCCAAACCAGCGCCGGGGAGACCGCCTGCTCCTGCCTCTAGTGGCCGACTGTGCTGCCGTTGAGGCCTCATTGCCCCCTACTACTCCCACCGCTAGCCAGGCCCTGCAGCGACGGCAGCCTCACACCGCAGCCGAACCAGTGAACCCTCATACTCCTCTCCGCGTGGGCATCCACTGCCGCGTCTTCCCCGGCTCCGCGTCGTCCCCTTCCTAGGCCTTGTCGTCGTCCACCGCCTTGGTGCTCTCAGCACGGCGTGGTCAGTGTGGTCAACGACATTCCATCAGGAGAGTACTGTACGTGTAGAGGCTGACAGCTGGGTCCACGGCCACAACCCAGTTTTTTTGTGATTTGCCAAGTAAGTCGCTTTGTCAGGCCTATTGGGTTGCAAATCTTTCAAGACGAGGAGAGCTTTCATTCGGCTGGCCGAGAAAATGGCCCATTAGTAATGAGAAATGGGTTGTACATTTTTAAAACACATCAAACCGGCAATTAGTTTCAAATATCTTTTTTTTCATTTCAAGATTTTAAATTACATTAATTTTTATGCATGGAGAATTTGTTGGATTTTATATTGATATACATTTATTTTTAAAATCAGTTTGAATGTGAGTCGAAATTTCAGGATTAAAAACAGTTCGGACCGCACCGAAATATGCAAAATTTCGTATAAGTTTTTAACCGTGGCCACAATATGGGCTGTAATGCTAACTAGAAGAATATGGGCTCCAAAAAAACTTAAGAATTTGCAAATGGGCTGTAAATTATTGAAAATAATGGCAGATGGGATGTATGCTGTTTTCCACAGATTTGAGGCTTTCCTAAAAAAAGGTTGACGCACAAGCAGTGACTATTGGATGGCCATCCAACGGCCGTCGTGCTTCTTCAATCTCTGCTCTTCCTGCTCCAGCCGCTCAAACAAGCGCCGGCGAGACTGCCTGCTCCCTCCTCCCATGCCGGCTCGATACTCGGACCCACAGTTATATCTTCGTACGCAAGGAAGTGCCTCCTTATTACGCACAAAAAAATGAATACTCCCCCTGTTAGCTGAGACCCAGTATAGTGGCAGGCTGACTTGTGGGCCTACTAAGTTGACGGGGATGGAGGGCTTTGCCAACTTAGTCAATATGCACGATTCTAGCTCCAGTGACCGTACGATGTCCATCCAACGGCTGTAGTGCTTCTTCAACCTCTCGTCTTCTTGCTCCAGCCGCCCAAACCAGCGCCGATCGTGCCTTGTGCTCCTGCCTTCCGTGGCCGTCTACGATGCGGCGGAGGCCTCACCGCCCCCTACTACTCCCACCGCTGGCCAGGCCATCCCTCTACTCACCCACACCCCCTGTTATTATGCGGCGACGGCAGCCTCACACCGCAGCGAACTAGTGAACCCTCGTACTCCTCTACGCGTGGGCATCCACTGCCGCGTCTTTCCCGGCTCCGCGTCATCCCCTTCCTAGGCCTCGTCGTCGTCCACTGCCCTGGTGCTCTTGGCGCGGCGTGGTCAATGTGGTCAAGGAACGGCTTCCATCGGACGTGGATTGTACATGGAGAGGCTGGCAGCTGGGTCCACGGCCGCAGCAAGGAAGTGCCTCCTTATTACGCGCAAAATAATTATTCCTCCACCTGACAGCGGGGACCCACCGGACGGGCCACCATATTTCACGAAAAAACGTTTCCCCCTGACTGCTGGGACCCACCAGCTACACTTCGCACGCAAGGAAGTGCGTCCGGGCAAAAAAAAATGATTCGCCCCCCTGACTGCTGGGACCCACCAGCTACATCTTCGCATGCAAGGAAGTGCGTCCGGGCAAAAAAAACAAAACGATTCTCCCCCTGACTGCTGGGACCCACCAGCTACATCTTCGCACGCAAGGAAGTGCCTGACAATCGGGACCCACCTGGTCGAAGCGTACGTAGCGTTGTCATTCTGTGTGACGATATGCGTACATCTTGGTCGATGTAGAGGCGCGCCGTGTCGTAGATGTAGAGCGTGCACGTAGCATGTACACGTCGCATCTGGCGAGGGTGCAAGAAATAAAATCTGCCACGTACGTACATATGGGCAGGGTCTCGAACGCCTACTCGCGCATACGTACATGGCTGGGTTGGAACAGAGAAATAGCATCGTCGTCGTGTTCATGGGGAGGCAACAGAATGCGTCGTGTTCATCGGGAGGCAACAAAACGCATGGGAGCCAACCGCTTGGACGGAACAGCGATGGAAGCGAGGCTGGCGTCATCGCGCTGGCGGAGAAAACGGCCTTGTGTTTGGCCGCCACGTTAAAACGGGTCCCGTTGATCGGGAGGGTGTGGCGTCCGCAAAAGCGAAGAAGCGGACCTCCTACGGTCAAACGGGGTCTGTTGATCGGGAGGGTGTGGCATACCGTAAAACGGACCGAAACGGACTTGTGTTGGAGCACTACGATCAAACGGGGTCTGTTGATCGGGAGGGTGTGGCGTGCCGCAAAACGGATTTAAACGGACTTGTGTTGGGCGCTACGGTCAAACGGGGTCTGTTCGCCGGGAGGGTGTGGCGTGCGCAAAAGCAGGACTCCACGGATACTGTTCATCTCCACCGTCGACCTCCTCCGGCATCCACGGGCTACCGTCGACCTCCTCCAGCCTCCACAGGCTCCTGTTCATCCAACCTAAACCGCGCGCTACTCCACCGGCTACTGTTCAATCACCCTTCCACGGGCACCCCTCCACCGTCTACTATTCATCCAGCCCTCCACACCATGGGGTCCTATTCAACCACCCTCCACGGCCACCCTCCACCGTCTCATCGCTCATCCACCCTCCACACCACGGGTTCATGTTCATCGAGAGGCAACGCCACCGCCACTCGCTCATCCAACCCCCCGCAACGCCACTCGCTCATCCTAGAGGCATCGATCGGCTTCGATTAGTAGCAATAGCAAAGGAATCGCTCCATCGGGTTCGATTAACGACCATCGATCGATCGCTCGGGTTCGATAACGCGTAACTGCGGTCTGTCGCTTCGGGTTGATTAGAGCCCAATGCCTCGCTTCGGCTTGATTCGAGCCAACGCCACGCACACACGCGTGCGTCGTCACGAGAGAAGCGCGATCGCTCGCCCCCAACCTCCCACCGTAGCAAGCAACTCCCGAAATTTTCCTCCCCCTCGCTTCTACCACGGTTTTTTCCGTCATGGACGGCCCAAAGAATGTCATGCAGCTGCGTCTTCGGCCCGCCCAGGACGAAAAGCCCATTTTCTGTCATGATTTTTTGTCATAGAAGTAGGAGCCCACCACATCTATGATGATACCGGGTTTTGTCACAATTATCGTCACAGAAGTGTCATATGTATGACAGAAAAAAATTCGTTCGGCCCAAAATGTCACAGATGTGTCTTTTTTTGTAGTGGCTATTACCGGATGATGTTTCCCAGGGCCCAAAGCTGTCTAAATCCTTGTCTTGTGTGTTGATCCGTCTCGCGTCTCTCGTCCCGCTCAACCCCTCTCAAGCTACCAATGCGTTGGCCTCGCGACTAAGTCCTCACACTAAGGACATCTGCCGTGACAATTCCACGACAGTGCCCGAGGGGGGCACGAGGTAGGGGGCGCGCCCCTGACCCTTGTGGGCACCCTATAAGGCGGTTGACGCTCTTCTTTTGCCGCAAGAAAGCTAATTTTCGGAGAAAAATCTGGGCGAAGGTTTCAATCCAATCAGAGTTACGGATCTCCGGATATATAAGAAACGGTGAAAGGGCAGAATCCAGAACGCAGAAACAGAGAGAGATACAGAGATGGATCCAATCTCGGAGGGGCTCTAAACCCTCCCACGCCATGGGAGCCAAGGACCAGAGGGGAAACCCTTCTCCCATCTAGGTAGAAGGTCAAGGAAGAAGAAGAAGAAAGGGGGCTCTCTCCCCCTTGCTTCCGGTGGCGCCAGAACGCCGCCGGGGGCCATCATCATCACCGCGATCTACACCAACACCGCCATCATCTTCACCAACATCTCTAAAAGTGCTAGTATCGACTAGAGGGGGGTGAATAGGCGATTTTTATGAAAGTCTTCAAAACTTGGAAGTTTCGAAGACAAACAATAGAAATGACCTAATTGATATGCAGCAGAAGATAAACTACAATAAGCAAACCATAGTCAAGTATGCAATGATGTCAAAGTACAGGACTAATAGCAGCTAAGTAGTAAGGATCAGGATGGAAGATAGTATGAAGCCAATCAACAATAGTAGTCAAACAATGAAGTCAAACAGGTACAACAGATAGGCAATGACTTCACGGAGACAAACTCTAAGTAAAGGATGGGAAGGGATAGAACCAGTCACTTGTTGAAGACAGGATTTGTTGGACCGCCCGATTCTTTGTGACAAGCTGACGTCTAGTTAGGGAGGCTGAGATTCAACTCAGAAGACCGTGTCTTCACCTTATTCCCCTTTGAGCTAAGGAAACCCAGTCCTCGCCCAATCACTCTGGTAAGTCTTCAAGGTAGACTTCCAAACCTTCACAGACTTCGTTCACCGACAATCCACAATGACTCTTGGATGCTCAGAACGCGACGCCTAACCGGCTGGAGGATTCACAGTCCTCAAGTGTAATAAGTCTTCAGGTCACATAGACAGAAAGACTTCAGTGATGCCTAACACTCTTTGGCTCTGGGTGTTTGGGCTTTGTCCTCGCAAGGATTTCTCTCTCTCAAAAGCTTCGAGGTGGGTTGCTCTCAAACGACAAAAGTTGTGCACTAACTCTGAGCAGCCACCAATTTATGGTGTAGGGGGTCGGCTATTTATAGCCACTGGGCAACCCGACCTGATATGTCCGAAATGACCCTGGGTCACTAAGGAACTGACACGTGTTCCAACGGTCAAATTTCAAACACACACGGCAACTTTACTTGGGCTCCAGGTTTTAAGCCTTTGCTCTTCAAGAAGTCTTTGATCGTATCATACCAAGCGCGAGGTGCTTGTTTGAGGCCATACAGTGCTTTGTTTAGCTTGTACACCATATCAGGATGCTTTGGATCTTCAAAACCAGGTGGTTGAGCTACATATACTTCTTCTTCAATCTTGCCGTTGAGAAATGCACTCTTCACATCCATTTGATATAGCAAGATGTTGGGATGATTAGCGTAGGCTAGCAGTATGCGAATAGCTTCAAGCCTAGCCACAGGAGCAAATGTTTCATCGAAGTCAATTCCTTCTACTTGAGTATATCCTTGAGCCACAAGACGTGCTTTGTTTCTGACGACTTGACCATGCTCATCTTGCTTGTTTCGATATATCCATTTTGTTCCAATAATGTTATGCTTGCGTGGGTCAGGTCGCTTCACAAGTTCCCAAACATTGTTCAGCTTGAACTGTTGAAGTTCTTCTTGCATAGCTTGAATCCATTCAGGTTCCATAAAGGCTTCAACAACCTTCTTGGGTTCTGATATTGACACAAATGAAAAGTGCACACAAAAGTTTGCTAACTGTGTTGCTCTTGAGCGAGTGAGTGGACCAGGTGCATTGATGCTATCAATTATCTTCTCAATTTGAACTTCATTCGCAACTCGAGGATGAACTGGACGAAGACTTTGCTCTTGCTGATCATTGTCATCATTGGAAGGATTGTCTTCGGTCTGAGCAGGCATGATTTCACCAGTTCCCATCAGCTTGATAGATTCGCTGGGAGGAGCTTCATCTAGTGTTCTTAGCAGGAGTTCTCTTTGTGAACCATTTGTTTCAACAAATCGCACGTCCACAGTTTCGACGATTTTGTAGAGATAGAGGTTGAACACTCTGTAGGAGTGCGAGTCCTTTCCATAGCCAAGCATGAAGCCTTCGTGAGCTTTAGGTGCAAATTTTGACTTGTGATGGGGATCCTTGATCCGCACTGCTCCAAATACTCAAAATAATCGACATTTGGCTTCCGGCGATGAGGAGCTCATAGGATGTTTTGTTGAAGCTTATGGATGTAAACACGATTGATGATGTGACATGTTGTATCAATAGCTTCAGGCCAGAACTTTCTTGGTGTCTTGTATTCATCTAGCATTGTTCGAGCCATCTCAATGAGGGTTCTGTTCTTGCGCTCAACGATGCCATTTTGCTGAGGTGTGTATGGAGCAGAGAACTCATGAGTGATTCCCATTGTATCCAGATAAAGATCAAGTCCAGTGTTCTTGAATTCAGTGCCATTGTCACTTCTGATATGCTTGATCTTCACGCCATAACTGTTCATTGCTCGATTGGCGAAGCGTCTGAAAACATCTTGCACTTCCGTCTTGTAGAGAATTATGTGCACCCATGTGTATCTTGAGTAGTCATCAACAATGACGAAGCCATAGAGACAAGCAGTTGTTGTGAGGGTGGAGTAGTGAGTAGGTCCAAATAAGTCCATATGTAACAGCTCGAAGGGTTGAGATGTTGTCATGATTGTCTTCGAGGGTGCTTTGCCTAGTCATCTTTCGACTTCGCAGCACCACACAAATGATCCTTCTTGAACTTGACATCCTCGATGCCTATGACATGCTTATTCTTGACGAGTGAGTGTAAGTTCCTCATGCCAAGATGCCCCAGCCTTGATGCGAGCCCAAGATTCAAGCTTTTGTAAGAAGACATACGGCAAGTGTGGACCTCTTGAGAAATCTGCCATGTATAGATCATCTTTTCGATACCCTTCAAAGACCGAGACTTGTCGATTCCATTAGTACAAGGCAGCGATATTTTCCGAATAGCACAATCATGTTCAAGTCACGAGCATTGAGGCGGACATTAAGTTGAAACCAAGGGATTCAACAAGCATCACTTTATCCATGTGTTGATCCTTTGAGATTGCAACTCTACCTAGACCCAATACCTTGCTTTTACCAAAGGTCAAGAAATGTGATGTGACTCTTGTCGGATGGACGTAAGGTTGAGTCCATGAGAAGACTTCGATCACCAAATATATGATTTGTGCATCCGCTGTCCATAATCCATTCTGAAGCTTTTGGTGACATACCCTACAGTGCAGTTAGGAGGATAGGCTTCACAAAGAGTGTTGTGAAGCATAGGCATTTGACACATACAAGGATTGTCACAGCTTAGATCAAAGTTAGGACACATAGTATGACTGGTACGCGATTCAAATGTGAAGTATATAGTAAGACATTTTATCATGCGTCCTTAATGTGTTTTAGGTCCCCAGCAATAGCATCGGACGCCATTGATTGCAGGCTGGAGACCTTTCTCTGCAAAAGAAAGTTAGTTCTTCTTCACCACCCACATTTTCAGGGGTGGCTTAGAAGCAATGAGTCTAAGTGCAGCATCTGAGAATTTTGGCTTTGGAGCCCTAGCAAATAGCCTTGCAGGAGATGAATGATACTCATATGAATAAGCAGAAAAGTTCTTAGTTCTATGAACATTGCGGTTCGAAGACACATGCTCATATTCATAAGTCTGAGTGTGATTTCCCTGCAAAACATTGGCGTTAGGGTGACTCAGGTGAGTCCTGTATCTGTATGAAGCCTTTGGGCCATATGAAGCCATAGGTCTGGGGTTTGTCTTCTTCCTTGGTGGTGTCATGATGACATTCACAGGAAGACTCTCAATGTACTGCTTAGGTACCCAGATCTTCTTCATAGGTGGTCCATTCCTGCAGTTAGTACCAATATACCTGACAAACAGTTCACCATTCTGATTCTTAAACAGTTTATAGTTTGCATCAAAGGATTCATCAATGATGATAGGGTTAGCGCAGGTAAAGCCAGATAAAGTGGATGGATCCACTGAAGGTTCCTTTGCAGAGAACCCATGTGGTTTTGGGGTCTTGCTCGGGGCTTCGATCTGAGCCATCAACATTCATTTTCCTCTCGAATCCAACACCCTCTTTCCTAGGGTTTCGTTCGAGAATCTGCTTTTGAGGACATCGCAGAGTGTCTGATGTCCCTTCAAACTTTTGTACATCCCTGTTTCAAGCAATGTCTTCAACCTAGCATTTTCATCAGCAATAGTAGTGGTATCCTCCGCAGAGGGGTTAGTTACCACATCGGTAGTTGAAGACAATGAAACAATAGCAGCGATGGAACATTCAAAGAATGTATGTAGCGTTATCACGCTCAATGCATTTTAGACATGGTGGTTCAAATCCATTCTGTGTAACACTGATTTGTTGAGAAAGTAATGAATCGAGCTCCTTCTGAAGATCTTCATAATCCACTCTTATCTTTTCAAGGTCTTGCTTTCTTTGAAGACATTCAGAAGAAAGCTTCTCATGATCAGACAAGAGAGCATTATGTTGATCTTGAAGGGCGTCAAACTTGGAATGAAGTCTCTGAAGACTTTCAGCCAATGCTTTTGACTGATCCATTTCTTCACCCAACATATCATCGCTCTTACTAAGCATGTCTTGAACCCTTTCCAAGACTCTTTGTTGTTTAGTGGCAAGGAAGCAAGCTTGACATAATCGGGGCCAAATTCATCCCCGATTCATCATCACTAGATTCAGAGAGGTAGCATTCAGCCACCTTATCACCCTTGCCATGAGGCATGGTGAAGATGATGGCGATTCAGGTGCAAAAGTCATCTCTTTAAGAGACTCCTTGTAGTTCTCAAACCAAGGATCATGACGAGTACGATGACCTTCATAGACCTCAGATAGCCGGTCCCAGATTAGCTTCGCGTGATTGAGGTGCATAACATTCCTGAACTGATTTCGGGACAGATGGGAGCAGATGACATCCTTCGCCGTAAGGTTCAGTAGTTTGTACTTGCGAATGTCATCGGCCTCAGCCATCTTGCATAGATCAGTAAGGCCAATCTCAGTGACGGTCTACAGTTTGCTATCCATAGCCATGAGTCGCTTCTTCATCATGGCCTTCCATCGGGGATACTCATGACCGTCAAAGGTGGGGCAAGATATGTTCCTCAATCCTGCAGTCGACATAGCTAAAACTCCAAGTGGTTAAACTGAATCAAACAGAACAAGGGAGTACCTTGCTCTGATACCAATTGAAAGTGCTAGTATCGACTAGAGGGGGGGTGAATAGGTGATTTTTATGAAAGTCTTCAAAACTTGGAAGTTTCAAAGACAAACAATAGAAATGACCTAATTGATATGCAGCGGAAGATAAACTACAATAAGGAAACCATAGTCAAGTATGCAATGATGTGAAAGTACAGGACTAATAGCAGCTATGTAGTAAGGATCAGGATGGAAGATAGTATGAAGCCAATCAACAATAGTAGTCAAGCAATGAAGTCAAACAGGTACAACAGATAGGCAATGACTTCACGAAGACAAACTCTAAGTAAAGGATGGGAAGGGATAGAACCAGTCACTTGTTGAAGACACAGGATTTGTTGGACCAGTTCGATTCTGTTTGTGACAACTATGCGTCTCAGTTAGGGAGGCTGAGATTCAACTCGAAGACCGTGTCTTCACCTTATTCCCCTTTGAGCTAAGGACACCCAGTCCTCGCCCAATCACTCTGGTAAGTCTTCAAGGTAGACTTCCAAACCTTCACAGACTTCGCTCACCGGCAATCCACAATGACTCTTGGATGCTCGAGCGCGACGCCTAACCGGCCGAGGATTCACAGCCTCAAGTGTAATAAGTCTTGTGTCACACAGACGTAAAGACTTCAGTGATGCCTAACACTCTTTGGCTCTGGGTGTTTGGGCTTTGTGAAAGTGCTAGTATCGACTAGAGGGGGGGTGAATAGGCGATTTTTATGAAAGTCTTCAAACTTGGAAGTTTCAAAGACAAGCAATAGAAATGACCTAGTTGATATGCAGCGGAAGATAAACTACCATAAGCAAACCATAGTCCAGTAAGCAATGATGTGAGGGTACAGGACTAATAGCAGCTAAGTAGTAAGGATCAGGATGGAAGATAGTATGAAGCCAATCAACGATAGTAGTCAAGCAATGAAGTTAAACAGGTGCGACAGATAGGCAATGACTTCACGAAGACAAACTCAATGTAAAGGATGGGAAAGGATAGAACCAGTTGCTCATTGAAGACACAGGATTTGTTGGACCAGTTCCAGTTGATGTGACAACTGTACGTCTGGTTAGCGAGGCTGAGATTCAACTCAGAAGACCGTGTCTTCACCTTATTCCCCTTTGAGCTAAGGACACCCAGTCCTCGCCCAATCACTCTGGTAAGTCTTCAAGGTAGACTTCCAAACCTTCACAGACTTTGTTCACCGGCAATCCACAATGACTCTTGGATGCTTAGAACGCGACGCCTAACCGGCTGGAGGATTCACAGTCCTCAAGTGTAATAAGTCTTGTGTCACACTGATGAAAAGACTTGATCTTTGCCTAACACTCTTTGGCTCTGGGTATTTGGGCTTTGCCCTCGCAAGGATTTCTCTCTCTCAAAGGCTTCGAGTGGGTTGCTCTCAAACGACAAAAGCCATGCACTAACTCTGAGTAGCCACCAATTTATGGTGTAGGGGGTGGGCTATTTATAGCCACAAGGCAACTCGACCTGATATGTCCGAAATGACCCTGGGTCACTAAGGAACTGACACGTGTTCCAACGGTCAGATTTCAAACACACACGGCAACTTTACTTGGGCTACAAGCAAAGCTGACTCATCCAGCTTTGGATAAGATTTGCTCCCATTGTCTTCACTCGAAGACATAGGATTTGGGTTGAGCATCACTTCAGTCATTCTGACTTAGTTCACCGGGACCCCACTTAACAGTATGGTGGTTCCTATGACTCAACAAAGAAGAAAAAGGAAACAGCGAAACACACAGTCTTCGTGCTCCATAGTCTTCAATATGAATATCTTCACATACCACCTTTGTCTTCAATGTCTTCATACATTTTTAGGGGTCATCTCCGGTAGGTAAACCAAATCAAAGAGGGGACACTACCTGTGTTATCCTGCAATTCTCACAAACGCATTAGTCCCTCAACCAACTTTGTCGTCAATACTCCAAAACCAACCCGGGGTGGCACTAGATGCACTTACAATCTCCCCCTTTTTGGTGATTGATGACAAAACTGGTTGAAGTTTTCAACGGGGATAGAGTATGTGAAATTGTAAAGGATGGTGTATTGTCTTCATAAGTAGCAAGGGCTCCCCCTGAAGATGTGCATATAAGTAATTTGCTTTTGGAATGCAAATGCACATGGCAGGTTGTAGTTGTGGAGATCCACTTCAACTTATGAAGATAATTCATCATGCATGAACTGATATAGCAAGTAGAATGACATGCATAATGAAAAATGTACGTCTGCAGAATGATCTAAGTGCGGAAGTTATCATCGCACATGCGGAATTTATCATCGCATCACAGTAAGGCGAATAAGTAGCAGACGACCATCGAGTTTAGGTGTTACAACTCAAAGAACCAAATGTTTCAAAAGCAAGAGTTGTAAGCACGAGGCAAAATGTAATGCAACCGCCCATATGAACCCGCTTGAAGACTATCAACTCATACGCTTCTCCCCCTTTTGTCAGGAATGACCAAAAAGGTTTGAAGACATAGAGCATCTACTCGTCCTCGTGAGTAGGTGAAGCAGCAGGGTTGTCGTTGTTGGTTGGCGGTGCAGACGTACTTGGTGCAGTGTCGATGCGTGCAGTAGTAGGAGGCGGTGAAGTAGCATCATCTTCATCATCGACCACTCTGGCATTCACAGTTGCCGCGGAGGAAGAATAGTCAGAGTCTTCAAGGGATGGAGTTCGACGTAGGACAACAGTCCGTGGAGGAGCGGAGTCAAACTTGAATCTTTCATTGAAGCCATCGTCTTGAAGATCTGCTTCAGCACTAAGCAGCGTCAAACTCTTCCATGATCGCCGGCAGGTCTCATGAGCAACAAATGCATTCTTGGTGGCAAGGTTTCGAATACGATTGACATCCACCAAGAGGCTTTGCATCTGTCTTGAGCCAATAGTGATGCTTATCTTGTTTCTGATGAAGGGCCACAAGAAGTTCTCGGTCATTGAGAACGTGAGAGCGCTTCCGAGGCCTTTGGGCAATGGTTCTTTCAGTGGCTTCAGTATTCGCACGATGAGGCAGACAAGAATTTCCAGCCATTGGATAGATACGTGTCACAGCTTGAACGCCTTCAATGGGTTGAGTGAAGCTTTGGTGCTCGACATTCTGAAGACAAAGAGGCTTCTTGGCAGGGTCAGAGTATATGGCTTCAACTGACATATCAACCTCTGGTAAAAAGATCAGATGATTGCAAGCAGAGGGTTGATAGTTGACAGATGAGTGTCGCTTGATGAGGCACATGACCCATGGAGCATAGAACTTCAGACCTAAAAGGTCAGATCCAGAAGCAGCAAGTTGCCTGATGAAGAATTCCTGAGTATTGAAGCTAATGCCATTGAGAATGTAAAAGACCAAAGTCTTCATGGCTCCTTCAAGCTTGGCCGCTGATGAATGTCCTTTGATAGGCCATAGAGTTCGCCTGATAATATGATATATTGTGCATGGCAGATACTCAAGGTCGTCAACAAAGAACTCTGTTGGATATTCAGCGTCAGATGGAAAAGCTTCATCATGCTCAACATCTGGCTCATATTGGGTTCAGGCTTGTGGAAGATGCTCTCCTGTGCATTGCGGTGTAGTTGACAGTCAGGTTCATAGAGATCTCCGGGAGTGGATAGGCCAGTAAGCTCAATGATATCCAGAGCTTTGGCTTCATGATGAACATTTCCGGTCATCCACTCGAGAACCCATGTCTTGATATCTCTGTTGTAGCCGCGAATGTGTAGAGTAGCATAGAATTGAAGCAATAGTTCTTCATTCCAATGTTCCTTGTCTGTCACAAAACCGAAAGCGCATCAAAGATCACGAAAATCAAGTGCTTCTTCTAAGCACGGCAGTCCAAAGAATAACTTCAGTTGTCGAGGCGATATGAGGGAAAATGCCCTTGATCATCTGAGCACGCAGGAGTAATAGCTCGATGTTGATAGCTCGAAGCGATCGATGATATCCTTGGCTTTGAGTAGGGGTTCTTAGCACTCGTCTAAAGAAGGTATTGTGGCTTTTGAAGCCATTAGCATTGAAGGACCCTGGTGAGTTTGCAGTACCTGGAAACCTTGGCAATCTTGGCTTTGGTTTCTAGACCTGAGGCCTATGCTCAACATGATAATCAAATTGAGGTCCAGAGGCAGTAGGCGGAGGTACCAGAATGGGCCATCGGACAGTGGTTAGCTGACCATGATTGTATGCTTGCTCAATTGTATGGGGCCTTGGTGGCGGAACAGGAGTAGTGGCAACAGCTGAGGCTTCAGGCTGCACAACAAGTGCTTCAGGAGCAGTTGCCTCATTGGCTTCAGGCACACTGGTTGGTTCAAGCTCCACATTAGCTTCAGCCATGACTATGTCATTGGCTTCATTGGCGTTGGTGGTGGCAGCTTGAACATTTTCAACCTCCACTTGACGAGCTGGAGGGTCGGGCACTGGCGCGTTCACATCAAGAACAGCTTCTTCATTAACGGGGGAAGTAGGCACACGTACGTCTTCTTGATTTTCGTCGGCTGATGCAGCCGGAATGTCTTCAGCAGCTTGGGCTTCACACGCGGAGACATTCACAGTTGGAGTGGGTTCAGAAAATACTTGACGTGCAACAGGTTGGTGTTGTACTTCTCCTTCTGGAACGCTCGACAGAGGGACTTGAGGCCTTTGTCCTTTGCGAAGCCTGCAAAATGCTGGCAACGCCTTTGGAGATGGAGTTGGCTGGGCCTCAAAGTCTTCATCTTCTTCTTGCACGGGTGGTGTAGCTTGTTGTTGTTGTTGTTGGGGAGTACTTGGGGAGTCTTGTTGCTGTGGGTGATCAGCCCACGATGCATCCTGAGCAGTTGGCGTCAGAGGACGGCCAATGCTGATGAGTTCGTTGTTTGTGAGAACAGGCGATGATACCACGTTGTGTTTGATCTGAGGAAGAACTTCATCATCTTCAACATTGGCATCATGACCAATGTCTTCAGCAGCGGTGGGTTCAGCTGCTGGAATGTCTTCAGCTTCATGAGCCTCTGTGGGAGTAGGCTCATGAACTATCATCCATCTTTCTTGGTGTTCAGACCCAGGGAAAACCACTGAAATGGGTTCAACAACCAAGGGCTCTATGGGAGCAGCCCTATTCTTCTTGGTCTTGCGCTTCTTCTTGGAGGGAGCGGCATCAGAGGCTTCAGTATGCTTCCTCTTTCTGGCTTCAGCCTCGGCAGCCCTCGTCTTCTTCTGTTCTGAAGCGGTTGTCGTGACCTTTGGCTTCGAGCCAGTCATGCTGCTAGGGAAGATAATGCGAGGTGCTTCTTGACTTGAAGGCGCAGGTGGAGCAGTTGATGGCTTCTTCTTCTTTGCAGCCATCCTGGGGTCAATGCCAGGGCGGCCAAGAGATTTGCGCTTCTCAGCCTCATTGTAGGCAAGCACACACTTGTCAGCCAAGATCTTCATACGCTCGTGAGAGCCCTGAGCTTCTTGGCGCTTCTTGAGAAAGGCTTCTTTAAGTTCATGCAGCATGACCTTGAAGTTTCTGACATCTTGCACACTGAGGTTCGCCACATGCTTCTTGAACTGAGCCTTTTCATAGTCAATCTTGTTCTTCAGCTCAACGATGCGCTGAGCGAGAGCTAGTTTGGAAGCAATGGCACCATTGAAAGAGATGCTGAGGCCAATGGGAAGCTGCAGATCTTCAAAGCTGAGATTTGGTGTATCAAACCACTCATCAATGAAGTTATGGATGATTGCCACATCAAAGAGAGGCAGGTTGTTGAAGATTTCTGCTTCTTCCTTGCTCTTTATCAGTTGCTCAAGGGCATCATCTGCAAGATCTTCATCACTGGACAGATCAATGGGTTCTTCACGCAGAATGGCGGCAGGAGTCAAGGTTTGATCAGTATGCATGACAATTTGCTTTTTCTTCTCCATTCTCTTGGAGATACGTGATTGATCTTTAGACTGCACATTGTCTTCAGGAGGTGCAGTGGCCAGAGGCTTCACATGTGAAGCTTTTGGAGGTGCTGATTTAGAAGCCTTTAGCTTCTTTTGCTTCTGTGGCTTTGGAGGAGGAGTTGGGGCTTCATCAGTGTCAGCATCATTATCAGAATGATCTACCCTGGCACCTTGGACCAAGATGTAGGTGATGAGGCCATCGAGGTTGGAGAAGGGGCCGATAACATTAGGTTCTGCATCACGAGAGTTGTCGGCACAGGGAGCAGAGGGACCAGGGTTGAAGTCTAATCCCAAAGACTTCTTGTTTTCTTTGGCCAAAGCCTTGGCGTGCTGAAAGTTGCGCTTGAAGAGAGCATCATCACGACACTAGAGTAATGATGAGGGATCGACATTCTCAGGCTGATGTCCACGGACCATGCAGGGATAGAAACCTTGTGCAATAGCTTCAGCTCTGTTCTTGGGTTGAAGGCCTCGATAGAGAATATCGCCCCAAGGACTCTTGATAGCATTCTTCTCTGCATATTCCTTGGTCACGAATTTGTATTTGAACCATTCTTCAGCCCAATAGCGTCGAATCCATTGGATTCGTGTCTTGCGCTGATGATAAGTCTCTTCAGGATCTGTCTTGTAGAGCTCTGCTAGGTCATCAGCCAGATCTTTGGATGTTCCCTCTCGGCGATGTCTGCCACCCTTCCTTGCTGATTTCTCTGTAGCCATGAACTTCAAACTGAATGGCTTCAATATGTTCAAAGGCTTCAGAGACTTACGCTTGCTGGTCAAGCAGGAACTGGCTTCAGGAGAGTTGATATGATGCTGTAAGTATTCTGCAAACGAATGCAGACTATGAGAACCAAGGGATTCTCCCACAGACATGTACCTGTGACAGCATTAGGGATGCGAGGGAAGGGGAAGAGGTCATATGCATTCTCAGAAGATTTTGAAGATAAATTAGTTTGAAAACATTGGCCTCATGATGCGAAGACATTCACTTATATGAGGTGAGTTGGTTCCAGATTTGTACCAATCCGTGAATAAGTACAAGTGAGGAATCAAACTAGATAGGAAATCTAAGTGAATAGACTAGGCAGTATGAGATGCAGACAGAATAGATCTAACACTGTGTAGGCAGAAACCACTTTCGGTAAATAGGATGAAATCTTGAAGATCAAAAAGGTGGTAAAAATAGAGTTATAATTACCGCACGAAGAATTACTAGATGGGATGAGTAGGAGA
This sequence comes from Aegilops speltoides, assembly GCA_021437245.1. Taxonomy (NCBI): domain Eukaryota; kingdom Viridiplantae; phylum Streptophyta; class Magnoliopsida; order Poales; family Poaceae; genus Aegilops; species Aegilops speltoides. The sequence goes on from CM038141.1 coordinate 316,342,273, forward strand.
CCGAGCAGTTCAGCCCACCGTGCCCTAACTTGGCGACGGAGGACACCTACGGCGATGGCGGAGAGGACGATGTCCGCGGCCTGCGTGAGGACGGCGTTGGAGAAGTCGCGGCAGCTAAGCGCTTCGTCGTCGACGTCGTCGAGAGCTAGCGGTGGCGCTAGGGTTTTGACGAGGTGGAGAGGTGGAGGAAGAATTTCTCTACCGCGGGGGACAAGTATTTATAAGTAGGTGTGCGGCACAACGCAATTACGCTGGTGCCCCTGGCGGTTCACATCTAAGGGGCACGTGGCAAGCATGCAACATACTCAGAGTTGTCCCACGTTCCCACGCCCGCCAGGCATGTCAGAGAGTTGCTCCGGCTTCTCCGGGTTTCAACAATAAGGATGAGTTATTTAAAACAGATTAAATGTTTGTCTCTTTGCCTTCTGCTGACTAGGACGCAGAGAAGACATTCGACAGTTTCAATAGAATGCATATGATTTGGACGGATAGAGTTTGAGATAGAAAGCATAGAGAGGTTAGGGTCCGATCACATTCACTTAGTTCAAAAGATTCAACTTGAAGACATAGCTATAAGTGAATGTTGTAGAGGACAGAACACTTGTATATATATCAGAAAGCAATCAAATCATCATAGTGAAGAAAATCATGAAGATAAATTGAAACTGAAGACAAACCAAATGCAAAGTCATTGCAAAAATAACGCCATGAGTGAAACACTTCAAACAGAGAAATTTTGGTGGTGGCGTTACCCACCGTATAGGAAGTATTAGACCTAGACACGGCGCACAATTATCGTGGCGCTCCGAAGTCAAATTCCATGTTAATGTATTCACACTCAGAGTGTAAGTCTTCATCGATTGAAGATATACATTACTTTGTGTGTTGCACATCTAAGTCATCAACATGCATAAGTGTTAGGAGGTGTGCCTGATCACAGGACATTTGAGGATTCCAAGATATTTAGCTCACACCGTAACTTGCAAAACCTTTTCTCATCCAAGGGCTTTGTGAAGATATCGCGATTGCTCTTGATGTTGACATGAATGATGTCGATATCTTTCTTCATGACATGATCTCGAGAAAGTGATGGCGAATTTCAATGTGCTTTGTCTTCGAGTGCTTTGAATGGATTGTTGGCTATCTTGATGGAACTTTCGTTGTCGCAGAAGAGAGGTACTTGTTTCAGATTGATGCCATAGTCCTTGAGAGTTTGCTTCATCCATAGAAGCTGAGCACAACAGATCCAAAGACAATATATTCAGATTCAGCAGCTTGAGAGTGATACGAGTTACGCTTCTTTGAAGACCAACGGACAAGTGATCGATCGAGAAAGTGACATGTGCTGATGTAGACTTGCGATCCACCTTGTCACCGCATAATCAGCATCCGAGAATCCAACCAAATCAAATTTTGAGCCCTTGGGATACCATAATCCGAGTGTTGGGGTGTAAGCCAAATATCGAAGAATTAAGCTTCACGCTAAGTGATGCGATTCCTTTAGTGCCGCTTGAATCGAGCACACATGCAAACACTAAGCATAATATCTGGCCTAGATGCACATAAATAAAGTAAAGAACCAATCATGGAGCGGTATACCTTTTGATCGAACTCTTTACCATTGTCGTCGGGACCAAGATGGTGTTTGGCTGGCATTGGCGTCGTGTAACCTTTGCAGTCTTCCATTCCAAACTTCTTCAGACAATCTTTGAGGTATTTTTCTTGAGATATGAAGATACCATTCCTTTGCTGTCGAATTTGAAGACCAAGGAAGAACTTCAGCTCACCCATCATGGACATCTGATTTGCTGTTGCATCATGTATCCAAACTCATCAGTATACTTCTGGTTGGTGCAGCCGAAGATAATGTCATCCACATATATTTGGCACACAAATAGTTCGCCATCATATGTCTTCGTGAAGAGTGTAGGATCGAGGGATCCAGGTTTGAAGCCTTTTCTCTTAGGAAGTCTTTGATCGTATCATACCATGCACGAGGAGCTTGTTTGAGGCCATACAGTGCTTTGTTTAACTTGCACACCATATCAGGATGTTTTGGATCTTCAAAGCCAGGTGGTTGAGCTACATATACTTCTTCTTCAATCTTGCCATTGAGAAATGCACTCTTCACATCCATTTGATATAGCAAGATGTTGTGATGATTAGCGTAGGCTAGCAGTATGCGAATAGCTTCAAGCCTAGCAACATGAGTAAATGTTTCATCGAAGTCAATTCCTTCAACTTGAGTATATCCTTGAGCCACAAGACGTGCTTTGTTTCTGACAACTTGACCATGCTCATCTTGCTTGTTTTGATATATCCATTTTGTTCCAACAATGTTATGCTGGCGAGGGTCAGGTCGCTTGACAAGTTCCCAAACATTATTCAGCTAGAATTGATGAAGTTGTTCTTGCATAGCTTGAATCCATTCAGGTTCCATAAAGGCTTCAGCAACTTTCTTGGGTTCTGGTATTGACACGAATGAAAAGTGCCCACAGAAATTTGCTAACTGTGTTACTCTTGAGCGAGTGAGTGGACCAGGTGCATTGATGATGTCAATTATCTTCTCAATTTGTACTTCATTTGCAACAGGAGGATGAACTGGACGAAGACTTTGCTCTTGCTGATCATTGTCATCATTGGAAGGATTGTCTTCGGTCTGAGCATTGTCTTGAGTTGATTTAGTGCGAAATGATAAGTTCCTCTTGAGTGTGCTTGAAGGCATGATTTCACGGTTCCCATCGACTTGATAGATTATTTGGGCGAAGCTTTGTCTAGTGTACTTGGCAGAATCTCTCTCTGTGACCCATTGGTTTCATCAAATCTCACATCCACAGTTTCGACGATTTTGTAGAGATAGAGGTTGAACACTCTGTAGGAGTGCGAGTCCTTTCCATAGCCAAGCATGAAGCCTTCGTGAGCTTTAGGTGCAAATTTTGACTTGTGATGGGGTCCTTGATCCAAGCACCTAGCACCAAATACTCAAGTAATGGCGACATTTGGCTTCTTGCGATGAAGGAGCTCATAGGATGTTTTGTTGAAGCTTATGGATGTAGACACGGTTGATGATGTGACATCTTTGTATCAATAGCTTCGGCCGTAACTTTCTTGCTGTCTTGTATTCGTCGAGCATTGTTCGAGCCATCTCAATGAGAGTTCTGTTTTTGCGCTCAACGATGCCATTTTGCTGAGGTGTGTATGGAGCAGAGAACTCATGAGTGATTCCCATTGTATCCAGATAAAGATCAAGTCCGGTGTTCTTGAATTCAGTGCCATTGTCACTTCTGATATGCTTGATCTTCACGCCAAATTGTTCATTGCTCGATTGGCGAAGCGTCTGAAGACATCTTGCACTTCAGTCTTGTAGAGAATTATATGAACTCATGTGTATCTTGAGTAGTCATCAACAATGACGAAGCCATAGAGACAAGCAGTTGTTGTGAGGGTGGAGTAGTGAGTAGGTCCAAATAAGTCCATGTGTAACAGCTCGAAGGGTTGAGATGTTGTCATGATTGTCTTCGAGGGGTGATTTGCCCTTGTCATCTTTACAGCTTCGCAGGCACCACACAGATGATCCTTCTTGAACTTGACATCTTCGATGCCTATGACATGCTTCTTCTTGACGAGTGAGTGCAAGTTCCTCATGCCAGCATGCCCTAGCCTTGATGCGAGCCGGATTACGAAGCTTTTGTGAGAAGACACACGGCAAGTCGTGGACCTGCCGAGAAATCTACCATGTATAGATCATCTTTTCGATACCCTTCAAAGACTATAGACTTTTCAGATTCCATTAGTACAAGGCAACGATATTTTCCGAATAGCACAATCATGTTCAAGTCACAAAGCATTGAGATAGACATTAAGTTGAAACCAAGGGATTCAACAAGCATCACTTTATCCATGTGTTGATCCTTTGAGATTGCAACTCTACCTAGACCCAATACCTTGCTTTTACCAGTGTCAACAAATGTGATGTGACTCTTGTCGGATGGACGTAAGGTTGAGTCCATGAGAAGACTTCGATCACCAGTCATATGATTTGTGCATCCACTTTCCATAATCCATTCTTAAGCTTTTGGTGATGTACCCTACAGTGCAGTTGGGAGGATAGGCTTCACAAGAGTGTTGTGAAGCATAAGCATTTGGCACATATAGGGATTGTCACAGCTTATATCAAGATTAGGATCATAGTATGACAGGTAGGCGTTTCAGATGTGATGTATATAGTAAGACATTTTATCATGCGTCCCTAATGTGTTTTAGGTCCCCAGCAATAGCATCGGACGCCTTTGATTTCAGACTAGAGACCCTTTTCTGTAAAAGAAAGTTAATTCTTCTTCGCCACCCACATCTTCAGGGGTGTCTTAGAAGCAATGAGTCTAAGTGCAGCATCTGAGAATTTTGGCTTTGCAGCCCAGCAAATAGCCTTGCAGGAGAAGAATGATACTCATACGAATAAGCAGAAAAGTTCTTAGCCCTATGAACATAGCAGTTCGAAGACACACGCTCATATTCATAAGTCTGAGCATGATTTCCCTGCAAAACATTGGCGTTAGGGTGACTCAAGTGAGTCATGTATCTGTATGAAGCCTTTGGGCCATATGAAGCAATAGGTCTGGGGTTTGTCTTCTTCCTTGGTGGTGTCATGACGACATTCCCAAGAAGATTCTCAATGTACTGCTTAGGTACCCAAATCTTCTTCTTAGGTGGCCCATTCCTGCAGTTAGTACCAATATACCTGGCAAACACTTCACCATTCTGATTCTTGAACAGCTTATAGTTTGCATCAAAGGATTCATCAATGATAATAGGATTAGCACAGGTAAAGCCAGATAAATTGGATGGATCTACTAAAGGTTCCTTTGCAAAGAACCCATGTGGTTTTGGGGTCTTGCTTTCGGGCTTCGATCTGAGCCATCAACATTCATTTTCCTCTCGAACCCAATACCCTCTTTCCTAGGGTTTCGGTTCAGAATCTACTTTTTGAGGACATCGCAGAGTGTCTGATGTCCTTCCAGACTTTTGTACATCCCTGTTTCAAGCAATGTCTTCAACCTAGCATTTTCATCAAGAATAGTAGTGGTATCCTCCGCAGAGGGTTAGCAACCACATCGAGAGGTGAAGATAATGAAACGATGGCAGCGATGGAACATTCAACAGAATGATGTAGCATTATCACGCTCAATGCATTTTAGACATGGTGGTTCAAATCCATCTGAAGCGGGACTGATCATTGAGCGCGGTGACTCATTCTCCTTTGAAGATCTTCATGAGCCGCTCTCAATTTCTCAAGCTCTTGTTTCCTTTGAAGATAATCATAGGAGAGCCTTTCGTAAGTAGTTGAGAGCGTTTCATGACGACTTTCAAGTTCTTGGTACTTAGCATGAAGATTTTTTATGTCTTCAACTAAGGACTATGAACGTGTCATTTCCGCGTCCAACATGTCATTGCTTTTGTCTAACAGTTTTTGAGTATGTTCCATAGCTTTTTGTTGTTCAGTTGCAATTTTAGCAAGTGTTTTGCATCTAGGTTTGGATTCACAATCAGAGTCATCTTCACTTGATGTTTGAAAGTAAGCATCACGTGATTTTACCTTGGCACCACGTGCCATGAAGCAGTAGGTGGGAGTAGGATCATCTTCGTCATCGGCTTGACGTTGGTGTGGAAGTCATTGTCTTGATGTTGAAGATGGACTTGGCAACATAGGTCGTGGCTAGAGCCGACTTGCAACGCCGGTCGGACTCCTCTCCGGACTCCACCTCTGCCTCCTCAGAAGCAGACTCCTCCTCTGAATCCATTTCCTTGCCAACAAAGGCACGAGCCTTGCCAGATGAGCTCTTCTTGTGTGATGAAGACTTGGAAGAAGACTTAGAAGAAGCTTTGAGGATTTCTTCTTCTTCTTGTCATCAGAATCATATTCCTTGCTATTCTTCTTCTTCTTCTCATTGTCCCACTGTGGACACTCAGATATGTAGTGACCAGGTTTCTTGCACTTGTGGCAGGTTCTCTTCTTGTGGTCATGGGTGGAAGCTTCATCATTCCTTGAGCTGGATCGTGAAGACTTTCTGAAGCCTTTCTTCTTAGTGAATTTCTGGAACTTCTTCACAAGCATAGCAAGTTCCTTTCCAATGTCTTGGGATCTTGAGCTGCAATCGATTCTTCTTCGATGAGGAAACAACTTTTGCCTTCAAAGTGCGGGTTCGGCCATAGTTTGGGCCATAGATATCTCTTTTCTCAGAAAGCTGGAACTCATGTGTGTTGAGCCTCTCAAGTATATCAGACGGATCGAGTGTCTTGAAGACAGGACATTCTTGTATCATGAGGGCAAGGGTGTCAAAGGAGCTGTCAAGTGATCTCAGTAGTGTCTTGACGGTTTCATGCTTGGTAACCTCAGTTGCGCCAAGAGCTTGAAGCTCATTTGTGATGTCAGTGAGGCGATCAAATGTGAGCTGGACGTTTTCATTGTCGTTTCTCTTGAAGCGGTTGAAGAGGTTGCGAAGAACACTGATCCTTTGATCTCTCGGGTTGAGACGCTTCGTTGACCTTGGATAGCCATCCCGACTAGCTTTGGCGTTTCGAGAGCACTCACACGGCCATCTTGTCCTTTGGTCGATGACCACGATAATGTTCTTGGCGGTAGAGTCGATTGAATGAACTTCTTGACATCGCGAGGTGACACCTTCACCAGTTTTGGGAACGCCGTTCTTGACGACATACCAGAGGTCGACATCAATGGCTTCAAGATGCATACGCATCTTATTCTTCCAGTAGGGATATTCAGTTCCATCGAACATGGGGCAAGCAGCGGAGACCTTGATTATCCCTGCAGTCGACATAGCTAAAACTCCAGGTGGTTAAACCGAATCACACAGAACAAGGGAGTACCTTGCTCTGATACCAATTGAAAGTGCTAGTATCGACTAGAGGGGGGTGAATAGGTGATTTTTATGAAAGTCTTCAAAACTTGGAAGTTTCGAAGACAAGCAATAGAAATGACCTAGTTGATATGCAGCGGAAGATAAACTACCATAAGCAAACCATAGTCCAGTATGCAATGATGTGAGGGTACATGACTAATAGCAGCTAAGCAGTAAGGATCAGGATGGAAGATAGTATGAAGCCAATCAACGATAGTAGTCAAGCAATGAAGTTAAACAGGTATGACAGATAGGCAATGACTTCACGAAGACAAACTCAATGTAAAGGATGGGAAAGGATAGAACCAGTTGCTCGTTGAAGACACAAGATTTGTTGGACCAGTTCGATTCTTTGTGACAAGCTATGCGTCCGTTAGGGAGGCTGAGATTCAACTCAGAAGACCGTGTCTTCACCTTATTCCCCTTGAGCTAAGGACACCCAGTCCTCGCCCAATCACTCTGGTAGGTCTTCAAGGTAGACTTCCAAACCTTCACAGACTTCGTTCATCGGCAATCCACAATGACTCTTGGATGCTCAGAACGCGACGCCTAACCGGCTGGAGGATTCACAGTCCTCAAGTGTAATAAGTCTTCAGGTCACACAGACAAAAAGACTTCAGTGATGCCTAACACTCTTTGGCTCTGGGTGTTTGGGTTGTGTCCTCACAAGGATTTCTCTCTCTCAAAGGCTTCGAGGTGGGTTGCTCTCAAACGACAAAAGCCGTGCACTAACTCTGAGCAGCCACCAATTTATGGTGTAGGGGGTGGGCTATTTATAGCCACAAGGCAACCCGACCTGATATGTCCGAAATGACCCTGGGTCACTAAGGAACTGACACGTGTTCCAACGCTCAGATTTCAAACACACACGGCAACTTTACTTAGGCTACAAGCAAAGCTGACTCATCCAGCTCTGGATAAGATTTGCTCTCATTGTCTTTGCTCGAAGACATAGGATTTGGGTTGAGCATCACTTCAGTCATTCTGAGTTAGTTCACTTGGACTCCACTTAACAGTACGGTGGTTCCTATGACTCAACAAAGAAGAAAGGGAAGCAACGAAATCACACAGTCTTCGCGCTCCATAGTCTTCACTCAATGTCTTCTCTTGTCATAGTCTTCAATATGAATATCTTCACATACCACCTTTGTCTTCAATGTCTTCATACATTTTTAGGGGTCATCTCCGGTAGGTAAACCGAATCAAAGAGGGACACTACGTGCGTTATCCTGCAATTCTCACAAACGCATTAGTCCCTCAACCAACTTTGTCGTCAATACTCCAAAACCAACCAGGGGTGGCACTAGATGCACTTACACTTTGTCCTCGCAAGGATTTCTCTCTCTCAAAGGCTTCGAGGTGGGTTGCTCTCAAACGACAAAAGCCGTGCACTAACTCTGAGCAGCCACCAATTTATGGTGTAGGGGGTGGGCTATTTATAGCCACTAGGCAACCCGACCTGATATGTCCGAAATGACCCTGGATCACTAAGGAACTGACACGTGTTCCAACGGTCAGATTTCAAACACACACGGCAACTTTACTTGGGCTACAAGCAAAGCTGACTTATCCAGCTCTGGATAAGATTTGCTCTCATTGTCTTCGCTCGAAGACATAGGATTTGGGTTGAGCATCACTTCAGTCATTCTGACTTAGTTCACTGGACCCCACTTAACAGTATGGTGGTTCCTATGACTCAACAAAGAAGAAAAAGGAAACAGCGAAACACACAGTCTTTGTGCTCCATAGTCTTCACTAAATGTCTTCTCATGTCATAGTCTTCAATATGAATATCTTCACATACCACCATTGTCTTCAATTTCTTCATACATTGTTAGGAGTCATCTCCGGTAGGTAAACCGAATCAATGAGGGACACTGTCTGCGTTATCCTGCAATTCTCACAAACGCATTAGTCCCTCAACCAACTTTGTCGTCAATACTCCAAAACCAACTAGGGGTGGCACTAGATGCACTTACAATCTCCATCACCTTCCCCCATCTATATTCAGCGTTCCACTATCCCGCAACCCGATGTACCCTCTACTTGAACATGGTGCTTTATGCTTCATATTATTATCCAATGATTTGTTGCCATCCTATGATGTCTGAGTAGATTTTCGTTGTCCTACAGGTCATTGGTGAATTGCTATGATTTGTTTAATTTGCATGTGGTTATGTTGTCCTATTGTGCCCTCCATGTCACGCAAGCGTGAGGGATTCCCGCTGTAGGGTGTTGCAATACGTTCATGATTCGCTTATAGTGGGTTGCTTGAGTGACAGAAGCATAAACCCGAGTAAGGGGGTTGTGGCGTATGGGATAAAGGGGACTTGATGCTTTAATGCGTTGGGTTTTACCTTAATGATCTTTAGTAGTTGCGGATGCTTGCTAGAGTTCCAATCATAAGTGCATATGATCCAAGAAGAGAAAGTATGTTAGCTTATGCCTCCCCCACATAAAACTTGCTATCGATCTAGTAAAGTAGTCAATTGCTTAGGAACAATTTCACAACTCCTACCACCACTTTTCCACACTCACTATATTTACTTTATTGCTTCTTCATCTAAACAGCCCCTACTTTTTATTTACGTGATCTTTGTTATCTTGCAAACATATCAAACAACACCTACAAAGTCCTTCTAGTTTCATACTTGTTTTAAGTAAAGCTAACGTTAAGCGTGCGTAGAGTTGTATCGCTGGTCGATAGAACTTGAGAGAATATTTGTTCTACCTTTAGCTCCTCATTGGGTTCGACATCTTACTTATCGAAAGAGGCTACAACTGATCCCCTACACTTGTGGGTTATCAAGACCTTTTTCTGGCGCTATTGCCGCGGAGTCATAGCGTGGGGTGAATATTCTTGTGTGTGCTTGTTTGTTTTATCACTAAGTAATTTTTATTTGTTGTTCTAAGTTGTTCTCTATCTTTAGTTATGGATATGGAACACGAAATACCAAAAAAAATTAGGTGTACTTGCTACTCATGGAGATGGGGAACCTCCTAAAACCCTCGATGTTGTTTATGGGAAAAATATTATGTATTACTTTGATAATCCTGAGAAAACCCCATTCAGTTATGTAATGGGAGACATGTTGGATCAACAGGAATACTTTAGGGATTATCACTTGACTCGAAAAGGGAAACTATTATGGGATCAAATTCATATGTTGCATTGGTATGATCGGGAACTATGCTTGAGATATGATTATACTTGTTGCTCTAGGATGAAGGCTCCGCATCTTCCCTTTTCATGCAAATTTAATGATGATAAAACCTTGGCTTCTTATGCTAATGGTATATATGATTACTATGATGTGGAACAAATAGAAGAATTTGTTGCTTTTCTGGGTGCTTATGAAATTGAATCTTTGTTTAAAGAGTTTGAAGATTTTGATGATTCAGTTTATAGACCTAAACATTTAGCTATCCTTAAATATTGTTATGAGAATTATGAATAAAATTCCGATATTGATGCATTTATTGAGAAAATCTCCGCTGTCCAAGAAGAGATTAATATTTTGCAGGAGTCTATGGAAGAAGAAATTGATGAAACTGTGAGCTCAATGGATGAAAAAGATGATGAGGAGAGCGAAGAACAAACGGAGAAAGAGCGGATTAGCTACCCGTTCCCACCTTCTAATGAGAGTAACTCTTAAACTACTACATTGTTTAATTTCCCTTCGTGCTTACCGAAGGATGATTGCTATGATGATTGTTATGATCTCGTTGATTCTCTTGAAATACCCCTTGTTGATGATGCTTGCTATGCTTGTGGCCAAGATGCCAATATGAATTATGCTTATGGAGATGAACTTGCTATAGTTCCTTATGTTAAACATGAAATTGTTGCTATTGCACCCACGCATGATAGTCCTATTATCTTTTTGAATTTTCCAAACTACACTATATCGGAGAAGTTTGTGCCTATTAAGGATTATATTGATGGGTTGACTTTTACCGTTGAACATGATGATTTTGATAGATATAATATGCATGTGCTTGCTGCTCCTACTTGCAATTATTATGAGAGAGGAACTATATCTCCACCTCTCTGTGTTTCCAATATGATAAAATTGCAAGAAACTGCTTATACTATGCATTGGCCTTTACTTGGTGTGCATGAATTGTTCTTTTATGACATGCCGATGCATAGTAAGAGAGTTAGACTTTGTCATTGCTTGATATATGTTACTTTGTGCTCACTACTAAATCACAAATCATTGTTAATTAAAATTGGCTTTGATATACCTTGGGATCCGGGTGGATCCATTACTTGAGCACTATATGCCTAGCTTAATGGCTTTAAAGAAAGCGCTACCAAGGAGACAACCTAGAAGCTTTAGAGAGTCATTTATTTCTGTTGAGTGCTTTTTATATAGTTTAATAACCAAAAAAATAAAGAGGGGAACCCAAAACTTTTCAAAAAGGGAAGTGAAAGTGAGAGAGACAAGCATTATTGAAGTGGGAAAGCTCCTTGAACTTTGTTCATGCTCACGGAAACTTTGTGAATCTTGATTACAGAAACTTTTCAACAAAAATAATTATCCCCTTCTACAATTCCATTGTATTATAAAAATAATGTGCTAAGGTTTGCCTTTAGGATGTTTACAATGCTTGTTGGTTTGTATGGTGCAGGACAGAAACTTTGGCTGTAGTGCACGATTTTAATTTTTTTACTGGAACGTCAAACGGTTCTGAAACTTTCTGCACTGTATTTCTGTACAAATTTTTTATTTTTATTAATTTTGGTAGAATTTTTGGGGTACCATAAGTATGGTGAATGTTCATATTGCTACAGACTGTTCTGTTTTTGACAGATTCTGTTTTTGATGCATAGTTTACTTGTTTTGATGAAACTATGAATTTCTATCAGTGGATTAAGCCATGGAGAAGTTATATTACAGTAGACACAATGCAAAAATAAAATATGAATTGGTTTGAAACAGTACCTAGAGTAGTGATTTGCTTTATTATACTAATGGATCTTACCGAGTTTTCTGTTGAAGTTTTGTGTGCATGAAGTGTTTGATCGAGAAGGTCTCGATATGAGGAAAAGGAGGAGAGGCAAGAGCTCAAGCTTGGGGATGCCCATGGCACCCCAAGAAAATATTCAAGGAGACTCAAGCGTCTAAGCTTGGGGATTCCCCCGGAAGGCATCCCCTCTTTCTTCAACAAGTATCGGTATGTTTTCGGATTCGTTTCGTTCACGCGATATGTGCAAGTCTTGGAGCGTCTTTTGCATTTAGTTTTCACTTTTCTTTTATGCACCATGCTGGTATGAGATAGTCCTTGGTTCATTTATAGAATGCTCATTGTACTTCACTTAAATATTTTGAGTATGGCTTTATAGAATGCTTCATGTGCTTCACTTATATCATTTGAAGTTTGGATTACATGTTTCTCTTCACATAGAAAACCGCCATTTGTAGAATTCTCTTTTGCTTCACTTATATTTGTTAGAGCATGGGCATATATTTTGTAGAAATAATTAAACTCTCTTGCTTCACTTATATCTATTTAGAGAGATGACAGGAATTGGTCATTCACATGGTTAGTCATAAAATCCTACATAAACTTGTAGGTCGCTGAATATGATATGTTTGATTCCTTGCAATAGTTTTGCGATATAAAGATGGTGATATTAGAGTCATGCTAGTGGGTAGTTGTGGATTGTAGAAATACTTGTGTTGAGTTTTGTGATTCCCGTAGCATGCACGTATGGTGAACTGTTGTGTAACGAAGTTGGAGCATGAGGTATTTATTGATTGTCTTCCTTATGAGTGGCGGTCGGGGACGAGCGATGGTCTTTTCCTACAAATCTATCCCCCTAGGAGCATGCGCATAGTACTTTCTTTCAATGACTAACAGATTTTTGCAATAAGTATGTGAGTTCTTTATGACTAATGTTGAGTCCATGGATTATACGCACTCTCACCCTTCCATCATTGCTAGCCTCTTCGGTACCGTGCATTGCCCTTTCTCACCTCGAGAGTTGGTGCAAACTTAGCGGTGCATCCAAACCCGTGATATGATCGCTCTATCACACATAAGCCTCCTTATATCTTCCTCAAAACAGCCACCATACCTACCTATCATGGCATTTCCATAGCCATTCCGAGATATATTGCCATGCAACTTCCATCATCATCATATACATGACTTGAGCATTCATTGTCATATTGCCTTGCATGATCGTAAGATAGCCAGCATGATATTTTTATGGCTTGTTCAATTTTTGATATCTTTGCTATGCTAGATCATTGCACATCCCTGTACACCGCTGGAGGCATTCATATAGAGTCATATATTTGTTCTAGTATCGAGTTGTAATATCGAGTTGTAAGTAAATAAAAGTGTGATGATCATCATTATAGAGCATTGCCCCATAAAAATATAAAAATATATATGTATAAAAAGAGGCCAAATGAGCCTAAATAAAAAAGGGGGGCCAAAGAAGCCCGCAAAAAAAGAAGAAAAGAAGAAATGAAAAAAGGGTCAATGTTACTATCCTTTTACCACACTTCTGCTTCAGAGTAGCACCATGTTCTTCATATAGAGAGTCTCCTATATTGTCACTTCCATATACTAGTGGGAATTTTCATTATAGAACTTGGCTTGTATATTCCAACGATGGGCTTCCTCAAATGCCCTAGGTCTTCATGAGCAAGCAAGTTTGATGCACACCCACTTAGTTTCAGTTTGAGCTTTCATACACTTATAGCTCTTAGTGCATCCGTTGCATGGCAATCCCTACTCCTCGCATTGACATCAATTGATGGGCACCTCCATAGCCCATTGATTAGCCGCGTTGATGTGAGACTTTCTCCCTTTTGTCTTCTCCACACAACCTCCATCATCATACACTATTCCACCTATAGTGCTATATCCATGGCTCACGCTCATGTATTGCGTGAAAGTTGAAAAGGTTTGAGAACATTAAAAGTATGAAACAATTTCTTGGCTTGTCATCGGGGTTGTGCATGATTTCAATATTTTGTGTGATGAAGATGGAGCACAGCCAGACTATATGATTTTGTAGGGATAACTTTCTTTGGCCATGTTGTTTTGAAAAGACATGATTGCTTTACTAGTACGCTCGAGGTATTATCGTTTTTTTGTCAAATGATAGACTATTGCCTTGAATCACTCGTGTCTTAATATTCATGCCATGATTAGACATATGATCAAGATTATGCTGGGTAGCATTCCACATCATTTTTTTATCATTTACCTACTCGAGGACGAGCAGGAATTAAGCTTGGGGATGCTGATACGTCTCTGTCATATCTATAATTTTTGATTGTTCCATGCCAATATTATTCAACTTTCATATACTTTTGGCAACTTTTTATACTATTTTGGAACTAACATATTGATCCAATTGCTCAGTGCAGCCTCTGTTTGTTGCATGTTTTATGTTTTGCGAAACCCCATATCAAACAGAGTCCAAACGGGATAAAACGGACGGAGATCATTTTGGAATATTTATGATTTTTGGGAAGAAAAACCAGCGAGATTTGGTGCGAGGGGGCCACGAGGCAGGGGGGCGCACCCCTGACCCTCGTGGGCACCTCGTAAGGTGGTTGATGCTCTTCTTTTGCCGCAAGAAAGCTAATTTTCGGAGAAAAATCTGGGCGAAGGTTTCAATCCAATCGGAGTTATGGATCTCCGGATATATAAGAAATGGTGAAAGGGCAGAATCCAGAACGCGGAAACAGAGAGAGACAGAGAGACAGATCCAATCTCGGAGGGGCTCTCGCCCCTCCCACGCCATGGGAGCCAAGGACCAGAGGGGAAACCCTTCTCCCATCCAAGGAGAAGGTCAAGGAAGAAGAAGAAGAAGGGGGCTCTCTCCCCCTTGCTTTCGGTGGCGCCGGAACGCCGTCGGGGGCCATCAACATCACCGCGATCTACACCAACACCGCCATCATCTTCACCAACATCTCCTATCACCTTCCCCCATCTATATTCAGTGGTCCACTCTCCCGCAACCCGTTGTACCCTCTACTTGAACATGGTGCTTTATGCTTCATATTATTATCCAATGATGTGTTGCCATCCTATGATGTCTGAGTAGATTTTTGTTGTCCTACCGGTGATTGGTGAATTGCTATGATTGGTTTAATTTGCTTGTGGTTATGTTGTTGTCCTATTGTGCCCTCCGTGTCGCGCAAGCGTGAGGGATTCCCACTGTAGGGTGTTGCAATACGTTCATGATTCGCTTATAGTGGGTTGCTTGAGTGATAGAAGCATAAACCCGAGTAATGGGGTTGTGGCGTATGGGATAAAGGGGACTTGATGCTTTAATGCTATGGTTGGGTTTTACCTTAATGATCTTTAGTAGTTGCGGATGCTTGCTAGAGTTCCAATCATAAGTGCATATGATCCAAGAAGAGAAAGTATGTTAGCTTATGCCTCTCCCACATAAAACTTGTTATCGGTCTAGTAAAGTAGTCAATTGCTTGGGGACAATTTCACAACTCCTACCACCACTTTTCCACACTCGCTATATTTACTTTATTGCTTCTTCATCTAAACAGCCCCTACTTTTTATTTACGTGCTCCTTATTATCTTGCAAACCTATCCAACAACACCTACAAAGTCCTTCTAGTTTCATACTTGTTTTAGGTAAATCTAGCGTTAAGCGTGCGTAGAGTTGTATCGGTGCTCAATAGAACTTGAGGGAATATTTGTTCTACCTTTAGGTCCTCATTGGGTTCGACACTCTTACTTATCGAAAGAGGCTACAACTAATCCCCTACACTTGTGGGTTATCAAGGCCATCCCTCTGTATCAGATGATGAAAAAGACAGATAATTTTGTCTGGAGCGACACTGCTAATGAGGCATTTGAGGCACTTAAGAAGCAACTGGCTGAGCCGCCGGTTCTTGCAGCCCCCATTGGGAAGGAGCCTTTGTTGTTATATGTGGCTACAAACAACCGGGCTGTCAGTGTAGCAGTTGTGGTTGAAAGGAAGGAGTCAGGCAAGGAGCATCCGGTTCAAAGGCCGGTTTATTATGTCAGTGAGGTGCTCATTGAGTCTAAGCAGAGATACCCACATTGGCAGAAGTTGGTTTATGGCGTGTTCATGGCTAGTCGCAAGTTGAAACAATATTTCCTTGGTCATCCCATCACGGTGGTTAGCTCTGCTCCTTTGGGGATATTATTCAAAACAGAGAGGCCACAGGTCAGGTAGCTAAGTGGGCCATTGAGCTTGGACCCCATGGTTTAAAATATATGCCTCAGACGGCTATAAAATCTCAAGAACTTGTGGACTTCATCAATGATTGGACAGAGTTACAGATTCCTAAGGAAAAGCCGGATCATACATACTGGACTATTCATTTTGATGGATCTAGGCATTTGGAAGGCTCGGGAGCTGGAGTTATATTGACTTCCCCACGAGGTGATAAAATTTGTTATGTTTTAAGGTTGATGTTCCCTTGTACTCCCTCCGTCCCAAAATAAGTGTCTTGAGCTTAGTACAAATTCGTACTAGAGATAGTATAAAGTTGAGACACTTATTTTGGGACGAAGGGAGTACTAACAATGCAGCTGAATATGAAGCCTTACTCCATGGTCTTCGGATGGATAAAGAGATGAATCTAAGCCGGGTAAGATGTTTTGGTGACTCAGATTTTGTGGCTCGGCAAGTATCAAGGACCTGGGATTCCAAGGATCCACTCATGGCAGCTTATCGTCGAGAGGTGGATACTATTGCTGGTCACTTCAAAGGATATCAAGTGGAGCATGTTGATCGAAGGAAAAATGAAGCAGCTGATGCGTTAAGACGGTTGGGGTCTCAACGTAATCCAGTCCTCCCTAATATTTTCCTTGATATTTTGCATAACCCATCATTGAAATTGCCTACGGAGGAAGACTTGGCAGTTCCTCACCTGGAGGCACAATTGGTGGCGGCTCTTCATGCTATCCCTGATTGGACTGATCCATATTTGGCTTACATGACCCGGGGCGAGTTACCTGAGGATGAAACTTTCGCTAGACAGATAATCTGGAGGTCTAAGTCAATGACTATTGTCAAAGGTGAGCTTCACAGATGCAGTGTTACAGGGGTGTTTCAATGGTGTGTTTCTCTTGAGGAGGGTCGTGAAATTTTAAGGGAGATTCAAGAAGGAGATTGCGGTCAGCATGCCGTTTCTAAGTCTCTCGTTGCTAAAGCTTTTCGTCATGCATTTTATTCGCTGACGGCTCATGCTGATGCAGAAGATCTGGTCAGTAAGTGTGATGGTTGTCAGAAATTCTCAAGACGTGCTCATGTGTCGGCTCAAGAATTGAGGATGATTCCAATTACTTGGTCGTTTGCAGTCTGGGGGCTGGATGTGGTTGGGCCTTTCAAAAGGTCCAAATATAAAAAGACCCACCTCTTGGTGGCGATTGACAAGTTTACAAAGTGGGTTGAGGCTGAGCCGGTCAGCAAATGTGATGCAGTCACGGTGGTTCAATTCATCCAAAAGGTGATCTTTTGTTTTGGTATCCTCATAGTATCATCACTGATAATGGTACTAATCTTTCTAAGGGAGCAATGAAAGAATTCTGTCAACAAGAGCATATCCGGCTTGATGTATCATCGGTGGCTCACCCCCAGTCTAATGGCCAAGCTGAACGAGCAAATCAGGAAATCTTGAGAGGTAGCTTATGGTTCCTTTGCAGAGAACACCGGGTTGTTGGGTGGAAGAGTTGCCCTTAGTGCTTTGGAGAATCAATACCACCCCCAACAGATCTATGGGTTACACGCCTTTCTTCATGGTTTATGGAGCTGAGGCGGTTCTCCCCAGTGACATACGTCAGGATTCGCCTCGTGTGGCGGCTTATGTTGAATCTCACAATGAGAAAGCACGTCAGGATGCTATTGACCCGTTAGACGAGGAGTGTGACCTTGCGGCAGCTTGTTCGGCAATTTACCAGCAAGATCTGTGGCGTTATCACAACCGCCGGGTTAAAACTAGAACTTTTCAAGAAGGCGACTTAGTGCTCCGGCTCATCCAGGATCAAACTGACATGCACAAGCTATCCCCACCTTGGGAAGGGCCCTTTGTGGTCAGCAAGAATCTGAACAACGGATCATACTACCTTATCGATGTTCGAGACCATAAGGACTCACGCACGTCGGAGGAGGAGACCCGTCGGTCGTGGAATATTGCTCATCTTCGTCCTTATTACACCTAAGCCACCGGCTCTTGTGATGTACATACTTTATCAATGTATATATTATCATGAATATAATAAAGCCGGCATCCCTGATAATTCAGGGCCTCTGTCGTTTCATTTCTAAGAATATGAGTCTATATTTTCACTTCATACTATCACCTGGGGGCTTTCTGCTCATTGAGCATAGCTAAAGATTACCCTCTCGATCCGGCTTATATGCCATGATTGAAATATACATGGGGGCTTCCTCATGGAGCATAGCTCTGATTCCGGTTTATAAACCTGGAATGACCTTCAACTTGGGGGCTCATTAGCATAGCTATGATCCTTTAGGCTTGGACGCCTAGGTGTATTCAGCAAAAAATCTGGGTTATCCTACCTTTGTAAGTTGGCCACTCCGGCCAGGTAATCCTGGAATAACTCGTTGTACTCTTGACAGTTATTCTTATAAAGACACTGAACTTGTCAATGTTAAAACGACAATTGGTCATGTGAGGCCCGGCTTACAAGGTTTTGAATTAAGGTTTAACTCAGCGGCTGTGCGGCCCATAAAAGCACTTGGGATTTAGGCTTGGCGGCCTATGAAAGCCTTGTTTTCCGATTTGTCTTTCATTTGAACATTTTTTGGAGTTTTGTCTCTTATCACATATCAATACATGGTTGAAAAACCAATTAGGGCCATGTTGCCTTACGATTCATGTATATCTTTATCTGAAGTGTTATTAACCCGGCCTGGCCTTGACTTTAAGTCGCCAGGATATAATCATATGCTTTGAGTTTTTCGCTCAAGTTTTGGGATATCGCCCCTTGCTGCATGCGGAGTTATAAGCCGGCAGTATGAATATATTGAATAGGGCATTGTGCTTCTGTCTATAGGCTATTGCCTTTACCACATGACTTATGATAAGTCGGTAGAGTGAACAAATATCACAGGTATGATATTTATTTCGTTATATAAGGGTTTTTATAAACCGGCCCTGATTATGGACTGATCAGTCCTCAATG
Organism: Aegilops speltoides; assembly: GCA_021437245.1. Taxonomy (NCBI): domain Eukaryota; kingdom Viridiplantae; phylum Streptophyta; class Magnoliopsida; order Poales; family Poaceae; genus Aegilops; species Aegilops speltoides. The sequence goes on from CM038141.1 coordinate 316,361,365, forward strand.
GTTTTTTATATATGGGGTATCATGACCCGCCATGGGGTAAACCACCAGGGCACTTGTTGTATGTTTATATACAGGGAAAAATGACAAACTAGAATTGCATAATTGATCATACCATAAAGCATAAGGGACGGATTTCCCAATGATGGATCAGCAGTGTTATGCAAACAAAACATGCACGATGGCACGACAGATCAGTACTTAACTAGCCTATTACATGGCTCCGCGAAGCCCAAATGGATAAATTGTTTTTTGAACAGTTCCTGGTGGTGCAAATAAAGAACCGCCCAACAGATCAGTTCTCTTGACCTTGAAGGTTTGAAGCTTCCGGGTCATCCTGCGCCGGTTCTTCTTCTTCCTCCACCGTCTGGAAGTCAGGCAATGACCAATTGATACAAGTCAAGGCTTGGAATTCAGCATCATCATAGATAACTCAGACGGATCAATATCCTGGGCAAAAGTATGCTTACGGATTGGATGGATAAGATCTGTAACTTTATAAGTCGACGTGGGCATCTTCTGATTTTCTGCGGTGTAAGCCTCCTGATACTTGGACAGATCAGTCTCTTCAACAAGAAGACTCATCAGAGGACGCACCGCTTTTACATAGGAAGCAAAGTCTTTTTTATCAAAGGGAGACTCGTCCTCTTTGAAACTGGGGCAGCCAGTGGCTAGCTTGGCCGGGTCTAATTCCGACTGCCATGCCTTAGCTTGGCTTAAAGCTGTAAGGGCACCGGCTCTAGCAGCGGACCGCTTGTTTTCTTCAATCCGAGATGGCAAGATGGAAAGGCTGCTTAAAACGTTTCTGAGAAGAGACGATGTTTGCTTGCTTGGGGAGATGGCGGCGATTGTGCGTTGAGCTCCGGTATGCAGTTGTTCTACTAAGGTGTAAACCGCCTTGAGCTTTATCAGTGTTTCTTTCCCAAGGTTGCTGCTTCTGGGACCTGCATGGGATATTATGATTGAGTCACTAGGCGGTTCATAACAAAAGGAAGAAAAAATCATTGAGATACAAAATGATCATACCAAAAATAGCAAAGGTCATTTGATTGATGTGATGCTGTAAGCCGGCAAAATTGGTAGTGACCTCTTCCAATGAGGCTTCAGCTTTCTTATCCCTTTTGATCAAGGCGGCCCTTTCTTCAGCCCATACGGCTTTCTTAGTGTTAAAGTAGTTTTGAGCTTCTCATTTTCATCCAAGCTAAATTTGAACTTGGAGTCAGCCTTCCAGCCTCAGCTTCTTGTGCTTCAAGCCGGGTCTTCAAGTCAGTCAGCTGAGATTGAAATTGAGTGGATGCTTCTTGAAAGAACAAATCCAGACAAGTATGAAGAGTTATGAAACAATATATATTGATAAAGTCTCAAGCCCTTTACAAGCAATAGCACTTGGCACTTGGGGGCTAATGGGTGCAGAAAGTTTCTTTATGGAGTTATATATATTTATAAGTCCCAAGCCCTTTGCAGGCAATAGTACTTGGCACTTGGGGGCTAATGGATGCAAAGTTTGTTTTATGAGGCAGTGGCAGGCGACCCTGGTTCATCATTTATCCAAGTTTACCCGGTTAGCAAGGATGATTAAATGAGATTTCTTATAAGTTGATATGTCCCAGATTAACTTAATAGTTTAAGCTGGCCCTTGGGGGCTACAGATGCAAAGTTGATTATTATTAAGTGAAGAATCAGCTTAACTTAATAGTTTAAGACGACCCTTGGGGGCTACAAGTTCTGACTCAGAAGCATAGTAAAAGGGTTATTTAGCAAGTCTACAATATATTATATTCTATCATATTCAGTAGACTTGGGGGCTAAAGGAATATATCTCATATGAGAACAAGAATTAGTACCTCATGTTTCTGATGCATGTGCTTGACCATGTCAATTTCCAGATCACGGCTGTTGTGTACTTAATTCAGATAGCCGGAGAAGATTTCACTGATGCTCAGATGTGAATAATTGGCCATGTCGAATTTGACCTTGCGCCTCTCGACAAGCTCTTCCTTGGCAGAATGTTTTGCCAGAGCAACAAGGTTCACTGGTTCTTGAAAACCAGTGCCAGTGACCACAACTTCTTCAGTGTCTGGTTTTGGAGGCTTAGTTGGGCTTGGCGTTTCAGCAACCAAGGGATTGGCGAACATAGGATTAGTAGACGTACCAAGGTTTTCTGGTGGCGGGTCATCAGCGGGATCATCCGGTTGTTGCATGGAGGCCTCAGAAATTGGTGCTTGTTTTTTCGGCTCACGAGGTTTGGAATCTTCTATGGGTTTGGTTGTTCTGGCCTTTTTGCTAGGCTTTGCTTTCCCACTACAAGAGGATTCAGCAAGTCAGTATGAATTTAAATATGTTAAAAACATGTTTAAGTTGGTACCCAGGGGCAGTCTTGAAAGGAGGAAGCTGAGTCTGAGAAGAGTCGCCGGACGAAGAATGAGAGGTCCCCTGGTAATTCGAATCAGAAACATGAAGTACTGGATGAAGAATATCTGGGTTAAAATAAATAAGAGTTAGATTTTTTGAATACCTCATTCTGACATTTGCATGGGGCTGGCGTGTTAGGCAAACTGGAGGAAAGTTCTCCGCCTCCACTATTCTGGGTTCTGCGCCAGTTCTCATGTTGTTGTTGCTTCAAAATAAAGTTGGGATCCATGTGAGCTAAAGGGTTAGAAAACCTTACTTTCCGGATCACACGTCGGATTTTCTGTCTTGGCAAAGGCTCTGAGTCAGAGGAAATAATGGTTACCTCGTCATCAACCGCCTGGCTGCTCTCCGTGTCGTCCTGTTAGTAATCAATGTCAATAAGATGGATGAAAAAGGAGCCAAGGGAGTCAAGGTCTACCTCCGACTCTTCATCTTCATCCACGTTAAATGCATCAGAAGCAGTGGATGTCTTTTTGCTTCTCTTCATGGCTTTGGTTTTGGCTCAGGCCTTCTTGGCGGCTTTTTCATCATATCTTTCATCCCAAAAGGTGGATCCAGCCTGAGAAAGTTCACAATAAAGGTTAGGATTTCCAGATTCTATGAGCAATGAGGTAAAAAAGTATGTAAACCGGACAGACATACCTCTGGTGCTGGGTTAAGTTCACAGAAGGGATTCAGACCCACTCTGCTGCAACTTTCCAAGGTCTCATTGAGAAGAGTCTGGGCCATATCATTGATAGCTTTATCAGTCAAACGCTTTGAATTGCAATGCAGTGGGTCTTTGGTATCACCAGTATACGTACACATTAAGCCGGGTCGGCGGCTTAAAGGTATGATCCGCCAAGCTACCCAGCACCGGACCAGATCAATTCCAGTTAATCCGTTGCCCAGTAATGCCCTGACCTTTGAGAAGGTAGGCGCAAGCTTGGCCTATTCAGCAGTGGTAAGCCGGACAGGAAGAGGATGCTTTGGATTGAGCCGTTGATCACGATAGCCTGGTAAGGGATTTTCATCAGCAGGAGAAGAGTCCTTGCAGTAGAACCAAGTTTGATTCTAATCTTTGGGATGGCTTGGAAGGGAAGCATAAGGGAAAATGGCGTCTTTGCGACGCTGAATTGAGATCCCTCCAAGTTCTTGGCTGGGGCCATCAGTAAATTCATTTTGGCGGTTCAGGTAGAAATATTCTCTAAAGAGGTCAACACTAGGTTCTTCTTGAAGGTATACCTCACAGAAGACTTGGAAATTGCAAATATTGGAAATAGAGTTGGGCCCGATATCTTGAGGATGAAGTTGCATAAAATGCAGAACATCACAGAAGAATTTTAACCCAGGCGGTGAAAAGCCTCGGCTCATGTGATTAGTGAAAACAATAACTTCGCCAGCTTGCGGCTGAGGTTTGGCTTCACCAGGGTTAGGAGCATGCCAGTGAATGACGTCTTTGGCTAGTAAGAAACCGATCTTTACATAATCTTCAAGCATTTCCTCAGTAACCATGGAGGGGACCCAGTTGCAGGATGTCACTGTCTTGGTCATGATTGGGTGCACGGCCTACAATAGAGCAATTCAAGATGTTATTAAACTGATAGATATGTGGCGGGTTACAAGTTGTTGTTTCAACCGCTATACAAGGATAAAGCTATAAAGGTTTGGCTTAGAACAAGCCAGCTTGTTTAAACTGGAAGATGGTCGGATTATTGACTTAAGTGGATGATGGCGGCTTAAGCTGGGCCTAATGTTATATGGTGGGTCGCGTCTTATGTCATAAGCCACCATGGCAGTTTTGGGGATTTAAATCTATCAAGTGAAAATTTTGCTAAGGGGCAGACAAACAGATTTCACAAGCTGGCGCTATAATTTCGGATCTCTGATAGTTCAGAAAAGGCAGTGAAAGTAAAACCTAAGGTGGCGGTAGAGAAAAACTTTGATGCGTTGATATTGTTTCCTACGGGGAGATGCTATTTCTATGACAAAGATGATAATAAAGCTACTTCCCCACAAGATCTACAGCATCTTCAGATCAAAAGGCTGTAGGAGTTGAAGAAAGTAAAGAAGAACAAAAGGAACATCGATGAACAGCTCAAACCCTAATGCAGATCTGAGATGAAAGAGGGACATGCACTTACAAGTGATGAGGATCAGCGGTGGCGCACTGGAGTTCTCTGGTCTGGTCAGGTTGATGCGGCGGCCTGAGGTTATGCGGCGGCAGGAGGTCGCGGTGGTGGAATTGGAGTGCTCACGCGGCTGTGTAGGAGGAAGACGAAGGAGGCGAGGGAGAAAATGAGGAAGACCCATGTCCCTATTTATAAGGGGGGCGAGTACAAGGCATGCACGGGAATCGAGGATGCCAAAATCATCATATGGCTATAGTGATGCCTTGATTTTCGGGATGTTTATTAAGATAAGGATCAATTAAGATGCTCTGGGCTTCGTGCGGAGTTAAGGCGAAATGACGTCATGGCGGTTTACGAAGATTCCAATAGCTAACGTCATGGCGGGTTACAACAAGTGACGCAGATTTTACAAGTCAGGTGTTGAAGATTGATATGAACAAGTTCAAATCAACCTGGGGCCTAATGTTGGGGATATAACTACTGGATATGAACCGCCCAGGAGGGGCCGGGTCATACCACTAGCGATAACCCATGAAGGTGGCGGGTCATAACAAGCCCGCTGACGGCCCGAGACCCAGAGGCGACTTAGTGCCCAGGAGGATGAACCGCCATGAGAATAAACTTGTATTGTAAGGCAGGCTTAGTTAGTCACCGAGCTGGACATGTTGTCTATGAGCCGGCCGGGACTCTGTAAGCCATCGGGCGTCAACTATGTATACAAAGGGACGACCCAACGGCGAGTTAGGGCAGGAAAGAAAGAGATCGAGAACTAGGTCAAGCATATTCGCTCCCTGGTAATCGAAGCCCAAGCAATAACCACCCTACACTGGATTAGGCTGTTACCTCCACCGCCAGGGGCCGAACCAGTATAAACTCTCTATGTCCCTTGTCCCATTTAACCCCTTCAAGCTAACTACATTGCGATGGCTCCACACCTAAGTCCTTACGCTAGGACATCTGGAGGAATGCCTTGTGTGCCATCAAACATCACAATGTAACTGGGTGATCATAAAGGTGTTCTATAGGTATCTCCGAAGGTGTCTGTTGAGTTGGCATGGATCGATACTGGGATTTGTCACTCCGTATGACAGAGAGGTATCTCTGGGCCCTCTCGGTAGTATAGCATCACAAGAAGCTTGCAAGCAAAGTGACAAAGGAGTTAGTTGCGGGATGATGTATTACGGAACGAGTAAAGAGACTTGCCGGTAATGAGATCGAACTAGGTATGGAGATACCGACGATCGAATCTCGGGCAAGTAACATGCCGACGGACAAAGGGAACTACGTATGTTGTCATAAAGGTTCAACCGGTAAAGATCTTCCTAGATTTTGTAGGAACCAATATGGGCATCCAGGTCCCGCTATTGGTCATTGACCGGAGAAGCGTCTCGGTCATGTCCACATCATTCTCGAACCCATAGGGTCCGCATGCTTAATGTTTGTTGACGATGTAATATTATATGAGTTATGTATGTTGGTGACCAAATGTTGTTCAGAGTCCCGGATGAGATCACAGACATGACGAGGAACTCCAGAATACTTCGGAGGTGAAGATTGATATATGGGATGATAGTGTTTAGTCTTTGGAAGGGTTCCAGAATTCACTGGAAGGGGTTTCGGATGTTTCCCGAAATGTTCGGGTACGAGAACACTTTATTTGGGCCAAGGGGTAAAGCCAACGAGGCTTAAGGAAGGTGCGAAAGGAGTTTTATGAGGTTGGGGCGGCACACGGGGACCACAGTGTGCAGGGCCGACGCCAAGGACCCTGGCGTCTGGTCCTGGAGTCCGAGAAGGACTCTTGCCTTGCGGGCAAAACTGACTTTGAGGAGGCCCTTTCTCCAAGAAACGAACCCAAGACTCAACATATAAACAGAGGGGCGGGGCTAGCACCCGAAATACATCAAGATTCACCAAGTTGTGTGCCGGCAACCCTGTCCCTCTAGTTTATCCTCCGTCATAGTTTCCGTTGTGCTTCGCGAAGCCTCACGGAGATTGTTCTTCACCACGCCGTCATGCTGCCGGAACCAATCTACTACTTCGCCCCTCTTACTGGATCAAGAAGGCGAGGACGTCATCGAGATGAACGTGTGCTCAATGCAGAGGTGTCATACATTCAGTACTTGATCAGGGCGGATCGTGAAGGTGTACGACTACATCAACCGCATTGATAAACGCTTCCGCTTAGCGATCTTCAAGGGTATGAAGATGCTCTCCCCTTCTCATAGTTATGCATCTCCATGGATAGATTTTGCGTGTGCGTAGAATTTTTTTGTTTTTGATGCAACATTCCCCAATGTTGGCCACACACTTAAGGGTCATTCATCTGCTGAGTACTATGTTAGGATCCTAAGGGAAAGCCACCGGAGAAGTTTCAGAGACACTGAAAATATTCCAGAGAGAAAGCCGAAAGTGTTTTGGAGAAATCAGAAATGTTTCGGAGTAAACCATCAAGCCAGAAAAGTTTCAGAATATGTTTGGAGTTTGTCGGAGGGTGTCGGAAAAGTTCTCGGACCTTTGGGATTTTTTTGGAGGGGCATCTCGCACAAAAATACAATGTTGGGAGGGTGTTCCCACAAACATACCCCCACAAAAGCCCCCTACATTTATCTCCTCGGAGATCCCGAACGAAGGTAAAATCCCTTGTCTTTGTTACCGCCGCATCTAGGCTACTAGCTCGGGACCCCCTACCCAAGATCTGCCAGAATCGACTTCGTCAGCCGTCCCCTCCCCTTACGACCCATGTCAAGCTCCGGGAGCGTAGCATCTGCCGGCAGATACGGTGGCGATGACCCTGTTGACTGGGAGTCGCTATTGCGTGAGGCAGATACAAACGACGACAAAAAACTCGTTGTCCGCTACGCGATGTGCCAATAGCAACTGGACAATGGCGGAAGTGGAAGCTCTTGCTCTACGCCGCCCCCAGTCGCCTAGCGTTGTAGTGTGAAAAATGACGCCGACCCATTGTCTCCACATCAAGAACGCCAAGGCGCTCTGGCTCGCCATCGAGCAGTCGAAGCGCGAAGGTAGGGCAGATGCGGCGGCCAAAGCCAAGGCGTCCTGGTTGGCGAAGGAGCAGGCGCGTGCGATCCCTTGGTTGGACGGCATCATCTCCCCCGACGACTCTGGCGGCTTCGCCGACAACTCACATCCCGCGCCGATGACTACATGGAGGCTTACGACCACACTGGCGACTGCAGGGGCAAGGGACCGGCGCGAAAGTGGTGATGTCCTGGTGCCCCTTTTTGTCTCTGCTGTAGTTTTCAGTTAATTTCACTTTATCTATGTTCGTATGCGAGCGATGAACTAAAGCTTTTGGTCTCATGAACTATGTTTGTATGCCCTATGGAATTTAGTTTGAATTGATGTCTATGTCTGCATGATGATCATGTAGTTTCTCATGTTACAATTTTTTTAAACAAGGCAAAAGATTTGCCATTTCATTGATTAAGAAGGAAGTTGCAGACAAAATCCGCAAAGCGGCTAAAAGAAAAAAAACAATAAGAGGTCTACTCTCGCGGCATTACAACACTCATGTGCTTCGCTCCGGCCATCGCCCAAAGAGACACATGTGCTTTGATCTTACTGATAAGAACCATGGAAGGGATGGCCATGTTTAGAAGACTCAACATCTAGGTCATCCATATCTCCCATGAGATAAGCATCATCAGGGAGGCGAGCGCCTTAGGGGATCCAAGGCGAATCTGAAGGTTGCCATTCCACCATGCCCTCACCGAAGTCATTGTCTGCCAAGCCGCCATAGTGATGTGATGCATTCCAAGCCATGGAAGAATATTGTTCCAAATGCTGGTGGTGTAGCAACATTGGAAAAGGAGATGGGCGGCCGACTCTTGGCATTGCTGATATAGAGGGCAGAGGCCACAGTTTGGCCTGTCGCTGCATATCAGCCGATCCGAAGTCCAAATCCTATTTTGAAGGACAAGCCAGGCAAAGAACTTGCATCTTGGGGGTGCCCAAACCTTCCAAACTGTGTGAACAAGATCCGACTTAGTGAGTCCCTCAAACTGAGCCCTGTAGGCAGAGGAAGTAGAGTACACCCCATCCTTGGTGAACTTCCAAATGATGGGATCTTCTATGTCATCAGTCTAAGAGGCCATGGAAACCTTCTCCCAAAGGTTAGCAAACTGTTGGACGTGTGCGAGCGACGGGCCATTGGAGGTGTCAATGAGAGAGATCCAGTTGTTGTTGGTAAGGGCTTGCTGGACAGACAAATTCTTGCTGCGTGAAATGGCAAAGATGCCCGATGCTGAGTCACGGGGACACAAGCTGTTTAACCATGGCGAGTTCCAGAATCTGGCTATGCGCCCGTTGCCCACATTAACTGTTGTAGCAGCAGCAAAAAATATACGATCGTCTCCAGTGCATGGAGATCCCATGCCTATCCAAGGCTTGCTTTTGTCCACCCACTCAAACCATAGCCATCGAAGACGGAGGGCCTTAGCAAATTTGCCCAGACTAAGTACGCCTAGTCCGCCAAACTGTTTAGGCTTGCAGATGAGATCCCAATTAATCTTGCATTTCCCTCCCAAAACTTTGTCCGTTCCAGCCCAAAGGTATGCACGCCGAAGGCTGTCAATTGCGTTTAGCACCTCCATGGGGATGTCGAGAGGCGTGAGGTGATAAATCGTGATGTTCGTGAGGACAGCTTTAACGAGAACCACACACCCAGCACTGGCAACGTGTCTTCCCTGCCATGGAGGGAGCTTGCTGGCGACCTTGTCAATGAGAGGTTGAAAGTGAATATTTTTGAGGCGCTTGACTGACAGCGGAAGAACAAGGTATCGCATTGGGAAAGCGGAGCGCACCCCGGGAAGGCTTGCAGGATGTCGTCCAGATTTATGTTTTCACACTGAATGGGAGCCACCATACTTTTAGCACAATTAGTAACCAGGCTAGTCACTTCTCCGAAAGTGGTTAAGGAGGAAGCAAGAAATTGGACGTCCTCTCTCGTGGGTCTGACAAAGATGGCAGCATCGTCTGCGTATAAATACGTCCTGATGGTCGGTGCTCTTCCACCTATAGGGTGGAGATGCCCTTGTGAGGTGGCCTTGTTGAGAAGGTGGTGCAGGGGGTCGATAGCCAGAACGAAGAGGAGCGGGGATAGCAAATCTCCCTGCCGGAGACCACAACCGTGGTTCATTGGGTCGCCCACTACCCCGTTGATCAAAACCCTCGAGGTGGCCGTGGAGAGGAGTGCAGAAATCCAATCTCGAAATCTGGTCGGGAATCCGAGGTGTCTCAACAGGTCCATAAGGAAGTCCCATCACACTGAGTCGAAAGCCTTCTTGATGTCAAGTTTGAATAGCAGGGTCGGCGTACGGTTTATGTGGAGCTTCCTTGCCAAATTTCTGACATACATGAAGTTGTCATAGATACTTCTTTTCTTTATGAATGCGCTTTGGACAGTGGATACAAGATTATTCATATGAGGAGCTAGGCGCGTAGCCAACACCTTGGTGAGGATCTGCGCAATGGCATGAATGAGGCTAATGGGACGAAAGTTCGAGATGCTCTCTGCCCCCTCTTTCTTAGGTATGACAGCAATGTTGGCTGAGTTGAGCCAATGAAGATTGGACGTGTGCAAGTTTGAAAAGTGGCTCATAGCAGCCATGATGTAATCTTTGATGATCTCCCAACATTCCTTGAAGAAGGCACCAGAAAAGTCATCAGGGCCCGGGGCTTTATCACGAGGTAGATCAAAAATCGCCTTCCTGACCTCCTCCTCTGTGAAGACCATCCCAAGGTCAGAAAGGTCCCTAGCAGGCACCAAAATGCTATCGCAGTTGATGTCCTTGCGTCATGGCGGGGGACGCTTCGTGGCCTCGACAAAGTGGTTTTGGATGATGGACTTTTTGTGATCATGATCCACTACCCAGTCGTTGTTATGCTTCAAACGGTGGATGAAGTTCTTCCTTCTTCCGTGGTTGACTCACTAGTGAAAGAAGCGAGTGTTTGCATCACCCTCTTTGAGGTTGGTGACTCTCGAATTTTGCCTCTTTCAAGCACGCTCCATGACGGCCAGGGCGACAACCTTTCTCTTGAGCCTTGCACGAATATCACGTTCTTTCACACTAGGAGGCCTGGGCTCTAGTGCCACATCCAGGCGAAGTATGACCTCCAGAGCCATGTGTAATTGCACCTTGGAGTGTGCAAAAGTTGTCTTGCTCCATTTTCTCAGGGCTTGGCTGGTCTTTTTCAACTTGTGAAATAAGATATGATACGGGTCTACTGGTTCCCATTTTGGTTCCAAGCACCTTGCACGATCTCCTTGAAGCCGGGCATTTTGATCCAAAAAATTTCAAAACGGAAACACTTAGTCTTTGGCGGCCCTTGGTCATTTGCAAGTAGGAGAGGGCACTGGTCAGAAAGGGACGAGGAGAGGGCATGCAGGAAATGATTGCCAAAATCGATGTCCCACTCTTCATTGCAGAAAAAAATAGTCTAGTTTGCTTAGCGTTGGAGCGCCTTGTTCATTACTCCAAGTGAATTTTCTGTTTTGCAAGTGTATTTTTTTGAGCTCACAAGTATTGAGGGTTTTGCGAAAGCGTGTCATGCGACTCCGGTCACTGTTAGCTCCATTCTTGTCGCTTGCCCGATAAATCTGATTAAAATCACCGGCAAGCAGCCATCTAGTACCAGGGGCTGGCTTCTCACTGATCAGCTCCCGGAAAAAAGAGTCTTTGAGGTTACTTCGAGTTGGCCCATAAACGGTTGTGAACTTGAAAGAAGTGTTGTTACAGGCAATGGTGATTGTAGCGGACAGGAAAAAAGATCCAGTGCTAATGTCCTTAACCTCGACAATGTTTTCGTCCCACAGCAACAGGATGCCACCACGAGTACCAATGGTAGGTCGTTGCGCAAAACTTTTGAGCCTTAGACCATCGAGTGAGGAAGCCATGAAGAGATCGACCTGTTCGAGCTTGGTCTCCTACAAACAGACTAAATGGCAAGGCGTGGCAGTGATGGTCTCTCAGATGGTCGATCGGCGCTTGGGCCAGTTCAATCCACGAACATTCCAGTTCAGGATACTCAGATTTTGATCAATCATATTAAAACTTGGAACACATTAATTTAGCATCAGCAAGTTGGGACATAGAAAGTAGAGGTTGCCTGTGACTGATATAGCACAATCCATAGAACATCATCAGGTTGCATAAACTGTAGCGGTTGCAGTACATCAGCAGATAACAACAGTAGTCACAACGGCTACAAAGCACACACACGTTTGCCTTGCCAGGGCTACAAGGATCAGGTATCTTCAACGATAGTAGGAAACAGGCACACACCCACACAGACAGAAAGTACTAGTTGGTCTTGGCTAGCTACATCATCAGGGCCCATAGCAGCCCAATCACGCCGCCTCACTGGCGACCTCTCCATTCGCGGTCTGCAGTTCTGTTCCGGACGCGCCTCCATGTTCCACCAGTGCATCCTCCACGTCCTTCGCAAGATCACAGTCAAGATTGAAGAGGGCCCGAAGGGCCGAAACTGTGATGTCAGGAAGTTGTCCCTGGAACATGGCAACAAATTTGCTAATGGCTTCTTCAGTAACTTCTTGCCCTTCGTTGATGATGCCCAGGCGCTGACAGAGGAGTTTCTCTGCCAGCTACGCCACTGGAATAGTCCTCTTCTTTGCTTGAAGACGCGGGCTGCAGCGGTTGAGGTTGAAGCCCGACACACCAGCGAGCGTCTTCCTCCTCGTCTTGGGCGGCCTGGGCGGCGTAGAGCTCGGCGCTGACAGCAGGGGCAGGGCACAAGGCACAAACAGCGGGGACTGCGTGGGAGGATCAGTAGAGTTGGTCGCGGCAGGGATGACTGGCGGGGTGGACATCAGGATGAAAATCGGCGTGGTCAGCTCTGCAACAAAAGGCGAGCCATGGGATGCTGAAGCAGCCAACATCAAGGGTGGCGTAGCAATGCCACAGGGACACGCTGGAGCTGGCATGGGATGTAGCTGGATGATGTCCAGCACCGTTGTACGAGGGGAGGCATCCTGATGCAGCATTGCAGGGCCCACCACTGCCGGCCTCTCCTGAGCACCAAAGCAAGGGGCGATCCAGCTGAACCAGGAAGCGTCGCCAGGAAAGGAAGAGACTTGCACTGCCGGCCTCATGTTACAATGATATCATAGTTTTGAGGGGCCGGATTTGAGGTATTCGGTTGTGGACACGGCCATTTGAGTGCTGACCGGCCACTGTTCATGAATGTATCCACAGACATTTAAAGGGCTAGATTTACTATGTCCGACTGTAGATGTTCTTACCTCTCGAGCCTCTTGTAGCTAGCCAGGATGTAAATATGTTTGAAGCTGCCTTAAAAAATAAACCAACATTTATGTGGTTAATTATTGTACATGCAAAATGCGGCGTACATTTCAGCGACTAGCTAGGCGCTAAACTATCGATGGGGGCATTTTGTTTACCTCCTTTCTAACAGCTGGCTGTAGAAAAGATCACAACGAACTGATGAACGTCAACTCGTTGCTGCCCATGACACGTCCAAGTTTAAAATCCCTCTAGATTGTAGGCTCAGTAAGTGTAGCTACGCTCGCCTTATTTCACTTTCGTGTTCACGGTGATTGCAAATTCACAGAGCGACCACACAAGCAAACTGCCCAGAAAATATAAAAATTGGACGTAGGATTATTCATGGTAATTTATGTTGGTGCGAGGATGATAAATTTAGTTGTGAGCCCGGTAAAATTTTCTTTTAGAAAAAATGAACGGAGGTGGATTTGCCATGCTCATCAACTAAACTTGCAACCATCAACAAACATAATTTGTCATGAAAACGTTCGACTTCCATGTCTAAAAATCTTGCACTGGATATTCGGGTGCAAATATATAATGAGAGCTTTTGCGCCACTTACCCTCCGGGAGATCTCGTGGATTATCATGACACTTGATGCTGCTCAGAGTGAACAAAGATGATGAATACTTCATGCAACTGAAAAGCGTAACAAAGGTGGGTTAATTTGGTCAGCCAATTTCTACAAAAGCGTTTCCCCTTTGGTCTATCATACAGTACAATGTACGTGTATGTTCAGCATGTCTACTGTCTAGCCACAGTGCATGGATGACACCATACATACCTGAACTGTGCCAGTACCTACCGAGAAAAAAAGATGATTAAAACCACAGAGAGAGACCACACATTTACACATGCATCATACACATACCCTACCTTTCCTTATATAGGTATAGTTTCCCCTGGCTAGAGGGCACCTAAACGCAGCTAGGCTACCTACCATCCGTACGACATATACTATCGCGGTAGACGACGGCCAAGCAATATTGCAACTGTCAACAGCACATCATGAGAGAAGAGCCGCTGCTGCTGGTCCAGTCCAGCAACGGATTCATGTGCAAGAGAACAAGATAGCTAGCTACCATGCAACACAACCAACAAATGCAAATTATGAACCAAGCCAAAGTATACAGTGCAGAAAAAAAAGAAGCACATGCATGGTAATCATAAGTAGACGTCCATGTTATGTGTATGTATGAATGTATATCTCACCTCTCACCGAAAATCAGCAACCAATTCACATGATCACACCCATCCAATGGACATACCAAACAAGTTACAAACCTATGGGCTGTGTTCAGTTTCTGCTTTCGAGTAATCTACCAGCATGTGTGCGTGTGTGCGTGTGTGCAGTTGTGTTCACAGGCCGGCCATAAAGTAGACTGCTACTCGTCTGAAAAAAAGAGCTTAGCTGGAGGTTAGATTGTGTTGGTAGGCCATTGCTCTCTGATCATCGACCGACCACCAAGTCACACAGTATACGCATGAGATGCAATGCATCATATTCATATATATATTTATGCATTAGTGTTTAGTATACAGCAATTAAAACTGATGGCGTTGGTTGATTGGTAGTACTGTCCATTTTATGTAGACAGGCGGTTAGTTGATATAAACTGATGCTATACTAGGTATGGACCATTCTACGTATCAATTAAGCTGACATCTCATCACGATCTGCTATTTAAATGCATTTTGCAGAATTGGACAAGTGTACAGCGGCCAGCAACTGATGCAGACTCTGTTAAGTCGTAGTACTACTATGCAGGAGGCCTTGAAAGCTATCTATAATTGTATCGGTTGCTTCCAATATTTAAAGTTCCAGGCACACCCAAAGATTCGAAATACAAATAGAATTCACACAAAAACACAAAAGTATCGAAGAAAGAAGCATGAAATTCCCCCAAAACAACACAAATGAGCAACAACTAGCAAATTCATTATTTTATACTGAACGTGTGTGGCCTAGTTTATTCATCTTGATAACATAAGTCTGAGGAATATATTAATCGTCAAAGATCATGATGGAGGGCACATTGCGCATATCTTATTTCTCTGATGCTGACCTTTATCGTTATGAACTGGTTAGCCATCTCTGAGCAACACTATGCAGCTGTTAACAATGGAGACAAGGTGTTTTGTCACTGCCCTTTGTCCTCTTTTGTTGCCGTTTCACTTCACATCCATGCATGGGAGTGGAGGACAATAGTGACCTACCGACCTACCAAGTCACTGGCACCAAGAGCTGAGCTTAACTAACTGCTCGTCCTAGCTCACACCATCGTGTTGCATGCATGCGCTTTTTATCCTACGAAAAGATGCATCTCTTCAATCACTTGCCCCCACCTTAATCTTACTTTTCTCCTTTCGTAAAGAGACAAAGCAATACATCGTGAGCATCTGATACTTTCCCTTTGCCGTAACAAACCTAGCTAGTCGTTAATCATGCATGCATAAATGCAACGTGAAGGTGTAGCATGCATCACACTAGTGCTTAATCTGTAGGCCAGATTGAGAAGTGGTGAAAACAATAGACCACACATGCTTCACATTCCATTACTTTATTCCTTTTGAGGGGACAAAGGAAGACCAAGCTTGGTGAAAGCAAACCAATCATACACGTATGCATATATGTGCACAATAATAGAATTATTACAAAGGGGGGAAGAAATAGCAGATCATGCAGGCCTGAGATATTCTGATATGGGTACAGAATTGGTGGTGTGCAAAGTGACAGGGGAGCTAACTAATTAATCGAGCTGGGTATGCATGCAGGATATTTTGTGTGAAGGCAGCAACTTAAGATGGAGAGCATGGGCAATATGGAGTAGTAAATTGGTGCAATAGAGTAGTAGTAGGGTCCAGATCTTTGGTAGGTTATGTTAAGCATGTTCATGGGCAGATACGAACAAAACATACGGCCCAATGATGCAGGAGGCCCGCCTGTATGCATGGTACGGTTCATCATTCAATTTTGCCTCCAACAAGTCCTTTGGATTCAGAAGAATAGGGAGTGTGGAGGAGACAGGTCGGACGCTTTCGCACTAATAAAGGGGTATTTCTGAATTGGCACTGTGATTGGCCAGGTTTAGGAGGTAGCAGCCCTCCATCTTAGCACACTAGGTGATTTTAAAGCAGTAGGGGCATCGACCCTAACACCTAGTGGGATATTAGGCCCCGGGTCTGAGGCACGACACACTGGTGAACACTGATTATCAAGTCCTTCAGAGTACAGAGTAGTACTGTCCTGAGTACACATTGATTCCTCTCCACCTGCTGGTGTCTCTTGGTCCTTGCTAAGCAGTGCAGGCAAATCACTGATAAGCCTCTGACGAGAAACCTCCAGGGTACAAACATTTTATGAGGATGAGCATGTGCGTGGAGAGAGAAATGATCTGATGGGTGTGCTTTCTTCCTGGCAACGTTGCATGTGTGGCTTACCGGTGAAAACGATTCACAACGAACGGGCCACTTGGTTCTCTTGTTCGTTTGTGTGGCTCTGAGGAAGTGATCATGTGTGGTTTCAGCTCGAGACGTACGTGTTCCAGCGAAAGGAATGCAGCACCTAACCTAAGGAATTGTTAATTGAATGATGAAGATATCAACATCGATCCTAGCACAGTTAGAGAAGGGGTAGGTGCGCCTTCACTATTGGCAAATCGATTTTTGTTTTTGGTCAGCTTTTGTTTATGCCGTTCAAATCTATCGGCATAGCCTGTAAAGGCGATCGCCCGCCCATGGAGACAAAATGAATATTCTGTTGCAACTGAGAAACATCCTTCACCAAACGCCAAATGAATATCTTGGTGCGGCCTCAACTAAAAAAAGCATTTCCATAATATGCTATAGTACATCGAGTTGCACATTCTAAATGCAGGCCCAGATGGAGCAGATGTCCTATGCAGATACGGCTACAGGATGTGCAGGATGAGTGTTCTTTTACGTTTGAGTGTACCCAGGGCTATAGGTGTTAACTACTAGCAGTAAGTAAAACAATCCCCTGTGTAAATCTAGAAGGTTGCAAAAGTTCAAGCAAATTAACTACTCGAATCATTCATTGCGTTAAAAACAAAATGAGAATACCTTGCGGTTCAAACTTTTAAGTGATTTCAAGATCTATTTTACCAAAAGAAATAAAAGAGTGGCATAGATTAAGAACCATACCTATTTTGACTTAGCTTGACACGAGAACGGAAGCTGGATTCCAGCCATGCATATATGGAACTCTCCTAGGGTATTCAGTCTTTCACCAGCAAGTGTGAAACCTTCTCCAGCCTGCAACTGCACAGAGCACCCTCACCCAGGGGAAAAACAGCACAGAGCATCCTTATATCAGAAAAAAAGAACAGAGGACATTGCCACTTAGGAAAGGAACCAGATGATGTACATCAACCTCTCTGCTAGGGCAACAATTGACAGATCATAGTAGGTCATTAAAATAACTCTGAAAATGTGATATCCAGATTCCAGGAAAGTTATGTTCAGTTATACTGTAATCCAAAACTTTTCTTACACCAAAGTTATGCCT
Organism: Aegilops speltoides; assembly: GCA_021437245.1. NCBI lineage: Eukaryota > Viridiplantae > Streptophyta > Magnoliopsida > Poales > Poaceae > Aegilops > Aegilops speltoides. Next base: position 316,378,738 of record CM038141.1, read on the forward strand.
AGCAGAAATTTGTACTACAGGAGCGCATGAAGAAACCACTCACACACACCTTCCAGTAGGACATTGATGATATGCACAAAATAACAAAACAAGTTTGGAAGAGTTGCCGAAATTTCCTTAAGTTTTTTTCTCGTATGATTTACTGTACAGCATATGTAACACCTCTACTCAAGGCAAATTTGGAAGTTTGAGCAATTACTCGCAGAGCAGCAGCAGCAGGATCAGATGCCGAGCTCAAGACAACACATTCTTTGCTATGACGTACACCATGCACAGCATAGCAGCAACTGCCAGGAGCTTTTTGGATGCAAGAATTCTGAGATTGATCCTAATCTTGTGCGTCCTCATGAACTGCAGGATCCATTGTGCCGCCACAGTGAGCAACGTAAAGACACCGACAAGCACCATTCTGGCAGCATCCTTTGGGCCTCCAACTCTGCTTGGTTCATTTTGATCGATCTTGATGATGGTTGGGCCTGTCGGGGCAGCATCTGCATCAGCATGTACAAGTCGAAGGGTTTCATTGAGCCAAGCTGAAAAACATATCAGCGGCCTTGCAAGCCAGGCCACTTCAGTGTCTGAGATGGGCCTCAACATCCAGTCACCGCTATATTTCATATCAGCCAGTTTGATTTTCCCTGGGCTTGGATGTTTAGGTACGAATAGATCACCACGTCCATGATGCTGCTTGTGTTCTCCCTCTGGAAGATTCTTCGCCTGGAAGCTTTCTACATGCTTGTAGAATACCTTCCTCATATTAGATTTGATTACATCCAAAGTATGGCGAGTTCGCATAGAATCACCTGGTAAACGTTGAATCTCAGCCTCAGCCCTTAGCAACAGTAACTAGACAAAATGGAAAATAACAAGTTAGTATTCAGGGAAATGTGTAATGACAGGAGCAGAATTAAGGAGAAAAAAGAAGCAGCATTAATAATCAACCATAGAATAACAGAGCCAGTAATGTTGTTTGCCAAATCAATAGGCGATCACTAACAATCTTTTGTTCAACATGTAGAGATTTTTCAGCTTCGAAAACTGCTTATGGTTATAGAAACAGATCTTGGTGTAAGTAAGCATAATTATAGACTACTATTCTATTAATTATAATTGCATAGTAATATATGCACCTGAAGCAAGTTGTAGGCCCCGTCATCATCAAAACTGAAAAGCCTTAGGTTAGAGTTCTTCGCCATATGCAAGAAAGACCCATCAGTGCTATGTTTTGACAACCCATCCTCCCAGTCCTGAAACCATACAGGCATATCAAAGTTAGATTAGAAACACTTCTCAGCATTATTAGTACCATTGTACTTCTGTAGATTTTACATAAAATCCAGTACCGGAGTGCACTAAAAATCCCAAAAATAGGTGCTTGCATTCCAAAGGAAACAGTCAATGATAATCTCATGTATCCAACTTCCTACCTGTAGCTGCTCACGGATAGTTGGCACATACTTGAGCACATCATCCAAACAACATGACTGGGAATCAGAAACTCTAGAATGATAAGCAGCATCAACTTTGTAGATAAGCTCCAATAATTCCGAGGAACCCAAAACTTCCAATACCTGAACAATGAAAACAGCAGTAAAACAGCAAATGGACATTAGTTCAACAAATATCAAGTACTGAAAGGCTTAGTTTTGTGAAACTCCTTTCATGATTTGAGTAAAACTTCTGATTATCACATTTAGCAAAATTCAGACCTGTCCGGGTAATAGTAACATGCATTATGTATAACAAATGCAATATTACAGTTATATGATTCAAAGTTGGGCATACTTCTGGAAAATATGACCCAATAAGTCTGTACTAACCTTTGATACCATTTGCAGCACTGAAGCGACATCAGAATGAATAAACTTATGAGCAAACCCCAAGAAATGGACTACCAGTGAACTATAGAACAAATAGTTGGACAGCACGAAGCCCTGCCATGCTGGAGAGTACCCTACATCACACCTTTGCATTTGTCCATCACTAACGCAATTCACATTTCGCCCACCAGGAGGTGGCAGATCGTACTCATTCAAGTCATCCTGCTGAGCCTTCCATGGTTCCATATAGAACATCCATGCAGAAAAAACCTGAGCAATGTTCTTGATATCTGCATCCCTGGAGCAGAACATGAACGTCCTTAGCACAAACCGATACAATGGTCTCTGCATCAATGGATTCCAGTAGCCAGCGGGACTGTCACATGACTCCTTCCTTAAGAGCATTCCATCAAACACATTGCCTGCATCAGCGAGTTTGCAAACACTGCTCCTGTTCAAATACATCACCAACAGCTTCACTGCATCGCCAAGTCCTGGAGCTGGCAGTCTCTCGGACAGTGTAGGATTTGCACGAGACAAAAGTGACAGTAAAGGCAACCCATAGGAACGGGAAGTCCGAACAGGCAGCGGCGAGAAATCGTCCCCAACAAGCCAGAACTGTACGAGTGTGTGCACGAAGAACTCGGCTCGCCTGAAGGATCCAGCAGCGTCCACACCGTCTCTGACATTCCGATGCAGCAATGTACCAAAACCACCGCGGGGCGGGGCGCAGTCGCTGGGCACGAACTCCTTAAGGTAGGCGTACAGAAGCTTCAGGTACAGCGATCTATCGGGCTTCCGATCCGGATTGCGGCCAGCCGTGGATGCGAGGGTGGACACCCAACTCTCGAGGAGAACGCGTGGCTTAAGCGAGGGTTTCGAAGTGGAGGTCGATGGTTTCGAGGCGCCGGCGGCAGCCTTGGCCGTGGCGGCGGAGATGGGGTAGTACGCGAACCAGAAAAGGTAGTACTCGAACACTGAGAGATGAAGCTTGGAGCCGACGCGGCCGGCAAGGAGCGGCGAGATCACCTTATCGGAGGAGGCCGCGGTGGAGGATAGCGCGAAACCGAGCCAATCGGGGAGCCGCTCGCGCGGGAACGTGAAGCGAGCGAGGGAGTGGCGATCCGCGGCGGAGATGGCGACGAGGAGCGGCCCGGAGGGGGCGAGGAGCGACGCGATGAGGTCGGCGAGGGCGGCGTCGCCAGCGGCGAGATCGAGGAAGCACGGCGAGGCGGGGGAACTGGAGACGAACAGGCGGAAGAGGAGCGCCGGGAGCGCGTCGGCGAAGAAGGCGCGCGGCTGGTCTGCGCCGGAGTGATGGCGCCGGAGGAAGTCCGCGACCGACGAGACAGCCTCCGCCGCGGCCCGCGGCGCGGAGGCGGCGAGGACGGCCGCCGCGAGGCCGGCCGCGGAGTCGGTCGCCGGCGGCATATCACCGCCGTGCGGAGGGGGGCACGCGGTAGGGTTTTTGGTGGGGAATTTTGGGGGGCGAGGCGAGGCGCGTTGGGGAGCACGAGGGGATTTGAACCGGAACCGGAATGGGAATGGAGCTTTCGAAGATTTCGGAAATGGCGCCCTCCGCAAAGCGTTTCCTCCACGCTCTCTCCCACTCGCCCCGACCGTTTTGCGTCTGGGTGAACTAGAGCACCTCGCTGACCGCTGGGTCCAGAGGTGCACGGGGTCCGCCTGTTGGTGGGTATGGTTGCGGGTCAAGGTCCTGGGTCGAGTAATGCAATAATGATGTGGCTCGGTGTTGGGTTTGTGGAACGGCAACGGCAAGCTGTGTGTTGGCTTGAAAAGGACGCTGTGGTCTTGAATTGGGCTGGGCTCCTGGCCACGCTTATGTCGAGGCCTGTGGCCCAGCCCAAGTTTATACCTTGCGCACAACCCTAGCCCAATCCAACTCAAACCTTGACACCCAAAAAAATCAATCTAGGATTTTCTGCGTGCCGTCGTCACCGCCGCCATCTGAAAAATTTAGGTCCCCTCGCCTTCAACTATCATCTTGGCGCTGATAGGCGGGGGACTTCGGATTTTCAAGACCTTTATGTTCTTCGTCAAAGTGCAATGCTCATCAGAGTTGTGTGAGGATAAGTTTCCTCTCGTTTTTTTGACGGTGCCATGAGATTAGAGAGTTTTATGTCCTCGCAGATTTGATTATTCGGATCCGATGAGTTTATGTTGTTGTGTCAAGCTATTCTGTTGGTTTGATTCTTTGTGGAGGTGAAATCTTTCATCGACACAGTGGTGAAGATATAGTGATTCGACGGCATGCATTTCTAGGGGATCATCCCGGGACCAAATGCGTTCATCGATTAAGGTTTCCCATCTTTTTTAGATGGGCGACTCAAGACGCTTTCAAAAACCATTATTGGTGATGTTTGTGCGGGTGAAAGAATGGCAACATCGTTGCTCCAGTCTAATTGCAGACTCTTTAACAAAGTCTTTGGAGTATTTCTTCGAGCAGAGGTTGATACCGCAAAGAAGCTGTTTACAAGAGATTTCGTTGTAATTCTAGTCATAGGAGTTACTTTTGTATTTTCTTGAATCATATGTCCAAATCAATGTACATGTAATTGTCATGACTATAAATAAAAATTATATAAATGTTTCTAAGAAAACTCCAGCCACGATCCGGTCAGAGCTGGCCAAACGGGCAGGCCCGGCCCGCTGTAAACGTGCATGGCACGGCACGGCCCGCCAGGGCACGATTAATAGCCGATCCGTGTCGTGCCGGCCCACATGCTGCAGGCAGCAGCCTAAGCACGGCATGAGATATAAGTGGGTCGGCCCGTGGCACGCTTAGGCACCCCGGCCCGTGTCGATTTGTTTCTTTTTTCGCGAAATACGTGGAAAATCAGGGGGAAAGGCCAAAAAATGTAAAAATACGGTGAAGTATTTAAAAAGTTTAAAATTACATTTTTTTTTTTGCATTGTAATACATGTCTCATTTATATCATAAGGATCATAGCATAAGCCACGTACACACCGACTTGACAAAATTGAAAAGACAGCAAAATGCTACAAAAGTATACATGCACTACAAAATTATTGAACATATTAGAGTACTCCCTCCATTCCAAAATATAGTGCGCTGCGCTTTCCGAGGTCCAACTTTGACAATAAATTTAAGCAACGAGACCGACTGCGGCGGGAGAAAAAAATATATAATTGAAAACTTCTTTTGAATACGAATTCACTGGTATAACTTTTGCTTCTGTCACAGTCGGCCTCGTTGGTTAAATTTATTGTCAAAGTTGAAGCACGAAAATAGAGAAAACACTATATTTTGAAACCGAGGGAGTATTAGGTATTTATATATCTACTACCCCTATAAAAAGAAGAGAGGGGCAGATCCAAACAATCAGATCCATCCGTCTACAAGATCTAATGGCTCCTAATCCTTCGATGTTTAACGCTGCAAGCCACGGGTTAATCCACTAATCCATGGATCGCTGACCCACCACGCCGTTCGCAAAAAAAACCGTTGCGCACCACGCAAGCACGACTTCCGCCCGCTCGCCCCGCAAAAAAAAAGGACTTCCGCCCGCCCCTCCTCATCCACGCCCGCACGCCAGCCGTTCACCACAGCACGGGCGGGCCGCCCATCCTCCCGCCGCCTCCCGCCGTTCGCCGCCCGCATCATCCTCCGCCCCGGTCAATCATCCTCCGCTCAGCTTGGCCTCCCCCATCCTCCCGTCGTTCGCTAGCCGCCCTCCCGCCGTACGCCGCCTACCGCGCCATACGCCGTTCGCTAGAGATGCGGGCGGGCGGTTAATTTGGCAGCGATGGCGAGTTCGTCGCGACGGTCGCCTAGGATGCCGGCCGATGGATGCGGTCAAGCCGTCTCGGCGGCGGCGCATCTTCGGAGAGAGGGAAGAGAAGAGAGTCTGGCGGCGGTTGAGAAGTGCTTCGCCGCGAAGAACTCCGATGGCCGCTGGCGTCTGGGGTTGGATGGGCGCTTCCGCGCCGCAGCCGTCCTCGCGACACCACCTACCAAAGCATTGCCGCTCGGGCCGCCCGGTAAGCGCGACGTCGCCGCCTCCCTACCCACGCGACGATGTCGCTCCCGCCTCCTCCCCGCGCGACACCACCTTCCCCAAGAGCGCCCACCCCGTCGTCCTCCTCAGTGCCTCCCTCTCGCCTGCCCGCAACGCCTGACACACGCACGGCCCACACTGGAGCACGCCGCCCCTCGCTGCCCGGTTTTCTTCTTTTTTCCGCCGCACCGTCTGAAATCTGCCCGGTCTGGATATACATAAGCGGTTGAGAGAGAGCACAGAAGACGCACTGTGGATTGTGGAAGAGGTGCGTGAGGACAACACCCTCTGTGTTCTTACTACGTGTCTACTTTCTCTCACACACATATGTGTATCTATACTGGTTCCCTGCAGGAAGAGGACATGTTGGATCTAAGCACCTGTGGGAGGAGCATAAGCATAAGGAGGCATCCATGAGACAAGATTTTTTTTTAATTCGTATTTCTATGTCTGCCTGATGACATTAGTTAATTGGTAATATTAAGTCAGTGCCATACATCACTGATGAAACAGTTGTTTTTCCCATTTAGCAAAGAAATTATGATCTGTTCCTCTACCAATAATTGTAAATTAGTCATGACACCCAGTCTAGCACCTGTCATGTTGTTTGATTTGTCTCTCTCTCTAATTCTCTATATATATGTTCTCATGAGTGGTCATCATTTTACATGACGATTTCCAAAATACGAATACACTGAAAGTTAATTTGATTTTTCATAAATGTGTCCAATTTTGGATGTATAAATTAATTTTAATTTGGCATCCCATTCCATGCCAAGAATCAAATGACAAGCTGAATTTGTTCCTCTGTAATGGGGTTCAGTAGCTTCCCTCTCCTGAATTATTCTTGTTGTAATTTCATGGTTATGCAATTATCAGTCTTCTCTTACTCATTTCACGTGTCCATAGTTAGCCAGCAACTGAAGGTGGGTCATGTATTTTAGCACAGGTCCGATGTGGCGGTTGTCAACTTATTCCAACTGTGAAGAATGGTAGTTGTTGCGGATGAATTTCTGGTCTCGCATCTCCTTATTTCAGGTCTTGCACCATGGGCGGCTGAGCAAGCTGACGCGTGCTTCTCGGAGGAGGGCCATGTGACGGCCAGGCCGGCAGACATAGCCAAGTAAGACCAAGTGCTAGATATTGTCATGAGATAAATTTTGACGGATAGGATTTTAATAAGTTAGTGGTGTAGGTCGAGATGACAAAGAGATTGGTATGCACAATGTGTAGACAGAATATGATACATTTACATTAACGGGTCTAGGCTCGGCTGGAGAGCTTTAGGCTTTTTATTGATTAAGCTTAACACTTCTGCTCACTCATTATTACTCTGTATTCATCAAAATTATTTATTTTGTACTATATTGTAGCATGTTCGACGAACTCAAACAGAGACGGCCATGGTGCTAGCTGATAGCACTTGCTAACTTAAAAAGTTTGCATGCCTTTTCTCTAATTATATGAGAGTTTCTTACCAACTATTGAGCCTACCAGTTTTAGATCTATGCCTCTAAGGCCACTACTCAACTTCAGGTCGGTACTTTGCTGTAGAGTATACCTCCATAATTCTCCATCGAAGATACTAAAGTTTGTTGATGATGATTTGTTTCAGGATATGCGGTACAAGGGATTCGAGGCAGATTGAGGAAGGAGCTGGAGCAGGTGGTGGATTAAGGAAGGAGCTGGAGCAGAGACATGCATAAGTATTTAGGTTGATAGACATGCATAAGTATTTAGGTTGATGCACAAGTCAATTTATAGTAGGATTATGAGGACAATCAACTGAGCTCCAACAACTTATCTGCTATTTTCTTTCTTAACCATCAGACCGAATAGTTATGTTTGTTAAGTTTATGTAAACAATCATACTTCAGACCTTTTAAAGCAAAGCAATCTGTAGAACTTGTAGTGAAAGCAAGGCTTATCATTCAGGGTACTTGTTGTGACCTGTGACGGAAAAAGCAATCTGTAGAACTTCATTTTGCACGATCCTGTGCCTTTTTTATATATAGTGTCCCATCTAGGTTAACTGTTGGGATGGAACCTTTGAAGGCTGGTTTAGTCTGGTCAATCTTATCAATGTATGAGGAAAGTCTGCATTCCGATCAATGTAGATGTCAAGCTGGAATAAAACATTCAATAGCTTCTCGGTATGGACATTGTTCTCTGATTTCATTACTCGCCATGGTTTTAGCTTTGTCACATATGGAAAATCATCATCCAGCTACATCTCCCCTAGAATCAGGGAAACGTTCCCCATTTAAAGACCAAACATGCATAATCTATTTAGAGTTTCAGTTTGTTTTTTGTCTGACATCTCTGTTGCCTCTGTTATATTACTAAATTGCTTCCTTTGAATCTGATTGTCGGGTACTGGTGGAGATGTGGAACTCAAGAAAATATAATAGATGGAGATTATCGGCTTCTGTCGAGAAATTGAGTTGAGCCAAGCTTTTTGTTCTTTTACTCTGTCTTTTCTTCTTAGAGAAGTTAACACACCTTGTACAAACCTGCCCTGCAGGTTAGTGACCGGAGGCTATGTAAGTAAATTGTAATGCTACACCTTCAGAATAGAGCTAGCTCATTTGATTGTCAAAAGTGGCCCCTTAAAATTGTTTCATGTTAAGATTTTACTTCAGAATATTGGTTCAATACCATTAAATTTTTTATGTGAGATATTTGTTTTGTATTTTAGTAGTCGTTCAAGTGTGAGTTATGTTTATCTGTAACACGTAATTGACTACGGAAATTTCATGATACCTTATCAAGGCCATTTGCAGGTTTATATAAGCATTTGGTTAGCAACCTCATATTATATGGTATCTGTAGATTTAACTATCTCTTTATCTTTTTCCCTAGGTTTTAGTTATTCATTGCTTACACAATGATATTTAGACCAATTGCAGAGTTGCATCTCCACGTACTTAACACAATGCAAGGTTGCTTTTCAATCATAACTAGATTTCTTTTTCTTTTGCAGCCTATCAGACCATATGATGTCTCATTTATGGAAAAACTACTTGAGTGACATAACAACATTGTGTATTAATCAAATTTATATATTTGTGGTCAACATTTAACGTGCGTTGCACGTACAGCTTACTAGTTTCAAAATAAAAATAAACGAGTCGTGTCGTGCAGGCCCGCGTGCCCAGCCTCCAGGCCCAGGCATGGCCCATGGTGTGCCGCGTGCCGGGCCTGGCCCGTTTAGCCAGGGCCGTGCCGGGCCGTGCCGTTCCTGTGTACTACCGGGCCGGCCCAGTTAGCACGGCCCGTTTGGCCAGCTATAGATCCGGTATCCAGCCCAGACCTACGTCGGATCTGGGCCAGGGCCTATAAACTAGGGGCTGGCTCGAGCCTGACCCCACCCAACAAGGCAACCACCACATTCCTGGCTCCAACTCCTACATCGTGCGTATTCCAACTCCGGTAGCGTACTCCTCCTCTGAAAGAACTCCGGTGGCGTACTACTAGAAAACAGCAGAGACGGCTGTGCCCTGCTCCTCCTTCTCGCCGGTGCCTTCTGCTCGAGGCAAACGAAACTCATCCTCCTCCTCCTCCTGCCCCTCTCTCCCACGTTTCCCCCTTCGTCTCCGTCGACAGGAAGCAACCAGGAGAGGCGAGGCGGCGACGATGCAGATGAAGCAGAAGGTCTACGAGCTCTACAAGGGGACGGTGGAGCGGGTCACGGGCCCGCGCACCGTCTCGGCGTTCCTCGAGAAGGGCGTCCTCTCCGTCCCCGAGTTCATCCTCGCCGGCGACAACCTCGTATCCAAGTGCCCAACCTGGTCCTGGTGCGTCCCCTCGCCTCCGCGGTTCAGGGATTTGGGGGGTGGGGCGTCTGATTGATCTGATCGTTTGGTGGGTGTCTGTGTTGTGCAGGGAGGCGGGCGATCCGAGCAAGAGGAAGCCATACCTCCCCTCCGATAAGCAGTTCCTCGTCACCAGGAACGGTATGCTGCTGTCGAATTGAATTGCGTCAAGATGTGATCCATACTTCCTGTCTAGTATTTCGTTCAATTTGGTGGATGCTGCGCTGGAGGATAGAATTCATTGTTATCCCCATGTATCGATGGGTAGTTACAAGCGTAGCAAGCATGTTTGTCTAGGCATATTTCTGTACTACTAGTCGAACATAATTGGCTGATGAGTGAAAAAGATAAATAGCGACATAGCTAGTAGAACGGTCCTGGCTTCAGAAAAGCTGAGTTGGTTGCTCATTATATTGTTCTTATTACAAGTGGACTCCTAAATTCGCTTTCCTTGGCAGTGCCCTGCCTAAGACGAGCTGTGGCCGTCGAGGAAGAGTATGATGCAGCGGGAGCTGAGGTTGTTCTCGATGATGATGAGGATGGCGAAGGCTGGCTCGCAACACATGGGCTGCAAGGTTCATTTCTCAGTGTCAATGCTGCTTTGTTCTACACTGCGGATTGTATGGGCTGAACTCTTTTTTGTTTCTTCTGTTGGTAATGTTTAGCATCAGAGTCAAAAGAGGAGGAAGACATACCGTCTATGGATACATTGGACATAGGGAAAGTCGAAGAGATCAAATCTATCCCCTCCTACTTTGGTGCTAGTGAAAAGCCAGATGAGGAGGAGGATATACCTGACATGGACACCTATGAAGACACAGGAGATCATTCCACAGTGAGGCCATGACGAACCTATCATTGATATGCTAAGCAAGGCTGACAAAGTTCAAAACTGTTAACAATTCCTGTTTTGCCTTTCTCATCTCATTTCAGGCTACCCCTCAGCCTTCATATTTTGTCGCAGAAGAGCCTGATGATGACAACATTCTTCTCACCAGAACATATGATGTTAGCATCACGTAAGCTCCTTTATCTTATCTGTTTATTTTGATTTTAACTCTTTTGTATAAATTCGGTAGTGCTAGTGCCTAGTTGTTTGATTGGTGTGTAGTTATGTACTAGTCGTAGCCACAACTATGCATAAGTGGAAATTTATGTGTTCTTCTAAAGCCGGCCTGCTTGGGGCGCAGTGAGTTATGGTTCATGTGATGCACATCCGATTTGCCATATATTTTCCAAGATTTTTTTTAAGAAGTAACTAAATGCTGTTGTGTTGAAGGATTACCATAGTTCATTGCTCAATTAGATCGCCCACTAAGTTCTGTTTGCTTTGTCCTATCATTATTATGTGTTTCACACTTTTATTGGAAAAGTATATAAGTAGTTCTTCTACTGCAGATATGACAAGTACTACCAAACTCCACGTGTCTGGCTTACAGGCTATGATGAGGTAAAGTATTTGTGCACACAGGGACTGCATTTTACCTGTAGTTATTGTTGTCTTGCTTGCTGCATCTAAACTTGATGTGCTTTATTTGTTTGCCATTGTAGGCAAGAATGCCATTAAAGCCTGAACTTGTGTTTCAAGATATCAGTCAAGACCATGCACACAAAACGGTAAATTACTAGCTATCTTGTTTTATCTACCTCTGTTTTCTGGCATGCCATATTTACCTCGGTTTTCTGACATGTCAAGTGAAATACGCAAATAGCTAAATTATTCCACATCAGTAAGTCAGCATCCGTGACTTCCTTAATAGTCATGCTTATAATTTCTACTTAGCCTCCAGTGTCATATAAAACTGTGCATATTAACCCAAAGAAGCAGAAAGCGTGCTTTAGAAAATACTCGACAATTATTCATTTGTAATTCTTCCATGGTATAGTGTTCCAGAATTTCTGCTACCTTTCAATATTTCGGCATTAGAGTCCAGATATTAGGTGCCCGTTCTGAGAACCTCCGCTCCACAAATCTGCCACGGAGCGGAGCGGGCTGCAGTTCAAATTTCCAGAGCGGTGGAATAGGTGCTCCGCCAGATTCGTGGAGCAGGTGGATTACCAAACAGGCTCTAGGTTTTGCGGTTCTGTTTCATGCATGCTGTGTTATCTGCATCCTGTTATTCAAGTTGTGTTTATATGGTTCGGTAGTAGGCCTTTTGTGAATCATGATAAGCCAATGAAGGCGTCTTCAGTGTAAGTGTTTCCTTAATAGTAGGTTTGTGGTTGTATTTTTGTTGAATAGCCTTCAAATGGCTGTCTCTCGCTTGCGTAGTTTATCCAGCATTTCCATGCCCCCTCCCTTTTCCTACAACTGGCATTGTGGTGGTGCTTAAACCATCAGTTTTTATTTGTGGGTACAGGTGACTATCGAAGACCATCCTCACTTGTTAGTGGGACAGCACGCTTCCGTGCATCCTTGCAAGCACGCTGCTGTGATGAAAAAGATCATTGATGTTATAGTGTCTCAAGGAGGTGCACCAGAAGTTGACAAGTAATGTTCTGTATATGCATATACCATTTGGTTATTGCTTCCATCCATGGTAGAAGGCAGATCGCTCTTCTTGACCGGTATCTAATCCATGACTCCTCTCCTGAATAGGTACCTTTTCATATTTCTCAAATTCATGGCTTCTGTCATACCCACCATTGAGTATGATTACACTATGGATTTCGATCTGGGCAGTACAAGCACATAAGCCGCCCATTGAAGGTATGCCAACAGCAAAATCTCATCTTTTCACATGACACGCACACTGAAATCATATGGTAGAATGAAGAATCCCCCCATGCTTGTTCAGACATCAGAACTCACTCGAGTAACCATACATTTATATCTTCAGAACTGTATAACTACATCAGGTTGTTTTTAGACTGAGAGAGAACACATTTATCTCAAAGCTGTATAACGTATGTTGTTTCTAGATTGAGAGAGATGGTCAGATAGCTGACTGTTTGCTGGCGTTGCAGAAAAGCTGAAACTCCCGAGAAGGCGAGCTGTTCATTGTCGCCGAATAATTGCTGCTCTTCGGAAGGATCTGTACATTGTGTCCGTGTGTGTTGGTTCGTTTGGAAATGAACTTTCAATTGTAAACTCTGATGCTCTGCAGGAAGATTGTGCTGATTGGTCCTCTTACAGTGCGGCGCCGCACTGATATGACATTTGTGATTCTTCGCCAACAAATCTGAATTATCTTGAATCTTGAAAAATCGAAGGATAGATAAAAATTCCCACACTGACATGACATTTGTGATTCGTTTGCGTTCATATTAGCTCTGCCTGGTCTTCAGTCATACACTCATACTTGTGTTTAGGGCCTCTCCAACGCCCCCTCAAAACTTGCACATTATTTGTCCGCTGACATGAATAAGGGAGCAGGTCATACAACCATATCCCCTAAATGTCCGCCTTTTTCCCCCTCAAGTCTGCATTACTCAAAAGGATATCATACCAAATCTTTGAGGAGTGAAAATATTAAAATGCGGCAGTAGTTCAAATGTAAATATTACAATCTAACCAAGTTCTGAAATAAAATAGTTCAAACTTGAACTCAACTTGTGCGATATCATACCAAATCTTTGAGAAGTGAAAATATTAAAATGCGGCAGTAATTCAAATGTAAATATTACTCGAATAGGCCGTTTCAGTGCCCAGGATCATCTGCACCCGGTTAGAAAAAAAATCTTAAAACAAATTCAAAAAATTCCAAGTTTTTTTGTGTGGTAGACAATTTGATGCATGAGGCCCGCTCCAAATGTAAGTCATTTGGGCATTTAAGCAGCTCTCAGCAAAAAAGACAAATCGGACCAAAACAATACGTGAGCAGTAAACATTTTTACAGACCCTCAATTTGTCTTTTTTGCTAAGAGCTCCTCAAATGCCCAAATGGTTTGAAAATTGTAGCGGGCCTCACGCATAAAATTGTCTACCTCACAAAAAAATTGGAAATTTTTGAATTTTTCTAGTATTTGTTTTGATTCTTTTTAAATCGGTGTGAGTGCGAGATGAGCTCGAGTCTTGATGATGGAGCTTCGATATTACTCCTCTATAAAGAAATATAAGATGTTTAGATCACTTCGATATTAAGGAGTACTCCTCTATAAAGAAATATAAGAGTGTTTAGATCACTAAAGTAGTGATCTAAACGCTCTTATATTAGTTTTTGAAGGGAGTACAATCCAATCAAGTTCTGAAATAAAATAGTTCAAACTTGAACTCAACTCTTGCGTATGTTCTAGTTGTTTCCCTTTAACCGTCCACCGATGCTCATTCAGATCTTCTCGATGCCGAATATGTTGATGCATTTGGACAAATTCATCAAACGTGGTTTGATTCTGATTTGGAAGTTGGATATGATCATCCATGTTCCCAAATTTCAGACCACCGGCAGGATCTTCACCCTCATCCTCCACGATCACGCAATATGTCATAACCTCCCACAAGGTTTCTAGATCCCATTGTTTAGCTAGTCCACAAACAACTGTAAAACAAGCTTGCATCACTCAGTGCCTTATCTAAATCCTTTCTAGCTCCTTGTTTTTGGGCAAAGAGAGCTTTTTTCTGACCAACATGCTCAGAGATGATCTTGACGAAGATTGACCACGTAGGATAGATATCGTCAACCAAATAGTAGCCCATGTTGTAGTCATGTCCAATAACAGTATTACTGCACAGTGGAGCCTGTCCTTCAGTAAACCTAACAAACAATGGAGACAACTGCACATTGATGTTATTGTGAGACCCGAGCATGCCACATAAAACGTGTCAAATTCAGAGGCTTTGTGACGCAACTGCTTCAAGAATGACGGTGGACTTTTTAACATGGCCCTGATATTTCCCTTGTACATCTTTTGAGCAGTTCTCCCATCTCTGGTGCATGCAATCAAGAGGTTCGAGCATACCTGGCCACTGATGTCTACTACACAACCTTCTTCTTGTAGACGTTGTTGGGCCTCCAAGTGCAGAGGTTTGTAGGACAATAGCAAATTTTCCTCAAGTGGATGACCTAAGGTTTATCAATCCGTGGGAGGCGTAGGATGAAGATGGTCTCTCTCAAACAACCCTGCAACCAAATAACGAAGAGTTTCTTATGTCCCCAACACACCCAATACAATGGTAAATTATATAGGTGCACTAGTTCGGCCAAGAGATGGTGATACAAGTGTAATATGGATGGTAGATATAGGTTTTTGTAATCTGAAATTATAAAAACAGCAAGCTAGCAAGTAACGAAAGTGAGTGAAAACGGTATTGCAATGCTTCAAAACAAGGCCTAGGGTTCATACTTTCACTAGTGCAAGTTCTCTCAACAATGATAATATAATTAGATCATATAACAATCCCTCAACGTGCAACAAAGAGTCACTTCAAAGTCACTAATAGCGGTGAACAAACAAAGAGATTATTGTAGGGTACGAAACCACCTCAAAGTTATTCTTTCCGATCAATCCATTGGGCTATTCCTATGAGTGTCACAAACAGCCCTAGAGTTCGTAGTAAAATAACACCTTAAGGCACACATCAACCAAAACCCTAATGTCAGATAGATACTCCATTGTCACCACAAGTATCCGCAGGTTTGATTATACGATATGCATCACACAATCTCAGATTCATCTATTCAAACCAACACAAAGAACTTCAAAGAGTGCCCCAAAGTTTCTACCGGAGAGTCAAGACGAAAATGTGTGGCAACCCCTATGCATAAGTTCACAAGGTCACTGAACCCGCAAGTTCATCACCAAAACATACATCAAGTGGATCACGTGAATATCCCATTGTCACCACAGATAAGCACATGCAAGACATACATCAAGTGTTCTCAAATCTTTAAAGACTCAATCCGATAAGATAACTTCAAAGGGAAAACTCAATCCATTACAAGAAGGTAGAGGGGGAGAAGCATCATAAGATCCAACTATAATAGCAAAGCTCGCGGTACATCAAGATCGTGCCACATCAAGAACGAGAGAGAGAGAGAGAGAGAGAGAGAGAGAGAGAGAGAGATCAAACACATAGCTACTGGTACATACCCTCAGCCCCGAGGGTGAACTACTCCCTCCTCATCAAGGAGAGCACTGGGATGATGAAGATAGCCACAGGTGATGATCCCCCCCTCCGACAGGGTGCTGGAACAGGGTCCCGATTGGTTTTTGGTGGCTACAGAGGCTTGTGGCGGCGGAACTCCCGATCTTGGTTCTGTTTTGGAACTTTGGGGATATATAAAAGGTGTTGGCATCGGGAACAAGTCAGGGGGGTCCACGAGGCAGCCACAAGGTAGGGGGCGCGCCCTCCACCCTCGTGGTGGCCTTGGGACTCTTCTGGTCCATCTCTGATGCTCCGTGGGCTTCGTGTGGTCCAAAAATAATCTCCGTAGATTTTTAGGTCAATTGGACTCCGTTTGATATTCCTTTTCCGCGAAACTCAAAAACAAGGAAAAACAGAAACTGGCACTGGGCTCTAGGTTAATAGGTTAGTCCCAAAAATCATATAAAATAGCATATAAATGCATATAAAACATCCAAGATAGATAATATAATAGCATGGAACAATCAAAATTATAGATACGTTGGAGACGTATCAAGCATCCCCAAGCTTAATTCCTACTCGTCCTCGAGTAGGTAAATGATAAAAACAGAATTTTTGATGTGGAATGCTAGCAAGTGCACAAGTTTGATCAATGATAATTTCAGTCACTTTTCTAGCATCATTATGTATCATAAACAGTAGCTCATATCATAAAGCTTCTCATAATCAAGTAACAAACTATTCACATGTTAAAGCATAGACTATAAACTTTCTTGAAAACTAACAAACTATGCTCTCAATCATCAAACAATTGCAATTCATCTTATTTTTAGGAAGGGTCTATGTAAGAGCTTTGGTTTAGCAAATCCCACATACTCAACCATCATATAGTCTTCCATGATTGCTACCACTCAAAGCATATTTTTAGAACAAATAACATCCATCGTACACAGAAAAAGATAGGGGCTTAATGTTTGGCCTCCCAACTTACTTATCATATAGATAATTGTGAACAATAATAATTCATGATCAAATATATTTGAATGGCCATATATGCTTAGATCTTTACCCACCACATGATGCTTGCCAACTAAAGAGTAGGTTGGAATGATAAGGGTAACTACTAACTCTTGCATAAAAGTAAAAGATAGGCCCTTTGCAAAGGGAAGCAGGGATTTGCAGAGGTACCAGAGCTCGAAGCTTTTAAGACAGAGATAAAATAATTTTAAGAGGTATGCTTTCATTGTCAACATAACAACTAAGAGTTCCCAATATCTTCCATACTAGATACATTATAGGCGGTTCCCAAACAGAATGGTAAAGTTTTTAACCCCCCCCCCCCCCACACACACCACCAACAAGCACATTCCACGGCTGGTCCGAAACAACGGATACCGTCCAACTATTAACAATCCTGGGGGAGTTTTGTTTAATTATTTGCAATTTCGTTTTTGATCTTTTGATCATAGGACTGGGCATCCCAATTACCAGCCATTTTCTCGTGAATGATGAGCGGAGTCCACTCATCGTGAGGATAACCCACCTAGCACGGAAGATACTGACAGCCCCTAGTCGCTACATGAGCGATTCAGGCACACAAAACAGATTATTATTTGACGGTTTAGAGTTTGGCACATGCAAATTTACTTGGAACGACAGGTAAATACCGCATATAGGTAGATATGGTGGACGCTCATGGAAGAAACTTGGTTCAAGGATTTTGGATGCACAAGCAGTATTCCCGCTTAGTACAGAGATTTGGCTAGCAAAGGATTCTAAATAGCAAGCACCACATGTTGGAGCATCCATAACAATATAACTTCTATACAATATACCCAAGCATAACTCATTATGTTGTCTTCCTTGTCCAACTTCAACTAATTTGCTCAGGTTTGAAAATAATTAATGGGGCTCACAATCATAGAAGATATCCAAGATAGCATATTTATATCTGAAATCTCTCTTCCTTCAATATTCTTTCATGAATTGTACAAGTGACCAATACTATGTTTGCTAACTTCCAATAAATTTACCACCTCTACTTCTTATATGTGAAGTCATTACTCCACATGGTATAAACATATGAAGCATATATAATTTAAGATTTATGATATTCAATTTATTCAACCATTACTCATAGGATATAAGTGAAGCACATGAGTAATTGACAAACTACTCCAAAAAATATAAGTGAAGATCAATGAGTAGTCGAATAATTATGTAACTATGTGAAGACTCTCTCTCATAAAGAAAATTTAGATCTTAAGTACTTTATTCAAATAGCAAACAAAACAGAATAAAATGACTTTCCAAGGATAGCACATATCATGTGAAGAAGCAAAAACTCAGGCTCAACCAAAACTGGCCGATAGTTGTTGAAGAAGAAAGGTGGGATGCCAACCGGGGCATCCCCAAGCTTAGATGCTTGAGACTTCTTGAAATATTAACTAGAGATGCCTTGGGCAACCCCAAGCTTGAGCTTTTGTGTCTCCTTAATTCCTTTTATATCACGGTTTCCCTAAATCTTAAATACTTCATCCACACAAAACTCAACAAGAACTCGTGAGATAAGTTAGTATAAATCAACACAATAACCTTATCATTCTCTACTATAGCAAATCACTAAAATTATTATTTGATATTGCCTACTAAATGCCTCTGCATATTTAACACTCCTATCCTCAAATAGAATCACTAAACAAGCAAACATATGCAAACAAATGCAAACATAACAGCAATTTGTCTAAACAGGACAGTTTGTAAAGAATGAAAGAGGAATCATACTTCCCTAACTCCAAAAATTCTAAAAGATTACCACACTGTAGAAATTTTGATATTACTCGTTGTGTCAAAAATTTAAGATATTATCATGTTCTGACTATTCACCAATATTCAAAACATAACAACAAACTTTCTGTTTTCAAAACAACAACGCATAGACTTGTAAAAAAAGCATGGTAAAGGCTATACTTGACTTTTTATTGAACTAAAAGATATAAAACATGTCTCTGAATAGCAACAAGCAAATACTAATAAAAGAAAATGACGCACCAAGCAAAACACATATCATGTGGTGAATAAACATATAGCTCCAAGTAAAGTTACCGATGAACGAAGACGAAAGAGGGGATGCCATCCGGGGCATCACCAAGCTTAGGCTCTTGGTTGTCCTTGAATATTAGCTCGGGGTGCCTTGGGCATCCCCAAGCTTACGCTCTTGCCGCTCCTTATTCCATAGTCCATCGAATCTTTACCCAAAACTTGAAAACTTCACAACACAAAACTCAACAGAAAACTCGTAATTTCCGTTAGTATAAGAAAATAAATCACCACTTAGGTACTGTTATGACCTTATTATAAATTC
This sequence comes from Aegilops speltoides, assembly GCA_021437245.1. Taxonomy (NCBI): domain Eukaryota; kingdom Viridiplantae; phylum Streptophyta; class Magnoliopsida; order Poales; family Poaceae; genus Aegilops; species Aegilops speltoides. Next base: position 316,397,802 of record CM038141.1, read on the forward strand.
ATATTGGTGTTATATCTAATGTATTCCAACTTTTCCATGGTTCATACCCTCCGATACTACTCATAAATTCATAAAAATAAGCAAACAACACATAGAAAACAGAATCCGTCAAAAACAGAACAGTCTGTAGTAATCTAGAAACTTTCCATACTTCTGTAACTCAAAAATGCTGAAAAATTAGGACAACATAGACAATTTTTATATCAGTCTTGTGTAAAAAATTCAGATCAAAATCACGTTCTGGTGAATTTTCAAATTTCCTGGACTGAGCGTAAAAGTTTCTGTTTTTGCACAGAATCAAGTCAACTATCATCCTTACTATCCCAAAGGCTTTACTTGGCACTTTATTGAAACAAAAGCTATAAATCATGATTAATACAGTAGCATAATCATGTGAACACACAAAAACAGTAGGGGTAAATATTTGGTTGTTTCCCAACAAGCCTTTTGTTTAATGTCTTTCTAGCTAGGCATGATGATTTCAATTATGCTCACATGAAAGATAAGAATTGTAACACAAAGAGAGCATCATGAATAATATGACTAGAACTTTTAAGTCTAACCCACTTACTATGCCTAGGGATTTTGTGAGCAAACAACTTATGGGAACAAGAATCAACTAGCATAGGAAGGCAAAACAAGCATAACTTCAAGATTTTCAACACATAGAGAGGAAACTTGATATTATTGCAACTCCTACAAGCATATGTTGCTCCCTCATAGTAATTTTCAGTAGTAGCATGAATGAATTCAAAAATATAACTATCACATAAAGCACTCTTTTATGATGCATGAGCATAGAATTTTTATTACTCTCCACATAAGCAAATTTCTTCTCATGTATAGTAGTGGGAGCAAATTCAACAAAATAACCATCATGTGAGGCATAATCCAATTGAAAATTAAAATCAAGATGCCAAGTTTCATGGTTACCAGTATTCTTTATAGCATAAATGTCATCACAATAATCATCATAGATATAAACTTTGTTCTGATAATCAATTAGAACCTCTTCCAAAATAGAGGATTCATCACTAAATAAAGTCATGACCTCTCCAAATCCACTTTCATAATTATCAAAATAAGATTCAACACCCTCCAAAATAGTGGGATCAGTACTTCCTAAAGTTGACACTCTTCCAAACCCACTTTCATCAATATAATCATCATAAATAGGAGGCATGCTTTCATCATAATAAAAATTCTCATCAAAACTTAGGGACTAAAAATATCATATTCATCAAACATAGCGTCCCCAAGCTTGTAGCTTTGCATATCATTAGCATCATAAATATTCAAGGAATTCATACTAACAACATTGCAATCATGCTCATCATACAAAGATGTTATGCCAAACATTTTATTGCATTCTTCCTCTAGCAATTGAGCACAATTTTCCTTTCCATCGTTTTCACGAAAGACATTAAAAAGATGAAGCATATGAGGCAACCTAAATTCCAGTTTTTTGTAGTTTTCTTTTATAAACTAAACTAGTGATAAAACAAGAAACTAAAAGATTCAATTGCAAGTTCTAAAGATATATCTTCAAGCACTAACTTCTCCGGCAACGGCGCCAGAAAAGAGTTGATGTCTACTACGCAACCTTCTTCTTGTAGAAGTTGTAGGGCCTCCAAGTGCAGAGGTTTGTAGGACAGTAGCAAATTTCCCTCAAGTGGATGACCTAAGGTTTATCATTCCATAGGACACGTAGGATGAAGATGGTCTCTCTCAAACAACCCTGCAACTAAATAACAAAGAGTCTCTTGTGTCCCCAACACACCCAATACAATGGTAAATTGTATAGATGCACTAGTTCGGCGAAGATATGGTGATACAAGTGTAATAAGGATGGTAGATATAGGTTTTTGTAATCTTAAATTATAAAAATAGCAAGCTAGAAAGTAACAAAAGTGAGTGAAAACGGTATTACAATGCTTCGAAATGAGGCCTAGGGTTCATACTTTCACTAGTGCAAGTTATCTCAACAATGATAACATAATTAGGTCATATAAGAATCCCTCAACGTGCAACAAAGAGTCACTCCAAAGTCACTAATAGCAGTGAACAAACGGAGGGATTATTGTAGGGTGTGAAACCACCTCAAAGTTATTCTTTCCAATCAATCCATTGGGCTATTCCTATGAGTGTCACAAACAGCCCTAGAGTTCGTAGTAAAATAACACCTTAAGACACACATCAACCAAAACCCTAATGTCACCTAGATACTCCAATGTCATCACAAGTATCCGCGGGTTTAATTATATGATATGGATCACACAATCTTAGATTCATCTATTCAAACAAACACAAAGAACTTCAAAGAGTGCCCCAAAGTTTCTACCGGAGAGTCAAGACGAAAACGTGTGCCAACCCCTATGCATAAGTTCACAAGGTCACTGAACCCACAAGTTGATCACCAAAACATACATCAAGTGGATCACGTGAATATCCCATTGTCACCACAGATAAGCACATGAAAGACATACATCAAGTGTTCTCAAATCCTTAAAGACTCAATCCGATAAGATAATTTCAAAGGGAAAACTCAATCCATTACAAGAAGGTATAGGGGGAGAAGCATCATAAGATCCAACTATGATAGAAAGCTCATGGTACATCAAGATTGTGCAACATCAAGAACACGAGAGAGAGAGAGAGAGAGATAGAGATCAAACACATATCTACTGGTACATACCCTCAGCCCCGAGGGTGAACTACTCCCTCGGCAGGGTGCCGGAACAGGGTCCCGATTGGTTTTTGGTGGCTACAAAGGCTTGCGGCAGCGGAACTCCTGATCTTGGTTCTGTTCTGAAAGTTTGGGGATATATAAGGTGTGATGGCGTCGGGAACAAGTCACGGGGGTCCACGAGGCAGCCACGAGGTCGGGGGCCGTGCCTAGGGGGTAGGGCGCGCCCTCCACCCTCGTGGTGGCCTCGGGACTCTTCTGGTCCATCTCTGATGCTTTGTGGGCTTCTTCTGGTCCAAAAATAATCTCCGTAAATTTTCAGGTCAATTGGACTCCATTTGATATTCCTTTTCTGCGAAACTCAAAAACAAAGAAAAACAAAAAACGGGCACTGCGCTCTAGGTTAATAGGTTAGTCCCAAACATCATATAAAATAGCATATAAATGCATATAAAACATCCAAGATAGATAACATAGTAGCATGGAACAATAAAAAATTATAGATACGTTGGAGACGTATCAGCCACTTCTTACTTCAGACATTTCCATGAGCATCTTAGTGTGTGCGACTATTGGTTCTCTCAAGTACTGAGGTCCAAAGACCTCGACCACTGCACTAGCAAACCTTGCCATGGTGTCTTCGTGTGTTCTCTCAGACATCCGAAGGTACTTGTCCCACGAATATGTGGTTGTGCCATAGGCAAGTATCCGCAATGCAGCCTTGCACTTCAGGCAACTACATAATCCAATTCTTCCAACGACATCTTTCTTCAAGATGAAGTCACTGACGCCAACATAGAGGCAATCGAATAGATCTTTCCGCATCTGAAGCACCGGTAAAAAATGTCCACGAACAGATCATCGGGGCAAAGTAGTCGTCCAACAACGTCCCCCGAACCCTGTTTCGATTTAGCGCTTGATGACTCTTGATCGATCCCTTCAAATTGAGAATATGTTCTTCTGCATGCTTCGCGTCTGCAAGGCACTTGCATCATCATTGTTTCATCCGCATAATCCTCCTCGTGGGGTAAGTCGTCGGACGACTCAACGTAGTACTCATAGTTGTACTCCATGTCCTAACCCATTGCTTCAAACTTCAAAAGAAGGGACAAAAATGTCAAAAATTTAGCACGTTCATTTCCCCAAACACTTATCGCACGTGGTGACCCCCACGGACAGCATCCGCAGGGGCGGATGGTACCTGCACCAGAGGACGGACGAGAGGTGTGGAACGGTGACGTAGGCAAAGTGGTGTGGCGACCGGTTGGAGCTACGGAGGTCCGGAAAGGGCTTGGCGGGTGGCCGGTGTGGTACAATGTCGACGTCAGCCAAGGAGGAAGCAAATGTAGAGAAATGGGGAGGGATGAATGAAGGAAATATGCTTTATATTTCCTTATTCATGATAAAGGTATATTATTCATGCTAGTATGTATTGATCGGAAACTTAAAAACATGTGTGAATGCATAAACAAACACTGTGTCCCTAGTAAGCCTCTACTAGACTAGCTCGTTGATCAAAGATGGTTAAGGTTTCCTAACCATGGACATGTGTTGTCATTTGATAATAGGATCACATCATTAGGAGAATGATGTGATGGACAAGACCCATGTGTTAGCTTAGCATAATGATTGTTCAATTTTATTTCTATTGCTTTCTTCATGTCAAATACATATTCCTTCGACTATGAGATTATGCAACTCCCGTATACCGGAGGAATACCTTGTGTGCTATCAAATGCCACAACGGGTGATCATAAAGATCTCTATAGGTATCTCTGAAGGTGTTTATTGAGTTGGCATAGATCGAGATTAGGATTTGTCACTCCGAGTATCAGAGAGGTATCTCTGGGCTCTCTCGGTAATACACATCATAAGCCTGCAAGCAAACGACTAAGGAGTTAGTCACGAGGTGATGTATTACGAAACGAGTAAAGAGACTTGTTGGTAACAAGGTTGAACTAGGTATGAACATACTGATGATCGAATCTTGGGAAAGTAACATACCGATGGACAAAGGGAATTACGTATGTTGTCATAACAGTTCGACCGATAAAGATCTTCGTAGAATATGTAGGAGCCAATATGAGCATCTAGGTTCCGCTATTGGTCATTGACCAGAGAGGTGTCTCGGTCATGTCTACATAGTTCTCGAACCCATAGGGTCCGCACGCTTAACGTTCGTTGACGATATAATATTATATGAGTTATGTGATTTGGTTACAGAATGTTGTTCAGAGTCTTGGATGAGATCACGGACATGAGGAGTTTTGAAATTGTCTAGAGGTAAAGATTGATATATAAGACAATGGTATTTGGACTTCAGGAGTTGTTTCGGAGGGTACCGGGTACTTATCGGGTCACCGGAAAGGAGTTTCGGGCACCCCCGGCAAAGATATGGGCCTTATGGGCCAAGAGAGGAAACGCACCAGCCACAAGGGGCTGGTGTGCCCCCATAGCAGGCCGTCTTAAGGAGGAGAAGGAAATGGGGGGAGGTAAAGGAATGCGTGGATTAGGATCCCCACTTCCTTCCCTCTCCCCCTCTTTCCTTCCCCTTGGGAATACATGGCAGGGGGGCACGACCAAGGCAGGAGCCCTAGGGCCGGCCAGCCACCTATGTGGTGCGCTAGGCTGCCTCCCCTCCCTCTCCCACCTATATATATGTGGTAAGAGGGCACCTAGCACACCCCAGATCAATTGTTAGCCGTGAGCAGAGCCCCCCTCCACCGTTTACACCCCTGATCATATTTTCATAGTGCTTAGGCGAAGCCCTGCGGAGATCACTTCACCATCACCGTCACCACGCCGTCGTGATGACAGAACTCGTCTACCACCTTGACATCTTGCTGGATCAAGAAGGCGAGGGACATCACCGAGCTGAACGTGTGCAGAGCACGAAGGTGCAGTGCATTCGGTACTTGATCGGCTGAAGCGCGAAGAAGTTCGACTACATCAACCGTGTTGTGAAATGCTTCCGCTTACGGTCTACAAGGGTACGTAGACACACTCCCCCTCTTGTTGCTATGCATAGATCATTGTATGCGGTCAAGAACATCCTGAAGTACCTGAAAAGGACAAAGGATATGTTTCTTGTTTATGGAGGTGATAAAGAGCTCGTCGTAAATGGTACGTCGATGCTAGCTTCGACACTGATCCGGATGACTCTAAGTCACAAATCGGATACGTATTTATATTGAATGGTGAAGCTGTCAGTTGGTGCAGATCCAAGCAAAGCGTCATGGTGGGATCTACGTGTGAGGCGGAGTACATAGCTGCTTTGGACACAGTAAATGAAGGAGTTTGGATGAAGGATTTCCTATCTGATCTGGATGTAATACCTAGTGCATCGGGTCCAATGAAAATCTTTTGTGACGATACTGGAGCAATTGCCTTGGCGAAGGAATCCAGATTTCACAAGAGAACCAAATACATCAAGAGACGCTTCAACTCCATTCATGAACAAGTCAAGGATGGAGACATAAAAATTTGCAAGATACATACATATTTGAATGTAGCAGACCTGTTGACTAAGCCTCTTCCATGAGCAAACCATGATTAGCACCAAGACTCCATGGGTGTTAGTTTCATTACAATGTAATTTAGATTATTCACTCTAATGCAAGTGGGAGACTGAAGGAAATATGCCCTAGAAGCAATAATAAAGTTGCTATTTTATATTTCCTTATTCATGATAAATGTTTATTATTCATACTAGAACTGTATTGTTCAGAAACTTAAATACATGTGTGAATACATAAACAAACACTGTGTCCCTAGTAAGCCTCTACTAGACTAGCTCGATGATCAAAGATTGTTAAGGTTTCCTAACCATGGACATGTGTTGTCGTTTGATAACGAGATCACATCATTAGGAGAATGATTTGATGGACAAGACCCATCCGTTAGCTTAGCATAATGATCGTTCAGTTTTATTTCTCTTGATTTCTTCCTGTCAAATACATATTCCTTCGACTATGAGATTATGCAACTCCTGGATACCAGAGGAATACCTTGTGTGCTATCAATCACAACGTAACTTGGTGATCATAAAGATGCTCTACAGGTATCTCCGAAGGTGTTTGTTGAGTTGGCATAGATCGAGATTAGGATTTCTCACTCCGAGTATCGGAGAGGTATCTTTGGGCCCTCTCGGTAATACACATCATAAGCTTGGAAGAAAATGACTAAGGAGTTAGTCACGAGGTGATGTATTACGGAACGAGTAAAGAGACTTGTCGGTAACGAGATTGAACTAGGTATGAAGATACTGACGATAGAATCTCAGGCAAGTAACATATCGATGGACAAAGAGAATTACGTATGTTGTCATAACGGTTCGACCGATAAAGATATTCGTAGAATATGTAGGAGCCAATATGAGCATCCAGGTTCCGTTATTGGTTATTTACCAGAGAGGCGTCTCAGTCATGTCTACATAGTTCTCGAACCCGTAGGGTTCGCACGCTTAACGTTCGTTGATGATATAGTATTATATGAGTTATGTGATTTGGTGACTGAATGTTGTTCGGAGTCCCGGATGTGATCACATACATGACGAGGAGTATCGAAATGGTCGAGAGGTAAAGATTGATATATAGGACGATGGTATTCGGACACCAGAAGTTATTTCAGAGGGTACTGATTACTTATCGGGTCATTGGGAAGGAGTTTCGGGCACCCCCGACAAAGATATGGGCCAAGAGAGGAAACGCACCAGCCACAAGGGGCTGGTGCACCCCCCATATCAGGCCGGCCTAAGGAGGAGAAGGAAAGGGGGGAGGGAAAGGAAAGTGTGGATTAGGATTCTCACTTCCTTCCCTCTCCCCCCCTTTCCTCCCCCCTTGGGAATACATGGCAGGAGGGGCGCGAATAGGGCAGGAGCCCTAGGGCCGGCCGGCCACCTATGTGGTGTGCCAGGCTGCCTTTCCTCCCCCTCCCACCTATATATATGTGGGAAGGGGGCGCCTAGCACACCCCAGATCAATTGTTAGCTGTGTGCGGCGTCCTCCCACACCGTTTACACCCCTAGTCATATTTTTGTAGTGCTTAGGCGAAGCCTTGCGAAGATCACTTCACCATCACCACGCCGTCGTGCTGACGGAACTGATCTACTACCTCGACGTCTTGCTGGATCAAGAAGGCGAGGGACGTCATCGAGTTGAACGTGTGCATAACATGGAGGTGCCGCGCGTTCGGTACTTGACCGGTTGAAGCGCGAAGAAGTTTGACTACATCAACCGCATTGTGAAACACTTCCGTTTACGGTCTACGAGGGTACATAGGCCCACTCCTCCCCTCGTTTCTATGCATCTCCATGGATAGATCACTGTGTATGCGTATAAAAAAGTGTTTACCACGCAACGTTACAACAATGAAAACATGAGGTTCGAGTGTGGCTTGGATGGGCTGAGGGTGTCAAAGCCCTATGTAGCGGAGGTCCGGACTCCCGCAAAGCTTCTCTGATTTGCTTTGGTTTGCGAGAAAACAAATGTGCGGAGTGGTCCGCGGACCGGCGCAATCCTATTCAGCGCTTAAGACACCATTTAGTTCTTTGCTAGTACACAGCTCACGCGCCATCGCATTGGGCCAGCCCATGTATGTTACAACTAGTTTCGGTTCAGGGTTTTCCCTATGTTTTCTCCGTTCGGGTTTTATACTGGTTTTTGTTTGGTTTTTCTTTTTTCTATTATTCTATTTTATTATTGTTCTTCTTCTTTTATTTTTCAAAATTCTTAGAATTTTATAAAACATATAAACATTATTCAAATGCAAGAAAAAAAATTCAATTTCATGATTTTTTCCGAAAACCGTGATTTTTTCAATGTTCACGGACTATTTTTTAAACTCGCAAACTTTTTTCAATTTTGTGATCTTTTTAAAATCTGCAAACTTTTCTCACATCCATGAACCTTTTCAAATCCACAAACTTTTCAAACTCATGAACATTTTCCAAACTGACGGACAAGCACGTTGGGCCGGCCCACGTACAAGCCAGTTTCGATGCTGGCTTCATGAACCGATGCAGGATGACGATGGATAACAAACTACGTTCGAATAGCTCGGTTCAAATGTTTGATAACAAAAAACTATTTTAAGATAAACAATATTTGAGTCTCGGGATGGCACCTCAAATGGAGTTTTGATGGGCCTGCACATGCTTGTGTGGGTCGGAGCGGCCTTGCTGAAATTTGAGATGGGCCTTAAGCTCATATAGCGATTTCAGAAAAATCTCTAAGGGCCCATGTGGGTTATCGGCACTAGGTGGAGGTGGGAAGTTTAGTCCCACCCCGGAAGTGGAAGAGGAGTTGGACCTCCTTATAAGGGTGGCTCTTCTACATGCTATTGAAGCTTGAGAAGAGAAGAGGCCCTCGCGCGCTCCTCCGCCGCCCGCCCGCCACGCCTCGTCGCGCCGCGCCGCACCACGGGTTGCGGGAATGAGCCAAGCCGAGCTCACATCTACGCGCTTATTTTTGCCAGGCACTAACGGAGAGTTTCTGACAGCTGGGCCACGATCTGAGACGTTGGATCGTGGGCTGTCACGGACTCGGACGTGGGTCGAGCCCACATATCTCCACGCAGATGCGCCTATATAAGTGTGTGGTGTCTCCTAACCCTAGCCGCCACGATCAGATCACATCTGCTCCACGTGAACCGCCCACCGTCGTTCCTTTGCTGCTGCTGCCGTCGGTGACTCCATCCTGTCCGCTGCGTACACGGTCAACGGGAGAGCATTTCTCCCCAAACCCCGTCTCTCCGGTTCATGTACGGGTGAGAGGCGAATAGGTTTTTGGGAAGCGACTACGCGACTGCTCGCTATTCGTCTACTTCCTCTACGTCCGCGCATCTTCATCATCACCATGTCGCAGTCCGACGCCGACCATCTCACTGCCGAGAAACTTGAAGCTGACAAGAAGGCCGCCGAGGACGCTGCTGCCGCCACCACCGCCGCGGCCTCTGCATGGCCTTCTGGAGGGTATAACTCGTTTATCCCGCTCCTACTGTTTTCTATTTTAGCCATGCTAGCGTTATACGTAGATCTTTCTGCAATTAGCGTACTGTATGCTTGCTTGACTGAATATCAGTATGCGTTTATTTGTGTCAATGCCATGCTAGTTATAAACTTGTGGATTAAATTAATCGAAAAATTGCCTATTTACTTAGCAATCCAAAAACCTATTATGTGTAGGAATTTTTTGGCAAGTGGCTTTGCCACAACACTGAAACCAGATAAGTTTACCGGTACGTATTTTAAGCGTTGGCAGACAAAGACCACTTTATGGCTCACGTCAATGAACGTGTTCTGGGTCACCGGTGTGTCCACGGGAACGATTACTCCTGAACAGGAGAAGGCGTTCAAGGAGGCAACCACTGTGTTTCTCGGAGCAGTTCTTAGCGTGATCGGAGATAAACTGGTCGACACATATTTACATGTGCATGTCACCAAGGACTTGTGGGAGGCGCTCGAATCTAAGTTCAGGGCCGCCAATGCAAGGAGCGAGATGTATATTATAGAGCAGTTCCACGATTACAAGATGGTTGAGAACCGTCCGGTACTAGAGCAGGCTCATGAGATAATATGCATTGTTAAGGAGCTTGAGCTTCTGAAGTGCGAGTTACCGGGCAAGTTTGTCGCGGGCTGCATAATCACTAAGCTCCCCAATTCCTGAAGGAACTTTGCCACCACTCTGAAACATCAGAGGCGTGAATTCTCTGTGGAGGATGTCATTGGCCATCTGAGTGTTGAGCAGAATTCGAGGGCAAAGGACTCGCACGAAAAAGGTGTCGAAGGGACTTCTGTTGCCAACATGGTGAACCAGAGGAACTTCAACTCCCACAAGTTCAAGGGAAAGAACGGTGTCCAACAGAATACCGACTTCAAGAAGAAGGGTAAGAAGACCTTCAAGAAGAACAAGAAGGATGAGGGTTGCTTTACTTGTGGTTCGACTGAACATTGGGCCAACAAGTGCCCAAACAAGTTTAAGAAGTCAGGACAGGACTCCAAGTCCGTCAACATGATTGTGGGCAACAATGAGAATGGTGCATCTTGGTACGGTAATTTATTTACTGTTTGTCAGTGTTTCAGCCTACCGATTGGTGTGTGGATACAGGTGCAGGTGTTCATGTGTGTGCTTGCATTTCATTGTTCTCTTCTTACTAGGTCACAGGCCATGGGTCCGTATTGATGGGGAATGGTGCGATTGATTCTGTTCATGGTGTTGGCACGGTCGATCTGAAGTTTACTTCGGGAAGGATCGTGCAGCTGAAGAATGTGCAACATGTCCCCGCCATCAAGAAGAACCTCGTTAGTGCCTCCCTTCTATGTAGAGAAGGGTTTAACTTGGTATTCGAGTCTAACAAATTAGTTGTTACTAAGTATGGACTATTTGTTGGAAAAGGTTATGAGAGCGGAGGGATGTTCCGCATTTCCCGCGCAGATTTCTGTAATAAAGTCGTGAACCATATTCATTTGAGTGTTAATGAATCTGAAGTTTGGCATTCACGTCTTTGTCACATAAGTTTCGGTGTTATGACGCGGCTAGCTAAGTTGGATTTAATCCCGAGTTTCACTTTAGCCAAAGGTCCTAAGTGCCTATCATGTGTGCAAGCTAAGCAACCTCGCCAGCCTCACAAGGCTACGGAGGAGAGACACTTGGCACCATTAGAACTCATACATTCTAATCTTTGTGAGATGAATGTCGTGTTGACTAAAGGTGGAAAGAAATACTTCACGACAATGATAGATGATTCCACTAGATATTGCTATGTATATCTGTTAAATACTAAAGATGAGGCTCTACACTTCTATAAGGCAGAAGTTGAGAATCAACTTGAAAAGAAAATTAAACGAGTCCGGTCAGATCGTGGTGGAGAGTACTTCTCGAGTGAGTTTGATTCCTTCTGTGCGGAACACGACATTATTCATGAGAGGATGCCTCCCTATTCTCCCTAGTCAAACGGGGTTGCCGAGCGGAAAAACCGTACTCTAACTGATCTGGTTAACGGCATGTTAGATACATCGGGTTTGTCCAAGGCATGGTGGGGGGAGGCTATATTGACGGCATGTCATGTCCTGAATAAAGTTCCGACAAAGGATAATGAGATCACTCCCTATGAGAAATGGGCAAAGAGAAGGACAACACTCTCGTACTTTCGTACTTGGGGCTGTTTGGCGAAAGTCAACGTGTCGATCCCCAAAAAGCGTAAGCTTGGACCCAAGACTGTGAACTGCGTTAATTTAGGCTACGCTAAGAACAGCGTTGGCTATAGATTTCTAGTAGTGAAATCTTAGGTACCTGACCAGAAGGTCAGTACAATTATGGAGTCTAAGGATGCTACATTCTTTGAGGATATTTTTCCTATGAGAGATATGCAAAGCACTTCTAGGCAGGAATCTGAGGAAACTCCTGAGCCAGCCATTCCTATGGAATATTATGAACGAACACATGATGAAAATCCTGAGGAGGATGACGAGGAAACCCTTGGTAGGGGCAAGAGACAAAGGACTGCAAAGACCTTTGGTGATGGTTTCTTCGTGTACCTCGTGGATGATACTCCTACTTCTATTTCAGAAGCGTATGCCTCTCCAGAAGCTGACTACTGGAAGGATGCAGTCCGTAGCGAGATGGATTCCATCATGGCTAATGGGACATGGGAGATCACCGAGCGTCCCTATGGTTGCAAACCATTGGGATGTAAGTGGGTGTTCAAAAAGAAGCTTAGGCCCGATGGTACAATTGAAAAGTACAAGGCTAGGCTTGTGGCCAAGGGCTATGACCAGAAAGATGTTGGGGAATGTTGCAGAAAATTAAAATTTTTCCTACGGTTTCACCAAGATCCATCTATGAGTTCATCTAAGCAACGATTCAAGGGAGTGAGATTGCATCTACATACCACTTGTAGATCACGTGCGGAAGCGTTCAAGGGGATGGTGATGATGGAGTCGTACTCGCCGTGATTCAGATCACCGATGACCAAGTCTTTGAGCGGACAGCACCTCGCGTTCAACACACATACGGACGGAGACGTCTCCTCCTTCTTGATACAGCAAGGGGTAAGGAGAGGTTGATGATGATCCAGCAGACGACGGCGTGGTGGTGGATCTGTGAACTCCGGCGAGGCTTCGCCAAGCTGCTGCGGGAGGAGGACGAGGTGTAGCAGGGGGAGGGAGGCGCCAATGCATAGGGTGCGGCTGCCTCCCCTTGCCCTCCTTTATATAGGCCCCCAGGGGGGCGCCGGCCCTGGGAGATGCCATCTCCCAAGGGGGCGGCGGCCAGGGGGGTGGAGTGCCCCCCAAGGCAAGTGGGGCGCCCCCCCACCCTAGGGTTTCAACCCTAGGCGCAAGGGGTGGGCCTAGGGGGGCGCGACAGCCCACTATGGGCTGGTTCCCCTCCCCACTTTAGCCCTTGGGGCCCTCCAGGATGGGTGGCCCCACCCGGTGGACCCCCGGGACCCTTACAGTGGTCCCAGACAATCTGGGTGACCGAAACTTTCCCGATGGCCGAAACAACACTTCCTATATATAATTCTTTACCTCCGGACCATTCCGGAACTCCTCGTGACGTCTGGGATCTCATCCGGGACTCCAAACAACATTCGGTATGCTGCATACTCATATTCATACAACCCTAGCGTCACCGAACCTTAAGTGTGTAGACCCTACGGGTTCGGGAGACACGTAGACATGACCGAGACGACTCTCGGGCAATAACCAACAGTGGGATCTGGATACCCATGTTGGCTCCCACATGCTCCTCGATGATCTCATCGGATGAACCACGATGTCGAGGATTAAACAACCCCGTATTCAATTCCCTTTGTCAATCGGTATGTTACTTGCCCGAGACTCGATCGTCGGTATCCCAATACCTCATTCAGTCTCGTTACCGGCAAGTCACTTTACTCGTACCGTAATGCATGATCCCATGACCAAACACTTGGTCACTTTGAGCTCATTATGATGATGCATTACCGAGTGGGCCCAGAGATACCTCTCCGTCATACGGAGTGACAAATCCCGCTCGATCCGTGTCAACCCAGAGACACTTTCGGAGATACCTGTAGTGCACCTTTATAGTAACCCGATTCGTTGTGGCGTTTAGTACACCCAAAGCACTCCTACGGCATCCGGGAGTTACGATCTCATGGTCTAAGGAAAGGATACTTGACATTGGAAAAGCTCTAGCAAGCGAACTACGATCTTGTGCTATGCTTAGGATTAGGTCTTGTCCATCACATCATTCTCCTAATGATGTGATCCCATTATCAACGACATCCAATGTCCATAGCCAGGAAACCATGACTATCTGTTGATCAACGAGCTAGTCAACTAGAGGCTTACTAGGGACATATTATGGTCTATGTATTCACACGTGTATTACGATTTCCGGATAATACAGTTATAGCATGAATAAAGACAATTATCGTGAACAAGGAAATATAATAATAATCCTTTTATTATTGCCTCTAGGGTATATTTCCAACAGTCTCCCACTTGCACTAGAGTCAATAATCTAGTTACATTGTGATGAATCGCACACCCATAGAGTTACGGTGTTGATCATGTTTTGCTTTCATGAGAGAGTTTAGTCAGCGGATCTGCGACATTGAGATCCGTATGTACTTTGCAAATATCTATGTCTCCATCTTGAACATTTTCACGGATGGAGTTGAGCGGCAACGCTTGATGTGCTGGTCTTCTTGTGAAACCTGGGCTCCTTGGCAAGGGCAATAGCTCCAGTGTTGTCACGAAGAAGTTTGATCGCCCCGACGCATTGGGTATGACTTCGTGGGTCGGTGATGAACTCCTTCACCCAAATTGCTTCATCTTGCTGCCTCCGAGGCTGGCATGTACTCCGCTTCACATGTAGATCCCGCCACGGCGCTCGCTTGCGGTTGCACCAGCTCACCGCTCCACCATTCAACATATACACGTATTCGGTTTGTGACTTAGAGTCATCGGATCTGTGTCGAAGCTAAGCGTCGGCGTAACCCTTCGACAAGCTCTTCGTCACCTCCATAAACGAGAAACATGTCCTTTGTCCTTTTTAGGTACTTCAGGATATTCTTGACCGCTGTCCAGTGTTCCTTGCCGGGATTACTTTGGTACCTTCCTACCAAACTTACGACAAGGTTTACATCAGGTCTGGTACACAGCATGGCATATGTAGGATCGAAAGTATGTCTAGAGGGGGGGTGATTAGACTACTTGACAATATAAAAATTCAGCCTTTTGATAAAGACAAGTTTTTGGCAGATTCACGATTATGATCAAGTCAAGCATCACCCTACACATGCAATTCTAGAGTATAGGCAGCGGAAAGTAAATTGCACATGTAGTAAAGAGAGGTGGAGAAGAGCAAACGCAATTTGGAGACACGGAGATTTTTCTCGTGGTTCCGATAGGTGGTGCTATCGTCAATCCACGTTGATGGAGACTTCAACCCACGGAGGTAACAGCTGCGAGAGTCCACGGAGGGCTCCACCCACGAAGGGTCCACGAAGAAGCAACCTTGTCTATGCCATCATGGCCTCACGCCCACGGAGGCTAGCCTTACTCGGGGTAGATCTTCACAGTAGGCGATCTCCTTGCCCTTACAAACTTCTTGGTTCAACTCCACATCTCGTGGAGGCTCCCAAGCGACACCTAACCAATCTAGGAGGCACCACCCTCCAAAAGGTAATAGATGGTGTTGATGATGATGAACTCCTTGCTCTTGTGCTTCAAATTATAATCTCCCCAACACTCAACTCTCCTCACTGATTTGGCTGTGGTGGAAGAAAGGATTGAGTGGAAAGCAACTTGGGAAGGCTAGAGATCAAGCTTCATATGGTGGGAGTGGAGCAACTTGATCTCAACACAAGGGTAGGTAGTTTTCTTCTCGAAATGTAAGGTAGGAGTGGTAGTTCTTTCGATGGCTCTCTCCATGAATGAAGAGGGGTGGAGGGTATTTATAGCCTCCACACAAAATCCAACCGTTATACACATTTGACCAATCTCGGTCAGACCGAAGTTGACAACTCGGTGAGACCGAAAGTTCAAAACATGTGAACGTTGGGATTTTCGGTGGGACCGAAAATACAATCTCGGTTAGTCCGATTCGTCCAAAGACTAGAGCTTGCCAATCTCGGTGGGACCGACTTCATCATCTCGGTGACACCGATTTGATGACGAAGATTCTGAAGCTTGGCAACTCAAGTTTCGGTGAGACCGAGTTGAATCGGAAAATCCGAAATTTCTAGGGTTTGGCTATATGGCTGAGGTGGTTCATCTCGGTGTGGTGAGTTTAGGAAATCGGTGGGACCGAGATTACTTATGAGTGTATTATGGAAGTGAGAGTTCTTGATAGTTTAGGAGATGTATCACTAAGCACTTTGAGCAACGGATCATTATCATAACCTCATCCCTTTTAATAGTATTGGCTTTCCTATGGACTCAATGTGATCTTGGATCACTAAACCAAAAATGGAGTCTTGAGCTTTTGCCAATGCTTGCCTTAGCATTTTGAGGGTCCACTTCTTGATCCTTGCCATACCCATATCAATGAACTTTCGAAATGATTCTCAAGTAACTATTAGTTCAATGATATATATGTTGTTATTAATTACCAAAACCACCGGGGATTAGTTGCACTTTCAATCTCCCCTTTTGGTAATTGATGACAACATATAGATCAAAGCTTCGACAAAGGATATAATCAATGAATAATATAAATCGCTTTGAGAAGTATGTGATAAGCAAGAGCTCCCCCTAAATTTGTGCATTATTTAAGATTTGCGTTTGAATGCAAATGCACAATCTATTAGGATCATGGGTCACTCTTCCATGTCACATACATCTTGGTGGAGCGCACAAAATGATAAGAATGAATAGCATGCACCCAATCATCAAGACATGAGTAAATGATCATACAAGATATGAATAGCATATGATAGGCATTGAGCACACATTAAGGCATAGTACGACCAAGCACTCATTAAGGTAGAATGAAACGTAGTATCAAACACACGAAATATCTCAAAAATCAAAAGTATCTCAAAGAAACCGCAAATGAACGAAAGAGCAAAAGCGACAGCACTCTCTCTCTCGAAGTCCTATGACCTATACAATTTCTCCCCTTTGGCAACAAATTACCAAAAAGTTCGAAAAGGCATAGAGCTAAGCGTCACTGGGGACTCTGCTGGCGGCTCCTGTCTGGGTTGATGGAGTTGAGATGGTAGCATCGGCGAAGACTTCAGCTGATGTCTGTGGAGCTGGAGCTGGAGCAACTGATGGAGCTGTGGGAGGTGCTGAGGCTGTAGTCCTGGTGTCTGTCACTGGAATAGCAGCTGATCGGGGTCTTGTGGGAACCGGAGCAGGCTGCTGATAATCATCTGGACTAGGTCATCCTGCATCTCACGCATGAGCTCTTCCTTCTCCTCTTTGCTTCCTCAATATCTGCCTCAAGCTTGTTGTGATGACTTGCACTTGATCGACTTCACATCGAGCATGGATCTTGTCTTCAACAATCCTCTCAAGACTCTCCCGAGGCTGTACAATGCTGGCAGGCGTTGTTCAATCCTCTGGGTAGCTTCAAGGAGCTGCTCTCCAACACTCTTGGGTTTAGCTGCTGCTGCTTCTTGCTTCCTTCTCAGCTTTGGCTTTCTTGGCAGCTTCAATCTTTGCTTGACCTTCAAGCGACGTTGGGTCCTCCTCATCCATCACAACAACATTGTCCTCATGCTCGGGCTGCGTGGCAAGTGTGGTCTATCCAACAGTATGTGCCCGTGCCAAACTTGGCATTGATAAGCATCTGAATGTGCGGGGCAAATCCACATGATCTCTTACGGTCATTGCAGTCCCTTGATAGTCTCAACTATCAAGTCCATCACCTTGAAAGGTGCCTTCTCATCAAGTATATGCAGCATGTTGATAGAGTACCCTCGATCATGCGATGATCTCCGAACTTGGGCATCAAGGTATGCCTCGAATAGTGTTTGTGGTAGGTAGACCTGCTGGAGATGATACATCGAGCCGAGCTTCAGATTTCCACATCCTTAGCTGGTACCTCGTTGTACATATTCTTCATAGATTCATGGTTCTTCTTGGGAATACCATAGACATCAACATCATCCTCTCTCTGCCTTTGGAGCATTCAGCGAGGCTGCCCATTCTTCAACAGTTGAAGAAAATCTTTGGCCTTGAGTCATCCATGTGATCTTTCCATCTGGATAGAAATGAGGCATGGCATAGAATTGCATAATCATTTCATCATTCCAATCATCGACTTCGACCAATAAAGTCTGCAACACCACATGCGGTAAAGCTCTCATGCACATGTGGAAAGAAGTCTCTGTGCTCTTCACTTTGTCAATGTATGCCCAGTCAACATAGCGAGTGTGCGCAACTATGGGCTTCTTGTCCATCAAGACAGATCTCATAGAAGTCCTGCTGCTCTCTCGGTGTGGAATCTTGGATCAACAGCAGTTCTTCTCCTCACAGCATATGGATCAGCTTGTCTCCATAGCACGAGACCTCTATCCTTCCTTTCCTTCATGTTCTCGGCTTGAGGATGAGCATCATTGTGAAGTGGCAGTTTACATCGAAGTTTCACAAGGCTGGTGCCTCATCATCGACACACTGGTGGCACATCATCTTTCTTCTTCTCGAGATGCAGGATGTTCTGACAGTCTTCTTGGGCTTGGCGGCGAGCTTGGCTTGAGCTGCCTTGGTGGAGCAGTTGCTTGGGCTTAGAAGGGCTCCAGCCTGATGGCATCACCCATGAACTTAGAATTCGAGGAGGAGGCTGGGGTGCTTCCTCATCCTCATCTTCCTCTGCTGCATCATCATGCACAATCCTCTTCCTCTTGGAAGTTTTCTTCACCTTGCTTGTAGTTTCCTCTTCCAAACTCAGCTTCTTGGCAACATGGACTGCTTCAGTTTTACGGTGCCTTTCTTGGTTTGTTGCCCTTGATGCTCTTTGGCAACAACTTTTCTCTTTGGCTTGGAGGAGACCTCTTCCTCAACAATGAAATCAGAATCTTCTTCATCGAGTTCCTCTTCTTTACGCCCCGGTGGCTGCAGGAGGCAAACCACTTGGTGTGCTCCTCTCACCATCATCTGAAAAGCTCTTTGGGCTCGGGACTAGTGCACGCCTCTGGGATTTCAGCAATAGGTGACTCGACCTGTTACGGCTGTCACCGGCATCGACATGGTGACAACCTATGAATAGATAAGGTATAGGCGAGTAGAAGAGTTATCACAAACTGCAGAAGATTTTGCAAACAAAATGAGTTCAAATTCTAGTATTAGGTTTTCACGAGAAGACATTTCGGTCGGACCGAGTTTAAAATTCGGTGAATCCGAAGTGTTCAAACGAAGCATTCACACCACTTTCGGTTGGACGAAGTGGGTTTCGATCTGCCGAAAACACTAGGGTTTCACTAAATCCTCATTTCGATCACACCGATTTGCACAACTTCGGTTGGACCGAATGGTGCGATGCAATGGCGAGAGGCCAAATCGGTCATCTGAGAATGTAAAATCGGTCTCACCGAGATGTGTTCGTGGAAACCTAACCCTAAAACTTTTACTCGAACCTAATCCAAAAGATCTAATCTGGTGTTAGGAAGATTTCAAACTTGGCAAGATTATAGGCAAACCAAACGTGCATTGAATCGGAGATGGGAGCACGAGTGGGATCGAAACTCACCCTAACTTGGTGGAGTTCCTCTCGGCGGCAACGGCGCGGAGAAGATGTCCGTTGACGGCGACGGAGACTGCGCGGCGGCGCGCTGAGACGACCACGGAGGCGATCCGGAGACCACGGCGGCGGCAAAGAAGGGTGTGGGGGGAGGCGTTTTGAAGTAGAAATCAGCGCGCTGCCCTCGGAGTATATATACCCCTTTTTGTCGGTGGGACCGAGTTGTAAAACTTCGGTGGCACTGAGATGGATAACTATGAGCGATTACACACTTGATCACGCCGAAATTCACAACTCGGTTTCACCGAGGTGAAAACCTAGATCAATCCAAGTGCTTTCGGTTTGACCGAGTTTGAGTGGGTTGGTCGACCGAAATCACTTAGAAGGTTTTGGAAGTTAGCCCTTGGCGGATCGGTGGCTCAGTGCTCCTCACTCGGAGGGTCCGAAAATGACTTGTTCAAAGTTTGTGATGTAAGCATGAATAGAATTTGAGACAAGAAAGCATAGATAGCTAGGGGAGGTACTTAGGCATTCTTGTCCATCCATTTGGTCAGAAAAATCAAAACGACCAAAACAACAAATGGATGTCCTTGAATGGATAAAATCATGCATCCAACATGCTCACACAATAAGATAGCAAATGAAATATGTGTCAAACATGCACAAACAAAACTCTAGCTACTATCACACAATTTGTCGATGACTAGGTCATCTTTATATGAGTATATTGACTTAGGAGTCAAATGAGAACATTTGATCATAGGTCATACTCATCGTTTAAGCACAAGTGGGGTTACCACTTTTACATAAAGCATTAATGTGTTCACATCATTTGAAGATGCTTTAGCTCAATTCTTTAGAGCAAAGCTCCCCCTAGATGTGAGAACCCCTTTTAAAGGGTCAAACTAACCTTGGGTTGTCGTAGAAGACTTCATGTAGATGTTGAAGATGTGGATGCTCAATGTTGATGAAGATCATCAAGAGTTGGGAGCAATCCTTTGGATTCGGGCACTTTCAATACCTACATGGGTTAGTCCCACAAGGAACAAACAAGGATATCCATGGACATAGATTGAAGTTCACAATAGATGATGTCCATGAAAGCAATGATTACCTTGTCCCTTGACTTACCAACAAGAGGGTTTGTGACTCCATGAACTAGTGCACAATGTGGAAGTTGGTTGCACAAGTTTTGCCAAAATGAATGTGAGTGAAGTATGTTGGCGGAGTCACCCTCAAGAACTCTCTAGTTCTTCTTCTTCGGGATCCACATCATCTTGATGGGAATCCTTGGGGTTATAGTTGAGCTTGACGAAGTAGAACTTGACATTTCCTTGGGAACCCACTTGACCATGGCTTTAGGTGCTTCAATAAATGCATCAATCTCCTCTTGAAGCTTGTCCTTGCCTTTTAGCTTGTGGTCTTGTGGTGGAAGGTCATCTTGTGCTTGTTCCACATTGGAAGAAGTAGGATCATACTTCTCCTTTTGAGAAACAAACTTTGGAGTGGGATATTGACCTTCTTCCCATTCAACACCCTCGGCGTTGAACTTTCGCTCAAAACCAATTCCTTGATTCTTCCGTGCCTTCCTTGCTTGCGAACAATTTCCTCAAAGTTCTTGCTTCCGGCAAGGCTCTTGTAGACACCTTTCTCTATAATCCCTTTCAATAAACTATTTTCTTGCTCAAGTGTAACTTGGCTTGAAACATTGTTAGCGGAATCAAGAGAACTACTAGAAGCAACAATATTGGATTTAGCATGGTTATTGTTACTACTAGATGAAGAATTTTTCTTATGCTTGTCATGCTTAGTTTTAATAGGTGGCAAGAAATTAGACAAGAGAAGTCGTTTGGCAAGATATGAAGAACTCTTCTTTCGAAGATCGTCATTGATTGCTTTTAGAAACTCATGTTCTTGCTCTAGAGTGAGCTTCTCGAAGCGTAGCTTCTCATGAGATCTTAGGAGCTCTCTATGATCTTCTTGAGTTGTTTCATGAGCTAACTTAAGAGTGTTTAGTTCTTTAGTTAGGCGCTCAATCTCCTTCATAGCATTGTCATTCGACTCTTCTCATTATAAAGACTACTAGCATGTTCATCATTACTAGGCTCACTAGATTTGTCATGTAAAAGCTCATCTTCACCAAGCAAGTCATCCTCATCACTATCAAAGTCAATGAATTCAGGGTGTGATACCTTGGGGCCTTTAGCCATGAAGCATCTTCCAATTCCCTCATTTGGTGAATCAAATAAGTCATAGGAGTTGGAGTTGGAGGACACGAGAGCAAGACCGGCAACACCTTCATCTTGGTGTAGTCGGAGTTGGAGTGATAGCTTCTTCGGAATGATTGTCGGAGTCGGAGCACGAGACCCATTCACCTACATGAGCTTGATGTTTTCTTCTTGTGTAGCTCCTTGATGACTTGTCTTTCCTCTCCGAATCCTTGCTTCTCCGAGAGGGTCTTCGTTCATAACGATCATCTCTACTCCTTCTCTCTTTCGAGGTGACTCTTCTCTTGAGCTTCTTCTTCTTGGAGATTCTTCTCTTCTCTTGTGGGGAGCCGAACACTCATTTGAGTAGTGTCGGGTCTTCCACAATTGTAGCAGATTCGATCACGACTAGAAGATCTCTTTTCATCATATGATCTAGACTTTGAGCTTCTTTCCTTGCTTCTACTCTTGTAGAATTTGTTGAAGTTCTTCACCATTAGGCTTATCTCTTCATTGGAAACTAGCTTGTCACTTGAGGTTGTGGGAGCATCACTTGTAGCTTTGTAAGCACCACTTGACTTGTTGTGAAGCTCTTCCTTATCCTTAAGTGTCATCTCATGAGCAACAATTCTTCCAATGACTTGGTTGGCTTGAGATTCTTGTAGTTTGGCATCATTTGGATCAAAGTGCACACGGTGTCATACTTTCCATACAAAGCTCGAGAATCTTCTTGATGATGAATCGGTCGGTCATTTCTTCGCTTCCTAAGCCGGCAATCTCATTTGTGATGAGAGCAAGCCTAGAGTACATTTCAGCGACTCCTTCACCTTCCTTCATCTTGAACTTGTCAAGTTGTCCTTGAAGAACATCTAGCTTTGATTCCTTCACGGACTCGGTACCTTCGTGCATTTCGATCAAAGTATCCCAAATCTCTTTTGCATTCTCAAGACGGCTGATTTTGTTGAACTCCTCGGGACACAAAGCATTGAAGAGAATGTCACAAGCTTGAGCATTGTTTTGCAACATCCGCAATTCATCCGTTGTAGCTTCACGATCCGGAACTTTTCCTTCCTCGAAGAATTCACCTTGCAAACCAACACAAATAATGCCCCATGCGGCTGGGTTATGTCCAAGAATATGCATTTTCATTTTATGCTTCCAACTAGCAAAGTTTGAACCATCAAAGTAAGGACCTCTCTGAAAATTACCCTCACTAGGCGCCATACTCTCCTAGGTTGTGAAACCAAGCTTATGGAGTCAATGCAATGGAGACCAATACAATGGAGACCAAAGCTCGATACCACTTGTAGGATCGAAAGTATGTCTAGAGGGGGTGATTAGACTACTTGACAATATAAAAATTCAGCCTTTTGATAAAGACAAGTTTTTGGCAGATTCACGATTATGATCAAGTCAAGCATCACCCTACACATGCAATTCTAGAGTATAGGCAGCGGAAAGTAAATTGCACATGTAGTAAAGAGAGGTGGAGAAGAGCAAGCGCAATTTGGAACACGGAGATTTTTCTCGTGGTTCCGATAGGTGGTGCTATCGTCAATCCACGTTGATGGAGACTTCAACCCACGGAGGGTAGCAGCTGCGAGAGTCCACGGAGGCTCCACCCACGAAGGGTCCACGAAGAAGCAACCTTGTCTATGCCATCATGGCCTCGCCCACGGAGGGCTAGCCTTACTCGGGTAGATCTTCACGAAGTAGGCGATCTCCTTGCCCTTACAAACTTCTTGGTTCAACTCCACATCTCGACGGAGGCTCCCAAGCGACACCTAACCAATCTAGGAGGCACCACCCTCCAAAAGGTAATAGATGGTGTTGATGATGATGAACTCCTTGCTCTTGTGCTTCAAATTATAATCTCCCCAACACTCAACTCCCTCACCGATTTGGCTGTGGTGGAAGAAATGATTGAGTGGAAAGCAACTTGGGAAGGCTAGAGATCAAGCTTCATATGGTGGGAGTGGAGCAACTTGATCTCAACACAAGGGTAGGTAGTTTTCTTCTCGAAATGTAAGGTAGGAGTGGTAGTTCTTTCGATGGCTCTCTCCATGAATGAAGAGGGGTGGAGGGTATTTATAGCCTCCACACAAAATCAACCGTTATACACATTTGACCAATCTCGGTCGGACCGAAGTTGACAACTCGGTGAGACCGAAAGTTCAAAACATGTGAGCGTTGGGATTTTCGGTGGGACCGAAAATACAATCTCGGTTAGTCCGATTCGTCCAAAGACTAGAGCTTGCCAATCTCGGTGGGACCGACTTCATCATCTCGGTGACACCGATTTGATGACAGAAGGTTACAGAAGCTTGGCAACTCAAGTTTCGGTGAGACCGAGTTCGAATCGGAAAATCCGAAATTTCTAGGGTTTGGCTATATGGTGAGGTGGTTCATCTCGGTGTGGTGAGTTTAGGAAATCGGTGGGACCGAGATTACTTATGAGTGTATTATGGAAGTGAGAGTTGCTTGATAGTTTAGGAGATGTATCACTAAGCACTTTGAGCAACGGATCATTATCATAACCTCATCCCTTTTAATAGTATTGGCTTTCCTATGGACTCAATGTGATCTTGGATCACTAAACCAAAAATGGAGTCTTGAGCTTTTGCCAATGCTTGCCTTAGCATTTTGAGGGTCCACTTCTTGATCCTTGCCATACCCATATCAATGAACTTTCTGAAATGATTCTCAAGTAACTATTAGTTCAATGATATATATGTTGTTATTAATTACCAAAACCACCCGGGGATTAGTTGCACTTTCAGCATACATAATAGATCCTATGGCTGAAGCATAGGGGATGACACTCATCTCTTCTTTATCTTTTGGCATGGTCGGGGACTGAGCCGAGCTCAGTCTCACACCTTGCAACACAGGCAAGAACCCTTTCTTGGAATGATCCATTTTGAACTTCTTCAAAATCTTATCAAGGTATGTGCTCTGTGAAAGACCTATGAGGCGTCTCGATCTATCCTTATAGATCTTGATGCCTAATATGTAAGCAGCTTCTCCAAGGTCCTTCATTGAAAAACACTTATTCAAGTAGGCCTTAATGCTGTCCAAAAGTTCTATATCATTTCCCCTCAAGAGTATTTCATCTACATATAATATGAGAAATGCTACAGAGCTCCCACTCACTTTCTTGTAAACGCAGGCTTCTCCATAAGTCTCAAGATAAACCCGAGCGCTTTGATCATCTCATCAAAGCGAATGTTCCAACTCCGAGATGCTTGCACCAGCCCATAAATGGATTGATGGAGCTTGCATACTTTGTTAGCATTATTAGGATCGACAAAACCTTCCGGCTGCATCATATACAGCTCTTCCTTAAGATGTTCGTTAAGGAATGCCGTTTTGATGTCCATCTGCCATATCTCATAATCATAGTATGCGGCAATTGCTAACATGATTCGGACGGACTTCAGCTTAGCTACAGGAGAGAATGTCTCGTCGTAGTCAATCCCTTGAACTTGTCGATAACCCTTAGCGACAAGTCGAGCTTTATAGATGGTAACATTACCATCCGCGCCCGTCTTCTTCTTAAAGATCCATTTGTTTTCTATCGCTCACGATCATCGAACAAAATCTGTCAAAGTCCATACTTTGTTTTCATACATGGATTCTATCTCGGTTTCATGGCTTCAAGCCATTTGTTGGAATCTGGGCCGCCATCGCTTCTTCATAGTTCGAAGGTTCACCGTTGTCTAACAACATGATTTCCGGGACAGGGTTGCCGTACCACTCACTGCGGAACGTGTCCTTGTGAACCTCTGAAGTTCAAGAGCAACTTGATCCAAGTACCTTGATCATCATCATTATTTTCCTCTTCAGTTGGTGTAGGCATCACAGGAACATTTTCCTGAGCTGCACCACTTTCCCGTTCGAGAGGTAGTACTTCATCGAGTTCTACTTTCCTCCCACTTACTTCTTTCGAGAGAAACTCTTTTTTCAGAAAGGATCCGTTCTTGGCAACAAAGATCTTGCCCTCGGATCTTAAGTAGAAGGTATACCCAATGGTTTCCTTAGGGTATCCTATGAAGACGCATTTTTCTGACTTGGGTTCGAGCTTTTCAGGTTGAAGTTTCTTGACATAAGCATCGCATCCCCAAACTTTTAGAAACAACAACTTATGTTTCTTCCCAAACCATAATTCATACGGTGTCGTCTCAACAGATTGAGACGGTGCCCTATTTAAAGTGAATGTAGCTGTCTCTAGTGCGTATCCCCAAAATTATAGCGGTAAGTCGGTAAGAGACATCATAGACCGCACCATATCCAATAGAGTGCGATTACGATGTTCGGACACACCATTACGCTGAGGTGTTCCAGGCGGCGTGAGTTGTGAAACGATTCCACATTTCCTTAAGTGTGTACCAAATTCGTGACTTAAATATTCTCCTCCACGATCTGATCGTAGGAACTTTATCTTTCGGTCACGTTGATTCTCTACCTCATTCTGAAATTCCTTGAACTCAAAGGTCTCAGACTTGTGTTTCATTAAGTAGACATACCCATATCTACTCAAGTCATCAGTGAGAGTGAGAACATAACGATATCCTCCGCGAGCCTCAACGCTCATTGGACCGCACACATCGGTATGTATGATTTCCAACAAGGTTGCTCGCTCCATTGTTCCGGAGAACGGAGTCTTGGTCATTTTGCCCATGAGGCATGGTTCGCATGTGTCAAATGATTCATAATCGAGAGACTCTAAAAGTCCATCAGCATGGAGCTTCTTCATGCGCTTGACACCAATGTGACCAAGGCGGCAGTGCCACAAGTATGTGGGACTATCATTATCAACTTTACATCTTTTGGCATTCACACTATGAATATGTGTAATACTACGCTCGATATTCATTAAGAATAAACCATTGACCATAGGGGCATGACCATAAAACATATCTCTCATATAAATAGAACAACCATTATTCTCGGATTTAAATGAGTAGCCATCTCGTATCAAACGAGATCCAGATACAATGTTCATGCTCAAACTTGGCACTAAATAACAATTATTAAGGTTTATAACTAATCCCGTAGGTAAATGTAGAGGTAGCGTGCCGACGGCGATCACATCGACCTTTTAACCATTCCCGACGCGCATCGTCACCTCGTCCTTCGCCAGTCTTAAGCTTATTCCGCAGCTCCTGCTGTGAGTTACAAATATGAGCAACGGCACGGTATCAAATACCGGGAGTTACTACGAGTCTTGGTAAGGTACACATCAATTACATGTATATCAAATATACCTTTGGTGTTGCCGGCCTTCTTATCCGCTAAGTATTTGGGGCGTTCCGCTTCGAAGGACCCTTCCCTTGCAATAAAAGCACTCGGTCTCAAGCTTGGGTCCATTCTTTGACTTCTTCCCAGGCGGCTTACGGGCGCGAACTTTATCCTTGCCGTCCTTCTTGAAGTTCTTCTTGCCCTTGCCCTTCTTGAACTTAGTGGTCTTATTGACCATCAACACTTGATGTTCCTTCTTGATTTCAACCTCTGCTGACTTCACATTGAAAATACTTCAGAATGGTCTTCACCATCCCTGCATATTGTAGTTCATCACAAAGCTCTTGTAGCTTGGTGGGAGCGATCAAGGATTCTGTCGATGTTCCGCTCGTCAGGAGGTTAATGTCCACTGGGACAAAGCGGTTGTGCAACCTGACATTTTGAGTATGTGCTCACCGATGAACTATTTTCCTCCATCTTACAACTATAGAACTTGTCGGAGACTTCATATCTCTCGACCGGGCATGAGCTTGGAAAACTAGTTTCAGCTCCTCGAACATCTCATATGCTCCGTGTTGCTCAAAACGCTTTTGGAGCCCGGTTCTAAGTGTAAAGCATGCCGCACCGAACGAGGGAGTAATCATCGATCTTGAGACTGCCAAGCGTTCATAACGTCTTGGTTCTCTGGGATGGGAGCATCACCTAGGGGTCCTTCTAGGACATATTGTTTCCTGGCAGCTATGAGGATGATCCTCAGGTTCCGGACCCAGTCCGTATAGTTGCTGCCATCATCTTTCAGCTTGGTTTTCTCTAGGATCGCGTTGAAGTTCATGTTGACATGAGCGTTGGCCATTTGATCTACAAGACATATTTGCAAAGGTTTTAGACTAAGTTCATGATAATTAAGTTCATCTAATCAAATTATTTCAATGAACTCCCACTCAGATTAGACATCCCTCTAGTCATCTAAGTGTTACACGATCCGAGTTGACTAGGTCGTGTCCGATCATCACGTGAGACGGACTAGCCATCGTCGGTGAACATCTTCATGTTGATCGTATCTTCCATACGACTCGTGTTCGACCTTTCGGTCTCTGTATTCCGAGGCCATGTCTGTACATGCTAGGCTCGTCAAGTTAACCCTAAGTGTTTTGCATGTGTAAAACTGTCTTACACCGTTGTATGTGAACGTAAGGATCTATCACACCCGATCATCACGTGGTGCTTCGAAACGACGAACTTTAGCAACGGTGCACAGTTAGGGGAGAACACTTCTTGAAATTGTTGTAAGGGATCATCTTATTTACTACCATCGTTCTAAGTAAACAAGATGCATAAACATAATAAACATCACATGCAATTATATAGTAGTGACATGATATGGCCAATATCATATAGCTCCATTGATCTCCATCTTCGGGGCTCCACGATCATCTTGTCACCGGCATGACACCATGATCTTCATCATCATGATCTCCATCATCGTGTCTTCATGAAGTTGTCACGCCAACGACTACTTCTACTTCTATGGCTAACGCGTTTAGTAATAAAGTAAAGTAAGTTACATGGCGTTCTTCAATGACACGCAGGTCATACAAAAAATAAAGACAACTCCTATGGCTCCTGCCGGTTGTCATACTCATCGACATGCAAGTCGTGATTCCTATTACAAGAACATGATCTCATACATCACAATATATCATTCATCATTCATCACAACTTCTGGCCATATCACATCACATGACAATTGCTGCAAAAACAAGTTAGACGTCCTCTAATTGTTGTTGCATCTTTTACGTGGCTGCAATTGGGTTCTAGCAAGAACGTTTTCTTACCTACGAATAACCACAACGTGATTTTGTCAACTTCTATTTACCCTTCATAAGGACCCTTTTCATCGAATCCGCTCCAACTAAAGTGGGAGAGATAGACACCCGTGTCACGCCCAATATGCGACCCTATCCAAAAGGAACTCGAAGGTCCCACCAAGGATAGACCCGCATATTGGAACGCTTTTGCAAGGTGGATATCATTACATCAACATTACATAATAGATGGGGATACATACATAAGGCATACAATGCCACACGAATACAACAATACATCATACAAGAGATCAACATCCGACTACGAATGATACATAAACAGAAACTCAAACAATATCCACCCTGCTAGCCCAGGCTGCCGACCTGGAACCTATCCCCTAAACGAAGAAGAAGCAGAAGAAGAACTCCAAACAAGTAAACATCGCTCTCGCGTCATGATCATCGCATAACCTGCACCTGCAACTATTGTTGTAGTAATCTGTGAGCCACGAGGACTCAGCAATCCCATTACCATGGGTATCAAGACTAGCAAAGCTTAAAGGGAAAGGAAAGGGTAAAGTGGTGAGGTTGCAGCAGCGACTAAGCATGATATGGTGGCTAACATACGCAAATGAGAGCGAGAAGAGAAACAAAGGAACGGTTGTGAAGCTAGCAATGATCAAGAGGTGATCCTGAACACCTACTTACGTCAAACATAACACAGAAACCGTGTTCACTTCCCGGACTCCGCCGAGAAGAGACCATCACGGCTACACACGCGGTTGATGCGTTTTAATTCAGATCTAGTGTCAAGTTATCTACAACCGGACATTAACAAATTCCCATCTGCCACATAACCGCGGGCACGGCTCTCGAAAGTTTAAACCCTGCGGGGTGTCCCAACAAGCCCATGACAAGCTCTCGCGATCAACGAAGAATAGACCTTCTCCGGAAGACCCGATCGGTCTCGGAATCCCGGTTTACAAGACATTTCGACAATGGTAAAACAAGACCAGCAAAGCCGCCCGATCGCCGACAATCCCGATAGGAGCTGCACATATCTCGTTCTCGTGGCAACACCGGATAAGCGAAGCGTCTGGTGCCGAAACGAATCCAAGTTGCCAAGGAATGGTCCCATACGGTGCTCTAGTTTGGACCAACACTTAGACAAGCATTGGCCCGGGGCTATAATAAAGATGACCCTTGGGTTAATTACTCCCAAGGGAAAAGTAGGTGGTGGTGAGGCAAATGGTAAAACCAAGGTTGGGCCTTCTTGGACAAGTTTTATTCAAAGCGAACTGTCGGGGGTCCCATAAATCACCCGACCAAGTTAGGAGCATAAAATCCGGGAACATAACACCGGTATGACGGAAACTAGGGGCGGCAAGAGTGGAACAAAACACCGTGCATAACGCCGAGCCTTCCACCCTTTACCAAATATATAGATGCATTAAAAATATAAGAGATATTGTGATATCCCAACAAAACCCTGTCCACCATGGAGAAATCTTCAACTTCACCTGCAACTAGCAACGCTATAAGAGGGGCTGAGCAAAGCAGTAACATAGCCAAACAACGGTTTGCTAGGAATGGTGTCAAAGGTTAGAGGTTCATGGCAATTTGGGAGGCATGGTAATGAAGGAAATATGCCCTAGAGGCAATAATAAAGTTATTATTTATTTCCTTATTTCATGATAAATGTTTATTATTCATGCTAGAATTGTATTAACCGGAAACATAATACATGTGTGAATACATAGACAAACAGAGTGTCACTAGTATGCCTCTACTAGACTAGCTTGTTAATCAAAGATGGTTAAAGTTTCCTAACCATAGACAAAGGAGTTGTCATTTGATTAACAAGGTCACATCATTAGTTGAATGATCTGATTGACATGACCCATTCCATTAGCTTAGCACCCGATCGTTTAGTATGTTGCTATTGCTTTTATCCATGACTTATACATGTTCCTATAACTATGAGATTATGCAACTCCCGTTTACCGGAGGAACACTTTGGGTACTACCAAATGTCACAACGTGGCGGGTGATTATAAAGGAGTACTACATGTGTCTCCAAAGGCGGATGTTGGGTTGGCGTATTTCGAGATTAGGATTTGTCACTCCGATTGTCGGAGAGGTATCTCTGGGCCCTCTCGGTAATGCACATCACTTAAGCCTTGCAAGCATTACAACTAATGAGTTAGCTGTGAGATGATGTATTACGGAACGAGTAAAGAGACTTGCGATGTAGATTGAACTAGGTATTGGATACCGGCGATCGAATCTCGGGCAAGTAAAATATCGATGACAAAGGAACAACATATGTTGTTATGCGGTCTGACCGATAAAGATCTTCGTAGAATATGTAGGAGCCAATATGGGCATCCAGGTCCCGCTATTGGTTATTGACCGAGGCGTGTCTCGGTCATGTCTACATGTTCTCGAACCGTAGGGTCCGCACGCTTAAGGTTTCGATGGCGGTTATATTATGAGTTTGTGTATTTTGATGTACGAAGGAGTTCGAGTCCGGATGTGATCACGAACATGACGAGGGTCTCGAAATGGTCGAGACATAAAGATTGATATATTGGACGGCTATATTCGGACACGGAAAGGTTCCGGAAGTTTCGGAGAAAACGGAGTGCCGAGGGTTACCGAACCCCGGGAAGTAATGGGCCTTAATGGGCCAAGAGGGAGAGAGAGGGCTGCGCCAGAGGTGGCGCCCCCCATGGGGAGTCCGAATAGGACAAGGAAGGGGCGCGGCCCCTTTCCTCTCCCTCTCCTCTCCTTCCTTCCCCTTCCTCCTTCCTAGTTGGACTAGGAAAGGGAGTCCTACTCCCACTAGGAGGAGGACTCCCCCCCTGGCGCGCCTCCTAGGGCCGGCCGGCCCTCCCCTTGCTCCTTTATATCACGAGGCGGGGGCACCCTAGAACACACAAGTTGATCCTTGAGATCGTTCCTTAGCCGTGTCGGTGCCCCCTCCACCATAATCCACCTCGGTCATATCGTTGCGGTGCTTAGGCGAAGCCGTGCGTCCGATAGAACATCAAGATCGTCCCACGCCATCGTCTTGATGGAACTCTCTCTCCCGGAGCTTTGCTGGATCGGAGCCCGAGGCGTCACCGAGCTGTACGTGTGTCAAGAACTTCGGGCGCCGAGTAACGACGCTGGGATCGGTTGGATCGCGGGGAGAACGTCGACTACTTGCTCTACGTTGTGATCGCTTCGCCCGGTCTCACGAGCGTAGACAACACTCTCCCCTCTCGTTGCTATGCATCACCATGATCTTGCGTGTGCGTAGGAAATTTTTCAAATTACTCGTTCCCCAACAAAGGGCATCCGAGCCTAGGTTTTTATGGTTTGATGTTTTGCACGAGTAGAACACAAGTGAGTTGTGGAAGATACAAGTCATCTTGCCAACCAGCATGTCATACTTTGGTTCAGCGGTATTGTGAGACGGCGGCCCGGACCGACATTACGCGTGCGCTTATGCGAGACTGGTTTCACCGTTCGAGCACTCGTGCTTAAAGGTGGCTGGCGGGTGTCTGTCTCTCTCACTTTAGTTGAACTGAGTGTGGCTCGCCGGTCCTTGAGAAGGTTAAAACGGAGTCTATTTGACGAAATATCGTTGTGGTTTTGATGCGTGGGTGAGATTGGTTCTTGCTTAAGCCCGTAGCAGCCACGTAAAATTTGCAACAACAAAGTAGAGGGCGTCTAACTTGTTTTTGCAGGGCATGTTGTGATGTGATATGGTCAAGGCGTGATGTTATATTTTATTGTATGAGATGATCATGTTTTGTAACCGGTTATCGACAATGGCTGGAGCCATATGGTTGTCGCTTTATTGTATGAAATGCAAACACCACAGAATTGCTTTACTTTATCACTAAGCGGTAGCGATAGTCGTAGAAGCAATAGATGGCGTAAACAACAACGATGCTACGATGGAGATCAAGGTGTCGCGCGGTGGCGATGGTGATCACGACGGTGCTTGAGATGGAATCACAAGCACAAGATGATGATGGCCATATCATATTACTTATATTGATTGCATGTGATGTTTATCCTTTATGCATCTTATCTTGCTTTGATTGACGGTAGCATTTTAAGATGATCTCTCACTAAAATTATCAAGTAGTGTTCTCCACAGTATGCACCGTTGCCAAAGTTAAATCGTGTCGAGACACCACGTGATGATCGGGTGTGATAAGCTCTCGTCCATCTACAACGGGTGCAAGCCAGTTTTGCACACGCAGAATACTCGAGTTATACTTGATGAGCCTAGCATATGCGATATGGCCTCGGAACACGGAGTCCGAAAGGTCGGCGTGAATCATATAGTAGATATGATCAACATAAGATGTTCACCATTGAAAACTACTCCATCTCACGTGATGATCGGTTATGGTTTAGTTGATTTGGATCACGTGATCACTTAGATGACTAGAGATGTCTGTCTAAGTGGGAGTTCTTAAGTAATATGATTAATTGAACTTAAATTTATCATGAACTTAGTACTGATAGTATCTTGCTTGTCTATGTTTGTTTGTAGATAGATGGCTCGTCTTTGTTGTTCCGTTGAATTTTAATGCGTTCCTTGAGAAAGCAAAGTTGAAAGATGATGGTAGCAATTACGGACTGGGTCCGTAACTCGAGGATTATCCTCATTGCTGCCTGAGAAGAGTTACGTCTGGATGCACCGCTGGGTGCGAACTGCTTCTTGATGTGGCCGACGGCGTTAAGAACGTCTGGCGAGCAAAGCTGATGACTACTCTATAGTTCGATGTGCCATGCTTTACGGCTTAGAACCGGGTCTTCAACGGCGTTTTGAGCGTCATGGAGCATATGAGATGTTCCAGAGTTGAAGTTGATATTCAACAGAATGCCCGGATTGAGAGATATGAAGTCTCAATAAGTTCTATAACCGCAAGATGGAAGAGAATGGGTGCATCGGTGAGCACATACTCGTAATGTCAGGTATTACAATCACTTGACTCAACCGGGAGTTAATCTTCGGATGATTGTGTCATTGATGAATTCTTCAATCACGCCACCAAGCTACAAAGGCTTCGTGATGAACTATAATATGCAAGGGTTGGTAAAGACTATGCAGAGCTCTTCGCAATGCTAAAGGCTGCGGAGGTAGAAATCAGAAGGAGCATCAAGTGTTGATGGTCAATAAGACCACTAGTTTCAAGAAGAAAGGCAAAGGGAAGAAGAAGGGAACTTCAAGAAGAACAGCAAGCAAGTTCTTTGCTCGGGAGAAAAACCCAAGTCTGGACCTAAACCTGAAACCGAGTGCTTCTCCGCAAGCGGTCGTCCTTTGAAGCGGAACTGCCCCAAGTATTTGGCGGATAAGAAGGATGGCAAGGTGAACAAAGGTATATGTGATATACATGTTATTGATGTGTACCTTACTAGAGCTCGCAGAGCACTGGGTATTTGATCTGGGTTATGTTGCTAATATTTGCAACTCGAAGCAGGGGACTACGGATTAGCGAACACCGCTAAGGACGAGGTGACGATCTTGCGTGGGAAATGGTTCCAAAGTCGATGTGATCGCGGTCGGCACGCTACCTCTACATCTACCTTCGGGATTAGTTTTAGACCTAAATAATTGTTATTTGGTGCGGCGTTGAGCATGAACATTATATCTGGATCTTGTTTGATGCGAGGCGGTTATTCATTTAAATCGAGAGAATAATGGTTGTTCTATTTATATGAGTAATATCTTTTATGGTCATGCACCCTTGAAGAGTGGTCTATTTTAATGAATCTCGATAGTAATGATACACATATTCATAATGTTGAAGCCAAAAGATGCAGAGTTGATAATGATAGTGCAACTTATTTGTGGCACTTGCCGTTTAGGTCATATCGGTATAAAGCGCATGAAGAAACTCCATCTTGATGGACTTTTGGAGTCACTTGATTATGAATCACTTGGCACTTATGAACCGTGCCTCATGGGCAAGATGACTAAAACCCGTTCTCGGTACTATGGAGAGAGCAACAGATTTGTTGGAAATCATACATCTGAGATGTATGTGGTCCGATGAATGTTGAGGCTCGTGGCGGATATCGTTATTTTCTCACCTTCACAGATGATTTAAGCGGATATGGGTATATCTACTTAATGAAACATAAGTCTGAAACATTTGAAAAGTTTAAAGAATTTCAGAGTGAATTTGAAAATCATCGTAATAAGAAAATAAAGTTTCTACGATCGATCGTGGAGGCGAATATTTGAGTTCTGAGTTTGGTCTACATTTGAAACAATGCGGAAAAGTTTAGAATCTTCCATACCGGAACACCACAGCGTAATGGTGTGTCCGAATGTCGTGTCGCACTTTACTAGATATGGTGCGATCTATGATGTCTCTTACAGATTTACCGCTATCGTTTTGGGGTTATGCTCTTGAGGCGGCCGCATTCACCTGAATAGAACACCGTCAAAATCCGTTGAGGCGACACCTTATGAACTATGGTTTATCAAGAAACCAAAGTTGTCGTTTCTTAAAGTTTGGGGATGCGATGCTTATGTGAAAAAGCTTCAACTGATAAGCTCGAACCCAAATCGAATGTGTCTTCATAGGATACCCAAAGGAGACAGTTGGGTACACCTTCTATCACAGATCCGAAGGCAAGACATTTGTTGCTAAGAATGGATCCTTTCTAGAGAAGGAGTTTCTCTCGAAAGAAGTGAGTGGGAGGAAAGTAGAACTTGATGAGGTAATCGTACCTTCTCCCTTATTGGAAAGTAGTTTATCACGAAACCGTTTCGCGACATCTACACCAAATAGTGAGGAAGTTGATGATGTTGATCATGAAACTTCAGATCAAGTTACTCTGTAACCTCGTAGATCGACGAGTAAGATCCGCACTGAGTGGTACGGTAATCCTGTTACGGAAGTCATGATACTAGATCATGATGAACCTACGAACTATGAAGAAGCGATGGTGAGCCCAGATTCCACAAAATGGCTTGAGGCCATGAAATGCGAGATGGGATCCATGTATGAAAACAAAGTGTGGACTTTGGTTGACTTGCCCGAGGGTCGGCAAGCAATAGAAAACAAGTGGATCTTCAAGAAGAAGACCGACGGCGACGGTAATGTTATCGTCATTAAAGCTCGACTTGTCGCAAAGGGTTTTCGACAAGTTCAAGGGATTGACTACGATGAGACCTTCTCACCCGTAGCGATGCTTAAGTCTGTCCGAATCATGTTAGCAATTGCGCATTTTATGATTATGAAATTTGGCAAATGGATGTAAAGACTGCATTCTGAATGGATTTACGGAAGAAGAGTTGTATATGATGCAACGAGAAGGTTTTATCGATCCAAAGGGAGCTAACAAAGTGTGCAAGCTCCAATGATCCATTTATGGATTGGTGCAAGCATCTCGGAGTTGGAATAAGCGCTTTGATAGTGTGATCAAAGCATTTGGGTTTATCTGAGACTTTTGGAGAAGCCTCAGTATTTACAAGAAAGTGAGTGGGAGTCTCAGAGCATTTACGATATTATATGTAGATGACATATTACTAATCGGAAATGATATAGAATTCTGGATAGCATAAAGGGATACTTGAATGAGAGTTTTTCAATGAAGGACCTCGGTGAAGCTGCTTACATATTGGGCATCAAAATCTATAGAGATAGATCAAGGCGCTTAATTGGACTTTCACAAAGCACATACCTTGACAAAATTTTGAAGAAGTTCAAAATGGATCAAGCAAAGAAAGGGTTCTTGCACGTGTTACAAGGTGTGAAGTTGAGTAAGACTCAATGCCCGACCACCGCAGAAGATAGAGAGAAAATGAAAGATGTTCCTATGCCTCAGCCATAGGCTCTATCATGTATGCAATGCTTGTGTACCGCACTGATGTGTGCCTTGCTATAAGCTTAGCAGGAGGTACCAAAGTAATCCAGAGTGGATCATCGAACAGCGGTCAAGAACATCTGAAATACGAAAAAGGACTAAGGATATGTTTCTCGTATATGGAGGTGACAAAGAGCTCATCATAAACGGTTACGTTGATGCAAGCTTTGACACTGATCCGGACGATTCTAAATCGCAAACCGGATATGTATTTACACTAAACGGAGGAGCTGTCAGTTGGTGCAGTTCTAAACAAAGCGTCGTAGCGGGATCTACATGTGAAGCGGAGTACATAGCAGCTTCGGAAGCAGCTAATGAAGGAGTCTGGATGAAGGAGTTCATATCCGATCTAGGTGTCATACCTAGTGCATCGGGTCAATGAAAATCTTTTGTGACAATCTCGGAGCAATTGCTTTAGCGAAGGAATCCAGATTTCACAAGAGAACCAAACACATCAAGAGACGCTTCAATTCCATCCGGACTTGGTCGGTGGGAGACATAGAGATTTGCAAGATACATACGGATCTGAATGTAGCAGACCCGTTGACTAAGCCTCTTCCACGAGCAAAACATGATCAGCACCAAGACTCCATGGGTGTTAGAATCATTACTGTGTAATCTAGATTATTGACTCTAGTGCAAGTGGGAGATCAAGGAAATATGCCCTAGAGGCAATAATAAAGTTATTATTTATTTCCTTATTTCATGATAAATGTTTATTATTCATGCTAGAATTGTATTAACCGGAAACATAATACATGTGTGAATACATAGACAAGCAGTGTCACTAGTATGCCTCTACTAGACTAGCTTGTTAATCAAAGATGGTTAAAGTTTCCTAACCATAGACAAAGGAGTTGTCATTTGATTAACAAGGTCACATCATTAGTTGAATGATCGATTGACATGACCCATTCCATTAGCTTAGCACCCGATCGTTTAGTATGTTGCTATTGCTTTTATCCATGACTTATACATGTTCCTATAACTATGAGATTATGCAACTCCCGTTTACCGGAGGAACACTTTGGGTACTACCAAACGTCACAACGTAACTGGGTGATTATAAAGGAGTACTACAGTGTCTCCAAAGGCAGATGTTGGGTTGGCGTATTTCGAGATTAGGATTTGTCACTCCGATTGTCGGAGAGGTATCTCTGGGCCCTCTCGGTAATGCACATCACTTAAGCCTTGCAAGCATTACAACTAATGAGTTAGCTGTGAGATGATGTATTACGGAACGAGTAAAGAGACTTGCCGGTAATGAGATTGAACTAGGTATTGGATACCGACGATCGAATCTCAGGCAAGTAACATACCGATGACAAAGGGAACACCGTATGTTGTTATGCGGTCTGACCGATAAAGATCTTCGTAGAATATGTTGGAGCCAATATGGGCATCCAGGTCCCGCTATTGGTTATTGACCGGAGACGTGTCTCGGTCATGTCTACATTGTTCTCGAACCGTAGGGTCCGCACGCTTAAGGTTTCGATGACGGTTATATTATGAGTTTGTGTATTTTGATGTACCAAGGAGTTCGAGTCCGGATGTGATCACGGACATGACGAGGAGTCTCGAAATGGTCGAGACATAAAGATTGATATATTGGGCGGCTATATTCGGACACGGAAAGGTTCCGAAGTTTCGGAGAAAACCGGAGTGCCGAGGGTTGCGGAACCCCGGGAAGTAATGGGCCTTAATGGGCCAAGAGGGAGAGAGAGGCTGCGCCAGAGGTGGCGCGCCCCCCATGGGGAGTCCGAATAGGACAAGGAAGGGGGCGGCCCCCTTTCCTCTCCCTCTCCTCTCCTTCCTTCCCCTTCCTCCTTCCTAGTTGGACTAGGAAAGGGAGTCCTACTCCCACTAGGAGGAGGACTCCCCCCCTGGCGCGCCTCCTAGGGCCGGCCGGCCCTCCCCTTGCTCCTTTATATACGGGGCAGGGGCACCCTAGAACACACAAGTTGATCCTTGAGATCGTTCCTTAGCCGTGTCTGGTGCCCCCTCCACCATAATCCACCTCGGTCATATCGTTGCAAAGCTTAGGCAAAGCCTGCGTCGGTAGAACATCAAGATCATCACCACGCCGTCGTCTTGTGGAACTCTCTCCCCGGAGCTTTGCTGGATCGGAGCCCGAGGAGCGTCACCGATCTGTCGTGTGTCAAGAACTTCGGGCGCCGAGTAACTTGCGCTGGGATCGGTTGGATCGCGAGGAGAACGTCGACTACTTCCTCTACGTTGTGATCGCTTCGCCCGGGTCTCACGAGGGCGTGAGACAACACTCTCCCCTCTCGTTGCTATGCATCACCATGATCTTGCGTGTGCATAGGAAATTTTTTGAAATTACTACGTTCCCCAACAGGTAAAACATGTGATAGGTAGCGCAACATAGCGATAGAACGAGGCAACTAGCATAGCAATGATAGTAGTGAGATCCAGGGTAGTGGTCATCTTGCTTGAAATCCCGCAAGGAAGAAGAACGAGTCCATGAAAAAGATGAAGCCACGAAGAAGAACCACACGTAGACGAACGAATCCTCACGATCGCAACGAAACAGGAACTAATAAGAAGAAGCACACAACATAGGTAAACACACCACACATGAACAAGACATGATGCACAACAAGCATGATGCATGACAAGGCTACATGAAGCTACTCATGGCAAGAGATGATGCAAACAAGAACAACACATCAAGGCAAGTTTAAATGAGGCCGGAAACAACATATAACAATTCCGGTAAGTCCTCATATGCATATTTCGAAATTGGTCCAGATCTGAATAAACATTATGTTCAAGTTGTTAAACAGCAAGTTAAGATGCACCAAGAGAATCTACACGAAATTCTAGTCAAGTTACATATAAAGTTCATTAGATTCGGAGCTACGGTCTAGAAGATATGAGCAAAACAAGTTGAACATGGCATTGATGCAAAATGCACCCAAACATCAAGCAAGCACACCAAAACAAGGATGCAACATGATAATATGAAGCTACATGCAAAAACAAGCAAGTTTCATATAGAGCACACTCAAAACGGAGCAACGGTGCAACACATACACTCCATACAAGTCATAACAACAATCTGTCCATAACAGCAACTAGGCATCTTACAAGCATCAAAACAACATGCTACAGCATCTCAATGCAATAACAAAAGGCATGGGCATGAAGTACAGGTAAAGCATAACAAAACATGAACACTGAGCTATCTCCAGAAACAACTAGAACATGCTCAAAATGACATGGAGATATTGCAAATAATAACAGTTTCAGACTTTGCAGAAATAACATCAGGTTGCAATGTTTAGAGCAAGCAAACAACATGTTACAGGAACATATCATGGCAAACAAAGGCATGGCATGATACTACTAAATGCATAGATTAACAGTCCCTTACTGACCATGAGCCAAAAAGGATTAGAAGATATAATGGCACCCATGTAAACATGGCAAGTTATATTACAGATTCAAACATGGCAGGAACAATAATAAGTAGGCATGTTCGTGAGCTTGAACCACTCACCACAGAGCAATACATGGCATGCCAAGGCAACTAAAAGCAAGAAGGCATGTTTATGAAGCTAAGCAGGCATGTTTATGAAGCTAAGCATGGCAAGAGCAAGGTCATAGGGTGCATGAATCACTAGGAAAACACATGGAAACAATTGAACTTAATGTTAACAGGCTGACAGCAACATTTTCAAGCAACTTTGGAGCAAGCTATGAACATGATACATCAGGCTATAATTGCAACCAAGGGCATGAATGGATAGAGCAAGACATGTAGATCAGAACATGTTTATAGAACATCTCCAGATTATGCATAGAATTATTAGTAGAAGCATGTTAACATAGCAACAAAATATAACAGAATCTATCAGGAAAACAGCAACAACAACTACCCTACTTAACAAGCTTGATACACTCAGCACACAACTCACAAAAATACATGGTATACACTCCTGGAAAGATGGCATGGCATAGATCAACATACATGTAGAGCTCAACCTCATAGGATGCACACATCAATCATGGCAAAAATGATAAATGAGCAAGTTATAACAGTTTAAAGATTAACATCAACATGCACTCTTCCAACAGATTTCGGGCATCAAGATGAACTCAAATGAAAATGATGCAATGGAATGAAATGAATTACTCGTCGAGATTTAACAATTTGACATATTACACGACGAAATGTAGCTGCGGATGCAGATATGTGATGGCATGAACATGGCATGATAATTCTGGCCCCGGGACTTAGGCGTTTTGGAGGGGGAAAGTCAACCTCGATTCTTGATTTCGAGGCGAGGCGGCTCGCCGCTCGCCGAGAGCGCCGGAAGGGCGGAGGAGGTGGCCCGCCCGGATCTCGCCGGATCCGGCGGTGGCGCGCAGAGGGGCGACGGGAGGCCGGGCCGCGCTGGAGGCGGCGGCTCGTCGGAGGCCGAGCACGGACGCAGGGCTGCGGCGGCGGCGGCGCGAGGCGCGGCAGGCAGCCAGCTTGAAACACGGCGCCCAGGCGCGGGGAGGCACGGCGGCGCTGGCAAGCTAGGCGGCGGGTCGAGCTCGCCGGAGTTCTTGGCCGCCGCGCGAGGGCGACGCCGCCGCGGAGGCGAACGGCGGCAATGCAGCGCCTTCAGCGGCGGCGCGATCCGGCCCGTCTTGGCGGGCTCGCGATGGGCTGGCGGGCCGCGGTGGCGGCGGCGCGGTGCCACGTGGCACGCCGCGATTGGTTGGGCGGCGCGGACGGACGCGTCCGGTCCGATCCGGACGTGTCCGTGCGCGCGAGAGGAATTTTAGGGTTTGCCCGTGAATTCGGGAGGGTCTATATAGAGGTAGAGGGAGCTAGGAGAGTCCAAATGAGGAGCGGTTTTCGGCCACGCGATCGTGATCGAACGACCAAGAGCATGGAGGGGAGTTTGCTGGGTTTTGGGCCACTTTGGAACGGGTGTTGGGCTGCAACTCAAAGAGGGCCTTTATGGTTACCCGGTTAACCGTTGGAGTATCAAACGGACTCCAAATGGCACGAAACTTGACAGGCGGTCTACCAGTGCTATACCAAGGCCGCTTGGCAAACCTCGGGTCATTCCGAGAAAGTTTAATACCCACACACGAAAAGAGGCAAAAGGGGAACGCCGGAGGACATAGGAGTGCCGGATTGCAAAACGGACAACGGGGAAAAGGCTCAGAAGCATGAGACGAACACGAATGCGAAATGAGATGCCCATGATGACATGATAAAATGCATATGATGACATGGCAAAGTGCAACACGCAAGCAAATGACATGGCAACGCCGATGAATAACTGGCAGACACCTGGCGCATCGAGTCCGGGGCGTTACAACACTCCTCCACTAACAAGAGATCTCGTCCCGAGATCTTAGGACCGAGACGGAAGGGAAAAGGGATGGGGTAAAGGAAGAAACTCAAGAGAAGAAACAAAGAATCGAGAGCACTCGAGAATAAGAGAGGAACAACGAGAATGACGAGAATCGAAAGCTCACGGAATCAGATAGACTATGAAACAACTCCTGTTAGAACGAGAAAAGAAACGAATAAGACTGAAAGGATTTAGGTAGCACTTCAGCTGAAAATGGAAGGATTAAACCATGAGCTAGAGAGGATGGAATGAAACTTGATGAACTCTTGAAGAATGAATTAAATCATGAAGAACCACCATGAAGAACTCCGGTGACAAAAGGATGACGAGATAGAATGAAGGATGAAAGAATGAGATGAGCCTTGCGGTGATTCAGATGGAGGTTCCGACGAAAAGGCCGAGGAAATTAATTGAACTCCGGAAAAGAAAAGATGAAAACACTTGGAACTAGAATTTATTCGTCAAGAACAAACTCCGAAGAAAGGATTACTCACTCGGATGAAATAAGAATAAGATTTATTGTATGCTTATCCTTCATCAAATTAAATTGATGACAATGGATTTGGCATACTCCTTATTCTTCTTGAAAAGGATTGAGAAGTGACATATCTCAAACTTGAGAAAGTCTTCATGAACCACCGGTAGGATTGGAAAGAACGAATGGATTAAAAAGATAATCAAGGAAAAGAATCTTGAACGAACCACCATAAGAATTCAAAAATGACTGATGAAAGAGTATGAATCACCGGGAAGAATTAGAAGAACCAATATGCTTGAGGGAATTTAGATGCAAAAGAACAAAGAGATCGCGAACTGATTGAAGGACACTTGAACGAAGCACCGGGATACATAGCGAACGATAACTGGAATGATGGCCTCCGGATGCTCGAGAGAGAAAGCAACTCCTGAAATGCTCCGGATGGATGAAAAGAATTTGCATGACTTGAAACAATTTGATAGGATAACATCGAACTAGCACCGCGAATCTCCGGGGAACAGACAAGATTTAGAGGAAAAACTCTTGTTCGGTCTTCAACTGATGACGAGAAACACCACCAAAATTACTGAGATACTCCAGTAGAATGAAAAGCAAAGAGGTTGAGCCAACAATGAAATGATTTGAAATCGATCTTGGAAAAGGCATCTGACTGATGAAATACATTCTTATGTCACCCTTTGCAAAGAATTTGAGAATAACTCCGGGGGAATTAGAAGAGTCAGGTAAGATCCTAGGAAAAGACCTTTGGGTTAAGGGCCCACTAAAAGAAACACCGTAGAAAAGGATGGTTGAATAGATAGATGATGCACCGGAACAATGAAATATTTGAATGAGGTGACCACCTCGAATTCAAACACAGACGAATCTCCTGAGATTTCTTGAGCACACCAGAAGGATAAACTGGCGAGAGGCGAACGAGCAGGGAAAAACACTTGAGCCGAGGAAAAAGAATATGAACAACCCGAAAAAAACTTGAATTGAGTCCACCGGAGAAGAAAAGAGATGAAGAATGTCCACAGAGACGAGAATTCACCGGTTGAAATAATTGACGAAAAGATCAAGAGGCTCCGCATTTAATGAAATAGATGGTCGAGAGAGTCGACTCCGGGAAGAAGAGGGTGGGAGGGCGGGAAAACACAGGCAACTGGAAGGGGAATCGACGAATATCTTGAAGAGAAAACACCGGTTGAAATCATTGAGGAAAGAAAGCAAAGACTTCGCACGAGTAGGATGGATACTCGATTACGGACTCTGGTTCCGAGGAGAAAAAGCGGAGGGCGGGTGGGAAAGAAAACAACTGAGGATTGAACTCAAAGATGAAGAGGTTCGAGTCAACTTGACGAGAAATGCACCAGATGAAAGGAGCTGAGGAACAACTACCGGAAAACCAACTGCGTGAACCTAAAGAAAAATTTGAAGGGGAAGAGGAGTAGTTCAAAACACCTACGTCAAGATTCCTCA
This sequence comes from Aegilops speltoides, assembly GCA_021437245.1. NCBI lineage: Eukaryota > Viridiplantae > Streptophyta > Magnoliopsida > Poales > Poaceae > Aegilops > Aegilops speltoides. Next base: position 316,441,642 of record CM038141.1, read on the forward strand.
CCAGAGCGATGAAGGAGCTGAGGAGTAAAAAGAATTCCTACTCTCCGATATAACTAGACTCCAAAAAAGTTTTCTTCTAGATTCAACAACGGCCAAACTACACGATCAATCAAGGGGGGCTCCTAAGGTCGGTCGAGGCTCTGATACCAAATTGTCACGCCTAATATGCGACCCTATCCAAAAGGAACTCGAAGGTCCCACCAAGGATAGACCCGCATATTGGAACGCTTTTGCAAGGTGGATATCATTACATCAACATTACATAATAGATGGGGATACATACATAAGGCATACAATGCCACACGAATACAACAATACATCATACAAGAGATCAACATCCGACTACGGATGATACATAAATAGAAACTCAAACAATATCCACCACCTAGCCCAGTGCCGACACGAACCTATCCCTGAACGAAGAAGAAGCGGAAGAAGAACTCCAAACAAGTAAACATCGCTCTCGCGTCATGATCATCGCATAACCTGCACTGCAACTATTGTTGTAGTAATCAGGAGCCACTAGGACTCAAAGAATCCCATTACCATGGGTATCAAGACTAGCAAAGCTTAAAGGAAAGGAAAGGGTAAAGTGGTGAGGTTGCAGCAGCGACTAAGCATGATATGGTGGCTAACATACGCAAATGAGAGCGAGAAGAGAAACAAAGGAATGGTCGTGAAGCTAGCAATGATCAAGAGGTGATCCGAACACCTACTTACGTCAAACATAACACGAAACCGTGTTCACTTCCGGACTCCGCGAGAAGAGACCATCACGGCTACACACGCGGTTGATGCGTTTTAATTTGATCTGGTGTCAAGTTATCTACAACCGGACATTAACAAATTCCCATCTGCCACATAACCGCGGGCACGGCTCGAAAAGTTTAAACCCTGCAGGGTGTCCCAACAGCCCATGACAAGCTCTCGCGATCAACGAAGAATAGACCTTCTCCGGGAAGACCCGATCGGTCTCGGAATCCCGGTTTACAAGACATTTCGACAATGGTAAAACAAGACCAGCAAAGCCGCCCGATGCGCCTACAATCCCGATAGGAGCTGCACATATCTCGTTCTCAGGGCAACACCGGATAAGCAAAGCGTACAGGTACCAACGAATCCAAGTTGCCAAGGAATGGTCCCGCACGGTGCTCTAGTTTGGACCAACACTTAGACAAGCATTGGCCCGGGGGGCTATAATAAAGATGACCCTTGGGTTAATTACTCCCAAGGGAAAAGTAGGTGGTGATGAGGCAAATGGTAAAACCAAGGTTGGGCCTTGCTGGACAAGTTTTATTCAAAGCGAACTGTCAGGGGGGTCCCAGAAATCACCCGACCGCGTTAGGAACGCAAAATCCGGGAACATAACACCGGTATGACGGAAACTAGGGCGACAAGAGTGGAACGAAACACCAGGCATAAGGCCGAGCCTTCCACCCTTTACCAAACATATAGATGCATTAAAAATATAAGAGATATTGTGATATCCCAACAAAACCTTGTCCACCATGGAGAAATCTTCAACTTCACTTGCAACTAGCAACGCTATAAGAGGGGCTGAGCAAAGCAGTAACATAGCCAAACAACGGTTTGCTAGGAATGGTGTCAAAGGTTAGAGGTTCATGGCAATTTGGGAGGCATGGTAAAACATGTGATAGGTAGCGCAACATAGCGATAGAACGAGGCAACTAGCATAGCAATGATAGTAGTGAGATCCAGGGTAGCGGTCATCTTGCCTGAAATCCCGCAAGGAAGAAGAACGAGTCCATGAAGAAGATGAAGCCACGAAGAAGAACCACACGTAGACGAACGAATCCTCACGATCGCAACTAACAGCAAGAAGGCATGTTTATGAAGCTAAGCATGGCAAGAGCAAGGTCATAGGGTGCATGAATCACTAGAAAAACACATGGAAACAATTGAACTTAATGTTAACAGGCTGACAGCAACATTTTCAAGCAACTTTGGAGCAAGATATGAACATGATACATCAGGCTATAATTGCAACCAAGGGCATCAATGGATAGAGCAAGACATGTAGATCAAAACATGTTTATAGAACATCTCCAGATTATGCATAGAATGATTAGTAGAAGCATGTTAACATAGCAACAAAACATAACAGAATCATCAGAAAACAAAGAACAAAGAACTACCCTACTTAACAAGCTTGATACACTCAAAGACACAACTCACAAAAATACATGGTATACACCTGGAAAGATGGCATGGCATAGATCAACATACATGTAGAGCTCAACCTCATAGGATGCACACATCAATCATGGCAAAATGATAAATGAGCAAGTTATAACAGTTTAGAGATTAACATCAACATGCACTCTTCCAACAAAGATTTCGGCATCAAGATGAACTCAAATGAAAATGATGCAATGGAATGAAATGAAGTACTCGTCGAGACGAACAATTTGACATATTACACGCACAAAATGGAGCTACGGATGCAGATATGTGATGGCATGAACATGGCATGATAATTACTGAAACTGGGGACTTAGGCGTTTTCGGAGAGGGGGGAAAGTCAACCTCGGTTGCGCGGATTTTGAGGCGAGGCGGCTCGCCGGAGCTCTTGCCAGAGAGCGGCCGGGGAAGGGCGGAGGAGGTGGCCCCAGCCCGGATCTCGCCGGATCCGGCCGGTGGCGCGTAGGAGGGCGACGGGAGGCCGGGCGGCGCGGCCGGAGGCCTTGGCGGCGCTGGCGGCCGCCGCGGCCGGGCCAGGAGGCGGCGGCTCACGGAGGCCGAGCACGGATTTGGGGCAGGGCGGCGCGGCGGCGCGGCAGGCCTTGCAGAGGCACGGCGCCAGCGGCGGGGAGGCGCAGCGGCGCGCCGGGCGAAGCTAGGCAGCGGGTCGAGCTTCATCGGAGATCTGGGCGCCGCCATGAGGGCGGACGCCGCCGCGGCGGAGGCGAATGCGGCGCAGCGCGGCAGGCGGCGCGATCCGGCTCGCTGGCTCGCTGATGGGCTCAAGGCGGGCCGCGTGGCAGTGGCGCGGTGCCACGTGTACGCCGCGATTATTGGGCGGCGCGGACGGACGCGTCCCGTCCGATCCGGACGTGTCCGTGGCGCGAGGGGAATTTTAGGGTTTTGCCCGTGAATTCGTGAGGGTCTATATAGAGGTAGAGGGAGCTAGGAGAGTCCAAATGAGGAGCGGTTTTCGGCCACGCGATCGTGATCGAACGACCGAGAGCATGGAGGGGAGTTTGCTGGGTTTTGGGCCACTTTGGAAGGGGTGTTGGGCTGCAACTCAAAGAGGGCCTTTACGGTTACTTGGTTAACCGTTGGAGTATCAAACGGACTCCAAATGGCACGAAACTTGACAGGCGGTCTACCGGTGCTATACCAAGGCCGCTTGGCAAACCTCGGGCCATTCCGAGAAAGTTTAATACCCACACACGAAAAGAGGCAAAAGGGGAACGCCGGAGGACATAGGAGTGCCGGATTGCAAAACGGACAACAGGGAAAAGGCTCGGAAGCATGAGACGAACACGAATGTGACATGAGATGCCCATGGTGACTTGATAAAATGCATATGATGACATGGCAAAGTGCAACACGCAAGCAAATGACATGGCAACGCTGACGAATAACTGGCAGACACCTGGCGCATCGAGTCCGGGGCGTTACAACACGCCAGCCACCTTATGCAACTAGTGCATGTCTGTCGGTGGAACCGGTCTTACATAAGCGTACGTGTAAGGTTGGTCTGGGCCGCTTCATCCCACAATACCACTGAAGCAAGAAAAGACTAGTAGTGGCAAGCAAGTTGACAAGATCTACGCCCACAACAAAATTATGTTCTACTCGTGCAATAGAGAACTACGCATAGACCTAGCTCATGATGCCACTGTTGGGGAACGTTGCAGAAAATTTAAAATTTTCCTACGGTTTCACCAAGATACATCTATGAGTTCATCTAAGCAACGATTCAAGGGAGTGAGATTGCATCTACATACCACTTGTAGATCGCGTGCGGAAGCGTTCAAGGGGATGGTGATGATGGAGTCGTACTCGCCGTGATTCAGATCACCGATGACCAAGTGCTGAACGGACAGCACCTCCGCGTTCAACACACGTACGGGACGGGAAACGTCTCCTCCTTCTTGATCCAGCAAGGGGGAAGGAGAGGTTGATGATGATCCAGCAGCCCGACGACGTGGTGGTGGATGCAGCAGAACTCCGTCAGGGCTTCGCCAAGCTGCTGCGGGAGGAGGACGATGTGTAGCAGGGGGAGGGAGGCACCGATGCATAGGGTGCGGCTGCCCTCCCCCTTGCCCTCCTTTATATAGGCCCCCAGGGGGGTGCCGGCCCTGGGAGATGCCATCTCCCAAGGGGGGCGGCGGCCAGGGGGGGTGGAGTGCCCCCCAAGGCAAGTGGGCCCCCACCCTAGGGTTTCAACCCTAGGCGCAAGGGGTGGGCCTAGGGGGGCGCGACATCCCACTATGGGCTGGTTCCCCTCCCCACTTTAGCCCTTGGGGCCCTCCAGGATGGGTGGCCCCACCCGGTGGACCCCCGGCACCCTTCTGGTGGTCCCGGTACAATACCGGGTGACCCCGAAACTTTCCCGATGGCCGAAACAACACTTCCTATATATAATTCTTTACCTCCGGACCATTCCGGAACTCCTCGTGACGTCCGGGATCTCATCCGGGACTCCGAACAACATTCGGTATGCTGCATACTCATATTCATACAACCCTAGCGTCACCGAACCTTAAGTGTGTAGACCCTACGGGTTCGGGAGACACATAGACATGACCGATACGACTCTCGGGCAATAACCAACAGCGAGATCTGGATACCCATGTTGGCTCTCACATGCTCCTCGATGATCTCATCGGATGAACCACGATGTCGAGGATTAAACAACCCCGTATTCAATTCCCTTTATCAATCGGTACGTTACTTGCCCGAGACTCGATTGTCGGTATCCCAATACCTCGTTCAGTCTCGTTACCGGAAAGTCACTTTACTCGTACCGTAATGCATGATCCCGTGACCAAACACTTGGTCACTTTGAGCTCATTATGATGATGCATTACCGAGTGGGCCCAGAGATACCTCTCCGTCATACGGAGTGACAAATCCCAGTCTCGATCCGTGTCAACCCAACAGACACTTTCGGAGATACCTATAGTGCACCTTTATAGTCACCCAGTTACGTTGTGACGTTTTGTACTCTCAAAGCACTCCTACGGCATCCGGGAGTTACACGATCTCATGGTCTAAGGAAAGGATACTTGACATTGGAAAAGCTCTAGCAAACGAACTACACGATCTTGTGCTATGCTTAGGATTGGGTATTGTCCATCACATCATTCTTCTAATAATGTGATCCCGTTATCAACGACATCCAATGTCCATAGTCAGGAAACCATGACTATCTGTTGATCAACGAGCTAGTCAACTAGAGGCTTACTAGGGACATATTATGGTCTATGTATTCACACGTGTATTACGATTTCCGGATAATACAGTTATAGCATGAATAAAGACAATTATCATGAACAAGGAAATATAATAATAATCCTTTTATTATTGCCTCCAGGGCATATTTCCAACAAAAGAAGAGGAAGATTTATTCGATACTTATTCACCTATGGCTAGAGTGACCACCATTCGAGTATTACTCTCGTTGGCGGCCTCGCACGGTCTTCTCGTCCACCAGATGGATGTTAAGATGGCTTTTCTGAATGGAGAGCTAAACGAGGAAATCTACGTGCAACAGCCAGATGGCTTTGTGATAGATGGTCAGGAAAGAAAGGTGTGTAGGTTGCTGAAATCTTTATATGGCCTGAAGCAAGCACCTACGCAATGGCATGATAAGTTTAATACAACTCTGACATCTGTTGGCTTCGTTGTTAATGAAGCTGACAAATGTGTATACTATCGCCATGGTGGGGGCGAAGGAGTCATACTGTGCTTGCATGTTGATGACATACTGATATTCGGAACCAACCTCAAAGTCATTGAGGAGGTTAAGCCGTTTCTGTCTCAGAACTTTGAGATGAAGGACCTTGGTGTGGCTGATGTTATCTTGAACATCAAGCTACTGAGAGATAATGATGGTGGGATCACACTTCTGCAATCCCATTATGTTGAGAAGGTGTTGAGCTGTTTTGGATATTCGGACTGCAAACCATCTCAAACACCATATGATCCTAGTGTGTTGGTCCGAAAGTTCGAAGGCACAGCTAAGGATCAACTGAGATACTCTCAAATTATTGGTTCACTCATGTACCTAGCAAGCGCAACGAGGCCTGACATCGCGTTTGCTGTGAGCAAACTGAGCCGGTTTGTTTTCAATCCGGGTGATGTACATTGGCATGCTATTGAGAGAGTTATGCGCTATCTGAAAGGTACTATGAACTACGAACTTCACTATACCGGATACCCATCAGTACTTGAAGGGTATAGTGATGCGAATTGGATCTCTGATGCTGATGAGATGAAGGCCACAACTCGGTATATGTTTACTCTTGGAGGTGGCGCTATTTCCTGGAAGTCTTGCAAGCAAACGATTTTAACGAGATCGACAATGGCAGCAGAATTAACAACATTAGACACATCTGGTGTCGAAGCAGGATGGCTTCGTGATCTTTTGATAGACTTGCCATTGGTTGATAAACCGGTTCCGTCTATCCTTATGAATTGTGAGAATCAGACTGTCATCACCAAGGTGAAGAGTTCAAAGGACAACATGAAGTCCAACAAACACATAAGAATGAGATTAAAAGCTATCAGAAAATTAAGAAACTCCGGAGTGATAGCGTTGGAGTATGTCCATATGGCCAAGAATCTGGCAGATCCCTTTACAAAAGGGCTATCACGTGTTGTGATAGATAGTGCATCGAGGGAGATGGGCATGAGACCCATATGAGTTGCCATGGTAGTAACCCAACCTATGTGGTCGGAGATCCCGTGAAGTAGGACCTGGGAAAACAAGCCAGTGGAGAACTGAGGAGAGTACCTATACTAACCCACTCCGTTGGAGATGCAATATTCTCAATACTGTATGGAAGGGTGACTATTGTCTTAATGTGTTCCGAGGCTTATGTAAGCAAGATGCTATCCTACAGAGCGATCTTTGAAGAAACACACCTATATGAGCCTGACTGCTGGTCACAGTCTATGAGATTGGGGTGATCTCTAGTAAACTCATGAATAGGCCAGGAGTGTGACTTATATGCTCCACCCGAGGGGTTAGCCTTCGGCAGCCTAGTACTAGTAAGACATGTGGTGAATCTTCTTTACGCCAAACTAACAATTCAAGGCATAGTCCATTGTTCAGTTGTGAAGGAGTGTAGCTACTTGCTCTAGGTGAAGCTCAACCTTAACAGGTCTTCACTGAAACACTAGTATATCGAAACAACAATTGGAACAGAGGACACAATGGGTCCTCGAGATCTGGTGGGGGATTGCTGAAATTTGAGATGGGCCTTAAGCCCATATAGCAATTTCAGAAAAATCTCTAAGGGCCCACGTGGGTTATTGGCACTAGGTGGAGGTGGGAAGTTTAGTCCCACCACGGAAGTGGAAGAGGAGTTGGACCTTCTTATAAGGGTGACTCTTCTACATGCTATTGGAGCTTGAGAAGAGAAGAGGCCCTCGCGCGCTCCTCCTCCGCCGCCCGCCTGCCACGCCGTGCCGCGCCAGCCAGCGCCATGAGTTCTGCGGAATGAGCCGAGCAGAGCGCACATCTACGCGCTTATTTTTGCCAGTCACTAACGGAGAGTTTCTGACAGCTGGGCCACGATCTGAGACGTGGGTCCGCTGCGTACATGGTCGACGGGAGAGCAGGCCTCCGAAACCCCGTCTCTCCGGTTGTACGGGAGAGAGGCGAATAGATTTTTGGGAAGCGACTACGCGACTGCTCGCTGTTCGTCTACTTCCTCTACGTCCGCGCATCTTCATCATCACCATGTCGCAGTCCGACGCCGACCGTCTCGCTGCCGAGAAACTTGAAGCTGACAAGAAGGTCGCCGAGGACGCTGCTACCGCCACCACCGCCACGGCCTCTGCATAGCATACTGGAGGGTATAACTCGTTTATCCTGCTCCTACTGTTTTCTGTTTTAGCCATGCTAGCGTTATACGTAGATCTTTCTGCAACTAGCGTAGTGTGTGCTTGCTTGACTGAATATCAATATGCGTTTATTTGTGTCAAAGGCATGCTAGTTATATACTTGTGAATTAAATTAATAGAAAAATTGCCTATTCACTTAGCAGGCCTTTCCAAAACCCAAGAAAAAGGAAAAAGAAAGGTATCAGTTGAGTGTCTCTTCACACGTTCGAATCGACGATGAGGTGCCTATGGTAGCTTCGCAAATTTGAAATGCCGGTTCAGATTCTTCAAGTTGCTCATAGGGACATGGTGTGCGTGTGTATGTTATGCGCGTATGTATGAGCGCTTGCGTTTGTATTGTGTTAAAAAAACTGAGTGTCTCTCCGCGATCGCCGGAAGGCCGTGCTTGCAACTGGTGCGGCAGCAAGCAGCTTTGCATATGTGGAGAAGTAGGACGATGTTTTCTTCCGTTGTCACGTCGTCAGTTGCTGGATCGAATGGTCGAGCGCCGAACAGAACGAGGTACTCTATGCCACACAGCGGGTGCATGCTGGCTGGCCGGACGCACGCTGATCATCTATGCAGCATGCATGCAAACCACACATCTAGAACCCGAGGGAGGCGGAATCAATCGAAGGACTGACCGTGTCGGCGCGCCCGCGCGCGATGTGATCGCTGATCGCTTCCGGTGGGCGACCAGGAGAGCATCGCGGCTTTGGGTGGCAGCGGTAGCGAGTGGTGCGGATGGAGGGAGGCGTCGACGTCGCGCCGTACGCGCGCGCGCGCGCGCACCTGCACGTCACATGGCATCGGCCGGTCGCGTTTGGCAAAGCCGACCCCGGCGCGCGCGGGACAGCAGCGCCAGGTAATTGATTTCTAGCATTAGCGGCACGTACTTGTAATCCCGATCGATCAGACCAGCGGGCAGCGGCGTGACGTTAGCAAATCCACTGTGCAGAAGCACGACATGGCATGCCATCAAGAACAACGTCACACACCGCTCAGAGAAATAATTCACAGCCTTTTTATTTTACTTTCGAGTCAAAAAAGATTTGTTGTTTTCATTAGTAAAAGAACATGAACCACAAAGCGGTGAAAGGTATGACTACTCTTCTGCATTAAACTAGACTAGACAGATGTTTTGCTCCTGCGGCCTCCCCTTTAATCTTAGACAATAACCCTGGCGTTGCGCTCGTTCAGAAGTTCCGAACTTTCCACGACATTAGCATCGTCGAAGAGGCGAGCGCCTTTCCATCAACGACGAGCCACACCATACCCAGAGGAACCGCAATTGACTACGGCATATGTCCAAGAATCGGATCCGCGTATACACTGGGAATCTTGGATGCATATGCATACAGATGTAGTACTACATGCATATGTATAGGAGCAGCGTCGTCACGAACCACTTGACTAAACTGATCGATCAACCGTCCGGCCGCCCCACGCGCCGGCGCCGCCCGCGAATCCTCCCCTCCCCTTCCTCGCATCGCATCGCATCTCCCTCCCCTTTACAACCGCGCGCGCTCGCCTACGACCACACAGGTCCGCCTCTGCTCGTCGCTGTCCGCCGCGTACCGGCGTACGCACACACGATCGATCGACCACGCCATCGGCCGTCGTCTCCATCGGGGAACAAAGGGGGCCGGGTCGGCCGGCCGGGCAAATCGCGATGTAGCTCTCACGCGCTGCTCGCCACACACGGGATCGCCGCGCTCCCGGGATTAGCTGGCCGTAGAGTCGCTTGCCTCGACGTTAACGGACGGAGGATGCGCAGCCACTCGTGTCGCAGTTTCGTCGTCGATCCCCATTATAATCCTCTAGTGCACCACAGTGTCTCTACACCTGTACTCTACATGCATGCAACATGTAACGGCCCGTGCTTCATGTGCCTTTATTTTATTTTATTCATTTTACTGAGCTGTGTGCCTTTTTTATTTGGAAGTTGGAACCATAAATATTCAACCATGCGACTCTATATCCAAATATACATTTTTTGCGAAAAAATCAAATGTATTATGAAGGTTTGTCAAAAGTACGTCTCAAACATAATAAAGATCATGTCGAAATTCTGAGAACGAGACGTTGTCGCGGCTCCCCATTGGAGCCGACTTGACCTTGCCAATGAACATAAATCTTTACATAATAAAAAAATATTGGGTTTCTGGTCGTTCGTCGTCGCTAGCGATTTCGGATAAAAGGCCCTCGGTTTATAAGAAATTAACCCGCAGTCCTGTTTTAAGTGAGAACGAATCGTTTTTCGTATTTTACACAAAATCCCCTACCTTTCATGCTAACTAATCCGCGATCCACGTTAAGGCACTGTGAGTCATTTTTTTGCAGTTCTACATACCCCCCCCCCCCCTGATATATGCGTTAATCACCCTGCAGTGTATTAAAAATAAATATCTTTCTTTAAATAATCATATCTTTTAAACTGTAAGTCCAATTTTAACATGTTATATATGAAAATTGATTAGAAAAATGTGTATAATATTAATATGACATTATTTTTAGATGTCAACCATTTTTACATTCGGTTTTGGAAAATATTTAAATATTTTAAAAATATTCATATCTTTTAAACCGTAACTCCGATTTTAACATGTTATATATGAAAATTAATTAGAAAAATGTGCAGAATATGAACATGATGTTATTTTTACAAGTCAAGCATTTTTAAATTCGGTTTAGGAACATATTTAAATGTTTTAGAAAATATTCATATGTTTTAAACCTAACTTTAATTTTAACATGTTATATATGTAAAATGATTAGAAAAATGTGTACAATCTGAATATGATGTTGTTTCACATGTGGTATTTTTTCCCGTTGCAATGCACGGGCTCTTTTGCTAGTATTCAACAAAAGACCGAAAACTCAATAAACTCGCAAAATAGTTTACGAACAACAAAATTGCGGTTTTATCAGATGTTGGTAATTTTTAGTAGAATTGACATTTTTGAGTAACATTTATGGGGGATTCCTAATTTTTCATCTAAATGGCTTAAAAACTGGCGTTAGATGAAAATCCTCATTCATTTTATGTTCATTGTTTTGCCCATCAACTTTAATTAGTGGTTGTGGTTGTTCTGAAGGGTATCATCGTTCTTAGTGATTTCCTTGGATGTGCAAATATGACCGCAACCATGGTTAGGATATTTTATAACTCACTGAATATTGAATAAATAATGACTTGTATTTTACAATGATCTCTTGCTGAGTTGTACTTTACAATGCTTTGATTTGTAGGCCAATGCTTCTTGTAAAAGAAAAGATGCATTACTACAGAAGCATCATGACAAGATTGTCAGGCAATTAGAAAATGGGGAGATTCTTAAAGGAAAAGGCATGCATCAAGAGATAACCTTAGCAAGACCTGGTGATACACGAAGGGGATCTGACTATAGGACATTGATTCGGTTCCATCAAATGTGGGATCCGGTGATTCAAGTGCTACATGCTATTTCTCATGAAGGGGGGTGAAAGTGCAATCATGCCCTTAATCTTGTTTTGATCAGTTGTTGATAACATACATATAGGGAACTAATCAATTCTGTCAAGTGCATCTTAGGTTTTGTTCCTAGAAGATATTAGTGTGGTTCAAAACTAAAATATGAAATCCTTGAGCGAAAAGTCCAATATGAGGAAGCACAAAATGATGAACTATGCTTGAAAATTGGTGCAAACATTGATGTTCATGCTAAAGAAATTGCCACCTTGAAAAAGGCTAAGGACTCTTGCGAGGAGTTGATGAATGATAAAAGTAAGCTTGTGAAATCTCATGCTTCTCTTTCTAAGGATTGTGAGCTTCTATCTGTGTCCCTCAAGACTAAGGAAGAAGAGATCACCCTTCTTACAAAGAGTTTTGAGATGCTCAAGCACTTTTCTTGAAACTCTAGCCAAGGCTTACTCTTATCCTATTATCAATGTTGATGCCTGTGCTACTAACTCTAGTGGTGACCTAGCATCTATTCTTGAGGAAAACCGCTTTCTAAAGACACAACTCGAGAAAGGACTCATGACATGTTCTCAAGGACAAAAGAACCTTAATGAGGTATTGAGCCAACACAATGAGGTGTTTGCCAAGGAAGGGCTCGGGTTTGACCCAAGCACAATCAAGAAGAAGACGTCTTCTCAAAAGTGTACCACACCTCTTAAAGAAACATTTGTACGAGAAGGGCACAAGTAGAACGGTAAGGTTGTGAGTGGGAAGGCCCCAAGGGGCATGCCCACTCTCAACAAGCCAAAAGAGTTCATGCCTCCATCCTATGTACTTCGTAAAACTAAGGATGGAGAAGTATATGCGAAATTTGTTGGTCCTCGTAGCGCATTCTGGTTTTATGCTATTTGGGTCCCTAAGACCCTTGTGACTAACTTGAGAGGTCCCATTGCAAAATGGGTGCCTCTAACCAAGTCATAATTGTGTGTAGGTTGCTTTCTCTGGTGGAGTCAAATGGGTGATCGATAGTGGATGTACCAACCATATGACCGGAGATAGCAAATTACTTTACGATTTCATGGATGCTATTCAACCATTTATAAGCATTATGTTTGGTAGAGGATCAAAAGGACAGGTACTTGGGTTGGGCAAGGTGGCTATCACAAATGACATGTCTCTTGCAAATGTCATGCTTGTCCAATCTCTTAAATACCATTTGCTTTCCGTTCGTTAATTGGCTTTTCGTTGGTTATGATACACTATTTGGACTAATAGATGCGAAAGTCTTTAAGAGAAATACTCTTTAAGTGGCCTTTGTTGGAGAGTTGGATGGCAACCTTTACACGGTTGATTTCCCGAAAGAGAGCACATTCCATGCAACTAATGGCCAAGGCCGACAAGGGGTGGCTATGGCATTGCCGGCTAGCTCATGTCGGCATGAGAAATCTTCAAGATCCCTTAAAGGGTAATCACATCCTTGGACTAACCAATGTCTCTTTTGAGAAAGATCATGTGTGTAGTGCATGCATAGCCGGGAAGCAACATCAATCAAAGCATCCACCCAAGAATATTGTATCTACTTCATGTGGATCTATTTGGGCCTCCTTCATGGGATAGCCTTGGTGGGAAAAAGTATGGACTTGTCATTGTGTATGATTACTCAAGATATACATGGGTGTTTTTCCTCAAGTCCAAGGATGAGACGAAGATCACCTTCATTGATTTTGTCAAGCAAGCACAATGCAAGTTTGACAAAGAAATCTTGGCAATAAGAAGTGATAATGGCTCCGAGTTCAAGAACTACACCTTGGAGGAATTTCTTAGTGATGAAGGGATTGAGCATCAATATTCCGCACAATACACTCTTCAACAAAATGGTGTAGCCGAAAGGAAGAACCGTACACTTGTGGAAATGGCAAGGTCCATGTTAGGCGAGTACAAGTCACCACATGGTTTTTGGCCCGAGGCTGTCAACACCACATGCCATGCATCAAACTGGCTCTTCCTCCACACAATATTGGAGAAGACTCCATATGAGCTCCTAACCGGGAACAAGCCAAATGTCAAGTACTTTCGTGTATTTGGGTGCAAATGCTTCATCCTCGACAAAAGAGAACGGTTAGGAAAATTTCAGTCCAAAACAATTGAGGGCATATTTGTTGGTTATGGATCAAACTCTCACGCCTATAGAGTCTACAAAAAATCCAATGGATGTGTTGTAGAAACTTGTGATGTGGTGTTTGATGAATTTAATGGCTCCCATGGGGAGCAAGTTGATCTAAGTGATGTAGGTAAAGAAGATCATTCTCAAGATATTTTGACCATGGGTGTTGGTGCTCTTCTTCCAATGGAACAAGAACCTAATGATGATGAAGAAGAAGATGGAAGTTTCACACATCATCAAACCATTTCAACACCCATACCACCACAAGCTCCTATTGCTCAAACGATGCCCATTGTTCAAGTACAAGAAGAAGATCAATTCCCTCACCATGATCATCTTCAAGAACAAGATCATCACCAAGGGAAAGAACAAGAAAGTGCAATCATCGATGATGAACCTCAACAAATGCAATATGAAGAAGAAGATCTTCCACCAGACATTAATGATCCATATGTTGAGGGTGTGGATGATGGACATGAAGTTGAACCTCATGAAACCCTAACCTCCATCATGCCCCGAGTGGCCGGTCGTGTTGATGTTGATCAAATTCTTACCGGCATATCGAAAGGTAGAGTCACTCATAAACAATTGACAAACTTTTGTGCTCACTACTTGTTTGTCTCTAGTCTTGAGCCACTCAAGGTACAAGATACATTGATGGACAATGATTGGCTCGTTGCTATGCAAGAAGAGTTCAACAGTTTTGAAGGCAACCAAGTGTGGTCATTAGTCAAGAGACCAACTACAGAACACAATGTCATTGGAACAAAATGGATTTCCAAGAACAAGCAAGATGAGAATGGTGTAATCATCCGCAACAAGGCAAGGTTAGTGTCACAAGGGTACTCACAAGTTGAAGGTTTTGACTTTGGTGAGACCTTTGCTCCTGTTACCCGTCTTGAATCTATTCACATTTTACTTGCCTATGCTGGTTTCAATGGTTTTACATTACATCAAATGGATGTGAAGAGTGCTTTCCTTAACAGTCCTCCACAAGAAGAAGTATATGTATCACAACCACCTGGGTTCATTGATCCCAATCACAAAGACTATTTGTATAAACTTCGCAAGGCTTTGTATGGCCTCAAACAAGCACCTCGTGCTTGGTATGATCATCTTAAGAAGTTTCTTCTCGATGATGTTTTTCTGAGAGGGGTGATCGATCCCACTCTTTTTACTAAGAAGGAAAAGGGTGATTTGATCTTATGCCAAATCTATGTAGACGGCATCATTTTTGGTTCTCCTAATATTCATTTGTGCAAGAAGTTTGCGGCTTCCATGACCAAGAACTTTGAAATGTCACTCAATGCGGACTTGAAGTTCTTTCTTGGATTTCAAATTCCACAATTTCAAGAAGTAATTTTCTTGTCTCAAACAAAATACCTCAAGGATATTCTAGAGAAGTTTGACATGACAAATGCTATCCCATGTAAGACACCCATGCCAACAAAAACTGTACTCACTGAAGACACAAACGGTATCCCTTTAGACCCATCTCTTTACCGCTCTATCATTGGTTCATTGCAACTGCGAGTTGTGCAACTCAATTACTATGGATGAGGCAAACTTTGAAGGATTACGGTATCACCCATAGACATGTGCCTCTTCTATGTGATAATGAAAGTGCCATCAGTATTGCTGAGAATCCCAAAGATCATCTTCGCACCAAGCACATTGATATTAGGTACCATTTCTTGAGATATCATGTGGAAAAGGGTGAAATTGATATTGCTCATGTTGGTATGGATATGCAACTCGCCGACATTTTCACCAAACCATTGGATGAAGCAAGGTTTTGTCAACTTAGGTGTGAACTTGGTATCTTGGAGCTTGATAACATTATGTGAAATCTAGTACCCATGCATGCATTTACTTCATGTCTTGTCTTGATGTAGGCATTTATTTAGGGGGAGACATTCAACTCATGAGTTCTCTCGCCATATATGATGCACAAATAAACCAAACACTCTCAAAGTCACTATGACATCACTATGTGATCATGGTACTTTCAATGATGGAGTTGTGGCAAATGGGCTCAAGGTTCTTATTCTTGTAGCACCATACCACGATTACTCAAACATGGTGTCCTAGGCCACTGCCCAATAATTAGAGCAACTTATGTAGTTTCTCGTGGGTCATCACCTCTTTGTCATGTGTTCATGTTCTTTGTGCTCTGTGTGCCACTTCTCTCAATCATCACCTCTGTCTCCTCCCTTCATTCGCTCTTGCACATTGTGGTGAACCCCTTTTCACTGGTGGACTACTATGTAGGTGTGGCTGACCAAACCATGCCAAAAATCAAGCACACCACTCACAAACATACCGAGGGCTCGTCGGATCGCGGTGATATTATTGCCCTATTCATATTCTTGTAGTCTCTCATTTCCCGTTTCCTCGGTTCCTTGTGGTAATGAGTATCCCCTGTTCATGCTGATTTTCAGCGTCTCGTCATGGTGGCTTGGATGACTCGCAAGAGCGTCTTCGTCCGCACAAGAGGGCTGGGAAACAGCCTATCTACGAGGATACTTCTTCATCTGAAGGCTCTGACTATGAAGAGGAGATGGAATACGAAGAACGGGCGGAGTATGTTGCTGTTCGGGCAAATGCTCCCAAGCCTGGAATGCGGAAGCCCTCCTACATGCCTCCTCCACCTCCAAATCAGCCTCCTGGTGATGCTCGCTGCATTTCTTTTGAGCCTCCTCCGTCTCTAGGTCGCGAAATCAAGGATTTCACTTTAGTATCCAAACCTGCCTATCTTAAGTTTCATCGCGATGTTGACCAATTCTATGTTGCGCATGACTCGATGGATTCTTGTTTTCATACCAATGTTCAGGCAGACATTTTCACCACGGTCATTGTTCCTAAGGGGTTGTCTATTCATCTCTATGTTGACTTAGAAACATATCTGTTCTCATCCGTGAAATATCCAGGAGCCATTGAACTCACTGAGTCCTCTGGTCTTGCTGCTCCATTTGCTTTTCACCATGATTACAATCACATTGCTATTCATCAGTTTTATGCCACGTGTTTCTTTGGTCCTGACAAGACCATCACCTAGATCACTTCTGACACCAAGCTCACCGCCTCTTATGCTCATTTTGTTGCAGCTCTTGGGTTTCCTGGCACTGGTTTCAAAATTCATAAGTCTGACCCAAATCATGCACCATTGAGGCCTGTGGCTATCTTCGCAAACCTATTACTGAGCTTGATGAGGTGGAAAAGGGCAAAGATCTCAATCAAGTATCTATTTGGCGATCTCCCTTTTTCATTATCTATCAGTGTGTCATTCGCACCATCTATCCCAAGATGGGTGACAAAGGGTCCTGTAACGGGTATTGTATTGATCTCATGTATCATCTCTTTGAGCATCTCAACAGAAAGATCACTCATTTCCTGTGGCATGAGATTCGTCTGGCTAGTCTTTAGTACAAGCGGGCCTTTCCTCATGCTCCTTTTCTTCAGGCCTTCATATAGAGTATTGCTACCTTTCCCATTGATCAAACTCATGTCCATCCACGATGGGCCATCCCACCTCATATGGCAGATGATTATTCTCCAAAGATATCCACATCGGCTCGAAGGTCTGCTGCTCAGTCTCACCCTATTCCCCCTAGCTCGGGGTCCTTCGGCCGCATTGCTTGTTTTCTCAGGAAGGCCCATTCAGCCATGATGAAGGCCTTCTCCTTCCACTGTTCACAAAACCATGATGTGGTCACTCACATGGTCTATTCTAAGAACACTTTGAAGGCTAGTCTGAGATCCTCCGGAGCCACAGATGTAAGTGTGGATGAGCGTCCTCCTGATGCTCCTCCTTCTGACTTTGGTTTCCCTTCTGGCCCTGAATGGGCTGATTTCTTTGACGAGGTAGGAGGCAGTGGTTTCCATGGCGACGATGATGATAGTGATGATCTCTGAGGTTGTGGTGGTTTTCTCAGTGCCTTCCCCTTTTGGGTACTTGATGCCAAGGGGGAGGAGTTTTATCTTATCATAGACTTGCTACCTCTCCACTATGTATGTTCGATGTACCTCTATGTTGAGCTTGTTGGACCATTATGTTTTACGTTTTAAGTTGAACCACTATGCTGTGATATATGTGTTATTAACTTTATGCTATCTACGTATGATGAGATGAGCTCTATTGTGCATTATTTGTATGTTGTCATTCTGTGCTTTGAAATGTTCTGTCTCGTCATTCTATGCTTTGCAATGTTCTATGCGAGCTCTTGACCATATTCAGTTTCACCATGCATACAATAAGGGGGAGCTCTATTATAAATCTCTCATAAGCTTCATAAGTCTATTTATTTTTGGGAGTTATATGTATGTTGTCATCAACTACCAAAAGGGGGATTTGAAAGTGCAATCATGCCCTTTATATTATTTTGATAAGTTGTTGACAACATACATATATGAACTAATCAATTCGGTCAAGTGCATCTCAGGTTTTGTTCCCGGAAGATATTAGTGTGGTTCAAAACTTACATACCCAAGATACTCAAAGGAAGGTGAAACAAGATGCAAAGCTTTAGATCCTTCTCTGTTTTACTTTTATTTGAGTATAGGGATCCCGAACTATTAAGAGGGGATCACCAGTTTTCACAAAAGACTTGCTCAAAATCTAGAATAAAATCTCTTAGTTAGTGTTCCTATCTTAGTAGGCATTTTGGCCTCTGTTTCTGTTCGGACGACCGAAGGTCTTCGGATGTCTGGTACTTCCCTATCCTCCAGATGTACGTGCTCTCTGGATGTCCGGTGCCATGTCACAGAAGAGATATTCTCGGATTTTCGTTCCTTTCAGACGACCAGCTTTCTGGACGTCTGGTGGTGATCGGCCATCTGGTGCCACTTGACAAAGCCGAAATTAACGGAAGTCCATTCCTTTCGGATGACCGTACACAGGACGACCAATACTCTCAAACGTCTGCTCCGTGTGCATCTTACCTAACTTCTACTACACTAGATCTTTATTTTTATCTGTGTGTCGAACGACCGGTGCTTGCCGGACTCCCGGTCCAACTTTTCTGTCCGGACGTCCGGTGTCTGTGCAGCATAAGTGACCTCCAACGTCCACTTTTGCACTTAGACTATAAATATCCTCTTCGCACCCCGTGGGGGAGTGATCCAACACAGTGCAAAGATTCCAAGAACACCTTTCTCTCTCACTCTCTCTCTCGCTCCCACCAAATCCTAGATCCCAAGAGCGTTTGTGCGGATTCTTGAGTGTTGTTCCAATCAAAAGATAGATCATCTCTCTCTCCTCCTCTCAACCAAAGGATTCGTGATTTGAGCAAGTTTTGAGCAGTTCCCTTGATCTTGTTACTCTTGGAGGTTGGAGACTCCTAGGCGGTAGGAGTCACTCGGAGAGGAATCGGCCATTGTGGTTACCCCGGGAAAGTTTGTGAGGGTTTGGTGACCACCTAAAGGTCTACCACTAGTGGTTGGGAATCGCCTTCATGGTGATATCTCAAAGAGAGAATAGGGTGAGCCTTTCTGACATTGGTGTGCCTTCATGGTAACACTCACCTCTCTAAACGGTGACATAGCTCCCCTCCAAGCAAGTGAACATCGGCGTACATCCTCGTCTTTCGGAGTTACGGTTATTTCTAACCCTAACTTCCTACTTGTGGTTACTTATGTCTTAGACTTTACTTATATTATATTATGCTTGCTTACTCTCACACTTGTGTTACTTGCTTACCTTTCTTAGCCTTAGCATTTTACTTGCAATTGTTAGGCTCACTTTCATATTCCGCATTATAGCCTAAAATTGCTAAGTAACAATTAAAATTTATAATTGTACCTATTCACCCCTGATAACCCACAAGTGTAGGGGATGGCAACAGCTTTCGAGGGTAAAGTATTCAACCCAAATTTATTGATTCGACACAAGGGGAGCCAAAGAATATTCTTGAGTATTAGCAGTTGAGTTGTCAATTCAACCACACCTGGGTAACTTAGTACCTGCAGCAAGGTATTTAGTAGCAAAGTAGTATGATAATAAAGGTAACGGTGACAAAAGTAAAGATAATAGTTTTTGGGTTTTTGTAGTAGTTGTAACAGTAGCAACAGAAAAGTAAATAAGCGAAGAACAAAATGTGAAAAGCTCGTAGGCAATGGATCGGTGATGGATAATTATGCCGGATGCGATTCCTCATGTAATAGTTATAACATAGGGTGACACATAACTAGCTCTAGTTCATCAATGTAATGTAGGCATGTATTCCGTAAATAGTCATGCGTGCTTATGGAAAAGAACTTGCATGACATCTTTTGTCCTACCCTCCCGTGGCAGCGGGGTCCTAGTGGAAACTAAGGGATATTAAGGCCTCCTTTTAATAGAGAACTGGAACAAAGCATTAGCACATAGTGAATACATGAACTCCTCAAACTATGGTCATCACCGAGAAGTATCCCGATTATTGTCACTTCGGGGTTGTCGGATCATAACACATAATAGGTGACTATAGACTTGCAAGATAGGATCAAGAACACACATATATTCATGAAAACATAATAGGTTCAGATCTGAAATCATGGCACTCGGGCCCTAGTGACAAGCATTAAGCATAGCAAAGTCATAGCAACATCAATCTTAGAACATAGTGGATACTAGGGATCAAACCCTAACAAAACTAACTTGATTACATGGTAAATCTCATCCAACCCATCACCGTCCAGCAAGCCTACGATGGAATTACTCATGCACGGCGATGAGCATCATGAAATTGGTGATGGAGGATGGTCGATGATGATGACGACGACGAATCCCCCTCTCCGGAGCCCCAAACGGACTCCAGATCAGCCCTCCCGAGAGAGATTAGGGCTTGGCGGCGGCTCCGTGTCGTAAAACGCGATGAAACTTTCTCTCTGATTTTTTTCTCCCCGAATGTGAATATATGGAGTTGGAGTTGAGGTCGGTGGAGGTCCAGGGGGCCCACGAGATAGGAGGGCGCGCCCTAGGGGGGCGCGCCTGCCTCGTGGACAGCTTAGGGCCCCGGTGTTGATTCTTTTGCCAAAAAATCTTATTAATTCCAAAAAGTGCCTCCGTGGATTTCCAGGACATTCCGAGAACTTTTCTTTTCTACACATAAAACAACATCAAGGCAGTTCTGCTGAAAACAGCGTGAGTCCAGGTTAGTTTCATTCAAATCATGCAAGTTAGAGTCCAAAACAAGGGCAAAAGTGTTTGGAAAAGTAGATACGTTGGAGACGTATTAACTCCCCCAAGCTTAAACCTTTGCTGTCCTCAAGCAATTCAGTTGATAAACTGAAAGTGATAAAGAAAAACTTTTACAAACTCTGTTTGCTCTTGTTGTTGTAACATGAAAAGCCAGGATTTAAGTTTCAGCAAATATTATGAACTAACCATACTCACAATAACACTTAGGTCTCACAATTACTCATATCAATAGCATAATCAGCTAGCGAGCCATAATAATAAAACTCGGATGACAACACTTTCTCAAAACAATCATAACATGATATAACAAAATGGTATCTCGCTAGCCCTTTCTGAGACCGCAAAACATAAATGCAGAGCACCTTTTCAGATCAAGGACTGACTAAACATTGTAATTCATGGTAAAAGAGATCCAGTCAAGTCATACCCAATATAAACCAATAGTAATGAATGCAAATGACAAGTGCTCTCAATGGGTGCTTTTTAATAAGAAGGGTGATGACTCAACATAAAAGTAAATAGATAGGCCCTTCGCAGAGGGAAGCGAGGATTTGTAGAGGTGCGAGCTCGATTTTAAAATAGAGATTGAATAACATTTTGATCGGCATACTTTCACCGGCAACGCAACAACTATGAGATGGTCAGTATCTTCCATACTACATGCATTATAGGCGCTTCCCAAACATAATGGTAAAGGTTTATACTCCCCATCCACCAACAAGCATCAATCCATGGCTTGCTCGAAACAACGAGTGCCTCCAACTAACAACAACCACGGGGAGTTTTGTTTAATTATTTTGATTTGCTTTGATCTTTTTGGATCATGGGGCTGGGCATTCGGTTACGGCCCTTTCTCGTGAATGAGGAGCGAGTCCACCTCTTGAGAATAACCCACCTAGCATGGAAGATATAGGCAGCCCTAGTTGTAACATGAGCTGCTCGAGCATACAAAACAGAATTTCATTTGAAGGTTTGGAGTTTGACACATACAAATTTACTTGGAACGGCAGGTAAATACCGCACATAGGAAGGTATAGTGGACTCATATGGAACAACTTTGGGGTTTTAAGGAGTTTGGATGCACAAGCAGATATTCCGCTTAGTACAGTGAAGGCTAGCAAAAGACCGGAAGCGACCAACTGAGAGAGCGACAACAGTCATAAACATGCATTAAAATTAATTCACACCGAGTACAAGCATGAGTAGGATATAATCCACCATGAACATAAATATCATGAAGGCTATGTTGATTTGATTCAACTACATGCGTGAACATGTGCCAAGTCGAGTCACTCAATTTATTCAAAGGAGGATACCATCCCATCATACCACATCATAATTATTCTAATAGCATGTTGGCACGCAAGGTAAACCATTATAACTCATCGCTAATCAAGCATGGCACAAGCAACTATAATCTCTAAATGTCATTGCAAATATGTTTACTTTCATAATAAGATGACTGAGAAACGATGAACTCATCATATTTACAAAAACAAGAGAGATCGAGTTCATACCAGTCTTCCTCATCTCAATAAGTCCATCAAATATCGTCATTATTGCCTTTCACTTGCACGACCGAACGATGTGTATAACAATAATAGTGCACGTGCATTGGACTAAGCTGGAATCTGCAAGCATTCAACTCAAGAGAGAAGACAAGTAATATGGGATCTAAATTAAGTAAACAATCATGCATATGAGAGCCACTAAACATTTTCAATATGGTCTTCTCGACCCCCAAAGGAAAGAAAAGAAAATAAAACTATTTACACGGGAAAGCTCCCAACAAGTAAGAAGAAGAACTAGAATTCTTTTTGGGTTTTCATTTTAATTTCTACTACAAGCATGGAAATTAAAATAACTAATTTTTTTGGTTTTTCTTAAGGTTTATCAAACACATAAGAAGAAAACTAGAAAAAGAAATTTAAACTAGCATGGATAATACAATGAAAAAGTATGAGCACCGACGACTAGTGTGTGAACATGAATGTAAAGTCGGTGAGAAATACGTAGTCCCCCAAGCTTAGGCTTTTGGCCTAAGTTGGTCTAGTACCAAGGACCGCCGCTACTCTCCCCGGTGTACTGGGAGGTGTAATCGGGATACCACTGGCTGGTCATCTCCGGATCCCACTGGACATATGATGCATGATAAGGGTCCAGTTCAGGTTCCGGCTCAAGTTCAGGTTCTGGAGTGAAAGCTTGGGCTCAATGATTGTTCACCGCTTCCGGTGTGACAAGAAAATTTTCTGCAAGCAAATCAAACAACAAAGGCGCAGGCAAAATAATAATCTCAAAGTGTTTCTTATTAAATCTAAGTTTATGCAAGAGCATCCTATCCTCGTTGTCAACAATAAACTTGTGTGCTACCATGCTCTTGTAATCTAAAATGTGAGGAGGCAATTTTGTCTCCTCTTTCTCATGGTGCCTAATGGGTATCTGAAAATGTCTAGCAAGACGTGCATCATAGATACCTCCAAATATGGGGCCTTTTGTATGATTCAGGGCTAGCTGTTTAGCAACGACGGCACCCATACTAAAAGTATTGTCTCCAAGCAAAGCATGTTGAAGAATAATAATATCAGGAACGCTCAAGTTTCCACTATTTCCACGACCAATCAAGCATCTACTAGCAAATATGGCAAAATAGCGTAATACAGGAAAGTGTATGCTAGAGACTTTTGCCTCAGAACCCTTCTTTGGCTCCTCTACAACGATAGTTTTAACAAAGCCATCCACATCTTCACGATGGGGTTCCTCTAATTCTTCCTCATAAGGTATCCTACATACCGCGCAAAAATTACGTAAAGACATTTCTTTAAATTCATCATATAAATGAAATGATACTGCAGGCGGTAACTTCTTAGGATAATAATAAAAGTTTTGCACGAAAGTATTGGTGAGTAAGAGATACTGATCGATCCGGTCGTTGATGAAACCGGTGAGGCCTGCAGTCTGGATCAAAGAATAAAAATCTTCATGAATTCCAGCTTCTTTCAAGAAATCCTCTCATGGCCATTCACACGACCGTACTTCCGCTAAGCGACGACGATTATACTTGGCTTTTTCCTTCTCTTTGGCTTGTTTTTCCTGAGAGCATTGGCTAGAAGAGCCCCTTAAAAACTTCCTTAACATTTTTTGAAAATTTCTGAAATTTTAGTAACTTCAAATAAAAGTGAATAAAACTAAACAAGATTGGTAGCAACTACTCCTACAAGTGCCTAGAGCCTATATCATGCATTAGAATTGCTTGGGACCTCATAAATTTAACATGCAAGCTCAAGAACATGGTCACCTATGCAGCAAAAATTTGCAATGAATAAAGCACTAGAACAAAAACTAATTGGACCATTGGAGGAGTCACATACCAAGCAACAATCTCCCAAAGCAGTTTTGTGAATGGAGCTTTCAGCAAGGAGATCGAAATTCGTAGCAAAATGAGCTAGAACTCGTGCTTGAGCTGGATGGGGATTTTTTGGATAGAAGATGAAGTGTGTGGGTGCTGGCATAAGTGGAGGGGGCCACCAGGGCCCATGAGATAGGGGCGCGCCTATAGGGGGCGCCCTCCACTCTCGTGACACAGGTGCTTGCCCCTCCCGCAGTGATTTCAAGTGCCTAAAATCCTCAAATATTCCATAAAAAATCATACTAAATTTGCAGGGCATTTGGAGCACTTTTATTTTGGGATATTTTTTATTGCACGGATAATTGAAAAAGACGAGATAATACTATTTTTGCTTTATTTATTCTAAATAACAGAAAGTAAAAGTGGGTACAGAAGGTTGTGCCTTCTAGTTTCATCCATCTCATGATCATCAAAATGAATCCACTAACAAGGTTGATCAAGTCTTGTTAACAAACTCATTCTGAATAACACGGAACCAGAGAAATTTCGAATAACACTAAGTTACCTCAACGGGGTTATGAAAACCCCCAACAATAAGAATATCATACTTTTTCTTGGCAGCATGGAGAGGAAATTCAAAACCTCCAATAATAATGGTTGGAACTTTTCCAATAGAATTGATGCTATGAACTTGAGATTGTTTCGTCGGAAAGTGTACCGTATGCTCATTACCATTAACATGAAAAGTGACATTGCCTTTGTTGCAATCTATAACAGCCCCTGCAGTATTCAAAAAGGGTCTACCAAGGATAATCGACATACTATCGTCCTCGGGAATATCAAGAATAACAAAGTCCATTAAGATAGTGACATTTGCAACCACAACAGGCACATCCTCACAAATACCGACAGGTATAGCAGTTGATTTATCAGCCATTTGCAAAGATATTTCAGTAGGTGTCAACTTATTCAATTCAAGTCTACGATATAAAGAGAGAGGCATAACACTAACACCGGCTCCAAGATCACATAAAGCAGTTCTAACATAATTTCTTTTAATGGAGCATGGTATAGTTGGTACCCCCAGATCTCCAAGTTTCTTTGGTATTCCACCCTTGAAAGTGTAATTAGCAAGCATGGTGGAAATATCAGCTTCTGGTATCTTTCTTTTATTTGTAATGATATCCTTCATATACTTAGCATAAGGATTTACTTTAATCATATCAGTTAAGCGCATACGTAAGAAAATAGGTCTAATCATTTCAGCAAAGCGCTCAAAATCCTCATCCTCCTTTGTCTTGGATGGTTTAGGAGGGAAGGGCATGGGTTTCTGAACCCATGGTTCTCTTTCTCTACTGTGCTCCTAGCAACAAAATCTCTCTTATCATAACGTTGATTCTTTGATTGTGGGTTATCAAGATCAACAGTAGGTTCAATATCTACATCATTGTTTTTGCTAGGTTGAGCATCAACATGAAAATTATCATTAACATTATCACTAGGTTCATGTTCATCACCTGATTGTGTTTCAGCATCAGAAATAGAGATATCATTGGGATTCTCAGGTGTGTCTACAGTAGGTTCACTAGAAGCATGCAAAGTTCTATCGTTTTTCTTTTTCTTCTTTTTAGAAGAACTAGGTGCCTCTAAATTATTTCTCTGAGAATCTTGCTCGATTCTCTTAGGGTGGCCTTCAGGATACAAAGGTTCTTGAGTCATTCTACCAGTTCTAGTAGCCACTCTAACAGCAAAGTCATTTTTATTATTTAATTCATCAAGTAAATCATTTTGAGCTTTAAGTACTTGCTCAGCTTGAGTAGCAACCATAGAAGCATATTTGCTAACGAGTTGGAGTTCACCTTTAACTCTAGCCATATTATCGCTTACGCGTCCTATCTCAAAAGCATTATTGTTTAACTCTCTACCAACATAAGCATTAAAACTTTCTTGTCTAGCCATAAAGTCATCAAATTCATCTAAGCATGGGCTATGAAATTTAGTAGAGGGGATTTCAACTTTATCATATCTATAGAGAGAATTTACCTTCACTACCTGTGTCGGATTATCAAGACAATGTGGTTCTTCAACAGGCGGTATATTAAGACCATGTATTTCTTCAATAGGTGGTAATTCTTAATATCTTCAGCTTTAATACCTTTTTCTTTCATTGATTTCTTTGCCTCTTGCATATCTTCAGGACCGAGAAATAAAACACCTCTCTTCTTTGGAGTGGGTTTAGGAATAGGCTCAGGAGCTGGTTCAATTGGTTCAGGAATTGCCTCAGGAATTGGCTCAAGAAGAGTCCAATTATTTCCATTAGTCAACATATTATTCAATAGCAATTCAACTTTGTCGACTGTTCCTTCCCTGAAAACACAACCAGCACAACTATCCAAGTAGTCCTTGGAAGCATCGGTTAGTCCATTATAAAAGATATCAAGTATTTCATTTTTCTTAAGAGGATGATCAGCAAAGCATTATAATCGGAGAAGCCTCCCCAAGCTTGTGGGAGACTCTCTTCTTTGATTTGCACAAAATTATATATTTCCATAAGGCAGCTTGTTTCTTATGAGCAGGAAATATTTAGCGAGAAGTAATAAATCATATCACGGGACTACGCACACAACCAGAGCAAGAGAATTATACCAAGTCTTAGCATCACCCTTTAATGAGAACGAAAATATCTTAAGGTTGTAATAATAGCGAGACTTCTCATC
The DNA here is from genome assembly GCA_021437245.1 of Aegilops speltoides. Lineage (NCBI taxonomy): Eukaryota > Viridiplantae > Streptophyta > Magnoliopsida > Poales > Poaceae > Aegilops > Aegilops speltoides. Next base: position 316,468,573 of record CM038141.1, read on the forward strand.
ATTAGTAAACAGGGTGGCTATATCATTTAACTTGGTAAGATGTGCCACAATAGTTTCGATTCAAGGCCATAAAAGGATCAGTTCAACTAAAGTAATAATCTCAGGGATCAACAGAGAATTCATAATCCTTATCAAGAATACGATAGGTGAAGTAGCAAAAGCAGGGTCGAGTTTCATTCTAGCATTAAGAGACTGCTGCTTCCATTTAGCTAATAATTTCTTAAGATCATATCTATCATTGCAAGCAAAGATAGCTCTAGCAGCTTCTTCATTCATAACATAAGCCTCAGGAACAACAGGCAATACATAATCATTGGGAGAACTTTCATCATCACTATCATCAATAATAGCATCTTCAATATTTTCATTCCCCCTAACTCTAGCAAGTTGTTCATCAAGAAATTCACCTAATGGCAAAGTAGTATCACGCACAGAAGTAGTTTCATCATGCATAGCATAAGTGGCATCATCAATAACATGCGACATATCATAATTCATAGCAGAGCAGGTTTAGGTGTCGCAAGCTTACTAATAATGAAGGAGAATCTAGTGCGAGCTAGATGGCGCTTCCTTACCTCCCTCGTAGTTGAGGGCAAAATTATAGTTCTGTCGTCTTTTAAGTTCTTCATAGTGATCAATAGATATAAATCCCAAGTGACTCGAGAATAGAGCTATGCTCCCAAGAACGGCGCCTTAAATTAGTCTTGATAACCCACAAGTGTAGGGGATTGCAACAGCTTTCGAGGGTAAAGTATTCAACCCAAATTTATTGATTCAGCACAAGGGGAGCCAAAGAATATTCTTGAGTATTAGCAGTTGAGTTGTCAATTCAACCACACCTGGGTAACTTAGTATCTGCAGCAAGGTATTTAGTAGCAAAGTAGTATGATAATAAAGGTAACGGTGACAAAAGTAAAGATAATAGTTTTTGGGTTTTTGTAGTAGTTGTAAAAGTAGCAACGGAAAAGTAAATAAGCGAGGAACAATATGTGAAAAGCTCGTAGGCAATGGATCAGTGATGGATAATTATGACGGATGCGATTCCTCATGTAATAGTTATAACATAGGGTGACATAGATCTAGCTCCAGTTCATCAATGTAATGTAGGCATGTATTCCGTAAATAGTCATGCGTGCTTAAGGAAAAGAACTTGCATGACATCTTTTGTCCTACCCTCCCGTGGCAGCGGGGTCCTAGTGGAAACTAAGGGATATTAAGGCCTCCTTTTAATAGAGAACCGGAACAAAGCATTAGCACATAGTGAATACATGAACTCCTCAAACTACGGTCGTCACCGAAAAGTATCCCGATTATTGTCACTTCGGGGTTGTCGGATCATAACACATAATAGGTGACTATAGACTTGCAAGATAGGATCAAGAACACACATATATTCATGAAAACATAATAGGTTCAGATCTGAAATCATGGCACTCGGGCCCTAGTGACAAGCATTAAGCATAGCAAAGTCATAGCAACATCTATTTCAGAACATAGTGGATACTAGGGATCAAACCCTAACAAAACTAACTTGATTACATGGTAAATCTCATCCAACCCATCACCGTCCAACAAGCCTACGATGGAATTACTCACGCACGGCGGTGAGCATCATGAAATTGGTGATGGAGGATGGTTGTTGATGATGACGGCGACAAATCCCCCTCTTCGGAGCCCCGAACGGACTCCAGATCAGCCCTCCCGAGAGAGATTAGGGCTTGGCGGCGGCTCCGTGTCGTAAAACGCGATGAAACTTTCTCTCTGATTTTTTTCTCCCCGAACGTGAATATATGGAGTTGGAGTTGAGGTCGGTGGTGGTCCAGGGGGCCCACGAGATAGGGAGCGCGCCCTATCGAGGGGGGGGGCGCCCCCCTGTCTCGTGGATGGGGTGTGGGCCCCCTGGGTGTATTTCTTTCGCCCAGAAATTCTTATTAATTCCAAAAAGTGCCTCCGTGGATTTTCAGGACATTCCGAGAACTTCTCTTTTTTACACATAAAACAACATCATGGCAGTTATGCTGAAAACAACGTCAGTCCGGGTTAGTTTCATTCTAATCATGCAAGTTAGAGTCCAAAACAAGGGCAAAAGTGTTTGGAAAAGTAGATACGTTGGAGACGTATCAACCCCCTCTAGGTCCATCTCGATCCTTTTAGGGGGGGATGCGGATGATAGAGGCAACACATCATGTTTGATGAAATCTATGGAGGTCTTTGAATTTGTTCTCATCTGACATTTGATGCTTAAAGTGCTTGGTTTGACTAATGGCTTGTCACATGCATTGCAACAAAAGGATCAGAAGATAGTAAGTGCAATGAACGTGATTGTGTGTGTGAAAAGTTTATTGCAGCAGCTGAGGGATGACAGATGAGAGGCACTTTTGCAGGCTGACATTTCCTTTTGTATTAAAAGGAAAGTACCGGTGCCTAGTTTGGATGAGACTATTCCAACAAGGGGTTATCCAAGGAGTTCCCGCAGAATGCTTAGTTGCTTCCATCACTACAAGTTTGAAATATTCAATGAGGTGCTTTATTAAAACACAGATGAGATGAATAACCGGTTCAGTGAAACTTCAACAAGGTTATTGATATGCATCGCTAGTCTAGGTCCTAGAGATTCATTTACCAAAATTAATCATGAGAACCTACTTGAGCTTGCATCTATGTACTCAGTCGACTTCGATTCGGGAGAACAATATATATCATTTGGATGGTCAACTCAAGATATACATTGTTATGATGAAAAGGTCGCATGTATTTTGCGGTTCTGAGAGACTCGCTAATCTTGCTCTCAAGTTGGTTGAAACTAAGGAAAATTTACAATTTCGTTTGGTTTACCGGCTGATTGAACTTGCTTTAACTTTGTCAGGAGCGACGATATCTGTTGAAAGAGTTTTCTCAACCATGAATACCATAAAGACAGATTTGAGAAATAGGAAATCTGAAGATTGGTTGGATAATATGATGATATGCTACGTTGAGCGAGATATATTTGCTAGAATTGATGACAAGAAGATTATAGAACATTTTCATAGGTTGAGACACCGTAGAGGCCATCTACCAAACCCTCCTCGTATACTTACAACTTAGGATAAATACTTTTGTTATCTATTGTTTCAAACTATTTGCTTACTTGTTCTTAGAGATATATTGATATGCAACTTGTTCACGAGTTATAGGTATCTGCTGGTCATGGAGTTGGACATTTTTGGGCCATGGAATGAATTATTCAAGCAGTAGGAGTCCCTGTTAGTAGTTCTTTGTGACATTTGTGTTATATTTTGTGATTTTTGGTGGTTTTATCACCTAGTTGTCAAGGATCTTGAACTATTCCGAATAATTACTTATGTTATTTTTCGAGTGCATCTAGATTCATATTTGAATTTTATGAGATTTCGGTCAGCGGACTTGCATTAATCAATAAATTATACCTTGAATGTTTCGCCCTAGGTAAGTTCAATTCCTGGATCCACCACTGTTTAGAACCACAAATATTCAACCATGCGACTTTATATCCAAACATAAATATATATTTTTACGAAAATGATCAGATCTATTATAAAAGTTCATCAAAAGTACAAAACATCTCAAACATAATAAAAATTATATCGAGATTCTGAAACCACCGAACTACTACTATTGCCGCCAGAGCGAGCCGCTGACGCCGCTCCCCTATTGGAGCCAGCTTGACCTTGTCGATGAACATAAATATTCAACAAAAGACTAAAAATCCAATTAACCCAAAAAATAATTTACGAACAACAAAATCGATAGTTGTAACGGTTTTATTAGATGTTCAAAAAATTTAGCAGAATTGACATTTTCCAAGTAACATTTATGGCGGATTCCTGATTTTTTTTAAAATTATATGGTCTTATTTACTGTTTTTTTTCTTATCAGCTTCAAATTTTATTTTATTGTATTTCTTTTGCCTGATTTACGACACGAGATATGATGACTTCAATGGACTTTCATGTAAGTTTCGATTTTATGATAGTCTTTCTATTCATGCTTACTAAACATGCTTTTCTTATGGTTTTTCCTAGCTTCATTTAGTGTTGATTGAGTTATATTTCGCTTGATTCATTAAGTGTTTGTGTTGATTGGATTATTACATGTACTACCCAAGAACAAAAATAATAATTGTTACATATATGAAACCACTATTGCACCGCCCATCATGTCACTTTGTCCGAGGTGAGACTATACCAAGTAAACATACCCCCAAAGGGGTTTTGGTGACAAAGTACTCCTACCCTCCCGAAAATACCAATGGAGGCCCAGCTTCACGGTGCTCGGTATTAAAATGCCATTTTACATAGAGCAAAAAAGATTTATTTTTTGTGTGAATACATATAGCCGGTATACAACGCATGTGCAAAAATGGACAACGTTATACTTTCACACATGGTGCACAAAAAAAGACAGATATGCATTTCTAAATGGGCTGAATTTTTTTGTTGGGCCAGATTTTTTTCTGTGCAGCCTAGAAATCGCAATATTTTCAAACGAAATTTCAAAGATTCAAACACATATAAGTTTCCGTATTTTTTAAAATTTTATTGAACTTTTAAATAGTTTTTTCATAATAGGGAGACCCATATTCCATCCCATTTCCTCACTAAATCTTCGGAGAGAACAACCGGTCTCTGTTTTCACTGGAAACGCCGTCTGCCATGAAAATTTTCTCCCACCATATTTGAAGTAGGATACGGAGCATATTTCATATTAAAGTAAGCATACATATAGACTTATATTCCCAATTCCAGAGAGCACATGTTGTAGTCGTTTCCTAGCGCAAAAGATCGATGTTTACCTGCGATGTGCACGCATTGACCTAATTACATCCACACATGCAACATGTTCAATCTAGCTAGCCCGTGTGGCTCCCACATTCTCCCACATTCTCACACGTCCCTTGGAATGTGCATATGGCTAGCGGTCCATGTCCAATTACTGCTGCTCAGTTTCTCAGCCACACAATTAACTAGGAGTAATCTATTTCACTAACTAGGTGTACAGTGAGAAAACAGTACGTATCCTCTGTGGCTCTGTGTGTAAAAGCTACCAGCTTCCCATATATTTTTTACAGAAGAAAAAACGGATTTTGGTAGGTTCTGATGGCGTCATTAACGGTAATGTTTTTTTCATGTGAATGAAGACGAACATGGTACTAGACTTGTAGTGTGGTAACAGTGCAGGTAGGGACAGGGTCTAGGTGTTTTGTCTTGGGAGAATGCCGATCACACATCAAACCCCATATCCTCGCAGTCAAACGTGGATCTCCTGTGGCCAAGCCTTTTCGCCATGAGTGGATGACATGGACTCGAGCTTAAGTTTACGTCTTTTGGAAACTTCCTAAGAAAACGACCACATTAGATCGAGTGAGCGGCACAATTGTTTGAAGTCTGAAAGGAAAAGTTTCCCTGCATACAAACATGCACAACACAACTATTTCAAGTTCTAATCTTGTATCCGAAAATAGATTTATTTAAGAGAATTTTTAAACTTCTTATGGCATGTATATATAAGAGCATCTCTAGCCGGTCCCAAAAGTTAAACATGGGGTAGTTTATTTATTTGAGGAATTAAGACCCATCTAGTCCATCCCCATATTATCTCCCCCCCCCCCAGGCCTGAACCCGACGTAGTGACCACTGGAATGGTCAGCCCCAACCGCGCCGCACCCCTGGCCATCCTCGTCGGCGCCGAAGACCCACTGTGGGGCATTCCGGGCCGCAAGCACCAAAACAACAACGCCATCATGGGGAGCTCCTCGACGTCGGTTCCCATCGCCGCAAGACCCGACATGGCCTGGCCTCCACCCTTGGCCCCACTCCACCGGCAAACAGGAGCACCGGTCACCGGCCAAGGCAGTAGAAAAGATGGCGATACCGGTGAAGAGGAAGGTTCCAGTCGCCTCCCCGCGTCCACTTCATCCTCGGGCAGCCACGTTGCCACCCTTCCACATTCGATGGTCGTGGAGGAGCTGGATTCCGATGAGACATAGAGTCCTGCTCGATGAAATGCACACAAAGTTTTTTCCTAGTTTTTTCCTTTTTGTTTTGCAATGGATCAAGAACAATGAATGCCACGAATTGTTATGATGTTCCTTTGATATTATAGGGATCAAATGGAGCTGAACGAGACGTTCAAGTTCATTCCACAATTGGATGCAAGTTACACCGCCGGGCTGAACGGCATTGCCATGTCCATGCCATATAGCCAAGAAATGAGAAGGAATGTCGAGATAGTGGTGGAGGAGTTTGAAGAGGTTGTGGAGCTGGAGACCTAAACAATTATAAGGAGGGCTCAAAGGTCGTGTGACTACAAGAGGGAAGAAGATGAATCTTTGTGTGATGCTTGGATGAACATCTCTCTTGATGTCATGGTCGGGGCATCAAATGAAGAAAACATTGGAGAAGGATCAAGGAATATTATGCTAGCCATGTGGAGATTTCGGCCAACCGCAGAATCGGTTATCTCACTCACCGTTGGAGTGTGACCGAAGAGCAAAGCAACCAGTGGCTTGTTTATGTTGATCAAGTCAAATAGCACATTCGAGTGGAGTGCCCATCAAAGAGTATGAGCCCGTCATCCAAGCTCCTTACAAGAAAAGAAACAAGAAGGATGTGGAAGTAAGGGCTTCTCGTTGCATCTTTGCTACAAGGCTCATGTGGGAAATGAGAAGTGGCTAAGGAGGAACTATGAAACAACATCGAAGAAGAAGAAGATGACTTGGTAGAGAGCCCATCTACTCCTCAAACCCATCCGGATGGAGCAAAGTTTGTCAATAACCTCCATACATGATTCCTTGTTATGCAAAATCTTATGAGGGTATGCCATGGGTATTGCTAAATTCCACATTTTTCATAACAAGGAATCCCCTGAGTTATGTATTTGCATCTCTTATGTCTATGTTACATGAGCCCTGACATGCAGGTGAGGTAATATGCTCCTGCCATGAATAATACTCACTTCGTCCCGAATTAGTTGTTTCAAATTTGTCTAGATACAGATGTATCTAGACACGTTTTAGATTAGAATGTTAGGTACATCTGTATCTAATAAATCTAAGACAACTATTTGGGACGGAGGTCATGCCATGTAGAGCACGCAAACAAAAAAAATCTTGAATTTTGTCAGGATTTCTAGGTAGCAATAATCCTTCCACACCGGATTAAATTAGCACTTCAACTATCTCCAAATTCTTCCTCGGAATTCTCCGAAACGAATGATCCGCGGGGTATCGTCTGCTGTAATTTACTATACTAGAGCATATACAGCCGGACTTGGCAAATCTGATCCCTCAAACGCTCGCGCGTCCACGGGCACTGACCAGTAACCCCTCAAATAATGTAATCCACATCTGGACAACCTCAATTACCATATCTTAAATCCATACAAACTCATGCAACTACGTTGTCGCACACACATTGTCCGGCTACTCCATCACATTACACTAAACATGCCATCGGACTACCAAAATTTTGCATGTTTGGCTATGGTGGAGTTCATCCACAACTGCCCTTTCCCTTCCCGGCACCCTTGCCATCCTTCTCGCGGAAGTACCGGTCGAAGACGCAGTACAGATCGAGTCTGATCTGCTCATCGCCGGAGCTGTCCTCGCCGTCGCTGTCCTCCTTCTCCTCCTTCGGTGGCAGTCCGGCCATGGCACGTACCGCTCGATTCTGCTCTCGGACGAGGGCGCGCGTGTTCCTCCGCTGCCATTTCTTCACAATGCGGGTGCGGATGGCTTCCTCCTCTACGATCGCCCGTGCCGCCGCATCAACCGCCTTCGCCACCACCATTTCCACCGCGATACGTGCCTCGACGTCCCTTATCCTCTCCTTCCCACGGCGGGCCGCTCGTTCCCGGTGGGACTCATAGTCTACCCGACCGACGATGGGGAGAGAGAGGTGTTCCGACTGCCGAGACCGCGAGGATCCAGCACTAGAGAACCCGAGCGCATGGTGAGCCGATGCTATGGCATCGCGGCGGATGGATCCGTCCGTCGGCCGGGCACTGTCCTCCCGGGCGCGGCGGAGTGCAATGCCGGCTGCCATTGCCCCCTCCAACCTACATGGGATGGCACCCCTGTCGACGGATCCGGATTGATCAGAGTCCGGTCCGTTGCCTGCCATGGCGGAGAAGGCCGGAAATCGCCGGAGGTGAGCTCGGGTGGCTGAGGGGAGTTGAGTGAAGTGACCAGGGTTTGCTCCGGCGAGCGAGGGACGGATATAAGTGGGGTCGGGTGGGCCAGCATTGGCCGGGTCCGACATGGCGGACGTTCCCGGGCGCCCTCATATCCGCCCCATATTTGGGCTGGATATGGGGTGCCGGTCAGCCCGAGCATTTGTGGCCCATTTGAGGCGTCCGTCTGGGTCGAAAAAACGTGACCGATCATTGACCGGGTGGCCCGCCCGGGCGTATGAGGCGGGTTTGAGAGGTCCTACTATAATTATACTTCACCCTTACAACAAGATCATGAGAGAACCCAGCACATGCATAGCCAGGTTGTGCGCAGAGAATCCTCCAAGATCTACAGCCTAGGGTGGCGAGCCAATGGGGAGCGGCCAAGTGATCTCAGGAGAAAGGTGGCTGCGGATCTTCCACGTAAGGAACCCTCCCATCGCTCATATCTATTCCTCCTCTCCCATTCGCCACCCACCCATACTTATTCCCTCTCTCCCTGCCCTAGCTACTCGCTTCATCTCCTCCACACACGCACACGCACACGCACACGCACAAACACAAACACTTTTTTTCTCCCTCTTACAAGATTCAACTTGAGCTCATCATTCGCAGTGGAGCAAGCTGATGGAAGCAAATTAGCAAGTGGAGTGGAGTGCCAGGAGCTCCCGCACCACACGTACCGGGGGAGTGGTAGCTAGCTCAGGGTCGGGGGCCGGCTTAGTGTGTGGAGGGAGGCGCGTTGCGGCGCGCACGATGTCGGCGGCGTCGGGCGCCGCGTGCCGCGTGTGTGGCGGGGGCGCTGAGGACTGCTCCTGCTTGCTGCAGCGCGGGAGAGGAGCTGCAGGGGTGCGGTGCGGGGTGGCCGACCTGAACCGCGGCTTCCCCGGGATGTTCGGCCAGGCGGCGGAGGAGCCGGCTGTCGACGTCGTTGCCGGAGGCGGCGGCGCTGCGGCGGTGGGGCTGCAGGAGTTCCAGTTCTTCGGGCAGGAGGACCACGAGAGCGTGGCCTGGCTGTTCAACGACCACGCGCCCCTCGGTGGGGAGGACCGCCTGCAGCACCGCCCGGTGGCACCCGAGCAACTGCAGCGCCGCCAGGCGTTCGACGCGTACGCCGAGTACCAGCCCGGACATGGCCTCACGTTCGACGTGCCGGTGCCGCTGAGCCGAGATGTCGTCGACACGGCCATTCTGGGGCTCGGCGGCGGCAACCCGGTCACGTCCGGCGCCACAATCGTGAGTGGTTCGGTTCTCATGCTTGACCCCCCGAAAACTATATTTTTTCCGTATGCATATGCAGATTAGTTAGTGATTTTTGTTCTTAAAAATAACAAATACAGCTTAGAGAACACACTTGCAAATGACAGTATTACTATATTTCTGCGTAGCGTGCATATTGGCAATTACTCCCTCTGTACGTAACTCAATGTAAAACGTTTTTGCAGTCAGAGAGGTAGTACTCCCTCCGTCCGAAAATATTTGTCATCAAAATAGACGAAAAAAGATGTATCTAAAACTAAAATACGCCTAAATACATTATTTTTTTATTAGTTTGATGATAAGTATTTCCGGACGGAGGGAGTACTAATTAGTGATCGATTACACTTTAGACTGTTTCTTGTAAGAGCTAGCTAGGCCATGTATATGCGTGGGACAGTTCTGTCTTGTCTTATCTCTACCATCGAAGATGATATGCTAATGATGAGCTATAGTAGTGGCAAGAGCATAATTTCTTTGGAAAAACTACAGATAACCAGCTGTAATTACCGGAGTCTTCGAAGGCTTAGAATTATACTGCATAATTAATGTCATATAGAAGAAATTGGCAAAATGTACACATCAAAAATCTCAAAAACGTATCTATCACTGACTTTTCCACCCTTGGTGAACACTAGTAATGTCTGTATGTAAGATGTATAGAGATAAAGAACTTCTCATTACAATGTGGATAAACTAAACCCTCCCAGAGAATGCAACCTTTTTTTTTTGCGAGGACAGAGAATCCAAGCTTTACATTCTAATTCTCGATGTGCATGTTCACAACGAGTCGATCTCAATTAACTCAGTGCAAACGAAAACACCCGTTTAATTTGGACCGTGCTACAAATTTGATGTCAGATTTTTAAACATGGCAAATCGAACGTTTTTCATGACAAATTACGCATCGTGAGCATGGCAACTCGAACGTTTTAAACATGACAAATCCTGGCATGTTCAGTTTTTTTGCCAGGATCTGCCATGCTTGTTGAAGGGAACTGTCATGTTGGTGACACGTAATTTGCCATAAAAAACATTTGATTTGCCATGCTTAAAAGACCTGCTGTCAGGCTTTTAGCATTTCCATTTAATTTTGGTTTTCCTTCACATTCTTCCATGTTGGGGAGAGGTATGCATTGTACTGACTACTGACGCAATTCACAGCTTCATTAGCTTTCCTTTTTCGAAATAAGGAGCCAGCTGCATTAGCTCATTTCTATCATAGCCTCATACTTTCACGTATTAATTTTCAGATGCCTTATTGCGGGAGAGAAACGTTGACGTTCACGGAAGCCGCGGCCAGCTCGGTCGACCGGAACGACGACACGGCGGTGGGGCTGGCCAACGGCGGCGCGTACTCTGCCGGCTCAAGCGGCGGTGTCGTCGGCGACGTACCGGCACCAACGGAGCTGCGGGAGGCGAAGCTGATGCGGTACAAAGAGAAGCGGAAGAGGCGGCGGTACGAGAAGCAGATCCGGTACGCGTCCCGCAAGGCCTACGCCGAGATGCGGCCGCGCGTCAAGGGACGGTTCGCCAAGGTGCCCGACGGCGGCGAGGGCGCGGCACCGTCGCCGCCGCAGCAACCGACGCAGGCCGCCGGTTACGAGCCCGGCCGGCTCGACCTCGGGTGGTTCCGCTCGTAGCAAGCAGACATGTATTACACGCGCACGTAGTGCAGCAGTAGAACGGCGGCTAGCTCGATCTCATCTGCGTGCATGCATGCATGCATGCTGCCGTAGGAGGCTGCCATGCATGAGTCGCTGCTAGCTTATCTCGTAGATCGTCGTATATAGATCAACGGATCATTTCTCGGTCGGGTTAATTGTTGGTATATAAAGAGCTCATAATTAACATTTAGAGCGCAGGATCAAGGTCGACCTTAATTAAATGGTGCGATTTGTTTATCATTTGTTAACGATAGAGTACATGCGAATGTAATCATATACTTTCTCCATCCCAAAATAAGTATATCAACTTTAACACAACTTATTTTGTGACGGAGGAGTATATGCCACTGTGTCTCTGATTTCATATTTCGGCTGCCTAATTTACGAAGGCCAGCTAATGATTTTCTTCCAAAGGCCTATTTTAAGAAACAATTTCTTCTTAAAGCTAGTCACATTTTTTTTCTCATATGACCCGAAAATGAGACCGGGTTCCACTGTCAAACGATAATGGAACATAAAGATAGCAAAATAGCATTCCGTAGCAAACGTGTAAGAAAGCAAAAGGCCTAGCGAACAAAATCCCGTGGACCCACGACATCTAAGCTAACAGCACAAACCGAAAACAACATAGCATAGTACTCCATATCATCACCTAAAGATCATACATCACCCCAGATCATCTCCTAAAGATCATACATCACCCTAGATCATCTCCTAAAGATCATACTCCATGCAAAAAAAAAATATTAAACTTTTGGCCATGTTATTTTAAGAATACATGACTGCTTTGGCCATGTTATTTTGAGAATACATAATTGCTTTGTTAGTATGCTTGAAGTATTATTATTTTTATGTCAATATTAAACTTTTGTCTTGAATCTTTAGGATCTGAACATTTATGCCACAATAAAGAAAAATGACATGAATAAATATGTTAGGTAGCATTCCACATCAAAAATTCTGTTTTTATCATTTACCTATTCGAGGACGAGCAAGAATTAAGCTTGGGAATGCTTGATACGTCTCCAACGTATCTATAATTCTTGACTATTCCATGCTATTATATTATCTGTTTTGGATGTTTAATGGGCTTTGATATGCTCTTTTATATTATTTTTGGGACTATTCTATTAACCGAGGACCCAGTACCAGTTTCTGTTTTTTTGTGTGTGCCTATTTTAGAGTTTTGCAGAAAAGGAATACCAAACGGAGTCCAAACGGAATGAAACCTTCGCGATGATCTTTCTTGGACCGAAAGCAAACCAGAAGACTTGGAGATGAAGTCGGAGAGGCAACGAGGCGGCCACGAGGCAGGAGGGCACGCCCAGGGGGTAGGCGCGCCCCCCACACTCGTGGGCCCCTCGTAGCACCCCTGACCTAGTTCCTTCACCTATGAGTTATACTCTTATACCCTAAAAACATCAGGGAGAGCCATGAAACCACTTTTCCACCGTCGCAACCTTCTGTACCCGTGAGATCCCATCTTGGGGCCTTTTCTGGCAATCTGCCGGGGGGGGGGGGGATTCGATCACGGAGGGCTTCTACATCAATACCATTACCTCTCCGATGAAGCGTGAGTAGTTTACCACAGACCTTCGGGTCCATACACTACAAAAAAATACACTTCCGTGATGATACGTGTTTGTCACAGTAGGTCACGTTTTCTGTCATGCATGTACTTCCATGACGATTTTATGACAAAATCAAGATAGTCATACCTGTGATGTCATAGAAGTGTTACATGACATTACCAAAATTATCATCACGGAAGTGTCCACATTCATGACGATAAATCGCGCGTCATAGAAGTGCTTTCGTGAAGGGTGACCGACGCGTGGCATCCACCGTAACGGCTCGCCATTAAGCTATCGGGTCCGTTTTGGATCCGATAACCCGTTAACAGTCCGGACCAATGGTGATTTTCGACGTGTAAAATTCTCATTGGCCGAAGGAAACACGTGTCTGCTCCTCGGTGGGATAGATGTCGCCCGTCCATTGGAGGAGACATGCCTATGATACGTCGATACGTGGCAGGGCCCTACAGAGACCCATATAGGTTAAAAAGGCTGGCCCAGTCAAAGGCCCATAGTACTTACTCAGGTACTAGTGGGCCAGCCCAATAACAGCCTGTTTAATAAAGGCCCATTTACGACACGAAGTCAGATCTGGCCCGTTAATTGTTCGCCGAATATTTGGGCCCAATTACAGCCCAGTGACTTTCGGCCTGTTAGAGGCCCGATGTAGACATGGGCCCATTTCAGACTGGTGTGTCTTTTGGCCTGGGAATGGCCCGTGCTGCCCATGGGCCATATATGGTCTGACGCGACATCCGCCCACTAACGGCCCGTGATAAAGGTGGCAACAGTTTAGCCCAACGTGAATTTGGGCTTGTTAAAGGCATGTCGTATAATTCGGCCCGTTGATGCTTGTACTAAGCTTTCGGCCTCTTAAAGGCCCATAATATCAGTGGGCCAACTAAGGCCCAAGATATGTTTCAGCCTGGTAACGGCCTGTCATATAACTGGGCCAAAAAAGGCCCGGTCTACATTTTAGCCTGCTGAAGGCCCGTCGACGACTAGTGAAAATTGAGGCCCAACATGCATTTCGGCCTGCTAACGGCCATGGTTTCTTCTGGGCCGTAACAGGCCAGTAGAATATTCAGCCTATTAACGGCCCCACGCTACCTGGGCCAAACTAAGTGCTGGGTCCACAAAAGGTCCAACTAAAATTTGGGCCTAATATAGGCCGGAGTAAGTTGTGGGCCTCGCGCAAAGTGTGAAGGCCCCAATCATTCAGGCCCAAGAAAGATGCAGGCCGGGCCAATTGTGGCCCACTAAAAATCAGGCCCGTTAGAGGCGAATGTTTCGGCCCGGTCGACTACATCAGATTTTTTTTCAGATAGCGAACGATGGCAGTAACTAGTAGGAATTAAGAACAAACCTACTCTATACAATAAAGAAATTACGGCATAGTAACTTAGAATAAACATACACTATACAATAAAGGATTTATGGTATATTACATCCACTGGGCATCGAAGTTCGCCACCAGTGATCATAAAGTGCAACGAAGAAGCAGATTACAAGAACTGGGCACCATTGCAGCATAACAAAATAATACTGGACCGAGACCACTTCCAAGACAGTTCAAGAAAGGTTAGCCTTATGCGGAGGCTAACTGCATGAAGTCTTGAGAAAGAAGCGTGAGACCGGCCTAGCATGTCGGTCATAGCTTCCAGGTGTAGCTGTTTAGCAATGAGGTTCTCATTGGTGTTCTCGGCAATCTTTCTTAAAGGTAGGACTTCAAGTCAAAGTTGAGTTGCAGAATGCCTTTCTGCTAGAACTTGGGACTGAAGAAGTCGAATTGATTCAGACAGCAAATTTTGTGAGCTTGTCTGACTGCTAGTCTCAAGTAACTTGAACACTGCATCAAGATAAGACTTTGGGGCTGTCTCGCTATCTTCAAGATGTTTTGCCTTCTTTGCTGCAATATATGTTGGGTTTGTTTCATAGTCTTTAGCAGACTTGTGCATGCCATCGGGCATATCACCTGAAACAAGCGAGAGAGATGACAGTTTTGCGTGTATAAACAAAGATGATAAGCTGTCTTTGTCGGTTCCATCCAATTTCAAATTAGAAAATAAAGAGTAAGTTCAAAATACCAATAGCATAATTTGGCATTGTTCATAACACGGGGAGCTTAACCACACTACTGGATTACCATGTCAACATAACAAGCATAGATGAAGGGCAAAGACAATCATTGTATCTATTTTGCTTAATGTGCATGGCATGTTGTTCATATCATCATCCACATCACTAAGATAAAACAGGAGATGAGAAGGTGCAAACGTGGGATGCTTCACCACATACTGGATTATAGATCCACAAAAACAAGCATACATATAGGGAGTATTGAGTAATGTGCATGGTATGAATAAGGAATTTGGTTTTACAAGTAAAACTTGGAACTTACGGTTCTTGCGAACATGCATTTTGATAGAAACAACAAACTAAAGAGTAGTAAACGATAGGGAGTATGAGCAAATTAAGCAACAGTTGAGGATAAAGGCTTTAGAAGGACTGACTTACATTAACAATTAACACCAGCTTTATAATGCCCTTCTCCATGTCAAGGGAAGGATAACTCACGAATTTCAGCATAAAATCTTCTTCATAAGCATTGCATGTACTCTACATTTTGTAGAGAGTAATTATAGATATGATGATACTGGAATGGATGGAGGATAGTGAAGATAAGATGCAGATTGATGCTACATAATCAACTACCAATCCCTGGAAGTACAAGCGTTATAGAACAAAATGTACTGACAAGAGCAATGGGCTACACTTCTGCACTGGCATTGTCTGTGTATTCAACTTTTTGGCAAGATTAAATATAGATCTGGTCTTTTTTAGTAAATGGTGGGCGAGGGAGATAAGATGCAGAATGCTACACAATGAACCAACCCCTCTTCAAATAATACAAGAGTGTTTTGAACACTGGTGTACTGTACAAAACTTTCTTATGTTATGGGACGGAGGGAGTAGCTGTTAATGTAAGTACAGTGATAGACGACGTTCAGTCCTTACAAGAGGACTGCAGAGCTAAACCTCTTCGAAAGCATTGGGTTGATTCTAAATTTATGTAAGAGTCCATACGAATCTTATAATGTCCACCAAATGGACGATAACGAGGCTAACATGTGCAGTGATGCTACATAATCAAACAGCTATGAAAGTAAGTATAGTCATACAGGGTAAGAGGTACTCACAAGAACAATGCAATGTGCATTATAGTTGCGAGATTCTGTGGTCCCGTGAGAATGAATGTTCTTCTGCTAATAGTTTTCACACAAGTGAGACATTAAGGCAAATCCAGAAATGTAGTTCAAATTGTGATGTGATATCATAGATAGTACCTTACGCTGCAGCTGAGACCAATGTGTAACAAGATTATTCCAGTCACTCTCGGATAAATGTAGCACCAGAGACTTTACAGAAATTTTGTTTAGAGGCTTTCCATCGAAGTGCGCTTGCCTCAGGTAGGAATGATACTTCATAAACGAGTGCTTGAAAAGTGCAACCAACCCTTTGCTCATCTTGACAATCCAGTTTGGTCCTCGCCTATTTAAAAGAAAGAAATATTGTGTCTTCTGTCAGCAGAAACATATGCAGTAATTACCATGAATAACATTAGTACATTACTTACGCGTAAGTTGCGGAGGAAGACTGGAAATTGTTCTGCGTCTGCGGTATAAACTTTCCATGAAGGAAATATGCGCACAAAGTTCCTCACAACAATATAAGCTTCATCTTCTAAATTGGGAAGAAATGGAACATGGGTCTTATTTGCTGCAATTGGGGCTCTCTCTGGTTCGAAAAGGGATTTGGCAACTAGATTTGGTGTACTCTTTGCTGGAATGGGGGTTTTGTGATGTAGAGCTGCTGCTATGTCAACTGGCACAATCATAATGTTTGCTGCAGTTGGGGTCTGCTGAGTTGGGGCATCGGAAATGACCAGTGTAGTAGGGCTAGAGTCTGCTAGAGTTGGGGTGTTTTGTGGGTCAGGTGATATTGCAACTACACCTAATGGGCTATTTGATTTATCAGGTGTCACTATCTTTTCCAAATACTTTGCTTGTGCTCCTCCGCGATCAGCAATCGCCCTCTTCCTTTTGAACGTCTGATACACAGGAACAACATTTGAATGGATTGTTGGAAATATGCCCTAGAGGCAATAATAAAAGTATTATTATATTTCAATGTTCATGGTAATTGTCTTTTGTTCATGCTATAACTGTATTATCCGGAAATCGTAATACACGTGTGAACACTTAGACCACAAATGTCCCTAGTGAGCCTCTAGTTGACTAGCCCGTTGTGATCAATAGATAGTCATGGTTTCCTGACTATGGACATTGGATTTCGTTGATAACGGGATCACATCATTAGGAGAATGATGTGATGGACAAGACCCAATCATAAGCATAGCATAAAAGATCGTGTAGTTCGTTTGCTAGAAGCTTTGCCAATGTCAAGTATCTCTTCCTTCGACCATGAGATCGTGTAACTCCCGGTTACCGTAGGAGTGCCTTGGGTGTATCAAACGTCACAACGTAACTGGGTGACTATAAAGGTGCATTACAAGTATCTCCGAAAGTATCATTGGGTTGACACGGATCGAGGCGGGATTTGTCACTCCGTATGACGGAGAGGTATCTCTGGGCCCACTCGGTAATGCATCATCAAAATGAGCTCAAGTTGACCAAGGTGTTGGCCACGGGATCATGTATTACTGATGCAGTAAAGTGACTTGCGTAACGAGACCGAACAAGGTATTGGGATACCAACGATCGAGTCTCGGGCAAATAACGTCATCGATTGACAAAGGAATTGCATAGAGGTTTGATCGAATCCTCGACATCGTGGTTCAACCGATGAAATCATCGAGGAGCATGTGGGAGCCAACATGGGTATCCAGACCCGCTGTTGGTTATTGCCCGAGAGTCGTCTCGGTCATGTCTGCGTGTCTCCGAACCCGTAGGGTCTACACACTTAAGGTTCGGTGGCGCTAGGGTTAGTAGGAAGTCAAGTATGTGACTACGAATGTTGTTCGAGTCCGGATGAGATCCCTGACGTCACGAGGAGTTTCGGAATGGTCCGGAGGTAAAGAATAATATATAGGAAGTGGTATTTCGCCATCGGGAAAGTTTGGGGTCTCCGTAATGTCTGGGACCACCGGAAGGGTCCCGGGTCCATCGGGTGGGGCCACCTACCGGAGGGCCCCATGGGCTGAAGTGGGAGGAACCAGCCCATAGTGGGCTGGTGCGCCCCTAGGCCCACCCTGCGCCTAGGGTTGAAACCCTAGGGGTGGGGCGCCCACTTGGCAGCAGGGGCACTCCACCCCCTTGTCATGGCCCCCACAGATGGATCTCGGGGCCGCCACTTCAGGGGCCTATATAAAGGGGGAGGAGGGGTTGCTGTACCCATCTCAAGGCGCAGCCCTCCCTCCCCAACACTTCTCCTCCTCCGTGGCGCTTGGCGGCTCTCAGCCGAGATCTTGCTTCTCCACCACCACCACGCCGTCGTCTTGCGGTGGAGCTGTCTTCCTCAACCTCTCCTTCCTCCTTGCTGGATCAAGGCGGAGGAGGCGTCGCTCGTCCCGTCTCGTGTGTTGAGCGCGGAGGTGTTGTCCGTTCAACACTTGGACATCGGTGATCTGAATCACGTTCGAGTACGACTCCATCATCACCTTGCAAGCTTCCGCACGCGATCTACAAGTGGTATGTAGATGCAAACTCTCTCCTAGACTCGTTGCTTAGATGAACTCATAGATGGATCTTGGTGAAGCCGTAGGAAAAATTTTAATTTTCTGCAACGTTCCCCAAAAGTGGCATCATGAGCTAGGTCTATGCGTAGTTCTCTAATGCACGAGTAGAACACAATTTGTTGTGGGCGTTGATCTTGTCATCTTACTTGCCTCTACTAGTCTTTTCTTGCTCAACGGTATTGTGGGATGAAGCGGCCGGACCAACCTTACACGTGCGCTTCGTGAGACCGGTTCCACCGATGACATGCACTAGTTGCATAAGGTGGCTGGCGGGTGTCTGTCTCTCCCACTTTAGTTGGAGCGGATTCGATGAACAAGGCCCTTATGAAGGGTAAATAGAAGTTGACAAAATCACGTTGTGGTGATTCGTAGGTAAGAAAACGTTCTTGCTAGAACCCAATCGCAGCCACGTAAAAGATGCAACAACAATTAGAGGACGTCTAACTTGTTTTTGCAGCGATTGATCATGTGATGTGATATGGCCAGAAATTGTGATGAATGATGAATTGTGATGTATGAGATCATGTTCTTGTAATAGGATTCACGACTTGCATGTCGATGAGTATGACAACCGGCAGGAGCCATAGGAGTTGTCTTTATTTTTTGTATGACTTGCGTGTCATTGAAGAACGCCATGTAAACTACTTTGCTTCATTACTAAACGCGTTAGTCATAGAAGTAGAAGTAGTCGTTGGCGTGACAACTTCATGAAGACACGATGATGGAGATCGTGATGATGGAGATCATGGTGTCAAGCCGGTGACAAGATAATCATGGAGCCCCGAAGATGGAGATCAATGGAGCTTGATGATATTGGCCATATCATGTCACAACTATATAATTGCATGTGATGTTTATTATGTTTATGCATCTTGTTTACTTAGGACGACGGTAGTAAATAAGATGATCCCTTACAAAATTTCAAGAAGTGTTCTCCCTAATCGTGCACCGTTGCTACAGTTAAGTCGCTTCTAAGCACCACGTGATGATCGGTGTGATGGATTCTTACGTTCACATACAACGGGTGTAAGACAGTTTTACACAAATAAAACACTTAGGGTTAACTTGACGAGCCTAGCATGTGCAGACATGGCCTCGAACACGGAGACCGAAAGGTCGAACATGAGTCGTATGGAAGATACGATCAACATGAAGATGTTCACCGACGATGACTAGTCCGTCTCACGTGATGATCGGACACGGGCTAGTCGACTCGGATCGTGTAACACTTAGATGACTAGAGGGATGTCTAATCTAAGTGGGAGTTCATAATTTGATTAGAACTTTATTATCATGAACTTAGTCTAAAACCTTTGCAAATATGTCTTGTAGATCAATGGCCAACGCTAATGTCAACATGAACTTCAACGCGTTCCTAGAAAACCAAGTGAAAGATGATGGCAGCAACTATACGGATTGGGTCCTAACACGAGATCATCCTCATAGCTGCCAGAAGCAATATGTCCTAGAAGGACCGCTAGGTGGCGCTCCGTCCCCGAGAACCAAGATGTTATGAGCGCTGGCAAACTCGTCTTGATGATTACTCCCTCGTTCGAGTGCGGCATGCTTTACAGACTTAGAACCGGGCTCCAAAAGCGTTTTGAGCATCACGGAGCATATGAGATGTTCAAGAGCTGAAACTAGTTTTCCAAGCTCATGCCCGGTCGAGAGATATGATGTCTCCGACAAGTTCTACAGATTGTAAGATGGAGGAGAACAGTTACATCGGTGAGCACATCCTCAAGATGTGCAGGTTGCACAACCGTATGACCCAAATGAACATTAACCTCCCGATGAGGCGGTCATTGACAGAATCCTCCAGATCGCTCCCACCAAGCTACAAGAGCTTTGTGATGAACTACAACATGCGGGGATGGTAAAGACCATTCTGAAGTGTTCTCGATCTCAAGTCGCAGAGGCTGAAATCAAGAAAGAACATCAAGTGTTGATGGTCAATAAGACCACTAAGTTCAAGAAGGGCAAGGGTAAGAAGAACTTCAAGAAGGACGGCAAAGATGTTGCGGCGCCCGAAGCCGATTGCCGGGAAGAAGTCAAAGAATGGACCCAATCTCGAGACCGAGTGCTTTTATTGCAAGGGAAGGGTCATTTGAAGCGGAACTGCCCCAAATACTTAGCGGATAAGAAGGCGGCAACACCAAAGGTATATTTGATATACATGTAATTGATGTGTACCTTACCGATTACTCGTAGTAACTCCCGGTATTTGATACGGTGCCGTTGCTCATATTTGTAACTCACAGCAGGAGCTGCGGAATAAGCGGAGACTGGCGAAGGATGAGGTGACGATGCACGTCGGGAATGGTTCGAGGTCGATGTGATCGCCGTCGACACGCTGCCTCTACATTTACCTCACGGATTAGTTTTGAACCTTAATAATTGTTATTTAGTGCCATGTTTGAGCATGAACATTGTATCTGGATCTCATTTAATCTGAGATGGCTACTCATTTAAGTCTGAGAATAATGGTTGTTCGATTTATATGAGAGATATGTTTTATGGTCATGCTCCGATGGTCAATGGTTTATTCTTAATGAATCTCGGCGTAATATTACACATGTTCATAGTGTGGATGCCAAAAGATGTAAAGTTGATAACGATAGTCCCACATACTTGTGGCACTCGCCGCCTTGGTCACATTGGTGTCAAGCGCATGAAGAAGCTCCATGCTGATGGACTTTTAGAGTCTCTTGATTATGAATCGTTTGACACATGCGAACCATGCCTCTTAGGCAAAATGACCAAGACTCCATTCTCCGAACAATGGGCGAGCAACCAACTTGTTGGAAATCATACATCTTGATGTATGCGGTCCAATGAGCGTTGAGGCTCATGGAGGATATCGTTATGTTCTCACTCTCACCGATGACTTAAGTAGATATGGGTATGTCTACTTAATGAAACACAAGTCTGAGACCTTTGAAAAGTTCAAGGAATTTCAGAGTGAGGTGGAGAATCAACGTGACCGAAAGATAAAGTTCCTACGATCGATCGTGGAGGAGAATATTTAAGTCACGAATTTGGCACACACTTAAGGAAATGTGGAATCGTTTCACAACTCACGCCGCTGGAACACCTCAAATAAACGGTGTGTCCAACGTCGAATCGCACTCTATTGGATATGGTGCGGTCTATGATGTCTCTTACCGATTTACCGCTATCATTTTGGGGATACGCTCTAGAGACAGATACATTCACTTTAAATTGGGCACCGTCTAAATCCGTTGAGACGACACCGTATGAATTATGGTTTGGGAAGAAACCTAAGTCGCGTTTCTAAAAGTTCGGGATCGATGCTTATGTCAAGAAACTTCAACCCGAAAAGCTCGAACCCAAGTCGGAAAAATGCGTATTCATAGGATACCCTAAGGAAACGTCGGGTATACCTTCTACTTAAGATCCGAAGGCAAGATCTTTGTTGCCAAGAACGGATGCTTTCGGAAAAAGAGTTTCTCTCGAAAGAAGTAAGTGGGAGGAAAGTAGAACTTCGATGAAGTACTACCTCTCGAACGGGAAAGTGGTGTAGCACAGAAACCGTTCTGTGATGCCCACACCAAAAGAGGAAAAAATGATGATGATCAAGGTACTTGGATCAAGTTACTCTTGAACTTCAAGGTCCACAAGGACACGCTCCGCACTGAGTGGTACGACAACCTGTCATGGAAATCATGTTGCTAGACAACAATGAACCTTCGAACTATAAAGAAGCGATGGCGGGCCCAGATTCCAACAAATGGCTTGAAGCCATGAAATCCGAGATAGAATCCATGTATGAAAACAAAGTATGGACTTTGACAGACTTGCCCGATGATCGGCGAGCGATAGAAAACAAATGGATTTTTAAGAAGAAGACGGACGCGGATGGTAATGTTACCATCTATAAAGCTCGACTTGTCGCTAAGGGTTATCGACAAGTTCAAGGGATTGACTACGACGAGACATTCTCTCCGTGGCGAAGCTTAAGTCCGTCCGAATCATGTTAGCAATTGCGCATACTATGATTATGAGATATGGCAGATGGACGTCAAAACAGCATTCCTTAACGGACATCTTAAGGAAGAGCTGTATATGATGCAGCCGGAAGGTTTTTTCGATCCTCAGAACGCTAACAAAGTGTGCAAGCATCTCGGAGTTGGAACATTCGCTTTGATGAGATGATCAAAGCGTTTGGGTTTATGCTTGAGACTTATGGAGAAGCTGCGTTTACAAGAAAGTGAGTGGGAGCTCAGTAGCATTTCTCCTATTATATGTAGATGACATACTTTTGATGGGAAATGATACTGAAACTTCGGACAGCATTAAGGCCTACTTGAACAAGTGTTTTCAATGAAGGACCTTGGAGAAGCTGCTTATAAATTAGGCATCAAGATCTATAGAGATAGATCGAGGCGCCTCATAGGTCTTTCACAAAGCACATACCTTGATAAGATTTTGAAGAGGTTCAAAATGGATCAGTCCAAGAAGGGTTCTTGCCTATGTTACAAGGTGTGAGATTGAGCTCGGCTCGACCACCCACCACGACAAAAGATAAAGAAGAGATGAGTGTCATCCCTATGCTTCAGCCATAGGATCTATTATGTATGCCATGCTTTACTGCACTCCGATGTAAACCTTGCCGTAAGTTTGGTTGCAAGATACCAAAGTAATCCCGGCAAGGAACACCGACAACGGTCAAGAATATCCCGAAGTACCGAAAAGGACAAAGGACATGTTTCGCGTTTATGGAGGAGACGAAGAGCTCGTCAGAAGGGTTACGTCGGCGCTTAGCTTCGACTCGGATCTCGATGACTCTAAGTCACAAACCGGATACGTGTATATGTTGAATGGTGGAGCGATGGTGGTGCAGTTGCAAGCGAAAGCGTCGTGGCGGGATCTACGTGTGAAGCGGAGTACATGGCAGCCTCGGAGGCAGCGCATGAAGCGATTTGGGTGAAGGAGTTCATCACCGACCTAGGAGTCATACCCAATGCGTCGGGCCGATCAAACTCTTCTGTGACAACACTGGAGCTATTGCCCTTGCCAAGGAGCCCAGGTTTCACAAGAAGACCAGGCACATCAAGCGTCGTTTCAACTCCATCCGTGAAAATGTTCAAGATGGAGACATAGAGATTTGCAAAGTACACACGGATCTGAATGTCGCAGATCCGTTGACTAAACCTCTCTCGCGTGCAAAACATGATCAACACCAGAACTCTATGGGTGTTCGATTCATCACAATGTAACTAGATTGGTGACTCTAGTGCAAGTGGGAGACTGTTTGAAATATGCCCTAGAGGCAATAATAAAAGTATTATTATATTTCAATGTTCATGATAATTGTCTTTTGTTCATGCTATAAGCAGTATTATCCGGAAATCGTAATACACGTGTGAACACTTAGACCACAAATGTCCCTAGTGAGCCTCTAGTTGACTAGCCCACAGATCAATAGATAGTCATGGTTTCGACTATGGACATTGGATGTCGTTGATAACGGGATCACATCATTAGGAGAATGATGTGATGGACAAGACCAATCATAAGCATAGCTTAAAAGATCGTGTAGTTCGTTTGCTAGAAGCTTTGCCAATGTCAAGTATCTCTTCCTTCGACCATGAGATCGTGTAACTCCGGTTACCATAGGAGTGCCTTGGGTGTATCAAACGGCACAACGAATCGGGTGACTATAAAGGTGCATTACGGTATCTCCGAAAGTATCTGTTGGGTTGACACGGATCGAGGCTCGGATTTGTCACTCCGTATGACGGAGAGGTATCTCTGGGCCCACTCGGTAATGCATCATCAAAATGAGCTCAAGTTGACCAAGGTGTTGGCCACGGATCATGCATTACGATGATGAGTAAAGTGACTTGCGTAACGAGACCGAACAAGGTATAGGGATACCGACGATCGAGTCTCGGGCAAGTAACGCATCGATTGACAAAGGGAATTGCATAGAGGGTTTGATCGAATCCTCGACATCGTGGTTCAACCGATGAAATCATCGAGGAGCATGTAGAGCCAACATGGGTATCCAGACCCGCTGTTGGTTATTGCCCGAGAGTCGTCTCGGTCATGTCTGCGTGTCTCCCGAACCCGTAGGGTCTACACATAAGGTTCGGTGGCGCTTAGGGTTAGTAGGAAGTCAAGTATGTGACTACCGAATGTTGTTCGGAGTCCCGGATGAGATCCCGGACGTCACGAGGAGTTTCGGAATGGTCTGGAGGTAAAGAATAATATATAGGAAGTGGTATTTCGGCCATCGGGAAAGTTTCGAGGTCTCCCGGTAATGTACCGGGACCACCGGAAGGGTCCCGGGGGTCCACCGGGTGGGGCCACCTATCCCGGAGGGCCCCATGGGCTGAAGTGGGAGGAACCAGCCCATAGTGGGCTGGTGCGCCCCTAGGCCCACCTCGCGCCTAGGGTTGAAACCCTAGGGGGGAAGCGCCCACTTGGCTTGGGGGCACTCCACCCCCTTGCCGCCGCCCCCTCGGAGATTGGATCTCGGGGCCGCCACTGAGGGGCCTATATAAAGGGGGAGGAGGGGGCTGCTGTACCCATCTCCAAGGCGCAGCCCTCCCTCCCAACACTTCTCCTCCTCCGTGGCGCTTGGCGGCTCAGCCGAGATCTTGCTTCTCCACCACCACCACGCCGTCGTCTTTGCCGGTGGAGCTGTCTTCCTCAACCTCTCCTTCCTCCTTGCTGGATCAAGACGGAGGAGACGCCGCTCGTCCCGTCACGTGTGTTGAACGCGGAGGTGCTGTCCGTTCAAAGACTTGGACATCGGTGATCTGAATCACGTTCGAGTACGACTCCATCATCACCTTGCAAGCTTCCGCACGCGATCTACAAGTGGTATGTAGATGCAAACTCTCTCCCTAGACTCGTTGCTTAGATGAACTCATAGATGGATCTTGGTGAAGCCGTAGGAAAAATTTTAATTTTCTGCAACGTTCCCCAACATGGATAAATATGGTATGATGACAGATGAAATATGTACTGAAAATGGATAGGTAGGGTGTATTCACATACGCAATGTGTAAACTAAGCTAATGGAGTGCAACAAAGTAGAAGCAATGCAAAGCATCAGTTGCAAGATATGTGCGACCAATATAAACTTGGAAAGTTAGAGCTAGCACCTTGATGGGTGAATAAGATAGGGCATCTTCCTTTGACTCCTCCACTAGGGAGCTACATTGACTTAGGTCTCCCTCTAGCTCAGAATCACTGTTAGGATTATATTCTGAACATGAATCTGTAGGTGGAGAGCCTTTGCATTGCATTGCATCCAGACTTGATTTCAGTCCCTTAATGCCAAGTTTGACAACCATGGCATTGTTCTGCTTTATTCTTTTCATGCGTGCAAGCTCATAATCATTATGACGCTGTTCAGAATCTGAGATTCATGAAAACATAAAAATTAGTCAGATTATCTATGGAATGCATTGCGGATTCAACTCAAAGAGTGTCTCCCTATAAGCCCCTGCATATGCAAAGTTCACCCCCAACCGTGCTGACCAGACCACACATAGATATACAAACCCCTTATGTCTCTATAACAGGCAGGCACACATTTCAAAACTAAAGTAGGACATTAGAATCATATCAAATTCATATTTGAACAAATAAACTAAGGAATTATGAGTGTCATAATGTTTAGCTTCAAGGGTGGAGTGTTGGTAGTGCGACACAAAGCAAGTAGGAAGATTGTATTCCATGTAAAAGATCGTAGCCTATGTAAAAGCTGGAAATGACACTTTCTTTCTATACAATGCAGTGTTCGTTGCCCACACATGATGGAAGAGATCACACAGAGAAATACTATTCACTCATGTCTACGGTTCCAGTATTTTGAAACAGGGTGGTCCACCCTAAAAGAATATTGACAACAAATATGACAAGGCAAGCATAGATGTAGTGAATCAATCATTTACTTGTGAGATTACTAGGACAAGTATGCAGAATTGTAACTGCAGTAAGAGACCATCCAAAATCTGAATCAAGAAGTTTGTCTAGCACTTATTGTTTGCAACTAATTGACGTGAATAATTAGATATCATATCGAATGAGTAAGAAAGACAAGTAAAATTGTCAATAAACCTGGCATGCAGTAGTAATCTGGGTCAATGTCACTATGACCAACAATCCAAAATGACTAGTGTTTGTTCCTAGGGCCGGAATTTTGAGATTACTAAAATACATCTGAACCATTAATTATAGGTAGCACTCAGCACACAACAAACCCTAATGACAGTCCTGCCTAATGAGTAATGAATCAATTAGAAAATGGGTGATGAGGAGTGGTTGCTGAGTGTTGAGGACGTATCTCAGGATAAATCGGGTTGGCTTCGTGGGTGCTACATGTCTGAGCCCTGAACGGACTGGGAAGGTAGACACGACGGCGCGCCCGGGCACCGGTGATGCTGTTGGGCGAGCGGCTCCTGACCTCCTATTAGTATGGCGTCTCCTCCTAGAGTCATGTCATCCGGGGATGGCAAGTCGCCCGGCAAAGTAATGGAGGCAGTAGAGATCGAAGCGCCTTGCAGTAACGAGGGGAATCGGGGCCTGGGACGACCCAAAATCCCAGGGTGGGCTGACACCCTGTAGAGATACACACCCGAGCGGCGAACATACATTTTCAAAAGTAAATTAGGAACATTTAGCTGACCAATTAAATGACTCTGTTTTAATAATATCAGATTCGTATTTGAACAACTAAGCTTGTTTAGCTTGATGGGTGGATCAGTGCTATTATTACACGAAGCACGTATTCTGATCGTATAATGATCATAAAAGGGGGAAACCCAAAGCATTTTTAGCAAGAGGGTTTCCCCTCCGATTTCTATTAAAGAAACCACCATGGAACGAACATGATCAATTAAACCCTAAGCATGATCAATTAAACCGTATTATGACTGTGCCATGGCAGATTTAAAGCTACAAACTGGAGAAATGATATTTAGCATCCAATGTTTGCTTCGAACTAAGAACTAAATTCTAAGAGCTGAAAATAAAGTAGAGTAACCAAGTTACGATCTATTTTTTGGTTGAGATCAAAAAGTTGAGGAGATATGAAGTACCACCTCTCTTGAGGCGCCGTGTAGGCATCGGGGGTGCGATGGCTGTCGATGGCGTTGAAGCAGATCATGGTAGACGGGTGCATCGGGGGATAAGTCCCGTTGCGGTGGAAGAGAAGGTCGTGTGAGCGGCCCCGGCAAAGAGGACGACGGCGCCGATGAAGTGAGAGGACGTGATGCAAGGCTCTTGATCCGTCACCATGGATGAGAAACATCCATCTCTAGCAGTGGACAACACGGTCTTGGTAGGCGCTCCGGCATGGTGGAGGATGGTGGCGATGGATGGGGTGGAGGACGGCGGCGATGGATAGGGTGGCGGATGGAGGAGGCTGGTGTGGGGGTGGTGTTCTAGCGCGGACGGTGTATGAATGGGAAAATGGAGGGAGAGGTACGGGGAACCATGTTTCTGGGACGCGCCTATCTAAAATATGGGAAACTTACGAACTTAGCCCCCGTTGAAAACTTGGACGTCTCGTCAGTTGGGGATATGACGGTAATCTCGCATCTCGCCAATATTTGCCCAGAGCGATTTCGGGCGAGGAGAGGGTGTTTTGGCGCCCATGGTTGGCGCCCATGATGTATGAACAAGGCTGATAGGTAGGGCGGTTGTGTCACGTCTGCATGAAGTTACAAACCTACCCCTATTGAAAATATTTGCCTACATCGATTTCGGCCGAGTCAAGTTTGTTTTGCCGCCTACCGTGTATGAATGGGGAAATGGAGGGAGAAACAGAGGTCTTTCGGACGAGCTTGAATCAAATGTGTTTTTCCGCCCATGTTTGGCGCCCACCGTGTCGGAATGGGCTCAGAGGCGGTCGTGTCACGTCTAATTGAAGTTACTAATCTACCCCTATTGAGAGCAGTGGAAATCGGGTCGATGGATTGTCCGTGTAATGGGTAGACAGTAATATCCATCTCCCAAACAGTTGGCCTCGGGCAGCCGACGTGGGAATGGACATTTTGCCGCTTCTTTCGAATTTTGGGACAATAAGCATCCACGTTTACCCTGGCAACTAAATTCGAATCCATTTTGTATTCCTATACGAATCTTTATAAATCATTCTATGTGTTTTTATATATCTTCAAAAGCACGACAAAGATGTATTCCACTGTCATATATGAATATGATTTACAAATGCCGATACTCAAATTTAGAAGCTAGAATCCAGTTTAAGGTGAATTCGAATATTTGGAACACTTCATGTCCAACTCAAATGTCACACGCAGCATAATGTGTACTCCCATTTAGATATGTACACAAGCGATGTATCAAGATTCAAATACCGAGTCAATCAACCAAGAATTTACATAACTAACAGACATATAAACACTTATAGAGTATATGGATCAATAATATCAACTAACATACATAAGCCAGGCCGCTGTACTTTTTTTGCTAGAACATCATCCTTTTTTTAGCGAAGCTACTACAGCATCTTGGCCTTTCCGATGCGTGCCACTTATGGTCCATCTATACTACTATTATTGATGAATGCACATTCAGCACGATTGGCATATTTGTAGGTCTAGCACAACAATCAAAATGAAATGTCTCCGAGTCTTATCAATTAATACAGACTTGTGCTCAAGTAAATTACAAACCAAAAAACAATTATTACATGATCTCTAAAATAAATGGTTTGATTGATTACATGAACAAACAACACAAAGGTTATTCAACGGTGGAAAGAACATTTCACATATAATTTACCAAGTGGGAATTTAATTTATTTTTTTTCCTTCGGGACCTTAACAATGCGGTCAGTCTCAGCTTGCTTCGTTTTGAAATCCACCAAATATTTAATGGTTGTCTTGAGTACTGCTTGTGATTGTGTTGTTTGCTTCCTCAACATGTCAACTTCATCTCTAAGTGTAGAAGCAGAATCTCTTTGTACCACTAGTTTAGCCTCTAGAGCACCAGCAGTTGGCAATTCATAATGCACGATTGGGCCGGTGCCACTGCTGTGGGATGATACAACGTCCATGGGGACCTCGCTCTTTGATCTTGGGCTAACCTATTTTGCCATTAAAGTTCTGATTGGATTCCGAAAAGTTGAAGTTAGCAAAACATCTCAACTGGGAGTTATAGCAGCAAACCAGTTAAACAAACATGGAATTAAAGAGTTTCAATTGGATGTTGAAAAGTAGTTATTAACATCATTGTAACCGGTTGTTGCAGCAGCAAAGCAGTTAAACAAACAAGTTTTGCAAAAGGTGCCTGTTGTGGCATTGGAGTTTCTCTCGGATCCTGAAAAGTTGAGTAGCCAGTAATGTGATTAGAGCAACCGGTTGCAACATCAAAGCAGTTAAACAAACAAGTTTTGCAAAAGGAACCTGTTGTGGCATTGGAGTTTCTCTTGGATCCTGAAAAGTTGAGTAGTCAGTAACTTGATTAGAGCAACAAGTCACAGCAGCAAACCTGTTACACAAATATATTTTTGAAAATGCACCTACTATGCAATTGGACTTCCAATTGGATCATGAAAACTTGAAGTTGGTAAGATGATTACAATAGCAAACTAGGTAAACAAGGAAGTTTCTGAAAACATACCTGTTGTGCCAATGGAGTTTCAGTTGGATCCTGCAAACTTGAATGTTAGCAATCAATAAATAAAGTTTTGCAAGAGCCATAAGAAACTAACATCAAACTAGTAAAACTAACTAGTTTTGGCAACGTATTTAATTACACATGAACTAGTAAAATTAACAAGTTCTTGGCAACGTATTAAAGTAACAAGTCGGTAACGTTTACCAGCAACACAAACATCTGTAAATTTCTTTGATGTAAGCAAAATGATTCCAACACATATATAAGTTAAAAAGATGGTGTCCCTCATATAAACCTAACAGTTGTCTATCTATGAACATGCAAATGTTGGGGAACGTTGCAGAAAATTAAAATTTTTCCTACGGTTTCACCAAGACCCATCTATGAGTTCATCTAAGCAATGAGTAACGGGAGAGAGTTTGCATCTACATACCACTTGTAGATCGCGTGCGGAAGCTTGCAAGGTGATGATGGAGTCGTACTCGACGTGATTCGAATCACCGATGACCAAGTGCTGAATGGACAGCACCTCCGCGTTCAACACACGTACGGGACGGGAGACGTCTCCTCCTTCTTGATCCAGCAAGGGGGAAGGAGAGGTTGAGAAGCTTCGCTCCAACGGCAAAGACGATGGCGTGGTGGTGTTGGTGCAGCAAGATCGGCGAGGCTTCGCCAAGCGCTTACGGAGGAGGAGAGGTGTTGGGAGGGAGGGCTGCGCCTTGGAGATGGGTACAGCAGCCCCTCCTCCCCCTTTATAGGGCCCCAGGGGCGCCGGCCTGAGATCCAATCTCCAAGGGGCGGCGGCCAAGGGGTGGAGTGCCCCCAAGCCAAGTGGGCGCCCCACCCCTAGGGTTTCAACCCTAGGCGCGGGGTGGGCCTAGGGGCGCACCAGCCCACTATGGGCTGGTTCCTCCCACTTCAGCCCATGGGGCCCTCCGGATAGGTGGCCCCACCGGTGGACCCAGGGACCCTTCCGGTGCTCCAGACATTACATGAGACCGAAACTTTCCCGATGGCGAAATACCACTTCCTATATATTATTCTTTACCTCCGAACCATTCCGAAACTCCTCGTGACGTCCGGGATCTCATCCGGACTCAACAACATTCGTAGTCACATACTAGTCTTCCTACTAACCCTAAGCGTCACGAACCTTAAGTGTGTAGACCCTACGGGTTCGGAGACATGCGAACATGACCGAGACGACTCTCGGGCAATAACTAACAGCAGGGTCTGGATACCCATGTTGGCTCCCACATGCTCCTCGATGATTTCATCGGTTGAACCACGATGTCGAGGATTCGATCAAACCACATATGCAATTCCCTTTGTCAATCGATGCGTTACTTGCCCGAGACTAGATCGTCGGTATCCCAATACCTTGTTCGGTCTCGTTACGCAAGTCACTTTACTCATACCGTAATGCATGATCCGTGGCAACACCTTGGTCACCTTGAGCTCATTATGATGATGCATTACCGAGTGGGCCCAGAGATACCTCTCCGTCATACGGAGTGACAAAACCAGCCTCGATCCGTGTCAACCCAACAGATACTTTTGGAGATACCTGTAATGCACCTTTATAGTCACCCGATTCGTTGTGACGTTTGATACACCCAAGGCACTCCTACGGTAACCGGAGTTACACGATCTCATGGTCGAAGGAAGAGATACTTGACATTGGCAAAGCTTCTAGCAAACGAACTATACGATCTTTTATGCTATGCTTAGGATTGGGTCTTGTCCATCACATCATTCTCCTAATGATGTGATCCGTTATCAATGACATCCAATGTCCATAGTCAGAAACCATGACTATCTGTTGATCACAACGAGCTAGTCAACTAGAGGCTCACTAGGGACATATTGTGGTCTAAGTGTTCACACGTGTATTACGATTTCGGATAATACAGCTTATAGCATGAACAAAAGACAATTATCATGAACATTGAAATATAATAATACTTTTATTATTGCCTCTAGGGCATATTTCCAACAGTCTCCAACTTGCACTAGAGTCACCAATCTAGTTACATTGTGATGAATCGAACACCCATAGAGTTACGGTGTTGATCATGTTTTGCACGCGAGAGAGGTTTAGTCAGCGGATCTGCGACATTCAGATCCGTGTGCACTTTGCAAATCTCTATGTCTCCATCTTGAACATTTTCACGGATGGAGTTGAAACGACGCTTGATGTGCTGGTCTTCTTGTGAAACCCAGGCTCCTTGGCAAGGGCAATAGCTCCAATGTTGTCACGAAAGAGTTTGATCGGCCCGACACATTGGGTATGACTCCTAGGTCGGTGATGAACTCCTTCACCCAGATCGCTTCATGCGCTGCCTCCGAGGCTGCCATGAACTCCGCTTCACACGTAGATCCCACCACGACGCTCGCTTGCACCGCACTACTTCTCGCTCCACCATTCAACATATACACGATCCGGTTTGTGACTTAGAGTCATCGGATCTGAGTCGAAGCTAGCGTCGGCGTAACCCTTCTGACGAGCTCTTCGTCTCCTCCATAAGCGAAACATGTCCTTCGTCCTTTTCGGTACTTCAGGATATTCTTGACCGCTATCCGGTGTTCCTTGCGGGATTACTTTGGTATCTTGCAACCAAACTTACGGCAAGGTTTACATCGGTGCAGTACACAGCATGGCATACATAATAGATCCTATGGCTGAAGCATAGGGATGACACTCATCTCTTCTTTATCTTTTGCCGTGGTGGGATGGTGAGCTGAGCTCAATCTCACACCTTGTAACATAGGCAAGAACCCTTCTTGGACTGATCCATTTTGAACCTCTTCAAAATCTTATCAAGGTATGTGCTTTGTGAAAGACCTATGAGGCGTCTCGATCTATCTCTATAGATCTTGATGCCTAATATATAAGCAGCTTCTCCAAGGTCCTTCATTGAAAAACACTTATTCAAGTAGGCCTTAATGCTGTCCAAGTTGTGTATCATTTCCCATCAAAAGTATGTCATCTACATATAATAGGAGAAATGCTCTGAGCTCCCACTCACTTTCTTGTAAACGCAGCTTCTCCATAAGTCTCAAGATAACCCAAACGCTTTGATCATCTCATCAAAGCGAATGTTCCAACTCCGAGATGCTTGCACCAGTCCATAAATGGATCGCTGGAGCTTGCATACTTTGTTAGCGTTCTTAGGATCGACAAAACCTTTCGGCTGCATCATATACAACTCTTCCTTAAGATGTCCGTTAAGGAATGCCATTTTGACGTCCATCTGCCATATCTCATAATCATAGTATGCGGCAATCGCTAACATGATTCGGACGGACTTCAGCTTCGCTACGGGAGAGAATGTCTCGTCGTAGTCAATCCCTTGAACTTGTCGATAACCCTTAGCGACAAGTCGAGCTTTATAGATGGTAACATTACCATCCGCGTCCGTCTTCTTCTTAAAATCCATTTGTTTTCTATCGCTCGCCGATCATCGGGCAAGTCTGTCAAAGTCCATACTTTGTTTTCATACATGGATTCTATCTCGGATTTCATGGCTTCAAGCCATTTGTTGGAATCTGGGCCCGCCATCGCTTCTTCATAGTTCGGAGGTTCACCGTTGTCTAACAATATGATTTCCAGACAGGGTTGCCGTACCACTCAGTGCGGAACGTGTCCTTGTGGACCTCTGAAGTTCAAGAGTAACTTGATCCAAGTACCTTGATCATCATCATTGTTTTCCTCTTGAGTTGGTGTGGGCATCACAGGAACGGTATCCAGCGCTGCACCACTTTCCCGTTCGAGAGGTAGTACTTCATCGAGTTCTACTTTCCTCCCACTTACTTCTTTCGAGAGAAACTCTTTTCCGAAAGCATCCGTTCTTGGCAACAAAGATCTTGCCTTGGATCTTAAGTAGAAGGTATACCCGACGGTTTCCTTAGGGTATCCTATGAATACGCATTTTTCCGACTTGGGTTCGAGCTTTTCGGGTTGAAGTTTCTTGACATAAGCATCGCATCCCCAAACTTTTAGAAACGACAGCTTAGGTTTCTTCCCAAACCATAATTCATACGGTGTCGTCTCAGCGGATTTAGACGGTGCCCTATTTAAAGTGAATGTAGCTGTCTCTAGGCGTATCCCCAAAATGATAGCGGTAAATCGGTAAGAGACATCATAGACCGCACCATATCCAATAGAGTGCGATTCGACGTTCGGACACACCGTTTTTTTGAGGTGTTCGGTAGGCGTGAGTTGTGAAACGATTCCACATTTTCTTAAGTGTGTACCAAATTCGTGACTTAAGTATTCTCCTCCACGATCGATCGTAGGAACTTTATCTTTCGGTCACGTTGATTCTCCACCTCATTCTGAAATTCTTTGAACTTTTCAAAGGTCTCGGACTTGTGTTTCATTAAGTAGACATACCCATATCTACTCAAGTCATCGGTGAGAGTGAGAACATAACGATATCCTCCATGAGCCTCAACGCTCATTGGACCGCACACATCGGTATGTATGATTTCCAACAAGTTGGTTGCTCGCTCCATTGTTCCGAGAAGCGGAGTCTTGGTCATTTGCCTAAGAGGCATGGTTCGCATGTGTCAAACGATTCATAATCAAGAGACTCTAAAGTCCATCAAGCATGGAGCTTCTTCATGCGCTTGATACCAATGTGACCAAGGCGGCGATGCCACAAGTATGTGGGACTATCGTTATCAACTTTACATCTTTTGGCATCCACACTATGAACATGTGTAATATTACGCTCGAGATTCATTAAGAATAAACCATTGACCATTGGAGCATGACCATAAAACATATCTCTCATATAAATCGAACAACCATTATTCTCGGACTTAAATGAGTAGCCATCTCAGTATTAAACGAGATCCGGATACAATGTTCATGCTCAAACATGGCACTAAATAACAATTATTAAGGTTCAAAACTAATCCGTGGGTAAATGTAGAGGCAGCGTGCGGACGGCGATCACATCGACTCGGAACCATTCCCGACGCGCATCGTCACCTCGCCCTTCGCCAGCCTCCGTTTATTCCGCAGCTCTGCTGTGAGTTACAAATATGAGCAACGGCACGGTATCAAATACCGGGAGTTACTACGAGTCTTGGTAAGGTACACATCAATTACATGTATATCAAATATACCTTTGGTGTTGCGGCCTTCTTATCCGCTAAGTATTTGGGGCAGTTCCGCTTCAAGTGACCCTTCCCTTGCAATAAAAGCACTCGGTCTCGGCTTGGGTCCATTCTTTGACTTCTTCCGGCAGCGGGCTTACAGGCGTGGCAACATCTTTGCCGTCCTTCTTGAAGTTCTTCTTACCCTTGCCCTTCTTGAACTTAGTGGTCTTATTGACCATCAACACTTGATGTTCTTTCTTGATTTCAGCCTCTGCTGACTTGACATCGAGAACACTTCAGAATGGTCTTTACCATCCCCGCATGTTGTAGTTCATCACAAAGCTCTTGTAGCTTGGTGGGGCGCGATCGAGGATTCTGTCGATGACCGCCTCATCGGGAGGTTAATGTTCATTTGGGTCATACGGTTGTGCAACCCGGACATCTTCGGATGTGCTCACCGACAGAACTGTTCTCCTCCATCTTACAACTGTAGAACTTGTCGGAGACATCATATCTCTCGACCCGGGCATGAGCTTGGAAAACTAGTTTCAGCTCTTCGAACATCTCATATGCTCCGTGATGCTCAAAACGCTTTTGGAGCCCCGGTTCTAAGTCTGTAAAGCATGCCGCCTTTGAGCGAGGGAGTAATCATCGGACGAGCTTGCCAAGCGTTCATAACGTCTTGGTTCTGCGACGGAGCGTCACCTAGCGGTCCTTCTAGGACATATTGCTTCCTGGCAGCTATGAGGATGATCCTCAGGTTCCGGACCCAGTCCGTATAGTTGTTGCCATCATCTTTCAGCTTGGTTTTCTCTAGGAACGCGTTGAAGTTCATGTTGACATTAGCGTTGGCCATTGATCTACAAGACATATTTGCAAAGGTTTTAGACTAAGTTCATGATAATAAAGTTCTAATCAAAATTATGAACTCCCACTTAGATTAGACATCCCTCTAGTCATCTAAGTGTTATACGATCCGAGTCGACTAGCCCGTGTCCGATCATCACGTGAGACGGACTAGTCATCGCCGGTGAACATCTTCATGTTGATCGTATCTTCCATACGACTCATGTTCGACCATTCGGTCTCCGTGTTCCGAGGCCATGTCTGCACATGCTAGGCTCGTCAAGTTAACCCTAAGTGTTTTCGCTGTAAAACTGTCTTACACCCGTTGTATGTGAGCGTAAGAATCCATCACACCCGATCATCACGTGGTGCTTAGAAGCGACGAACTGTAGCAACGGTGCACGCTTAGGGAGAACACTTCTTGAAATTTTATAAGGATCATCTTATTTACTACCGTCGTCCTAAGTAAACAAGATGCATAAACATAATAAACATCACATGCAATTATATAGTTGTGACATGATATGGCCAATATCATAAAGTTCCATTGATCTCCATCTTCAGGGCTCCATGATCATCTTGTCACCGGCTTGACACCATGATCTCCATCATCATGATCTCCATCATCGTGTCTTCATGAAGTTGTCACGCCAACGACTACTTCTACTTCTATGACTAACGCGTTTAGCAATGAAGTAAAGTAGTTTACATGGCGTTCTTCAATGACACGCAGGTCATACAAAAAAATAAAGACAACTCCTATGGCTCCTGCCGATTGTCATACTCATCGACATGCAAGTCGTGAATCCTATTACAAGAACATGATCTCATACATCACAATTCATCATTCATCACAACTTCTGCCCATATCACATCACATGATCAATCGCTGCAAAAACAAGTTAGACGTCCTCTAATTGTCGTTGCATCTTTTACGTGGCTGCGATTGGGTTCTAGTAAGAACGTTTTCTTACCTACGAATAACCACAACGTGATTTTGTCAACTTCTATTTACCCTTCATAAGGGCCCTATTCATCGAATCCGCTCCAACTAAAGTGGGAGAGACAGACACCCGCCCGCCACCTTATGCAACTAGTGCATGTCAATCGGTGGAACCGGTCTCACGTAACCATACGTGTAAGGTTGGTCCGGGCTGCTTCATCCCACAATACCGTTGAAGCAAGAAAAGACTAGTAGAGGCAAGTAAGTTGACAAGATCCACGCCCACAACAAATTGTGTTCTACTCGTGCATTAGAGAACTACGCATAGACCTAGCTCTGATACCACTTTTGGGGAACGTTGTAGAAAATTAAAAAATTTCCTACGGTTTCACCAAGATCCATCTATGAGTTCATCTAAGCAATGAGTAACGGGAGAGAGTTTGCATCTACATACCACTTGTAGATCGCGTGCGGAAGCTTGCAAGGTGATGATGGAGTCGTACTCGGCGTGATTCAATCACCGATGACCAAGTCTTGAGCGGACAACACCTCCGCGTTCAACACACGTGCGGGACGGAGACGTCTCTTCCTTCTTGATCCAGCAAGGGGAAGGAGAGGTTGAGAAGCTTGCTCCAACGGCAAAGACGACGCGTGGTGGTGTTGGTGCAGCGATACTCGGCAGTGGCTTCGCCAAGCGCTTACGGAGGAGGAGAGGTGTTGGGAGGGAGGGCTGCGCCTTGGAGATGGGTACAGCAGCCCCCTCCCTCCCCTTTATATAGGCCCCAGGGGCGCGCCCCCTGAGATCCAATCTCCAAG
Source organism: Aegilops speltoides (assembly GCA_021437245.1). NCBI lineage: Eukaryota > Viridiplantae > Streptophyta > Magnoliopsida > Poales > Poaceae > Aegilops > Aegilops speltoides. Next base: position 316,506,355 of record CM038141.1, read on the forward strand.
GGGCGGCGGCCAGGGGGTGGAGTGCCCCCAAGCCAGTGGGCGCCCCCCCTAGGGTTTCAACCCTAGGCGCAGGGGGTGGGCCTAGGGGGGCGCACCAGCCCACTATGGGCTGGTTCCCCTCCCACTTCAGCCCATGGGGCCCTCCGGGATAGGTGGCCCCACCCGGTGGACCCCCGGGACCCTTCCGGTGGTCCCGGTACATTACCGGGAGACCCCGAAACTTTCCCGATGGCCGAAATACCACTTCCTATATATTATTCTTTACCTCCGGACCATTCCGAAACTCCTCGTGACGTCCGGGATCTCATCCGGGACTCCGAACAACATTCGGTAGTCACATACTAGTCTTCCTACTAACCCTAGCGTCACCGAACCTTAAGTGTGTAGACCCTACGGGTTCGGAGACATCTGAACATGACCGAGACGACTCTCGGGCAATAACCAACAGCGGGTCTGGATACCCATGTTGGCTCCCACATGCTCCTCGATGATTTCATCGGTTGAACCACGATGTCGAGGATTTGATCAAACCACGTATGCAATTCCTTTGTCAATCGATGCGTTACTTGCGAGAGACTTCGATCGTCGGTATCCCAATACCTTGTTCGGTCTCGTTACGGCAAGTCACTTTACTCGCATCCGTAATGCATGATCCGTGGCCAACACCTTGGTCACCTTGAGCTCATTATGATGATGCATTACCGAGTGGGCCCAGAGATACCTCTCCGTCATACGGAGTGACAAATCCCGCCTCGATCCGTGTCAACCCAATGATACTTTCGGAGATACCTGTAATGCACCTTTATAGTCACCCGATTCGTTGTGACGTTTGATACACCAAGGCACTCCTACGGTAACCGGGAGTTACACGATCTCATGGTCGAAGGAAGAGATACTTGACATTGGCAAAGCTTCTAGCAAACGAACTATACGATCTTTTATGCTATGCTTAGGATTGGGTCTTGTCCATCACATCATTCTCCTAATGATGTGATCCCGTTATCAACGACATCCAATGTCCATAGTCAGGAAACCATGACTATCTGTTGATCTGTGAGCTAGTCAACTAGAGGCTCACTAGGGACATATTGTGGTCTAAGTGTTCACACGTGTATTACGATTTCCGGATAATACAGTTATAGCATGAACAAAAGACAATTATCATGAACATTGAAATATAATAATACTTTTATTATTGCCTCTAGGGCATATTTCCAACAGTCTCCCACTTGCACTAGAGTCACCAATCTAGTTACATTGTGATGAATCGAACACCCATAGAGTTTTGGTGTTGATCATGTTTTGCACGCGAGAGAGGTTTAGTCAACGGATCTGCGACATTCAGATCCGTGTGCACTTTGCAAATCTCTATGTATCCGTGTGCACAACGCGAGAGTGGCTAACTAAAATTCCGAGAAGCAGGTATCTGAACTTACGCTAGCTCTTTGTACAGGCACACTGCAACTTCTTTTTCTCTTACTAGGTTCTACGAAGGAGTCCATGGCATCAATTGCTTGGATATGCGGTCCCAATACTTCTTTCTTCCCACACTGCATTGGTAAGTCGAATGGTTAATCTGGTAAGATGGTGCGTCCTTGATATGTTATATGAGGACATGTAGTCAGACGAGTTGTAGCCACAGACATCACATTGGATTTTACTATATATTTCATGCGATTACATTTGGCATATCAAGATCTAAGCAATCTACAATAGGATGAAAAGACTGGCATCCTTCACATTATTGGTGAACTCAGTTCATAGAAACAAGCAATTCAACCATTCTGTGGGTAAATCAAAAGCGCCACTGAAATATTTTTCACTACCCCAATCATACACGCAAAAAGGGGCGACGCCATCATAGGGGCTGGTATGGGCGGCCGCCTCGGGTGGCTGGAAAGTGTGCACCTAGTTTCAGTCGTCCAGGTTGGCCCAGGCTAGTTTTGTTGGTCCCAACGCACGAGCATGCAATGTAAAAAGTGAAGAAAAATGTTTCAAATTGGATGGGCCAATAACATCAGTGCAAGGCAGGCCCTATAGCAGGCTCATGGCCCAAACGAGCACCTCCCATATCGGTCGACAGCAGGAAAATCCCAATTCGTTCACTCCAGCCTCCAGTCTTGTTCGCTCCTAACCTAGCCGCCGCTGGACAGACCGACACAATACTTCCTCGCACCCTTGTTGGAGGGCAGTCCCCGGGTTTCAAACAAACAGAAGGACAAGAAGATGAAGATCCAACCCTGGGTGTAGCCTGTGTGGGAGGCAGCGGCGGCAGCACGGGCTTGGCATCGAACTTGCACAAATGGACAATCACAGCTTGCAAGAGTAGCATGCGCAACGAGCAGGTACATCACATCCCTGATTATATCTAATTCAACTGTTCAATTTCTGGCAAATAGTTAAACCTGACGGTGTTGTAAACCTGCTTTTATGTAGGGAATCTATGAGAAAATGAAACCAATTTATGCTTATTTTATAACTCCCCCAATCAATACTGAACTGACTGAATCTGATGTATCTAATCAAGTTTCGGTGCAGTACATACAAGCTCATGTTGTTCTTGAGCACAAGTGTATAATGAATGATCGCTAATGAAGGATTTGATGCAAACATTTTACATGCTCCTAGTGATGAACATATAGTGTCTAATGAGGGATCTAATGCAAGCATTTTGCAAGCTCCCATTGAAGGATTTAGTGTCTAATGATGATCTGCTATGTTGAGAGAGACATAGAGATTTGCAGGCATTGATGACAAGCAAATTATAGTACATTTTCATGGCTTGAGGAAACGTCAAGGCCATCTACCAAAAAGTCCCCATATCATGACAACGTAGCATAAATACTTTTATAATCCGTTGTTTGAAACTATTGGCATACTTGTGCAGGATAAATATATTGATATGCAGCGCACTGGTTATAGGTGCAATTACACTTCGATATTTTCAGCCAAAGAACGAATAATTCAAGCAGGTACAGACCATGTTAGTAGCCTTGTACACCATGTTGCATTTTGTGTTTTTTGGTGCTTGCATCATTTAGTGTTTTATAATCTGAACTACTTTGGATCATTAGCTGGTTTTCAAAGTGCATGTAGCTTCACATTTCTCAAGTTATGTTGAATTCCGGACTGCAAGTTCCTTCATATTTTTTAAGTTAAATGTTCGCCCCTGGTAACTTGAATTCGTGGATCCGCCACTGCACACAAATCATACACGCATGCCAGTACAAATTAAATGAAATGCAGGGACTTACGCTAGCTCGTTGTGCAGGCTCACTGCAGCTCTGCTTGGGCTTGGGATATTCCGTGTACAAGTCCATGTTACCACTTGCTTGGATGTGCAGGCCTTGTGCTCCTTGCATCCCCCTCTGCATTTTTTACACGGCGAATGGTTGATCAAATAAGAGGAATCGACCTTCTTTGTTGTCTGGAGGATGATACTTACAAGGTTATCTGGGTGTGCGGGATGTGTACCACATCCCGTAAGCGCCGTCATGCTTCGCTAAAAATGGTTTTCCTTGTTTGGATGATATCTCCATAAGAAATAAGAGTTAAAGTCGAGTTGCATAGGCGTGTAAGCTAAGAGAGCAGTGAAAGGATATCCAAACATCGTCGGAACAGTGCACAAGGGAGTGATGTGTGGATACCTAGTTCGGGCCGGCGTTTGGGCATGCTCGCCTAGCTAGAGTGCGGGTCACTTTAGAGCCGTTGAGGGTGATGCACTGGTGTTGGTTGGCCGCGCATGGATGCAGATCTTGAGTGGCAGCGGAGCGCTACGATGCGGTGGACGAGACCGTTGGTGAAGCCCCAACGGCCTCGGCGGGTGGAGGTGCGATGATGTGCTCGGTGAAGTAGCCCCGATGAGCTGGGAGATGGCGTCGATGAAGCGCACCTGATGCGGTGGAAGTCGGTGTCTATGAGGCACATTGATTGCGGCGGCCGACGTTGTCGGTGGACCACCCGGTGCGGTGGACGAGGCCGTAGATGAGGTAGCTTCGGTGCGGTGCTGAAGCGTGACCGTCGTCTTCGTCGTCGTCGTCCGACACAGAGGTGGGGAAAGAGATGAGATGAGGGGCGATTCAAACTTTACTTGGGTTGGCGGCAAATTAGGGATTTGAGCAATCTGGGCGCGAAAGGGGACGGTGGAGAAGGGATATTTTGCAGGGCTGGATTTGGGGCCGCCAGATATTTCAATCCGAAACATGGAAGCGCGAACTTATTTTGTTGTCGTCCTTTGCGGGGTGGGGAGGGAGGGAGGGTGGGTGGCTGGGTGCTACGCGTTAAATCGACACGCGACCACCCGACTTCGACCACTGATGCTCGCTGGTGTGCCTACATTTGAGAATGCAAACGAATCTTCTTTCATTTGCAAATGAATCTGTATGTATTACCATGCCCGTGTTTTCCTTGCAATAATTAGTCATTCGAAACGAGATACTCCCTCCGTTCGCTTTTGTAAGTCGTTTCTGACAACTTAAGATGAACTGTTTTGCACATTGTCTGAAATGTCTTCAAGGTCTTATAAAAGTGAACAGAGGGAGTACTATAAATTAATTAATGAGGATTTATTTGAAAAAAGAAATCAAAACGGTATCCACGGTATCCACGCTAACGTGGATTAGAGTGTGTGTGTCACATAATTAGTTATTTGAATTAGAGTGTGTGTCACGTAGCGATCTCCAATTCTAACGTGGATTTTGCATTTCACTGTATTCACGCTACTTTTTTAATACAAATTCATATGTATATGATGAACACCATGGTAGTGAGAAAACTTTTGTATGGATTTAAACATATGACCTACAAAATAGCACAACAAATTGAGTCAATGTCAACTTTTCGAAACTGAGTATGGCACGAATTCGAAATAATTAACCGTATGCATGGTCCTTAGTTCAATAAAGTAGAGGATTACTTGCACGAATTCTACTACTAAATCCAAAATTAGAAGACCTGAGGATGAGTTCTACTGCTAAACTATCCAGCTGTTGTGTCCTTGTCGCCACGGTTCCTGAACTAGTGTTTTCCTATAGCATTGTTGTTAGGTGTGTTCTCGAGGCTGTACTTGGCCACAACAATTTCCTGGTTGTGCCTTCTATTACGAAGGGTGTGGTTCTTGTAAAGCTTCCTGACATATCTGATGCGGCCTGTCTTCATCGTCATGTTTATGAGTGGAAAGACCACTCTGTTAGGTTCTCCAAGGTTGACGAGATGGTGATGGTGCAGGTAGACATCTCTCACGAAGTCCATGGCCTAGTCAGTTATGCGGGGTTCATCCCGTAGGTTGGTGGCAAGAAATAGTCTACAGAGTTTAATTAGTGCAACTTTGCTTGTCTGTAGTAAGTACTATTATTTAGTACTTGATTTGTGTTTGTGAACCCTATATTGTTTAGTACTGCCGCTTTTGGTGTGTGGTGGGTCCTGAGAACAGTCTATGTTAATGTCTGTCCACTCAATTCAGTCTGTATATTTCGAAGTATCCAGATCATTTTTTTGTGAGGACGGTTTATCAATTATGGTTACACTCCAATATCTGTATTCATTGCAGGGTTTATCGCACCCACCAGGATTTCCAGTCCCATGGATGTTCGGTCCATACGATTTTTCATGACCTTTGGACTGTCACCTTGTGGGAGTAGGCGGGGGCCCTGCATGCCATGCGTAGTTGGATGATCAATCTTCTCTTTAGTACTTCAACATAGTGATTTCCTGGTAAGGATTCACTCGTGTCACATCAAGTAAAGCTTATTGATTTACTGTCTAAATCTTATTGATTTAATGTCATGTTTTCTTTCTTTTCCTGCAATTTTACGATGCAGGTTTTTCCATGTGACATTCATCACAGAATAAACCGTTTGGTTTGCTCTACGATGGCTATTTTTGCAGGTTTCACTTCTTATGTCGTGTCAGTAACGAAGGCACTATCCATCACTTATATTACTAGAAAAAATTGGATCAGCCTGTTGTCTGAGTACAAGCTGAATCTCTATGATGAACTGCAGTTTGGTTTAACAAACATGCCACAATTAGTCCTACTCTTGTTCAAAAGAAATGAAGAAAAAACTGGATCACGGTCATGGAGCCTAGTCAAGTTAGAAAGCTGATCATAGCAGACCAGACACGATCGCCGCTGTCTCGCACATCGATACCACCTTCAGCAACGGATCGAGCACCGACAGTTGCTCTAGCACTAACAGCGGCAGCAACTCAGTCTGATCCAGCTGAGGATTGGGCACCGACCGCGTCAGCGGATTAGGCTAATCTATCGGAGGATCGGGCATCGACACCGGCACCTGCTCCGACACCGGCACCAGCTCTACAAGGAGCACCATCGCCGGCAGCAGCAGCGGCACTACCAGTCGCACCGGCACGAGGACCTGCACCAACACTTGCACTTGCATCTGCTCCAGCCCATGCAGCGGCAACCAAACAAGCAGTTGCACCGGCAACAGACTGGGCTGCAGTTCGCACTTCATATACCAAAGTCCTTACAAAAACTGACATGTCCACCTTCTTGCTAAGCATTGGCCGCCCAAGTGCTTCGTTCTTTTTTCTTTCCATGTTGTTTCACATGATTCACTGTGTTGATCTAATTATTTGTGTATGTATTCTTGTTTGCAAACAGAGAATTCCTAGAGCAACGAGGGAGTCGTTCAACAATGCGGGTGACTGTGGCCAAGTTTATCTTACCATGTGCAGCCTTGGTGTGAATGAACCTGCTCAATATACCGTAAGTACAAAGATGGTCGCATGACGATGGATGCTAAAGGATGGTCAAGGTTAAAATCTAAATCATATCTTGCGGTAGGGGATGATGTCAAAATTGAACTTTCTCGGCAAGGAGAGCTGGTCCAAATCAACTTTGAAAATCTTCAGTAGCAGCACGCAACTACCGAACTGATCTATCCTCCGAGATATTTTGATGTAATAATCTGGCATGGTGAAACAAGTGTCCTGTGTGTATAAGTAGTATGACAGTATTATTTATCACATGGTATATCATTGATAGAATTTTAACTCTGATTGCTGGTTAGGAACTGTCGTTCGATTTCATTCCAACAGTTGTCGTGCTTTGTTCAATTTTGTGTATTCGCCTTGCGACAACATATAAAACCAGCGCCGTACCGATAACTTGCAATATGAAAAGTTCTGAGGTAGAACACATGGGCCCCCAAACATGTAGGCCCACCGAACTGTGGCCCAAAGTCCAAAACCGTGAGTTTATATGAGTATTATATTCTCAGTGAACCCCCATAATGCATGTGCATTGCACGTAACATAAAGATGCATTTGTATGAGTATTTTATCTTGTGAGAGAAAAGGATGAATGAAGGAAGGCCTTATTTGCAAATGTGGAGAGGTGTGTGGGTACCTTTTTGCAAAATTTCCATAGTTTCCTTCCTATCCGTTAGATATAAATCGGACGGCCTATATTGCAGGATGGCAGGTACACCATCATCACCAACTCGTCTATACTATGTTAAAAAAACTTTGTTTTTTATAATTATATATGTTATATATATTCTCCTTGATTTTTCTTATGTATAAAGTTGTGATATAAAAGATTTTTATATTTCTTTACAGAGGGAGTATCTCTCTGTTAAAAATATATTTATGTGTAACTAGTTACTCCTGTCTTTCTACTTCCTTTCGCAGATATGTGGGGCATCTGGCAACGGGGTCCACGTGCCATATGCAACAAATTAGGCGTCTGTTGCACAGTAGACACACCAGTCGTGGCGACCTTGATAATGCCCAATGAGCCGTCAAATCACAACCCCCCACCTTTCCAAATTTTTAGCGATAAAGTCGGCCGGACGAAGCAACAATATTTCACTGGGCCTGAATCCCCTTCTCCCTCGTCTGCTTGTTCAGAGAAAAACCCCTCTCGGCGATTGCATAGGGTTTTATCATGGAGAACCAGGTACGAATTCTTCATTGATACGTCCATTTTGCATCATGATTTTATGTCAATATTTATTGCATTATGGGCTGTTATTTCACATTATGTCACAATACTTATGGCTATTATTTCTTATTTTACAAGGTTTACATGAAGAGGGGGAATGCCGACAGCTGAAATTCTTGGCTAGAAAAGGAGCAAATATTGAAGGACTATTCTGCGCAACTCCAAAAGTCCTCAAACTCCACGGAATACCTTAAAATAAATAAAGAAAAATCGTCGCCAAAGATGAAGGCCGGGGCCCACACCACTCACGAGGTGGGCGCCCCCAGGCGCGCCCCTACCTCGTGGGCCCCCCTGGTGGCTCTCCAACGCCCATCTTCTCCCATATGAAGTCTTTCATGAGAAAAAAATAGAAGAGAACCTTTCGGGATGAGACTCAGCCGCCACGAGGCAGAACCTTGGCGGAACCAATCTAGGGCTCCGACAGAGCTGTTCTGCCGGGGACATGTCACATCCCCAGTTCAGGCCTTGCTTGTCTTTGCTTTATCATCCATGCATCATGTTTAAATTTAAATAAACTTGAAATGGGGATTGTTTAAGCCCTAGCACCAAATGAATTCAACTAGGGTCAAAATAAAATCTTTTTCATTGAACTCAAAATGCCCTCTAAAAATGTTCAACATTTCTGGTTTGAGGTGGAAGCATCTACCAAAAATGGTTTATATTTTTGCAGGACATATTGGGCTCTGAATTAAATCATACCCTATTTGCATTTGGGCATTTAAATGCTATAAAATATTCTAAATACCCAAATAATTCTAAAAATAAGTGTGGGCTGTTGGAAATAATCTAAACAGAGCCTCTGGTTATTTTCAGGATTTTTAAAGATGCCTAAGTATTTTTAATAAAGCCCTACAGTTACAGAAATAATAGAAAACAGAAAATAGAGGAGAGAGAGAGAGAACTCACCTGGAACTACCTGGCAGCCCACCTAGCTGGCCCAGCTGGTGGCCTAGCCCACCAAGGCCATGCCAGTCATCCTCTACCTCTGCCAGTAGGCAGAGGAGGGAGACAACGCACGCGCGCCCGCGACGCCACGCACCTTCCTGCCTGCCTGCGTCGCCTGGCCACTGCGCCGCCTCGCGTCTTCTCCTCGGCGCCGCCTCGACCCCCTGGACATCACTCTCTCCTCCTCTGGCCTCTCCCTCATCCTCTCCCGCTACGACCGACGCGCCCGTAAGCCGCCGACCGCCGCAGCCGTGGCCACCGGCCACCCCACGCCTCACCAACGCGCCCAGAAGCTCCGCCACTTCGTCCTCGACCTTCTCACCGAGCCACGCCCCGCCGGACACCCTCGAACGCCGGCCACGCCGTCTTCTTCAACCTCGGTCCGCCGAGATCGCCATCGCCGCCCCGCTTGCTCTGATGCTTCCCCGAGCTCGCCGTTCGCCTCGTCGCAACCGCCGTGAGCCCCTGCCCCTACTCCCCCTCTCCGTTTGCCTTCTTGTGCACCGCATCGACCACACCGAGCTCGGCCGCACCCGCCGCCGCCACCGCACGTCGCCGTCGTGGCCACAGCCACGCTGGCTCGATTCCGAGCACACCACCGTCCTCACCGCACCCGCAGGAGCCCAGAACACCACCCCACGCGCCTCGCCGTGCCCCCTAGCGCCGTGTTCGACCTCAGCCGAACTCTGGCGACCGCCAAGGTCGTCGCCGGCGACTTTCTCGGCCACCCCGAGCCCAACCACCGCCACCAAGAGCTGCGGTTTGTTCCCAGCTTCACGTAGGTGCTCTTCGTCGTCCATTTGGTCGCCGGAGTGCACAAAAGCACTCTCTCCGCCGCGTCTGGCCTCGCCGGCGGCTAGACGCCGGCGGGTTTGACCCGTTGACCTTGACCGGGTGGGCCCGGGTTGACCTCCCTGAGTCTATGACAAGTGGGACCCCCCTGTTAATTAACTTAGATTAGAGCTAACTAATATTAGTTAGTTAAACTAACTACTGACACGCAGGGCCCACAGGTCAGTTTGACCTGGACCGGCTCCGTTGACCTGCTGACGTCACACTGACGCACTGCTGATGCAATAAGTATTTCCTGGATTTATTTTTATACAGGAAATTCCAGAAAATAACCAAAACTTCTAAAATTCGTAGAAATTCAACCGTAACTCCAAATTAAATAAATTATATATGAAAAATGATCAGAAAAATCCAATCAATCCATCTGTACCATTTTCATGCATGTTAGAACAACTTACAGCTGCTGTTTAGCACAAATCATATTAATGGCATTTAAACCTTGACATATGGAGTTTGAATTTGAACCTAGGGTTCAAACCAACTTCATTTAACTTGCTGCTAGTTGCATTAGCTCAATCAACAGCATATTGCCATGACATTATCATGCATCATATTTGTTGCATTGCATTGATTGTGTCCCTCTTTATTTGCCGGTAACTGTCCCCTCTCGATAGACGTGGTTTCGACGATGAGTTCGATGACACCGATGAAGAGCTATAATATCTTCAGAAGTGCCATGCAAGCAAAACCCCCTTGTTCATTCCGATATAATCCCACTCTCTCGCTCCTGCTCTATTTTACTGCATTAGGACAACAACGATTCATCTGTTACTTGTTGCGGTAGCTGAACCTCTTTATCCTTTGCATGACCTGTCATTCCACAGTAAATAGATGAAACCCACTAGCATGAGTAGGAGTTGTTTGAGCCTTGTTGTGCCTACTCATACATGCTTGTTTGTCATGCCTGCTACTGCTTAGAGTTGAGTCGGGTCTGATTCATCGAGGATGAATCAGAGGTGCGTGAACATGTCCTACTGTGAGTGAGCTAAGTGTGTGAACACGATTTGGTAAAGGTAGCGGTGAGAGGCCATGTAGGAGTACATGGTGGGTTGTCTCATTGCAGCCGTCCTCGGAACTGAGTTACGTGTTTGTGATCCATGATTCAGCTACTACCACGCATTGGGCCCGAAACCAATGGACCCTCTCGGCTTCTTAATCACCCTTGTCCTCTGTCCGGGAGGTGCAAGTAGTTCAGTGTTTGTAGTATGTTGGAGGCCGTGCTTGCGCTGGCCGTAGGGGTGGGCTGTGATGCGGTAGGCACGTGTACGGTGTACCGGCACCCGTTTGGTGTCTCGGGAACCCTGCTCACATCGTTTGGGGCTGTGGCGAAACTTGACGGATCTCCTCATGGATGGAACCGAATAGGCGATAAACCCGGACTAGGGACTTGAGTGTTTAGGTAGGTCGTGGCCGACACCCTTGTTGGGCTTCGCTTGAAGGTTGCAGAGTACATGTCGTGTAAACGGCGGTAAGTGGTGAGCGCGTGTGAAGAAGTACACCCCTGCAGGGTTAACATTATCTATTCGAATAGCCGTGTCCGCTATAAAGGACTTCTGGGTTGCCTATAACAGTTCATAGACAAGTGAAAGTGGATACTCTAAAATACGAAAGATAAGTGTGAGTGCTATGGATGGCGTTCTCGTAGGGAGACGGGAGCGGATCCATAGTGGTGTATTCATATGGTGAATATGTGGACTCGTGTGCGCCACCTCAAAAGAGTTACTTGCAGTAGTAGTTTAGGATAGCCACCGAGTCAAAGCTGGCTTGCTGCAGTTAAACCCCACCATCCCCTTGTTGATAATGATGCATATGTAGTTAGTTACGATGTAAGTCTTCTTTGGGTACATTTGTACTCACGTTTGCCTATTTTATGTTTTTGCAAAGAGACTTCAGTCTCACTAGTAGTTCCACGTGGACTTCGACGTTTAGCTTGTTACCTCAGCTACGATCTTGTGCCCTCGGCAGGATCTGGTAGATAGTCAGGCTTTCAAGCCTTTTTCATTTGTAGATGTCTGTACTCAGACATGTTAAGCTTCCGCTTGTGTTTTGATTTGTATGCTCTGAATGTTGGGTCATGAGACCCCTGTTTGTAATATCTCGCTCCTCGGAGCCTAATGGATACATACTTGAGTCGTAGAGTCATGTTGTGATGCCATATTGTATTTGCACATATCGAGCATATTGTGTGTATGCTATTGAAATGCTTGGCATGTGTGGGATCTGACTACCTAGTTGTTTGTCTTTAGTAACCTCTCTTACCGGGAAATGTCTCCTAGTGTTTCCACCAAGCCATGGTAGCTTGCTACTGCTCCGGAACACTTAGGCTGGCCGGCATGTGTCCTTCTTCGTTCTGTGTCCGTCCCTTCGGAAAATGTCACGCGATGAATACCGAGTCTGTTAGCTCGCTACTGCCCGGTTCACCGAGTCTGCTAGCCAGTGCTACACTGGATTCACTTTCGTGATGACCGACACGTTCGATCTTTGGGTCATGGATGCTGTCCTGTAAGTTTGTGCCACTTTGGGTTTCACGACTAGCCATGTCAGCCGGGCTCCTTATCATATGGATGCTAGCGACACTATCATATCGTGTGCCAAAAGGCACAAACGGTCCCGCAAAGGTAAGGCGACACCGGTGGGGATACCGTGCGTGAGGCCGCAAAGTGATATGAGGTGTTACATGCTAGATCGATGTGGCATTGAGTCGGGGTCCTGACAGCTTTGGTATCAGAGCTTGACTGCCTGTAGGATTACCAAGCCAAACTGGTCGAAGTTGTGTCTAGAAATGCTTTAGTTATGTAAGGGAATTGATTGGGGAAGGGAACGTAAGGCTCTTTTTACTCCTTATACCTCATGGCCTTCTGATCTGAGTCATCCTCTTCTCTTCTACGGGGATTAAGAACTAGGACTTCTCATCTATCTATTAGGATGACGTGTTACTAATCCATAGACTTATAGAATCGTTTGTTTCAAATCTCAGTTCAGCTTTTACCACTTCCGTATGTTCATAACTGTTGATCTCGAAACCTTGATATTGTGCTTCGGAGTGGCTATGCCACCATTTTTGTAGCATGTCTGCAATCTTTTTGAGCAACCGTTATGCTGTCCGAGTCATCCCAGGTTTCTAAATAGTCTGATGTATTTGCAAATCGCTTCTTTCCGTTCCTGATGTCCTTTATGGTCAGAATAAGCACACTAACCAGTGCGTTGAGGTAATTTATTGCCTTGACATATATGTTGGAATTATTATTATGACCCTAGGTGTCTTAGGGGATCATCTAGTAATCTAGCCATGATTTGTGTTCCCCGTGTGATGATTCTGGCCATCATTCTCGAAAGCATCCCGTGATGTTATTAGTTAGTAGGTATTCCATTCCGGGGTTCTTGAACCCGAGATTCACCCTACCTACTTCATGTTGATAGTGTTTGCTCGTTTCTTTAGGATATTAGTAACCTTTGCGATAGTTCTCGAGGTTCGTGGTATATCATTCTTCCAAATACCATGAACTACTTATGGCAGCAGTTCCTCGTTGAACCAAAAGATCACAACAAAAGTGCTCTCGATGAATTATCGATTCTATGTTGTGACTCTGCCAGTCCTACCTCTCTGCATGAATTGTCTGGAAGAAACATGTTGAACTTGGTTCGACATACTAATTTATGCATCCTCAACTCAGAAAGTTATAAGTTCCATGAGTTTTTCCTCCTTAGATGTATTCTGACCTTCATCTATCAATTGATAGTCAAGAGAATGCGTGCATTTGTTCATCGATGCCTATTACTCTTGTGGTCCGTCAAGCCAATCTATTCTGGAATGACTAGGAGAAACAAACTCCAGAACCTGATCCATATCTAGGATTGGGTCAAAGCAGTTGTATTCCACAGATCAAAATGCCAATCCAGCTTTTGTTCTGTTCTACCTTGGAGTATTACCATCTTTATATCAAGAATGTCATGGGAATTGCACACCAGCCTATGAACTCTTGATACAGTGATACTTCTCGCCCTCATTATTCATTTCTCGGTCCCTGTGTTGTTGCAACCGGAATGCCAACAAGTGAACCATGATGTGTGAAATCAATACTCCTAGCAACCGCGTTGCTTGGTAGTAAATGGATAATATTCTCATTCCTAGCGAGTTGGTTATTAAATCTTCATCCTAAGGTTGATTGTGCTACCTAGTCCTTATTTCCGGTGCACTCTCCGATCAATGAGTTAGGATCTTGTCAAACCCTCGCTCTTTTGATCATATCATCTTGCCCTGAAAAGCAAGATTGCTCTCGAGCTTAGTAACATACCAGTGGTTCGTGATTTTCCGAATATCTTCTCGGAAGTATCACCAGGTTGTCACCTGACCGCTATGTTGAGTTCGTGATCAAGTTGGTTTCTTGTAAACCACCCCTTCTCCAAGAATCTGTGTTGCATACCCCTGAGCTAGTTGGTTAAGCTAAACAACAACTTGGAGAGTTGGAAAATAAAAGCTTGTCCGACTTAGCTCATGTTAAGGGATATCTTGTATATGTGCTAAAGAAAGATGATATCCCCATTGATTGGTCCCCGTGATCAGTTGTTGGATCTATTGCGTTGTCAAAACTTTGACTTGAGTATGGGCTATTGTCAAGTCATATCAGAACCAATGATGTGCGTAATGTTGTCTTACCCGTGGTTGAACCCTCGGGCATACACCATTATATCCTTTGGTCTGACCAATGCTATCATTGTGTTCACCTAATTATGGAATTCCATTTATATGGAAACCAGGATGAACTGTTGTTGAGCCCATCGACAACATCCTTATCTTCTCCATAATCTTGTTGAACATCAAGCTAGTATTGGAAACTTTTTAAAGCATTTGTTCATGCTAGCTCATGAAGCATATGTTCGGATGTAAGAAGTGACTTCCTCTAGTTCATGTGCATTTGATGCAAGTTGCCGCCGTGGATTTGAGAAAGCTTGTTTTTCTTCCCCTGGAATCATCCCAAGTCAGTCATGCATACGTGCGAAGTATTCTGTGGTCTGGAGACTTGCAACCTTCATTCTATATGTATTCTTAGCACACCAAGCCACTGATTGATTTGTTCAAAGAAAAGAAGTTCATGCGCTAATCCTGAAGGGCCCGGACGAATATGCATAAGACTTCGTTATCTCGATGATGGTTCCCCTCCTGAACTCGGTAGTGTTTTATTATAAGACTACTACTTGGTCATGCTTGCCTGAAGCAGCGTGTCCACATGTTTGTAGCAGAACCAGCTCATGTTTTGGAGCTTGCTATCGTAGTTCATTTCCCGAGAATCACGCAACATCATCTCGTCGGTTTATGTTGCAAACTTTCATTTTTCTTTCTAGACTCGATGATTCTGGATTATTCTGACACCAGCCAGATCTGAATCTCAGGCAGATATGATGGTTGGAACTTTTCCAGGATCTATGATGTAGGTCCCGACAGGGTTGATGTTCTGGCCGACGCACCTAGTCGGAGGATCTATCACTATAGTATCTTGATTGGGCAATTTGTCCATTTTCTCCATGAGGATTTCGTAGTATTTACTCCATAGTTATTCCTTATGGATTCTTGTGCTTCCGAAGTACGACCTTTACTTGATGTTCTAGATATCAAACCATATCTATGAATGGGATATGCTAGCGCATCAAGGAGAACATTAGAAGCGGAGTGCTAAATGTCTCTCGATCGATCTTCCAGATTTTGTTCCCCTTGGCCTCGCTAAGGTGAAATCTGAGAAGGTGTTGTCTTCCTTTGCATCTGCATTGTCCATCACTATTCATCATGGTGGTATGTTGTGTTGCCAGGATCCTTGACACGGATGTTGGTAAAACCTTGATGAATATGGAAATGCTCAAGTTCTTGAGAGCACGCGCAAGCTCTAGGTTTTATTGTCGGCATTAATTGCATAGTGCTCTCAGTTTCCTCGGTTATGCTATAACCCTTTCAACAGTGGACTCACTCTCTACTGTTGAGTTTCTCCCCAGTTACTAAAATCAACCCTTGTGTTGTTTTCAACAAGGTAATCCACATCATCCATTCGATTCCCGAGAATGTCATTCTTTCGGACTCCTTCAAATAATTGATTGTGATTTGCCTTAGGCTGGTATAAAGAGTTTCAATGATCTCTGAATCAAAGGTAATTCTTTTTGCCACTTAAGGGGATATTTCTACGAGTCACCTTCCCGAAAGTGCATGGTTATGGTATCATGTCAACTCAACTGCTCGCTACGTTGACAACCATTCACCACCCTCTTACGTGTGGAATTGTTGTCCACCTAGTGAACCTTCGCCATCCGTTCCACTCCATCCCTTTTGGATGAATGCTTCGTATCTTAGCTTGAGAGATGTTTTTACCTCTCACTCCATGAGTTGATCTTGAATACTCGATCTTCAAGGAGATCGTCTTCTGTAGAGTCTCCTTCTGTCGTCATCGTGTTGGATGAAGACCTCGCAAGCAAAGACGTCAAGATTGTTTTGAGTCAACAGATCAACACCTCGAGAAGACAGTTGGATCTTGGAGTTCATGTTATTAGTTTGTGTCCCCTTTGTCTTCTTACCTCACGCCTTGAATCTCGGGGCGAGATTCTTGTTTAGTGGGGGTGAGCTGTCACATCCCCAGTTCAGGCCTTGCTTGTCTTTGCTTTATCATCCATGCATCATGTTTAAATTTAAATAAACTTGAAATGGGGATTGTTTAAGCCCTAGCACCAAATGAATTCAACTAGGGTCAAAATAAAATCTTTTTCATTGAACTCAAAATGCCCTCTAAAAATGTTCAACATTTCTGGTTTGAGGTGGAAGCATCTACCAAAAATGGTTTATATTTTTGCAGGACATATTGGGCTCTGAATTAAATCATACCCTATTTGCATTTGGGCATTTAAATGCTATAAAATATTCTAAATGCCCAAATAATTCTGAAAATAAGTGTGGGCTGTTGGAAATAATCTAAATAGAGCCTCTGGTTATTTTCAGGATTTTTAAAGATGCCTAAGTATTTTTAATAAAGCCCTACAGTTACAGAAATAATAGTAAACAGAAAATAGAGGAGAGAGAGAGAGAACTCACCTGGACCTACCTGGCAGCCCACCTAGCTGGCCCAGCTGGTGGCCTAGCCCACCAAGGCCATGCCAGTCATCCTCTACCTCTGCCAAGAGGCGGAGGAGGAGAGACAAGACGCCTTGCAAGCCTGGGCGCCACAAGACCTCCTCCTGCTGCTGCGCCGCTTAGCCACCGCGACGCCTCGCGTCTTCTCCTCGGCGCCGCCTTGACCCCATGGACATCACTCTCTCCTCCTCTAGCCTCTCCCTCGTCCTCTCCTGCTACGACCGACGCGCCCGTAAGCCGCCAACCGCCACAGCCGTGGCCACCGGCCGCCCCACGCCTCACCAACGCGCCCAGAAGCTCCGCCACTTCGTCCTCGACCTCCTCACTGAGCCACGCCCCGCCGGACGCCCTCGAACGCCGGCCACGCCGTCTTCTTCAACCTCGGTCCCCCGAGATCGCCATCGCTGCCCCGCTTGCTCTGATGCTTCCCCGAGCTCGCCGTTCGCCTCGTCGCAACCGCCGTGAGCCCCTGCCCCTTCTCCCCCTCTCCTTTTGCCTTCTTGTGCACCGCATCGACCACACCGAGCTCGGCCGCACCCGCCGCCGCCACCGCACGTCGCCGTCGTGGCCACAGCCACGCTGGCTCGATTCCGAGCACACCACCGTCCTCACCGCACCCGCAGGAGCCCAGAACACCACCCCACGCGCCTTGCCGTGCCCCCTAGTGCCGTGTTCGACCTCGGCCGAACTCTGGTGACCGCCAAGGTCATCGCCGGCGACTTTCCCGGCCACCCCGAGCCCAACCACCGCCACCAAGAGCTGCGGTTTGTTCCCAGCTTCACGTAGGTGCTCTTCGCCGTCCATTTGGTCGCCGGAGTGCACAAAAGCACTCTCTCCGCCGCGTCTGGCCTCGCCGGCGGCTAGACGCCGGCGGGTTTGACCCGTTGACCTTGACCGGGTGGGCCCGGGTTGACCTCCCTGAGTCTATGACAAGTGGGACCCCCCTGTTAATTAACTTAGATTAGAGCTAACTAATATTAGTTAGTTAAACTAACTACTGACACGCAGGGCCCATAGGTCAGTTTGACCTGGACCGGCTCCATTGACCTGCTGACGTCACACTGACGCACTGCTGACGCAATAAGTATTTCCTGGATTTATTTTTATACAGGAAATTCCAGAAAATAACCAAAACTTCTAAAATTCATAGAAATTCAACCGTAACTCCAAATTAAATAAATTATATATGAAAAATGATCAGAAAAATCCAATCTATCCATCTGTACCATTTTCATGCATGTTAGAACAACTTACAGCTGCTGTTTAGCACAAATCATATTAATGGCATTTAAACCTTCCATATGGAGTTTGAATTTGAACCTAGGGTTCAAACCAACTTCATTTAACTTGCTGCTAGTTGCATTAGCTCAATCAACAGCATATTGCCATGACATTATCATGCATCATATTTGTTGCATTGCATTGATTGTGTCCCTCTTTATTTGCTTCAGCTTGTCCCCTCTCGATAGACGTGGTTTCGACGATGAGTTCGATGACACCGATGAAGAGCTATAATATCTTCAGAAGTGCCAGGCAAGCAAAACCCCCTTGTTCATTCCGATATAATCCCACTCTCTCGCTCCTGCTCTATTTTACTGCATTAGGACAACAACGATTCATCTGTTACTTGCTGCGGTAGCTGAACCTCTTTATCCTTTGCATGACCTGTCATTCCACAGTAAATAGATGAAACCCACTAGCAAGAGTAGGAGTTGGTTGAGCCTTGTTGTGCCTACTCATACATGCTTGTTTGTCATGCCTGCTACTGCTTAGAGTTGAGTCGGGTCTGATTCATCGAGGATGAATCAGAGGTGCGTGAACATGTCCTACTGTGAGTGAGCTAAGTGTGTGAACACGATTTGGTAAAGGTTGCGGTGATAGGCCATGTAGGAGTACATGGTGGGTTGTCTCATTGCAGCCGTCCTCAGGAACTGAGTTCTGTGTTTGTGATCCATGATTCAGCTACTACTACGCATTGGGCCCGAAACCAATGGACCCTCTCGGCTTCTTAATCACCCTTGTCCTCTGTCCAGGAGTTGCAAGTAGTTTCTTGTGTTTGTAGTATCTTTGGAGGCCGTGCGCAGGCTGACCGTAGGGGTGGGCTGTGATGCGGTAGGCATGTGGCACGTGTGCAGGCGCCCGTTTGGTGTCTCGGGAACCCCGCTCACATCGTTTGGGGCTGTGAGCGAAACTTGGCCGGATCTCCTCATGGATGGAACCCGAATAGGCGATAAACTGGACTAGGGACTTGAGTGTTTAGGTAGGTCGTGGCCGACACCCTCGTTGGGCTTCCGCTTGAAGGTTGTCGAGTACATGTCGTAAACGGCGGTAAGTGGTGAGAGTGTGTGAAGAAGTACACCCTGCAGGTTAACATTATCTATTGAATAGCCGTGTCCGCGTAAAGGACTTCTGGTTGCCTATAACAGTTCATAGACAAGTGAAAGTGGATACTCTAAAATACGCAAGATAAGTGTGAGTGCTATGGATGGCGTTCTCGTAGGGAGACGGGAGCGGATCCATAGTGGTGTATTGATATGGTGAATATGTGAACTCGTGTGCGCCACCTCAAAAGAGTTACTTGCAGTAGTAGTTTAGGATAGCCACCGAGTCAAAGCTGGCTTGCTGCAGTTAAACCCCACCATCCTCTTGTTGATAATGATGCATATGTAGTTAGTTCTGATGTAAATCTTGTTGGGTACATTTGTACTCACGTTTGCCTATTTTATGTTTTTGCAGAGACTTCAGTCTCGCTAGTAGTTCCACGTGGACTTGACGTTTAGCTTGTTACCTCATCTACGATCTTGTGCCTCGGCGAGATCTCGTAGATAGTCGCTTTCAAGCCTTTTTCATTTGTAGATGTCTGTACTCAGACATGTTAAGCTTCCGCTTGTGCTTTGATTTGTATGCTCTGAATGTTGGGTCATGAGACCCCTGTTTGTAATATCTCACTCCTCGGAGCCTAATGAATACATACTTGAGTCGTAGAGTCATGTTGTGATGCCATGTTGTATTTGCACATATCGAGCATATTGTGTGTATGCTATTGAAATGCTTGGTATGTATGGGATCTGACTATCTAGTTGTTTGTCTTTAGTAGCCTCTCTTACCTGGAAATGTCTCCTGGTGTTTCCACCGAGCCATGGTAGCTTGCTACTGCTCCGGAACACTTAGGCTGGCCGGCATGTGTCCTTCTTCGTTCATGTGTCTGTCCCTTCGGGGAAATGTCACGCGATGAATACCGGAGTCTGTTAGCCCTTCTGCCCGGTTCACCGAGTCCTGCTAGCTCGCTGCTACTGCACTGATTCACTCGGCGATGACCGACACGTTCGATCTTTGGGTCATGGATGCTGTCCTGTAAGTTTGTGCCACTTTGGGTTTACGACTAGCCATGTCAGCCCGGGCTCCTTATCATATGGATGCTAGCGACACTGTCATATATGTGTGCAAAAAGGCGCAAACGGTCCCGGGCAAAGGTAAGGCGACACCCGTGGGGATACCGTGCGTGAGGCCGCAAAGTGATATGAGGTGTTACATGCTAGATTGATGTGGCATTGAGTCGGCGTCCTGACAGGACACTTCCCTCCGGGAGGGGGAAATCATCACCATCGTCATCAGCAACGCTCCTCTCATCAGGAGAGGGCAATCTCCGTCAACATCTTCACCAGCACCATCTCATCTCCAAACCCTAGTTCATCTCTTGTATCCAATTCTTGTCTCCAAGTCTGGGATTGGTGCTAGTAGGTTGCTAGTAGTGTTGATTACTCCTTGTAGTTGATGCTAGTTGGTTTATTTGGTGGAAGATCATATGTTCAGATCCTTTATGCACATTATTACCCCTCTGATTGTGAACATGAATATGCTTTGTGAGTAATTACGTTTGTTCCTGAGGACAAGGGAGAAGTCTTGCTATTAGTAGTCATGTGAATTTGGTATTCGTTCGATATTTTGATAAGATGTATGTTGTCTAACCTCTAGTGGTGTTATGTGAACATCGACTACATAACACTTCACCATTATTTGGGCCTAGAGGAAGGCATTGGGAAGTAATAAGTAGATGATGGGTTGCTAGAGTGAAAGAAGCTTAAACCCTAGTTTATGCGTTGCTTCGTAAGGGGCTGATTTGGATCCATATGTTTCATGCTATGGTTAGGTTTACGTTAATACTTTTGTTGTAGTTGCGGATGCTTGCAATAGAGGTTAATCATAAGTGGGATGCTTGTCCAAGTAAGGGCAGTACCCAAGCACCGGTCCACCCACATATCAAATTATCAAAGTACCGAACGCGGATCATATGAGCGTGATGAAAACTAGCTTGACGATATTCCCATGTGTCCTCAGGAGCGCTTTTCCTATTATAAGAGTTTGTCCAGGCTTGTCCTTTGCTACAAAAAGGATTGGGCCACCTTGCTGCACTTTATTTACTTTTTTTACTTGTTACTCGTTACAATTTATCCTATCACAAAACTATCTGTTACCACTTATTTCAGTACTTGCAGAGAATACCTTGCTGAAAACCGCTTATCATTTCCTTCTGCTCCTTGTTGGGTTCGACACTCTTACTTATCGAAAGGACTATGATAGATCCCCTATACTTGTGGGTCATCAAGACTCTTTTCTGGCGCCGTTGTCGGGGAGTGAAGCGCCTTTGGTAGGTGGAATTTGGTAAGGACAAATTTATTTAGTGTGCTGAAATTTTCTGCCACTTGTTACTATGGAAAGTAATTGTTTGAGGGGCTTGTTCGGGGTATCTTCACCCCGTCCGGTTGAGCCAAGAGTTGCTCCTCAACCTACTGAACCTATTGAATCTATTGAAAATGAAACTGCTTTTGAGATTCCTTCGGGTATGATGGAAAAACTGCTAGCTAACACTTTTGCAGGAGATGGAACAAAGCATCCTGATGAACATCTACGCTTTGTGGATGATATTTGTGGACTATTTAAGCTTGCAGGTATACCTGATGATGTTGTTAAGAAGAAGGCTTTCCCTTTATCTTTGGAGGGAGACGCATTGACATGGTATAGGCTATGTGATGATACGAGATCATGGAACTATAAAAGAGTGAAATTGGAATTTCATCAAAAGTATTACCCCATGCTAGTCCTGGCCATGGGAAGCCCGGCCCGGCAGGCCCGACCCGACCCAGCCCGAAAAAGCCCGACCCGGCCCGGCCCGACGCTGCCCCCGGGCCGGGCCCGGGCCTAGTTTTTGAGCCCGAAGGCCGGGCTGGGCGGGCCCGGACCGCTGTTTTGCCATTTTCAAGGTCGGTCGGGCGGCCCGGCCCGACGGGCTTTACGTGCTTTCGGGCGGGCTCGGGCTCGTAAACACAGTTCGATGGTCGGGCCGTCTGGCCCGAACTGAGTTTTTGTGTCGGGCTTGGCTAGGCCCGGCCCGAAGCCCGGCCTGGCCCGAGGTTTGGCCAGGTATACCCTATGCATCTTGTTCATCGTGATTGTAATTATATATATAATTTTTGGCCTCGCGAAGGAGAAAGCATCGCTCAAGCTTGGGGGAGGCTTAAATCAATGTTATATTCATGCCCCAATCATGAGCTCTCAAAATTGACAATTCTCCAGAATTTTTACGCTCGGCTTTCTGATAATAATTGCATCATGCTTGATACTTCTTGTGCTGGCTCTTTTATGATGAAGTCTATTGAATTTGGATGGAATTTATTGGATAGAATTAAACGCAACTCTGAAGATTGGGACCTCGACGAAGGTAAGGAGTCAGGTATGACACCTAAGTTTGATTGTGTTAAATCTTTTATGGATACCGATATTTTCCGTAAGTTTAGCACTAAATATGGACTTGACTCTGAGATAGTAGCTTCTTTCTGTGAATCTTTTGCTACTTATGTTGATCTCCCCAAGGAGAAGTGGTTTAAATATCATCCTCTCATAGAAGTAAAAGTAGTTGCACCTATTAAAGTTGAAGAAAATATTGTCACTTATAATGATCCTATTGTTCCTACTTCTTATGTAGAGAAACCCCTTTCCCTGTTAGAATGAAGGATCATGCTAAAGCTTCAACTGTTGTTCGTAAAAGCAATACTAGGACTTATACACCTCCTGAGCAAGTCAAAGTAGAACTCAATATTGTTGTTGTTAAAGATCTCTTGTCTGATAATATTGATGGGCATGTTATTCAATTCACTGGTGAAACTGCTAGAATTGCTAAACCCTGTGATAGAGATAAACATAGACATGTGGTAGGCATGCCTATTATTTCTGTTATAATAGGAGATCATTGTTATCATGGCTTATGTGATATGGGTGCTAGTGCTAGTGTTATACCCATTGGCCTATACAAAGAAATTATGCATGAGATTGCACCTGCTGAGTTAGAAGAAATTGATGTTACAATTAAACTTGCCAATAGAGACACTATATCTCCAATAGGAATTGTTAGAGATGTTTAAGTCTTGTGTGGGAAAACCAAATATCCCGCTGATTTTCTTGTTCTTGGTTCTCCACAAGATAGCTTTTGTCCCATTATATTTGGTAGACCCTTCTTGCATACTGTTAATGCTAAGATAGATTGCGAAAAGAATGTTGTTACTATTGGCTTGGATGATATGGTTCATGAGTTTAATTTCTCTAAATTTAGTAAACAACATCGTGAGGAAGAATTGCCTAGTAAGGATGAAATTATTGGTCTTGCTTCTATTGCTGTACCTCCTAGTGATCCTTTAGAACACTATTTGCTAGACCATGAAAATGATATGTTCATGAATGAAAGAAGGGAAATAGATGAAGTATTCTTTAAACAGGAACCTATTCTGCAACACAATTTGCCTATTGAAATACTAGGGGATCCTCCTCCACCAAAGGGTGATCCCGTGTTTGAGCTTAAACCGTTGCCTGATAATCTTCAATACGCTTATCTTGATGAAAAGAAAATATATCATATTATTATTAGTTCTAACCTTTCAGAGCATGAAGAAGAAAGATTATTGAAAACTCTGAAGAAGCACCGTGCCGCTATTGGATATACTCTGGATGATCTTAAGGGCATCAGTCCCACTCTATGTCAACATAAAATAAATTTGGAAGCGGATGCCAAACCAGTTCGTGATCCTCAACGACGCTTGAATCCTAAAATGAAAGAAGTGGTAAGAAAAGAAATACTCAAGCTTCTGGAGGCAGGTATAATTTATCCCGTTGCTGATAGTCAGTGGGTAAGTCCTGTCCATTGTGTCAAGAGTTATCACAGGTTATAGGATGGTAATTGATTTCTGCAAATTAAATAAGGCTACTAAGAAAGATCATTACCCCTTACCTTTTATAGATCAAATGCTAGAAAGATTATGCAAACACACACATTATTGCTTTCTAGATGGTTATTCTGGTTTTTCTCAAATACCTGTGTCGGCTAAAGATCAATCAAAGACTACTTTTACATGCCCTTTTGGTACTTTTGCTTATAGACATATGCCTTTTGGTTTATGTAATGCACCTGCAACCTTTCAAAGATGCATGATGGCTATATTCTCTGACTTTTGTGAGAAAATTTGTGAGGTTTTCATGGACGACTTTTCCGTCTATGGTTCCTCTTTTGATGATTGCTTGAGCAATCTTGCTTGAGTTTTGCAGAGATGTGAAGAAACTAATCTTGTCTTGAATTGGGAAAAGTGCCACTTTATGGTTAATGAAGGTATTGTCTTGGGGCACAAAGTTTCTGAAAGAGGTATTGAAGTTGATAAAGCCAAGGTTGATGCTATTGAAAAGATGCCATGTCCCAAGGACATCAAAGGTATAAGAAGTTTCCTTGGTCATGCCGGATTTTATAGGAGGTTCATTAAGGACTTCTCAAAAATCTCTCGGCCTCTGACTAATTTATTACAAAAAGATGTACCATTTGTCTTTGATGATGATTGTGTAGAAGCATTTGAAATACTTAAGAAAGCATTAGTCTCTGCACCTGTTGTTCAACCACCGATTGAATTTACCTTTTGAAATTATGTGCGATGCTAGTGATTATGTCAGGGTGTTGTTCTAGGGCAAAGAGTTGATAAGAAATTGAATGTTGTCCATTATGCTAGTAAGACTCTAGACAATGCTCAAAGAAATTATGCTACTACCTAAAAGGAACTTTTAGCAGTTGTATTTGCTTGTGATAAATTCAGACCCTATATTGTTGATTCTAGAGTAACTATTCACACAGATCATGCTGCTATTAAATATCTTATGGAAAAGAAAGATGCAAAACCTAGACTCATTAGATGGGTTCTCTTGCTTCAAGAATTTGATTTACATATCGTTGATAGAAAAGGAGCTGAGAACCCCGTTGCAGACAATTTATCTAGGTTAGAGAATGTTCTTGATGACCCAGTGCCTATTGATGATAGCTTTCCTGATGAGCAATTAAATGTCATAAGTGCTTCTTGTAGCACTCGTTGGTATGCTGATTATGCTAATTATATTGTTGCTAAATTTATACCACTTAGCTTCACATACCAACAAAAGAAAAAGTTTTTCTATGACTTGCGATATTACTTTTGGGATGACCCACATCTTTATAAAGGAGTAGATGGTGTTATTAGACGTTGTGTACCTGAGCATGAACAAGAACAGATCCTACGCAAGTGTCACTCCGAGGCTTATGGAGGACATCACGCTGGGGATAGAACTGCACATAAGGTATTGCAATCCGGTTTTTATTGGCCTACTCTCTTCAAGGATGCCCGTAAGTTTGTTTTATCTTGCGATGAATGTCAAAGAATTGGTAATGTTAGTAGACGTCAAGAAATGCCTATGAATTATTCACTTGTTATTGAGCCATTTGATGTTTGGGGCTTTGATTATATGGGACCTTTTCCTGCCTCTAATGGTTACACTCATATTTTAGTTGCTGTTGATTACATTACTAAGTGGGTAGAAGCTATTCCAACTAGTAGTGCTGATCATAACACTTCTATTAAAATGCTTAAGGAAGTTATTTTTCCGAGGTTTGGAGTTCCTAGATACTTAATGACTGATGGTGGTTCACACTTTTATTCATGGTGCTTTCCGTAAGATGCTTGCTAAATACGACGTTAATCATAGAATTGCATCTCCATATCACCCCAGTCTAGTGGTCAGGTAGAATTGAGCAATATAGAGCTCAAATTAATTTTGCAAAAGACTGTCAATAGGTCTAGAAAGAATTGGTCCAAGAAACTGAATGATGCATTATGGGCCTATAGAACTGCATACAAAAATCCTATGGGTATGTCTCCGTATAAGATGGTTTATGGAAAAGCATGTCACTTACCTCTCGAACTAGAACATAAGGCATATTGGGCTATTAAAGAGCTCAACTATGATTTCAAACTTGCCGGTGAGAAGAGGTTATTTGATATTAGCTCACTTGATGAATGGAGGACCCAAGCTTATGAAAATGCCAAGTTGTTTACAGAAAAAGTTAAAAGGTGGCATGAAAAAAGGATACAAAAACGTGAGTTTAATGTAGGGGATTATGTATTGCTATACAACTCTCGTTTAAGATTTTTTGCAGGAAAACTTCTCTCCAAATGGGAAGGTCCTTACGTTATCGAGGAGGTCTATCGTTCCAGTGCCATAAAATCAACAACTTCGCAGCACAAATCCGAAGGTGGTAAACGGTCAAAGGATCAAACACTATATTTTAGGTAATCCCATAAATGTTGAAACTAATATTATTGAAACCGTAACCCCGGAGGAATACATAAGGGACACTTTCCAGAACGTTCCAGACCTCGAAAAGGAATAGGTATGTGGTATGGTAAGTAAACCGACTCCAAAACAATTTTAAAGGCAATATTTCTCCGTTTTGGAATATTTAGAAAAATAGAAAAATAAGTAGCAGTCCGGGGAGGACACGAGGCCTCCACGAGGGTGGAGGGCGCGCCCCCTACCTCGTGAGCACCTCGTGTGCCCTCCGGGCTCCGTTTCCTTGCATGATACGTATTTTGGTCGGTAAAAATTCATTATATATACTCCCGAAGGTTTTGACTCCTGTATCACGCAAATATCCTCTGTTTTTGTTTCGAGCTGTTGCTGCTGCAGATAAGAGCAAGATGTCTTCTCAAGAGTCACCAGAGAGCGGGTATCTAACCCGCACTGTAACCAAGGGCAACAATGACGCGACCACTTTGGGCGATAACGGAGGAAGAGATGGAGGTGACCTGATGAGAGTAGATGCCATGGAAGATCAAGAAGTCACCTCGCTCCTTAGAGCTGGTTTTACCATGGGGAACTCTGAGCTCAGCTATTCCAAACTCGGTTATCCTTCCAATGTTAAATTTCTTTCCTATGAAAATATGAGGAGAAGTATCTCTGGTTCTCCAAGAGCTATGCAACACCCTTGGGTGCAAGGAGCTTTAGTCGTTCTGTGAAAGCTTCGAAGGAAATAATGGACCTCAAGCAGCAGGTCAATAAGCTCGAGGAGGAGAACCGTATTCTGAGGGGGATCATCGCTAAGAATATTACGCCAACAACAAAGAAGGAGACATAATCATCTGGGTATGGGCACTCCCCTTGGCAACTGCTGAGCTTGGGGGAGGTGCCCTGGTATCGTATCACCATCACAACTCCTATCTTTACCGTTTTTCTTAGTTCGATCCTATTAGTAGTATCTTGATTTAGTAGAATAAAGTCATGGCATGATCTAGTTTTGAGTTTTGCTTTATAATCCTTCTTTGTAATCGAGTCCGTGAGCTATATAATAAAGATTAGTGTTGAGTCAAGGGCTTGAGTATTTTGCCATGATCTTGGATGATTAGAAGAAAAAGAATCAAAGAGTTCATATTGATCTTAGTGAAAGTAATGACTCCACATAGAAAAAGTATGATGATTAAAAGTTGTTGGGAGTTGGCAAATATAGCTTTGGTCATTGTTGCAAGTAATAGGAAGTAATAAGGAAAGAGAGGTTTCACATATAGATATATTATCATTGACATCTTTTATGATTGGGAGCACTCATTAAAATATGACATGCTAAAGAGTTGAGGTTGGACAAGGAAGACAACATAATGAGTTATGTTTTCTTATATCTGAGATAAAGTATGTTGTCATGATTCCTGTACCGTGTTGAGCTTGACTTTCCCCCTCATGCTAGCCAATTCTCAGCACTAAGTAGAAATACTACTTGTGCTTTCAAATACCCTTAAAACCAGTTTTGGCATGAGAGTCCACCATATCTACCTATGGATTGAGTAAGATCCTTCAAGTAAGTTGTCATCGGTGCAAGCAATAAAAATTGCTCTCTAAATATGCATGACTTATTAGTGCGGAGAAAATAAACTTTGTACGAACTTGTTGTGGACGCAATAAAAGCGACGGACTGCATAATAAAGGTTCACATACAAGGGGCAACATAAAGTGACGTTCTTTGGCATTAAGATTTGTGTGCATCAACCCTAAACGCGCATGACAACCTCTGCTTCCCTCTGCGAAGGGCCTATCTTTTATTATTATCCTCTACCTTATGCAAGAGTCACGGTGATCTTCACCTTTCCTTTTTCATTTTATCCTTTGGCAAGCTCAGCATGTTGGAAAGAACATGATATATATATCTAATTGGATGTGGGGGAGCGTGAATTATTATTGTTGACATTACCCTTGAGGTAAAAAGTTGTGGGGCAAAACTATAAGCCCCTATCTTTCTTTGTGTCCGATTAAAACTCCGTAACCACAAGTATCGCATGAGTGTTAGCAATTATGAAGGACTACGTGATAGTTGAGTATGTGGACTTGCTTTTAAGCTCTGACATAGACTCTTTCCGATGTTATGATAAATTGCAATTACTTCAATGACTGAGATTATAATTGTTGGTGCCCAATAAGGTTTCTGATTCATATTTTGGCTTTGTGACAAGATCATCACTTGAACATGAGTAGTCATATGACAAAATCTATATATGTTGCTGTTATGAAATAATCATGATGCCTTCATGTCCGTATTTTATTTTTATCGACGCCTCTACCTCTAAACACGAGGACATATTTATTGTTATCGCCTTTTTGCTTGAGGACAAGCGATGTCTAAGCTTGGGGGAGTTGATACGTCCATTTTGCATCATGCTTTTATGTCAATATTTATTGCATTATGGGCTGTTATTTCACGTTATGTCACAATACTTATGGCTATTCTCTCTTATTTTACAAGGTTTACATGAAGAGGGAGAATGTCGGCAGCTGAAATTCTGGGCTGGAAAAGGAGCAAATATTGAAGGACTATTCTGCGCAACTCCAAAAGTCCTCAAACTCCACGGAATACCTTAAAATAAATAAAGAAAAATCGTCGCCAAAGATGAAGGCCAGGGGACCCACACCCTGCTCACGAGGGTGTTAGGCGCCCCCCTGGGCGCGCCCCTACCTCGTGGGCCCCCTGGTGGCTCTCCGACGCCCATCTTATCCCATATGAAGTCTTTCGATGAGAAAAAAATAGAAGAGAACCTTTCGGGACGAGACTCCGCCGCCACGAGGCGGAACCTTGGCGGAACCAATCTAGGGCTCCGGCAGAGCTGTTCGCTGGGGACACTTCCCTCGGAGGGGGAAATCATCACCATCGTCATCACCAACGCCTCTCATCGGGAGAGAAATCTCCATCAACATCTTCACCAAAGACCATCTCATCTCCAAACCCTAGTTCATCTCTTGTATCCAATTCTTGTCTCCAAGTCTGGGATTGGTGCTAGTAGGTTGCTAGTAGTGTTGATTACTCCTTGTAGTTGATGTTAGTTGGTTTATTTGGTGGAAGATCATATGTTCAAATCCTTTATGCACATTATTACCCCTCTGATTATGAACATGAAGATGCTTTGTGAGTAATTACGTTTGTTCCTGAGGACAAGGGAGAAGTCTTGCTATTAGTAGTCATGTGAATTTGGTATTCGTTCGATATTTTGATAAGATGTATGTTGTCTAACCTCTAGTGGTGTTATGTGAACGTCGACTACATAACACTTCACCATTATTTGGGCCTAGAGGAAGGCATTGGGAAGTAATAAGTAGATGATGGGTTGCTAGAGTGATGTAAGCTTAAACCCTAGTTTATGCGTTGCTTCGTAAGGGCTGATTTGGATCCATATGTTTCATGCTATGGTTAGGTTTACCTTAATACTTTTGTTGTAGTTGCGGATGCTTGCAATAGAGGTTAATCATAAGTGGGATGCTTGTCCAAGTAAGGGCAGTACCCAAGCACCGGTCCACCCACATATCAAATTATCAAAGTACCGAACGCGAATCATATGAGCGTGATGAAAACTAGCTTGACGATATTCCCATGTGTCCTCGGGAGTGCTTTTCCTATTATAAGAGTTTTTCTAGGCTTGTCCTTTGCTACAAAAAGGATAGGTCCACCTTGCTGCACTTTATTTACTTTTGTTACTTTTTACTCGTTACAATTTATCCTATCACAAAACTATCTGTTACCACTTATTTCAGTACTTGCAGAGAATACCTTGCTGAAAACCGCTTATCATTTCCTTTTGCTCCTCATTGGGTTTGACACTCTTACTTATCGAAAGGGCTACGATAGATCCCCTATACTTGTGGGTCATCATTCATCCATCCCCGATAAATCCAAGTCCCTTGGTCGCGGGTAATCCTAGGATGGCAGCCGCCGCCGTTGATGCATTTTTCTTCCTACTGAATCTAGTGTGTTTCATTTGCAGTGCCCAAAGTGCGAGGACCCTACAAGTTTTTGCGCCCTCGGCGAGACGCCACACTTGTTCCTTCTCATCCTAACACAGGATTTTAAAACACGCACAATATGTTCCTAGAATCCTCTTTTCTATCCGGGAGGGTGGGTTTTTTGAACATGTTGTCGACTAATTTGGAAATTTGGATTGGTATATTTGGATAAAAGGTACAAGTACGATGGTCAACACTTACGTGAAGGAGGAAATTATTTCTAGATTTGGATAGGGAATACATGTGTTCTCATATTATTTTTCCTGCAGTGCATTACTTGCTCTGCCAGAACACATGTACTCAAGATGCTCGGCCTTGCCATAACTGAATACACCAGTTTAATGGTCACAGTGAAGACAAGCCATGGGTATAAGTTCCGAGTTGGGTTCATGAACCGAGAAGATCGCTGCTTTTTTTATGGCCGAACTTGGACAAACTTTCTCAAGTGTTACAGACTGAAAGTTGGCGCACGAATGTTGATGGAAATAGCAGAACCTGTTCTCATCTTCACTATGATCTTCCACCCCGACATCGTTCCAATTGTTTATCCACGTTAGTTTTGTATCTGGTTCTTGCTTGCTGCCTCGATTACTTCTTAATCCACCTATTCTGTCTAACTAATCACAATTTAACTTTAGAAGTAGCAATGAATCTCTCATGAAGATGCTACTTCTAACAAATATTTTCTTATAATTGGTGGCACGTGTAGGTTTTTTTAGAGTTAAGTAGGCTGCTCGTTTGTTATTCTATAAGAACTCGGCTGTTATTGATGGCACTGAAGTTGACTGGGACAACATCCCCAAGTTCCTACACTTTATTAATCGTCTTGAGGTCCTTGTGGGGCGTTTTAATGGTGGAAGGCCACGTGGGATATGTGTGCCACTGCTGCACTCATTGAACATGTCCAACTGTGTCGAGAAACTTATGGTACGAGCTATTTTCTGTTATGTATGTTGTTCACAAACTATTGCTTATACACGCTTTACAAATTGTGATCTTCTTGAAACAGAAATCTTTCGGTTCTATTGTTCCTATACGATGCTCG
The DNA here is from genome assembly GCA_021437245.1 of Aegilops speltoides. Taxonomy (NCBI): domain Eukaryota; kingdom Viridiplantae; phylum Streptophyta; class Magnoliopsida; order Poales; family Poaceae; genus Aegilops; species Aegilops speltoides. The sequence continues at coordinate 316,537,930 of CM038141.1, forward strand.
ACCATGGTCGGGTCAGACTTGCGCTTGGTCACAACATGATGTTTATGTCGACCTACTCCATTCCCCTTTGAGGTGAAAAGATACTGATTCATGGGTGGTCTCAAATAATGAAGGCCCGTCCATCTTAGAGAATAGGACAGAAGATTATGTTCCTGCTTTTGCATGGCTCTAAAGTGAATATCCTGTTTATTGATCACATTGCGAGATGAAGCCGCTTTCAAAAGGTTGTGGATGCGCGGGGTGGCGCCTGGGCCTTGTCCTGGGGCTTGGCGGCCTCACCCTTGGTTAACTATAGGCAAAGTAGCATTGTTCGAGGCGTGCTTTGTATGGTTGAACCTGTATAAGTACTCATACTGCTTTCAGCTATGGTTGTTAAATGCCCCTGTTGGTTTCAGTTAAGTAAGTGCTCCTGCTTCTTTTACAGTCTATCATGTTTCTTCAGCCCTGTCTTCCTCCAAATTTCCAAAACCAAATCAGCACCGTGGGGCCACCCTTCCGCCTCCACGGTAGCTCGCCTCGCCAACACGACGCCGCCCCACCATCTCCTAAATTGTTAACGCCAATGTCCGAGGCCTCGCCGTCGTCCTCCGCGCGCTTTGGTGCGCTCGCCGCGGCGCCGCCCTCTCGCGTTGTCAACATGATCAACAAACAACAGGAATTGGCAGAAGTACGTGGAGAGGATGACAGTAGGGGCCCACCATGTCAGCGTATGGAAAAAAGAAAATGCTTCCTCCTAGTGGTTTCCTGACATCTGGGACCCACGACATTGTGAGCATATATAGTCAATAGACAAGAGAACAACACAAGATCGGCTGACACCTGGGACGTACTGCTCGAGCAGTATTTTTTTTGTTATTGTTGAGACGGAGCGGGGTTTCAACTGGGTTGTGGCCTTTCTAGTCCTACCTCTTAACCACTGCGTTGGTTTTCCCTTGAAGACGAAAGGGTGATGCAGCAAAGTAGCATAAGTATTTCCCTCAGTTTTGAGAACCAAGGTATCAATCCAGTAGGAGGCTACATGCAACTCCCTCGTACCCACACAAACAAACAAGAACCTCGCAACCAACGCGATAAAGGGGTTGCCAATCCCTTCACGGTCACTTGCAAAAGTGAGATCTGGTAGAGATAATAATAAGATAAATATTTTTGGTATTTTTATGATATAGATTGGAAAGTAAAGATTGCAAAATAAAGTAGATCGGAAACTTATATGATGGAAAATAGACCCGGGGGCCATAGGTTTCACTAGTGGCTTCTCTCAAGATAGCATAAGTATTACGGTGGGTGAACAAATTACTGTCGAGCAATTGATAGAAAAGTGCATAGGTATGAGAATATCTAGGCATGATCATGTATATAGGCATCACGTCCGCGACAAGTAGATTGAAACGATTCTGCATCTACTACTATTACTCCACACATCGACCGCTATCCAAATGCATCTAGAGTATTAAGTTCATAAGAACGAGTAACGCATTAGGCAAGATGACATGATGTAGAGGATAAACTCAAGCAATATGATATAATCCCATCTTTTTATCCTCGATGGCAACAATACAATCGTGCCTTTGCTGCCCCTCATCCTTTGGGAAAGGACACCGCAAGATTGAACCCAAAGCTAAGCACTCCTCCCATTGCAAGAAAGATCAATCTAGTAGGCCAAACCAAACTGATAATTCGAAGAGACTTGCAAAGATAACCTTGTTTACTTAACCATCATACATTTTAATTACCTATAAGAACAACGTGTACATCACTACACCATATACAACCACTTTGCAGAAGGTAAGAGAGAAGCGATTACATCTAGTCCTAGACTCCTAGTTAGGTAGTGTCTCTTCTTCGTGTATATCTCGATCCATCATTCATGGAACCCTATCTTCTCCCCGAAATCTCCATCAATTCCTCCCGAATTTGATCAGAGATCCATCTGGGGCTTTACATCCACCCCGTCCCGCCATCAAAGCGGCATGCAAATGCGGAGGAAACTTGTAGCCTGACCTTCGGGGAGCAGGTGGAGCGGTGACGGCTGTACATGGCTCGCGCTCTCTCTTTTTTTTGAAAGCGAGTTCTCTCAGTTTAACATTGCTCGTTGTCATGCATTTTGTTGTTTGGCACAAATTATGGAATAAAGCGGTGCATGACGAGATATGTAGACTGGAGAAGTTCTGTGTTAAATATAGAAAAAATGTGGCCATTCACAAAAAAGAAAAAAAAATAGTGTCCTAAAACAAAACGGCAGACGTGAGGCCAACTCCAGCGCAAGACCCCATCCTGTCCCACCGTGTCTGTTTGGGGTAAAACTGATAGATGAGACGACCCAACGCACAACCCCATTCGTAAAAAGTGTCCGTTTTTGGTCCGTTGTACCTCATCCTGGGAGCAAAGTTCCGTCGGGTTTGCATCTGGAACGGACACAAGCGGACGATTCTCTGCGTGGTCCTTGTCTGCCCGTGTCCTTTGCATGTGACCCTTGGCCCATCTGTCATTGGGCCCGTCTTCCAACCCACCCATCTTCCTCTCTCCCTTTTTCTCTCTTTCTCTTCCCCACCAACCCAACCATACATGCTCTCGTGCCGGGCACCGGCTCTGTGGTCGCGACCACCTAGTGCCGGTCCTGCACGCGCAACCCCATTCGTAAAAAGTGTCCGTTTTTGGTCCGTTGTACCTCATCCTGGGAGCAAATTTCCGCCGGGTTTGTATCTGGAACGGACACAAGCGGACGATTCTCTGCGTGGTCCTTGTCTGCCCGTGTCCTTTGCATGTGACCCCTGGCCCACCTGTCATTGGGCCCGTCTGCCAACCCACCCATCTTCCTCTCTCCCTTTTTCTCTCTTTCTCTTCCCCACCAACCCAACCATACATGCTCTCGTGCCGGGCACCGGCTCTGTGGCCGCGACCACCTAGTGCCGGTCCTGCACGCGCAACCCCATTCGTAAAAAGTGTCCGTTTTTGGTCCGTTGTACCTCATCCTGGGAGCAAAGTTCCGCCGGGTTTGCATCTAGAATGGACACAAGCGGACGATTCTCTGCGTGGTCCTTGTCCGCCTGTATCCTTTGCATGTGACCCTTGGCCCACCTGTCATTGGGCCCGTCTGCCAACCCACCCATCTTCCTCTCTCCCTTTTCTCTCTTTCTCTTCCCCACCAACCCAACCATACATGCTCTCATGCCGGGCACCGGCTCTGTGGCCGCCACCACCTAGTGTCGGTCCTGCACGCCAGCGTTCCAGCGCTGGAGCTCAAGGCGAAGCGCCACTATAAAGACCGGACGCGAGCGCGACGGGGAGGTAGTGGGCGGCGCGGAGCTCAAGGCAACCGCCACCAGAAGACCGAAAGCATGGGGCGCGACAGGCGAGGTGGCGGCGGCAGCTGCAGCCACGCGGCGCAGCTGCTGCAGCCACACGGTCGCAGCGGCAGGACCAAAGTAGGGCACTGACGGGCGGCCCCGGCGAGCGAGCGCGAAGGGGCATGGCGGGCGCGGCGCGGCGACAAGATGCAGGGAGCGGATGCAGCGGACGTTTTGGGTCGCTGGTCGCGTTGGGATGCCTCCAACAGAAGCCGAACACGCATGTTCGCTTTTATCCCCATTGCCATTCCAAACGGACGAAATTCGGGTAAAACGGGCGTTCCTTTGGGGTTGTGCGGTGGAGTTGGCCTGGCCTTTGCGTGATGACCCCCGGCTGAATCGTCATTGACCTGATCAGACCGTGGACCGTCGGACGCGTCGGGAGCCAGATCTCACTCCACCACTCGCACCCGCCCCCACTCCCCACCGCGTAGCCCTCCCCTCTTCGTCGGCAGCCCAAAAACCCTCGGGGCCGAAGCGAGGAGAGGACGGCAATGGCGGAGGCGCGACGCAGCCACCCGTCGCAGTACGTGAAGCTGACCAAGGACCAGGACGCTTCCGCCTCCGGCCCCGGCGTGGAGGACATCCGCCCTGGCGAGCTCAACCTGCCCGTCGCCGTCCCGCAGGTCGGTATCGCCATTCCTCGCGCGATCGTCGTTTCTTCCAGTTGCTGCTGCTGCGATTGTTTGTTCGATCTGATTTTGGGCGGTGTGACTATATAGCTGGAGCGGATGATGTGCATCCAGTGTGGGCAGGTGCTGCCTGAGGGCCACCAGGCGCCGGCCGACGAGCCGTGGACCACCGGCATCTTCGGTTGCGCTGAAGACCCCGAGAGCTGTAAGTGACGTGGAATTTCCTTCTCGCCCTTGCATTTGATCTGCCCCTTCAACTGCCTAGCCGATCTAGTTCTGCTACTTCCTACCCTAGACGGATCGCATTCAAAATTCGTGGTAGTTTTGATATGCTGATAGCCTGATACCCCTGGAGGTGCCAGAGTTGGCAGGAACTATCATGCTGATCTGCACAGGATGGGATTGTGTTGCTGTGGTTCAGCTCAGGGTTTGTGGCTATCAGACACATTGCACAACTCAGCAACTAGATGTTTGTTTCCATGGCATTGAAGTGTTACTGACGTGTTACCATAGAGGCTAGGTGTTTCAGTTTTAAATCCTTTAGCGGTCCTGCGTATGAAGCACACACAGGTTTTTATTATGAAATCCCTTGCAGGTACATCAAGTGAATCTCTAGTAAGAAAAGAGGAACAACATGTGTGCTGGACAAGGATGGTCCATACACCTCCCATCCTCATTTTTTTCAGTTAGGCTTATATTGTTTCCCATTTTTTTCATGTGTTTGTTAGAGACTCCTTTTAAGCATGAAAGATGTTTCTTTCGAAATTTTAATTGCAAATTACAACAGTATTGATACTTATATATCAATGTGAAATATTTCCACATTTGTTTAGTGAGCGGTTGCCAGCCAGAAATTTTGTGTTACCTCCTTTTTACGTGTTACCAGTTGAGACAGTTTTCAAACAAAGATGCCCTGCAAATCTTAATTTCCTTCCTCTCTATCATTTTTCCATTAACACGGTGAACTTAATCAACGAACAAACCATGGTAAACTAAACATACAGTCTTTTTCTAATGTCTATGAGAAAGGCATGATTTATATTTTACACTGCACATATAAACTCAGTTGTAAACTGGTGCCAATCCGATGCTGATATATGTCTTATACTACACGTGCAACTCAAATTTGTAATGTGGACCAATCTGATGCGTATCTGACCTCTATTTAGGAGCTATTTTACCTAGAAGTCCAAATTGAGTATTTCTTAATTTTGTTTTATAGCTTCCCTGGGTCATCCTTTTCCCACATTTTTAGCAGATGTATATGAAAACCCATATCTTTATACATTTTATTTTGAAATATTAATTGTTCACATACATTTTTTTTATCATACTGCAAGCCTTTATGGTTCACATATTTGTAGTACTGTTATTTTTCAGTCTTCTATTATCTTTGCAAAATTAGCCCTGTGATGATGTGCTCATGTGGGAAGGATTAGGCACTGGTCACTGTCTGAAAGAAATAAAGAGTACTCCCTCTGTCCCATAATATAAGACATATTGGATGTAATAACATCTTATATTATGGGACGGAGGGAGTAGTAGTCATAACGTTTGGTTCTGGTTATCATGTTCTCAATTTTAAAGTCGACCCTTCTTTTTTCTGTATTTGGGAAGTTCTTCAAGATGTACACACTTCTCCATCTAACTGCCAGTTATGGTTTTAGCTCTTTTGGGCTCTCTGCAAAATCAACACGCTGTTATAATGTGCTCATATTGAAAAGAATTAATCATTGTTCCGGTTGGATTCCAAATTGTTTCGAAGAAGCAAAAACTAGTTGCAACGTTTACTTTTATTACGATGCTTTCGATCTAGAGACGTCTTTCTTCTTGATCTGTTTGAATATTCTGCTACAGGTACACTTTCCCGGTATAAGTGTTAATTGTGATAAACTGTTGAGCACATAAATGACTGCGGCATACATGGCCGAAACCCGAAAGCTTAAATGAATAGCATTACTCTGTAGCTAATGGCTAATTCCTTTATGCTTCTTTATGCCCTTCAAATTGTGTCATCATAGAGTTTGTGATGTGTGCACCTTTATGCTTCAGTCCACACAGTTTTCATATGTATTACTGCTATATTCCGAGATACTTCTGAACCTCTTATGTGCCTGATCTTCTTAATGTGTTAGGCTGGACTGGACTATTCTGCCCCTGTGTGTTGTTTGGACGAAATGTTCAGGCCCTTAGAGAAGATATCCCATGGACAAGACCCTGCACTTGCCATGCTGTCTGTATTGAAGGTGGCATTGCATTGGCAATCCTTACGGCTATATTCCATGGTGTTGACCCAGACACATCGATCCTGATTGGTGAAGGCCTGCTCTGCAGTTGGTGGATATGCTCTCAATATACTAGTATTATTCGTGAAAAGCTTCAGAAGACGTATCATCTCGAGGTACTTCTTTCTCTCTTCCACAGTTATCTTTGTATGTGTCATGATTAATCGCATTCATAAGAACATCTACAAACAGTTGTATTTATTTCTACTATAAGAACTACACAATTGCATTCTCCATCTGAGATAGTTGTAGCAGGTATTCAGGAGTCCAGAAGTAAACTCTTAGCTTTGCATTGTTAAAGTTATGTGGTCAGTCTCATGACATTCTTGCTTGGCATTGTCCACTGGCGGTAGCTGGTTATATCATTGAATTATCAGATCATTTTATCATTCTTGCTTGGCCACCTTTTCACGTATAGTATCTTTTTGTGATCACTAATTCTAACTAGTTGTCAAGTCTAGCATTTGATAAGTGGGCTAGGTTTCTACTTTCGTGCATCAGTATTACGGGCCTTTTGCTAACCACCACATATTGTTCTGCTTCCACCAGAACTCTCCATGCGATCCTTGCATAGTTCACTGTTGCTTCCACTACTGCGCGAACTGTCAGGAGCATCGTGAAAGGAAAGGCCGACTTGCAGAAAACAGTGTTGTTCCAATGACCGTTGTCAACCCACCCCCGCTGCAAGAGATGAGCATGGCTGAGAACAACGCTCCCACATCGGAGAATGAAGGGTGAAAGGCAGCATGAGAACTGAAACTGACATGGAGTCTGCTCGCCCTTTTAGAGGCCACTATATACAGTATATTGTTAAATGACTGTCATCTGGCAGGTACCGTATGAAACATTGGTCTGATCCAGATTTTAGTTTATGACCATTACTACCTATGGCTATGATAGAATGTTGCCCGTGGGCATATGATATATATATGTGTGGAGACCATTACTACCTATGATAGAATGCTGCCTGCGGGCATATAATATATGTGTGGATATATTTACATTTGTGAGCGGTATGTCCTATTGACGTTATGCATTGCCTGTGTTCTCGTTCATGGAAGGTCTTCTCTTGTTTAAAGGATAGGAATAGGAAAGTCATATGAAATGAGGTGGCATACATGTCAGGTCCTATATGAAAAGAGATGCCATTTGATTCATAGGATGAGATTTTTCCATTAGGTTTGTGCTAATGTTTTTTGGGAAGAGAAGATGGTGATGCGGAGATGGGTGATGCAGCCGGGCAGGGTCATGGGGGGTTGTCTATGACAGAGAGGATGATGAACTTAGAGGGGTGGCTAGGAGATGCGGCAGACCAGTAGAGGTGGCGGCTTGGAGAGGGTGTGGGGCAGCAAGGAGACCGGCAATTCGGCTGGCATTGAAGGCAGCAGTAGGAAAAAGCTAGGAAGGAGAAAATGGACTAGCCCTTAGATTTTTTCCATGTGAAGCGCGACAACTTTTCTCTACTACCTAAAAAACGTAAGGTTTTCATTTCACCTTTCTTTTCACCACTTCTTCGTCCAACCTTTCATTTATGCGATAATCAATCACCTTAATTTACTTATCTTCTAAATCAATTTCATTTTAATTTACTTACCAAACTTCTAATTGAAATATAAGATAATTCATGGCCAGAATCTCTGCTACATAAAAAAAACGTAAGGTTCTCATTTCACCTTTCTTTTCACCACCTCTTCGTTCAACCTTCCATGTATATGATAATCAATCACCTTAATTTACTTATCTTCCGAACCAATTCCACTTTAATTTACTTACCAAACTTTTAATTAAAATATAAGGTAATTCATGGCCAGAATCTCTGCTACCTAAAACTAACGTAAGGTTCCCATTTCACCTTTCTTTTCACCACCTCTTCGTCCAACCTTCCATGTATATGATAATCAAATACCTCAATTTACTTATTTTCTGAACCAATTATACTTTAATTTACTTACCAAACTTCTAATTAAAATATAAGGTAATTCATTGCCAGAATTTGATGAACATTTATTTACACAATCGCATTATTATTGACAGGTAAATCACAAGCTAACATACTAAAATATTTATATCCCGTTGCAACGCACGGGTATTGTTCTAGTTTATTTATGAAGAGAGCTCCATATCTGATTTCTATTAATAGAAACCACATTGTCTTACAAACTACAGGAACTAAAGCGAAACTGCCACACATAATAGCAGCAAAAGGCACGATGCACAAATCCAACCTGGTACAGAAAATGGGTTATCCCATCTGCCGTGATAGCATCAACCTGGTATGATGAAGGCCATGGCGTCGGCATAGATCGTGCGGACAGGGTCCGGTGGGTTGATGTCGGCCCTGCCTCCCCTGTCTATGGTGAAGGTGAAAGAGCCAGAGCTTAGGCTCTCCCCTGACGGGAGACCGCAGGAGGCCAGAGAAGATCCTGTGATGCCCCCGATTCAATCGTACACTAATCATGCACGCAAACGTGTACGATCAAGATCAGGAACTCACGGGAAGATATCACAACACAACTCTAAAAACATAAATAAGTCATACAAGCATCATAATACAAGCCAGGGGCCTCAAGGGCTCCAATACAAGTGCTTGATCATAGACGAGTCAGCGGAAGCAACAATATCTGAGTACGACATAAGTTAAACAAGTTTGCCTTAAGAAGGCTAGCACAAACCGGGATACAGACGAAGAGGCGCAGCCTCCCGCTCGATCCTCCTAAACTACTCCCAGTCGTCATCGCAGCCGCACGTAGTAGTAGGCACCTCCAGTGTAGTAGTCGCCCGACGATGGTGTCCGCCTGGCTCCAAAGATCTGGTTGCGACAACCGTAAAGAAAGGAAAGGGGAAAAAGAGGAGAAAGCAACCGTGAGTACTCATCGAAAGTACTGCAAGCAAGGAGCTACACTACATATGCATGGGTATATGTGTAAAGGGCCATATCGAGGACCGAACTGCGAATGCCGTAATAAGAGGGGATAGCTAATCCTCGCCGAAGACTACGCTTCGCAGCCTCCGCCTTGCAAAGATGTAGAAGAGAGTAGAATGAAGTCCTCCAAGTAGCATCTCCAAGTAGCATCTCCAAGACCATCGCATAGCATAATCCTACCCGCAATCCTCTCCTCGTCAGCCTGTTAGAGAGCGATCACCGGGTTGTATCTCGCACTTGGAAGGGTGTGTTTTATTAAGTATCCGGTTCTAGTTGTCATAAGGTCAAGGTACAACTCCGGTCGCCCTTTACCGAGGGACACGACTATTTGAATAGATAAACTTCCTGCAGGGTGCACCACATAACCCAACATGCTCGATCCCATTTGGCCGGACACACTTTCTGGGTCATGCCCGCCTCGAAGATCAACACGCCGCAGCCCCACCTAGGCACAACAGAGAGGTCAACACGCCGGTCTAAATCCTATGCGCGCAGGGTCAGGGCCCATCGCCCATTGCACACCGCACGCTATGCGTCGCAGCCGGTGAGCGCACCTAGCAACCTCCATTACAAAGGAAGTTGCGTTAACGTAGTCCAACCCGCGCGCGCCGCCTGTCGTCCGACGCCAAGAAGGCTTCGCCGATACCATGACGCCGGATACCCATAACTACTCCCCGTAGATGGTTAGTGCGTATAGACCAAATGGCCGACTCGGATCAAATACCAAGATCTCGTTAAGCGTGTTAAGTATCCGCGAACGCCGAACAGGCCAGCCCACTGCCTCCTAGGTGGTCTCAACCTGCCTGCCGCCCGCCATTAAAGTAACAATCGGGGCCATCGGGAACCCAGCCCACCTCTACCGGATGGAGCCACCTATCCTTTCAGCCCCTCATCGTAATCACTTGCGGGTACTCAACGAGCTGACCCGACTTTAGTCTCCATCTGTATAATATGTATGTATGTATAGTATATACCCGTGATCACCTCCCGAGTGATCACAACCCAATAGTATAGCAAGGCAGGCTGACAAGAATGTAGGGCCAATGATGATAAACTAGCATCCTATACTAAGTATTTAGGATTGCAGGTAAGGTATCAACAGATGTAGCAACAATGTCAGGCTATGCATCAGAATAGGATTAACGGAAAGCAGTAACATGCTACACTACTCTAATGCAAGCAGTATAGAGGAGAATAGGCGATATCTGGTGATCAGGGGGGGCTTGCCTGGTTGCTCTGGCAAGAGAGAGGGTCGTCTTCGGTGTAGTCGAACACACGGACATCGGCACCGGTCTCAGAGTCTACCGGAAAGAAGTAACGAAGGGGGAACACAATAAATAACAGAGCAATCAAATGTAACACAAAGCAAGACGCGGCAATATGCGGTGCTAGCGGTGACCTAACGTAGTGGTAGGTGATATCGGCGAAGGGGGAAACATCTAGGAAAGTATCCCCAAGAGCCAGGCTTCCCGCAAAGGAGCCGAGGGGAAAGTTGCGAGTTCGATATGTTAGGGTGCGTATGACGAACGGCTGCGATCCGGCACGCGTCTCGCCGCTCGAGCAACCTTCATGTTGAAAATATTTTATCCGAGTTATGGATTAAAAGATATGATTTTCTAAAGATTTTATTAATTTCTGGAATTTAATTAATTATTTAAATCCAATATTATCCAGAATAGTAAATGATGACATCAGCATGATATCATGCTGACGTCAGCGGTCAACTGTGCAGTTGACTGGGTCAACTACGTGTGGGGCCCAAATGTCATTGGCTATTCATGCTAATCAAGGTTTTAATTAAGTTAACTAGTGATTAGGTTAATCAAATCAGAATTAATTAAGTTAACTAATCATTTAGTTAATTAATTATTTAATTAACATTTTAATTATTATTTACTTTATTTATTTAGTTCTTAATTCTTTTTTTAAAACGTTTTAGGGGATGGGCCCACTTGTCATTTGCTCACACGGGCCTAACGGTATTTGGTGCGGTGTAACTCGAACGCAGCTGCGTTCGAGAGGGCGCGCATGACGCACGCCACCGCCGCATGCGGGCGCGGGCAATCGACTCGGCAGTCAGGTGGCTGGCACGCCACGGTAGAGAATAGCAATTGACCGGGAGCGGTCAGCGAGGTGAGGGGGTTGCTACCAATCGCAGCTGCAGGGGGATTATGCAAGGCGTGCAAAGAAGTCGCGGGCGCGGCAGATGCAAAGCAGGGTCAGGCGGCGAGTGGTTTGGCACGGGAGCTGGGCGACGGCCGGACGGTGCGAGCCGCGATCGCACGAAAGGGGTCTGTCTTTGGTGAGAGCTGCAGGAGGTCGGGTCGGGCGCGCTGGGCGCGCCAAGACGGGCGAGGCGTGGAGTGGGGCAAGACGGGCGGTGGCGAGTGGTTGCGATGGCCGTGGTGGGCGCAGGACGGTGCAGAAAGCGGCGCAGCCGGCACGAAGCAGAGGAAGGGAAGGGGGAGGCAAGACCCTCACCGGCGTTGAAGAGAAGAGGGTCGGCGAGTGCCTGGCAACGGCGGAGCGCCGGGGAAGGCAGATGGCGTCGGGCGCTGAGGTGGTTGCCCGATCCAGAAGGGGATCGGGCAGTGGGGGAGGGAGCGAGAGGAGTGGGAATCGGGAAGGGAGAAGTGTGGGGGATCGTGCAGGCGACGGGATGGGCGCCACGATCGAGGCGAGGGGAGTGAGAGGGGATCGGGAGAGGCTAGGGTTCGGGAGTCGGCTGGCCATATAGGCCAGGGGCGCGGTTGGGCCGGTGGGCCGACCGGCTGGGTCGTGGCCCAGTTGGCCAGGGGGAGGGGTTCTGTTTTTCTTTTCTTTTCTTTTTTGGTTAGATTTGTTTTTCCCTTTTTCTTTTATTTATTTTTCTTTTCTGTTTTATTTAGTTCAAAGCACTTAGGCACTTTGTATAATTATGCTTTCTTCAATATAATTACTTTAGCAATATTGGTCACACACCGAACATTTTTGTTTAATATTTTAAAACTTTTATTGTTTGCCTCGGTTTTAAATTTGAAATTGAACTAGGTTTCAACTAACGCGAAGTTTATCCACAAGAATCGAGATGACGTGGCATCATCGTGGGATCACCGTAGCTTAAGTATCCCAAGGCCACAATTCTCCTCCACTACAAGAATCTCGTCCCGAGATTTAAGAGGGAGTAAGGGGAAAGTTCGTTACGATATTCTAACGGGCCTTCTCGAAGAAGTTAATCCTTCGCTTATGTCTTCAATTCTTTATTCCAAAGAATTATGATGAAGTTGTCGCCCTTTCTTCGGGAACTCCATCGCATTTCACGAATAGGTAAGGGCAGCTCTACAATGATGGGATGTTATAAGGAAATTCATCCGGGGTATCCCAAGAATGAACATATGAGTATCTCTCGAGTTGAACAAATGACACACATCGAGAGCAAAGTAAGACGGTGCGATAAGAAGTTTCAAGCGGATAGGCAATCGTTCATTGCCTGAAGCAGAGTGCGAAAGGGGTTCAAAGCAACGGGAATAAGTATTGCGTCCGATACCAGAATAGATCAACAGGCAAGTGGCCCGTGAATTACATATGAAGTCAAGCGCGAGGAATAACTTTGACAAAAGGTTGTACAGGAGAGTCAGGTTTCGATCCTGTGGAACTGTGGGTTATGGGCCCACCATGTGGATTTAAAGTAGGAAAGGCGCTGACATCTTGTACGGTTATAATAGCAAGGCAGGTCAAAGGGTAGCATGTCGATTATGTCGGCAACATCGTCGGTACCAAGGGCGAGGGACAAAGAGAACCATTTTCCTGCTCATTGAACGAGGCAGACCAATAGGCAAAGTTCTCGTCCATCGGCGGTTACCGGAAAGTCATCAACCGTAGAATCTTGCTGACGGAACTGTACACCGAGGGGTTTACATAAGTAGGAGAATATTACTGCTTAGATCATATAGATCACAAGAAAGGTTAAACAGCCCCATGGAAGGGAAAATGTGATCATCAGATTAAACAACAACGGAAAGGAAAATGTGTTAAAACACATATTTCAGGGGTATTTCCTTCCCAAGGACAAACAGAGTATGGTATCCGTGACAGGATATAATGTAGAAAACCCTCTAGGTAGGGGAGAGAAATTGTCATGACATTACCCATACAACGGTGTTTTGGATAATCGAGCGAGAATCATTTAGCATTGGGCTTCAAATGTTTTTATTGAAGATCGGAGTACCACAGACATGCTTCGAGATAGCATTGACATGGTCATTGGGTAAAGATCAGACTTTTCGAGTCACAACGGATCCATATCAGGAACAACGTATACAATAAGTCTTACAATTACCTCTAGGAAGAATGGACATCCTTGCAAAAGAAATTGTAATGATATGTCCTCCAGCCAGGGGGTGCTAGGCATGACATCATATTACCGGGTCATCAAAGGACCAACATCATAACTCCTGGAAAGTTGTCCCTACCATCATATCTAACCGAGATTGAGATCCGATTGGTGTCATGATACCTCAAACTCACGATGCTTGAGGAGAAAAGGTGCGATACAAATTGACGAGATGACATCGAAGATTCTCGGGAGATGAACCATGGAAGCCAGTTCTGAAACAAGAGTTCATCGGTAAACCAATGAGAGGATGACGAGGTGGCTGATGGAATCAGCGACAATTCATCGAGATTAACAAAAGATGGATTTCCACAATTATGTGAACAAGGAGATAACATTTGTCAGATCAAATGGTATAATGATGTATGCTCGAGGAATACATACACAATTAAACATTGGTTGAAAGGTGCACCCGAAATATGGGTTGGGTTGCACAACCAACGTCGGAATGGTGATTCAATAATCAAGACTAAGAATGAACGACCGACCATTAACTTCAAAGTAATAGGGTTGCTAGAAGTGCAGGATCCAAACAGCACCGTTCACTTGTTGGTACCCCGGTTGGAATCAACACGAGGAGCATGAAAGAATGGTGATGGTGAGAGGTATCACTATACCAAGAATTCTTAAGAGGTGGTGAAATTCCCACGACATTCATGACATAAGAGAGGTTAATGTTCCAAGGTAAGGGAGAACAATTGCTAGATAGCAAGGAACTCAAGGTATAACATCAAACACGAACAAGCTAGTGTTGGTGGGAAGGCAATAAAGTGGTCGATGATAACGCGGATCATCGAGGGCAAGGATAGTATTTCTCATCATGAACTCAATTGATATCCTGGAAGAGCTCTAAATGCTAATGATGATCACGACACCTTTGTCGCGAGATTTCATGAAGATGTAATCGATTGGCGATGACATCAAGTCAAATGAATGATGGAGCGAAAGGTTATTGAAACCACTAGTACAGTACAAACTTGAAATCAAGCTTGTTGTCCAAGGCGAAATGATATGCCGAGGAAGATCGTTGTAAGCTTAGCTCAACATCAAAACTTGTGCTCCGGGAAGGACCAGGTAGCACAATTTAAATTAGCACGATAATGATGTAGCCGATCAGGCTCAGAATGACGTGATGGAGTATTAAACTTCTCAACAACAAAGTACTGAGAGTAGTGAATCTCAGTATTGATTCGATTCACCAATTGGTGTTCTCGGTTGACGACAACCCAGAACCCGTGGAGTGACTATGATGGGAAAAGGTACTACTTCGTCAGAATTTCATAGATGAAGTGCGATGGGTGGATATTCTCGAGATACCGTGGGGTAATACTCAAGGTAGAACAAAATAGAGGTTGGGAAGGCGATCGATCTGCGAAGGCAAGTAATTTAACTTGTCCGAGAAATAAAATCAAAGGAGAACAAACATGGTCGGAACCACGGTTGCAAAGGATCAATTCACAGCTACCAGATGATATTTATCAAGGAAATATTTATTATTACAAGAATTTTCCATGATAGGATCTACATCATGTCCATGGGCATGAACACAAAGTTCAAGGTCGACTCCCACTTCTTCAATGCATAACCTTTCATTCACTTCCCGTCTTCGAAGAAGTTGCAGTGTTGAAATTTTATCTGGCGAAGCACCAGAAGAATATGACTCGTGAAAACTTTTGGGTTCACACGGTTTAGAGAAGGCATATGTTCAACCCATAGGGGCTTCTTAGAAACATATACCACAAGCTTCAAGAGTAAATATCACAAGCTCGAAAGTAGAGCAAGGTTGAGAAAGTAGATGATACAATTTAACAAAGGCATTATGTATCCGAGGGAAGTCTCACAAGGTTATTGAACATGAAGGGCGATGTCGGATAAAATCCATTAAGGATCTGCCGGTCCATAACAGAGCTGATGTGAGCATCAGCACACAACCAAAGGAAGTAACAATGCAAGGGCAGTGGATTATAGAAACAACTGACTAATCCAGAGCTCAAATGCAAAGGAATTAAGATTTTCAAATCAAGGGATCAGAAGCAATGTTCTGATGGTTAAGTAGAATAGCCTTAGGGGTACAATCGACGGCAATTGGATTGGTTGAGAACCAGCTCATGTTTAAAATGACGTCTGAGCCGGAAAGATAATTTAAAAGGATCAACTGATGATTGCGTGCATTCGCACTCATGTTGAATCAAAAGGATCAAAATGACGGTGCCTAGGAATACTAACGAATATTGCCAGACATATGGAAAGCTTCCATCATGCAAGTAGTCAAGTATTGTAGAGCAATAAGCTACTAAGGATTTTTGGAGGATCGAATAATATTTCGAAGACCATTGTGAAACACATGAACAACTGGGGGATGAGCGGATACTCGATAAGTGCGAGAATTATCCGTATGGGTATTCAGGTGACAAAGTACAGCAAGGCAGTGAGATTAAAGGATTATCGAAACAACGACGAATGTTTCGGGGTATCTTGTAATAACAAGACCAACTGGGGATGAATATAAGAATAGCAACTGTAAGTAGTTATCCATAAGGGTTGACGTGGAAGGGGAATTGCAAACGCGATGAACACAAGTTCTCGAGTTAACAATGGAGAGTATCTTCGTGGTCTTCACGCAGCAGATTTATCATCGATAATAAGGGGCTCTCCGGGTGAAAGTGATAACGAGATCCTAATGTTAGATTTAGCAAAATTCATTTAACCCGAATAGAAGAGAGATCAGAGTCCCAGAGTATAGATAAGGAGTAAAAGATCCTAATACCACCCAATGGCGACGTGGGCCCATGGGCCACACAGCCATGTTAGTAAAAGTTTTGTAAACTCTAGACTCGACTTCGGCCAAGGAGTTGGAAAGGGCATTCCTACAGGCAGTCGGCTCTGATACCAACTTGTGACGCCCCCGATTCAATCGTACACTAATCATGCACGCAAACGGTACGATCAAGATCGTGGACTCACGGAAGATATCACAACACAACTCTAAAAACATAAATAAGTCATACAAGCATCATAATACAAGCCAGGGCCTCGAGGGCTCGAATACAAGTGCTTGATCATAGACGAGTCAGTGGAAGCAACAATATCTGAGTACGACATAAGTTAAACAAGTTTGCCTTAAGAAGGCTAGCACAAACCGATACAAATCGAAGAGGCGCAGCCTCCCGCCTCGATCCTCCTAAACTACTCCCCGTCGTCATCGCAGCACTGCACGTAGTAGTAGGCACCTCCAGTAGTAGTCGCCGCCGACGATGGCGTCCGCTCTGGCTCCAAAGATCTGGTTGCGACAACCGTAAAAAAGGAAAGGGGAAAAAGAGGAGAAAGCAACCGTGAGTACTCATCCAAAGTACTGCAAGCAAGGAGCCACACTACATATGCATGGGTATATGTGTAAAGGGCCATATCGAGGACCGAATCTGCAGAATGCCGTAATAAGAGGGGATAGCTAATCCTCGTCAAGACTACGCTTCGCAGCCTCCGCCTTGCAAAGATGTAGAAGAGAGTAGAATGAAGTCCTCCAAGTAGCATCTCCAAGTAGCATCTCCAAGAGCATCGCATAGCATAATCCTACCCGGCAATCCTCTCCTCGTCGCCTGTTAGAGAGCGATCACCGGTTGTATCCGCACTTGGAAGGGTGTGTTTTATTAAGTATCCGGTTCTAGTTGTCATAAGGTCAAGGTACAACTCCGGTCGCCCTTTACCGAGGGACACAACTATTCGAATAGATAAACTTCCTGCAGGGTGCACCACATAACCCAACACGCCGATCCCATTTGGCCGACACACTTTCTGGGTCATGCCCGCCTCGAAGATCAACACGCCGCAGCCCCACCTAGGCACAACAGAGAGGTCAACACGCCGGTCTAAATCCTATGCGCGCAGGGTCCGGGCCCATCGCCCATTGCACACCAAGACGCTATGCGTGACGCTGCCGGTGAGCGACCTAGCAACCTCCATTACAAAGGAAGTTGTGTTAACGCAGTCCAACACGGCGCTAGCGCCGCTCCGTCCGACGCCAAGAAGGCTTCGCCGATACCACGACGCCGGGATACCCATAACTACTCCCGCGTAGATAGTTAGTGCGATAGACCAAATGGCCGACTCGATCAAATACCAAGATCTCGTTAAGCGTGTTAAGTATCCATGAACGCCGATCAGGCCAGCCCACCTGCCTCCTAGGTGGTCTCAACCTGCCCTGCCGCCTCCGCCATAAAGTAACAATCGGGGCCGTCGGGAACCCAGGCCCACCTCTACCGGGATGGAGCCACCGTCCTTTCAGCCCCTCATCGTAATCACTTATGGGTACTCAACGAGTGACCCGACTTTAGTCACCATCTCAGATAATATGTATATATGTATAGTATATACCCGTGATCACCTCCCGAGTGATCACAGCCCAATAGTATAGCAAGGCAGGCTGACAAGAATGTAGGGCCAATGATGATAAACTAGCATCCTATACTAAGTATTTAGGATTGCAGGTAAGGTATCAACAGATGTAGCAACAATGTCAGGCTATGCATCAGAATAGGATTAACGGAAAGCAGTAACATGCTACACTACTCTAATGCAAGCAGTATAGAGGAGAATAGGCGATATCTGGTGATCAAGGGGGGGGCTTGCCTGGTTGCTCTAGCAAGAGAGAGGGTCGTCTTCGGTGTAGTCGAACACACGGACATCGGCACCGGTCTCAGAATCTACCGGAAAGAAGTAACGAAGGGGGAACACAATAAATAACAGAGCAATCAAATGTAACACAAAGCAAGACGCGGCAATATGCCGTGCTAGCGGTGACCTAACGTAGTGGTAGGTGATATCGGCGAAGGGGGAAACATCCAGGAAAGTATCCCCAGTGTTTCGTGCTTCCGGGCAAAGGAGCCGGAGGGGGAAAGTTGCAAGTTCGATATGTTAGGGGTGCGTGGCGGACGAACGGGCTGCGTATCCGGGTGCGTGGAGGGGGAGCAGCACGGGCGGTGGCGAGTGGTTGCGATGGCCGTGGTGGGCGCAGGACGGTGCAGAAAGCGGCGCAGCCGGCACGAAGCAGAGGAAGGGAAGGGGGAGGGCAAGGCCCTCACCGGCGTTGAAGAGAAGAGGGTCGGCGAGTGCCTGGCAACGGCGGAGTGCCGGGGAAGGCAGATGGCGTCGGGCGCTGAGGTGGTTGCCTGATCCAGAAGGGGATCGGGGAGTAGGGGAGGGAGCGAAAGGAGTGGGGAATCGGGGAGGGAGAAGTGGGGGATCATGCAGGCGACGGGATGGGCGCCACGATCGAGGCGAGGGAGAGAGGATCGGGAGAGGCTAGGGTTCGAGAGTCGGCTGGCCATATAGGCTAGGGGCGCGGTTGGGCCGGTGGGCCGACCGGCTGGGTCGTGGCCTTGGC
Source organism: Aegilops speltoides (assembly GCA_021437245.1). Classification (NCBI taxonomy): domain Eukaryota; kingdom Viridiplantae; phylum Streptophyta; class Magnoliopsida; order Poales; family Poaceae; genus Aegilops; species Aegilops speltoides. The sequence continues at coordinate 316,556,869 of CM038141.1, forward strand.
GAGTGGAGGGTTCTGTTTTTCTTTTCTTTTCTTTTTTGGTTAGATTTGTTTTTCCCTTTTTCTTTTATTTATTTTTCTTTTCTGTTTTATTTAGTTCAAAGCACTTAGGCACTTTGTATAATTATGCTTTCTTCAATATAATTACTTTAGCAATATTGGTCACACACCGAACATTTTTGTTTAATATTTTAAAACTTTTATTGTTTGCCTCGGTTTTAAATTTGAAATTCGAACTAGGTTTCGAACTAACGCGAGTTTATCCATAGTAACCGAGATGACGTGGCATCATTAGCTGGGATCACTGTAGCTTAAGTATCCGGGCGTCACAGATCCGATCCAAGATATGTCACCAGCCGACGCTTCCGATGCCTGACGCGCCAACTAACGATGCGGAAAAGCGTCAGTACCCTCTATAGGGTTACCATTGTGTGGTTAGAAGTCTTAGATCGGAGGTCACACGGTGGTTTTACCCAAGTCCGGGCCTCCGGTGAGGAGTAATACCCTACATCATGCTTGTCATTGTTATTCATGATGGGTATACCTCGTGCAGAGGGATTATAAGGGATTGTGTGTAGTTCTACCGACAGTTGAGTCTATCTAAGAATAGATGGGAATGAGAGCCCCGTAGCCTCCCCTTATATAGACGATTTGATCTAGGCCGCCGCCTTCATAGACTTGGAGAGCAAGATGACTCGGAGACTCTTATCCCTTTCTCCAGGCTCCTTCCTATCGTCGGGTACTTGGTCGGCCTCCTAGGCCCTTAGGCAGGCCTGTAGCCTGGCTCCCTATGGGTGAGCCACCCCTAGACCCTGGTGTAGTGCACGATCAAGTGGCAACAATACAATATGTGTCTCTCCCTTTTTGTCACTAGGATATAAATCACCGCAAGATTAGAACACATTACAATGGACACTCCCTTTGAAGAAAGACCCACTAATCTTGGCTGAAGAAGATAGATAGATTGGATATCATACAAAGTTATTTAATTATACAGCAAAGAAACCTCGAAAGATTTGATTGAATTTGATGAACAATCTGATCATAAAGTGACAATTCATCATATCCCAACAAACACACCACCGATTGAAGGAAATATGTCCTAGAGGCAATAATAAAGTTATTATTTATTTCCTCATATCATGATAAATGTTTATTATTCATGCTACAATTGTATTACCTGGAAATATAATACATGTGTGAATACATAGACAAACAAAGTGTCACTAGTATGCCTCTACTTGACTAGCTCATGAATCAAAGATGGTTAAGTTTCCTAATCATACATTTGATTAACGGGATCACATCATTAGGAGAATGATGTGATTGACTTGACCCATTCCGTTAGCTTAGCACTTGATCGTTTAGTATGTTGCTATTGCTTTCTTCATGACTTATACATGTTCCTATGACTATGAGATTATGTAACTCCCGCTTACCGGAGGAACACTTTGTGTGCTACCAAATGTCACAACGTGAATCGGGTGATTATAAAGGTGCTCTACAGGTGTCTCCGAAGGTACTTGTTGAGTTGACGATTTCGAGATTAGGATTTGTCACTCCGATTGTCGGAGAGGTATCTCTGGCCCTCTCGGTAATGCACATCACTATAAGCCTTGCAAGCAATGTAGCTAATGAGTTAGTTACGGGATGATGCAAGACGTAACGAGTAAAGAGACTTGCCGTAACGAGATTGAACTAGGTATTGAGATACCGATGATCGAATCTCGGCAAGTAACATACCGATGACAAAGGAACAACGATGTTTGTTATGCGGTTTGACCGATAAAGATCTTCGTAGAATATGTGGGAGACAATATGAGCATCCAGGTTCCGCTATTGGTTATTGACCAGAGATGTGTCTCGGTCATGTCTACATAGTTCTCGAACCCGTAGGGTCCGCACGCTTAAAGTTCAATGACGGTTAAATTATGAGTTTATGAGTTTTGATGTACCGAAGGTAGTTCGGAGTCCCGGATATGATCACGAACATGACGAGGAGTCTCGAAATGGTCGAGACATGAAGATTGATATATTGGACGACTATATTCGGACACCGAAATTGTTCCGGGGGTTATCGGATATATACCGGAGTACCGAGGGGTTACCGGAACCCCCGGAGGTTATTGGGCCTCATGGGCCCAAGTGGTGGAAGAGGAGAGGTGTCCAAGGGGCAGCCGCGCACCCCTCCCCACCCCCCAAGTCCGAATTGGACAAGGAGGGGGGCGGCGCTCCCCTTTCCTTTCTTCGTCTCTCTCCTTCCCTCTCCTCTCCTACTCCAACATGGAAGGGAGGGAGTCCTACTCCCGGTGGGAGTAGGACTCCTCATGGGGCGCGCCTAGGGTGGCCGGCCCCCTCCCCCTCCTCCACTCCTTTATATATGGGGAGGGAGGCACCCCTTGGAGACACAACAATTGATCCTTGAGATCTCTTAGCCGTGTGCGGTGCCCCCCTCCACCATAATCCACCTCGATAATATCATAGCGGTGCTTAGGCGAAGCCCTGCATCGGTAGAACATCATCATCGTCACCACGCCGTCGTGCTGACGGATCTCTCCCTCAAAGCTTGGCTGGATCGGAGTTCGAGGGACGTCATCGAGCTGAACGTGTGCTAAACTCGGAGGTGCCGTGCGTTCGGTGCTTGATCGGTCGGATCGTGAAGACGTACGACTATATCAACCGCGTTGTGCTAGCGCTTTCGCTTTCGGTCTACGAGGGTACGTGGACACACTCTCCCTCTCGTTGCAATGCATCACCATGATCTTGCGTGTGCGTAGGATTTTTTTTGAAATTACTACGTTCCCCAACACAGATTACATCGAATTGATCTCGATCATGTGGACAGCTCATAGGAACTTGGTATTGAAGATCAAAGAGAAAGGGCCATCTAGCTACTGATATGGACCCTAAGGTCCTAAGGGAACTACTCACACATGGTCATAGAGGCGGTAAGGTCGATGAAGAAGCCTCCCGTGGTGGACTCCCCCTCGGGTAGAGTGTTGGAACAGGCCTCCAGATTGGATCTCCATGGAATAGAAACTTACGACCGCGGAAAAATTTAGAGAAAAATCTTTCAAAAGGTTTCGTGCAATATGGAATTTATAGGCGGAGGAATGGACGCAAGGCGATGCTTGTGGGGGCCACACAGCCATGGGGCGCGACTTAGGCCCTGGTTGCGCCTCCAGGCCGTATGGAGGCCATGTCCCCTCTCGCTTGTCTTCAGTGCTTTTCTAGAACCTTCGTGCACCAAAAAAATGTATTAAATCTTCAAGGTTTTTTTACCTTCGTAGATATTGATTTTCTATAAAGTCAAAAACATGTTGAGAACAACTACTAGCACTGACACAAAATTAATAGGTTAATCAAGATAAATAATATAAAATACTATAAAAAACAAAATGAAATTATAATAGCATGAAACAATTCAAAATTATAGATACGTTTGAGATGTATCACCTGCCACCTTTAAAATCCCAAAGTTTATCCCAACGACATCATTAACCTTGATATTAAGTGTTTCTGCCTTAGCAACTGCAACAAACTAATTCATTCATGTCTCATTAAATCCTCCTTCCTTCAAATCGTGGGAAAGAAATTTCCAGTCCACCTTGTCATGAGCCATTTCAAAATCTAGTTTTAACCTTGTCATGAGCGTCGTCGGGGAGGAGAGAGGGAGAGAAACATAGAGAGGAACGGGTGGAGGGGGGGCTCAGCCGTTAGTTAGGTTAGTCTTTGCCGTCCGCCCCGCCTTTGTCATTCGCTTTTTTATCTTTGCCGTCTGCTAGACGGCAAAGAGGGGGGCCGTTAAGTTTTTTCTAATCAGCTCGTTAGTGGGGGCCACCTCTCTCTCTTTGCCGTCAGCCAGCTGACGACAAAGAAATGACAGATGGCAAGGACCTTCTTTGTCGTCTGCCAGTTGTTTGCCGTTTGCTTCTTGGTAGCTGATGGCAAAGACCTTCTTTGTCGTCTGCTAGCAGACGACAAAGAACTAGCAGACGGCAAAATCGCTGATTCCAGTAGTGGATGCTTAAAATATCGTACGATTTATTATCCGGTTTTTTGCTTATTGGCAGTGACCTCTAAGATTACACCTTATCTTTGCTATTTATCATTTGGGCTGATTTATTGCTCTGACAAGTGATTAATCGGCCGGGCCCTATGGGCAGAAACCCCAAAACAGGGTCTCCCCTTCACTAGCCTTTTGCACATCACACTTCATTGCACGTTCGATAGGACATGCGTCATAGTGTTGTCCTATTTTATTTGTCACTGACTCATTTTTTGACATTTAATATGAAGTTATGTAGTATTAAAATAGTGTTGTCATATTTGAAGGCTTAGAGAACATTGATGGTTGTTTCCATTTTTATCTTATTATTTCTTGGAATGTGAGAATTGCAAGCAAAAACTGGACGATTCCATTATTTAGAGAGAAAATTCGGTTTGTCCTTCTTCCCATTAGCAATCCTATGAAAGTAACTTGTGTTATTGCCCCCTTTAAAAAGCCAATTTTCACTTGATCTTCTATGCAAGTACTCTTCGTCTTCTTCCAAAGATTCACAAATGGAACTTTAAATCTTGTCACATTTAAATGAAATGTTTATTTCAAAATTTCTTCACAAGGAAATAATGCATTGCCGAAGAGACTCACAAACTTTTTTCTTCAAAAAAGACAAAGGAAATCATATAATAAAGTCAACTAACCCTTAGAGGCCATCCTTAAATAAATTAAAATTAAACACATGTCTTTGCGGAATCAACTAGGGTTGGACCAAAAGCTCGTAGCTCGCGAGCTTGATGAGCGCTCGAGAGTTTGGCTCGTTAAGCTCATGGCTCGCTTCTTAATGAACAGAGCCAATCATCGATTTCAACTCTTTAAGCTTAACGAACGAGATAATGAGTCTCACGAGTAGCTCGTTAAGCTCGTTAGTAACAACACAACACATATTTTGAACTTATGTGACAAAAGTTTTGTAGCACCTCAGCCATCTATTCAGTCTAATCTACATAGGAGGCAACAAACTAGTGCATTCCCCTTTGTAGTCACCATCTTCCTTCTTAAAAACCAGATCTAAAAACTCATCCTATAGACCGTAAACACATCAAATCTGTTAAAGAGCACTCACGAGCGCTCATGAGCTTAACAAGTTTCAAACAAACTAAGCCAAACAGAGTTTTCTGCTCGTTAATATTAACGAGCTTAACGAGCCAAGCCTTAACGAGCACGAGCTTAAAGAGCAGAGCAACTCGTTAATCCACCCTTGTTGTTTTAGAGGTTTAGGGGTGGTATCGAGCTTCACTCACTATGCACCATTGGGAGTGCAACCACTAAAACAACATCAGAGCCAGATAAACATTGTTGATGCAGCGGGTAGGAAGTTATCAGTTGGAGCCAGAAGACGTCGTCGGTATTGATCCGGGAAACATATCACCATCCAAAAGAAGACACGGTGAAGAGGGCTGGATGACTACCCAAATCCGGTTAGACATGTTCGGGGAGGCCTTACCTTAGAAGCCCCTTGATGATGCCAAAGTTGTTTGAACGTCGCCGCTTGGCAAAGGAGCCAGAGGGCCATGACACGAAGCGACACTGTCCAGACTGTTGGAGGACGCTTTTGAATACCACATGCATAACACGGAGACACATGGCGTGTTTGGTTCACGACATGGCTTCCATGCCTAAGAAAAATTGATGCCTGGACCCAGCCTGGGAACTAGCAATTTTCTGCCTGTCCAGGCATGGAGTGTTTGATTGTGTACCTAGCCTGAAGAAGGATTACAGTGAAAAAAGCATTTGTTTCAGACCTGGCCCCACAAGAAAAATCTAGCTAATAAAGAAAGATGGGTTGCCAGGCAGCACCTAGGCAACCCGTTCATAGCGCCTGGGCGAGGCTAATCAAGGTGCCTGGGTTAGCGGCCAGGCTAAGCTAAGTTTTGAGGTCGCCAAGCCAAGCGAGCTTCTACTGCTGTGGATTTAAGCCAAACATTCTTCAGGCAATTTTCAGGTAGACTCCAGGCCAGGCACGAAGCGATGAGGACGTCAACCAAACACGCCCACAATCCAATCCACCACTCCAGAAAGAGCAGCGACCAGACGACTCACACTCTCCTCTCTGCCATCGATGAGACCATCGCTGACAAGGTGGATCGAGAGTCGGGGGAATCTTATTCTTGATCGACATAACATTGCCATCATCACCACAATGCTACCATTGGGGAGGGAAACTCTAACTCTAAAAGACCTAACCACAATACCACAATGAACATCCAAGCTCCCCACTTAGGCTTGGATCGTGCAACTAAAGATATCTCCGAAGCTGCCGATCACAAGTCAACACATACCAATTCAGTTACCAAATGTGAGGATGCACCAAAGGAGACACGATCAACGACGCTGGTTCAAGCTATTATGACAGTTGTTTACTTATTCACGTACATTTTATATACATTACCTAAGAACAACATGTACATCACTACACTAACAACCGCTTCGGAGAAGGTGAGAAGAGAAGAGATTACAGGCAGTCCTAGACTCGTAGTTAGGTTATCTTTTCTTCATGTATATCACGATCCACCATTCACGGAACCCTAACTTCTCCTCAAAATCCCCATTAATTCCTCTTGAATTTGATCAAAAATTCATTGGGGGCTTTACATTCACCCATCCCGCCATCAAAGTAGCATGCAAATGCGAAGGGAACCCGTAGTCTAACCTGTGGGGAGCGGGTGGAGCGGTGGCGGTTGTATAGGGCCCGCATAGAGTTCTCTTGTTTTTTTTAAAGCAACTTCTCTCGGTTTAATATTGCTCGCTGTCATGTTTTTTTTTTTTTGTTTGCCATAAGTTATGGAATAAAGTGTGTGCCCGACAAGATATAAAAACTGAAAAGGTTCTATGTTCAACATTAGAAAAATGTGGCCATTCACAAAAAATAAAGAAAAAAGAGTGTCCTAAAACAAAACGGCAAACGTGACCTTTGCGTGATGCCCCCCGGCTGAACCGTCATTGACCTGATCAGACCGTGGACCGTCGGACGCGTCGGGAGCCAGATCTCACTCCACCACTCGCACCCGTCCCCACTCCCCACCGCGTAGCCCTCCTCCCCTTCGTCGGCAGCCCAAAAACCCTCGGGGCCGAAGCGAGGAGAGGACGGCAATGGCGGAGGCAAGCCGCAGCCACCCTTCGCGGTACGTGAAGCTGACCAAGGACCAGGACGCTTCCGCTTCCGGCGTCGAGGACATCCGCCCCGGCGAGCTCAACCTGCCCGTCGCCGTCCCGCAGGTCGGTCTCGCCATTCCTCGCGCGATCCTCGTTTTCTTCCAGTTGCTGCTGCTGCGATTGCTTGTTCGGGGAATCGGGATGGTCCGATCTGATGTTGGGCGCTGTGCTGTGTGACTGTATAGCTGGAGCAGAGGAAGTGCTTCGAGTGCGGACAGGTGCTGCCTGAGAGCCACCGGGCGCCGGCCGACGAGCCGTGGACAACCGGCATCTTCGGGTGCGCCGAAGACCCCGAGAGCTGTAAGTGACGTGGAATTTCCTTGTGGACAACCGGCATCTTCAAAATTCGTGGTAGTGTTGTGTTGCTGTGGTTGAGTTCAGGGTTTGTGGCTATTACACACATTGCACAACTCAGCAACTAGATGTTTGTTTCCATGGCATTGAAGTGTTACTGAAGTGTCACCGACAGAGGTTAGGTGTTTTAGTTTTAAATCCTTTAGCGGTCCTGCGTATTAAGCACACGCAGGTTTTTATTACGAAGCCCGTACGTCAAGTGAATCTCTCTCTAGTAAAGGAAAGAGGAACATCATGTGTGCTGGACAAGGATGGCCCATACACCTCCTATCCTCCTTTTTTTCATTAGGCTTTTAGTGATTTCCATTTTTTGCATGTGTTTGCTACAGGCTATTTTTCAGCACTAAAGGTGTTTCTTTCGAAATTTTAATTACAAATTATAACAATATTTATATGCTCATAGATCATTGTGAAATATTTCCACATTAGTTTAGTGAGCAGTTGCCTGTCAGAATTTTGGTGTTACCTCCTTTTTACGTGGTACCAGTTGAGACAGTTTTCAAACAGAGATGCTTTGCAAATCTGAATTTTCTTCCTCTCTGTCATTTTTTCATTAACAACCGTTAACTTAATCAAGGAACAAACCATGGTAGACTAAACATATAGTCAATTAATTCTTTCTCATGCCTATGAGAAAGGCATGGTTGATATTTTACATTGCACATATAACTCAGTTGTAATGCTGATTTATGTCTTATACTCCCTCCGTCCTGAAATACTTGTCCAAGGAATGGATGTATCTAGATGTATTTTAGTTCTAGATACATTCATTTGTATCCATTTCTACGACAAGTATTTTCGGACAGAGGGAGTACTACACATGTAACTCAAATTTATAATGTGGAGTTGATCTGAAGCGTGTCTGCCCTACATTTAGGAGTATTTTACCTAGACTAGAGGGGTAGAGGTTCATGACTGAACAGTCCAAATTGAGTACTTCTTAATTTTTTTATAGCTTGCTTAGGAGTACTTCTTTATTTTGAAATATTAATTGTTCACATACACTTTTTTGTATCATATTGCAAGCCTTTATGGTTTGCAAATTTGAAGTTCTGTTGTCTTTTTGCTCTTCTATTATCTTTGTAAAATTAGCCTGTGATGATGTGCTCATGTGGGAAGGGATTAGGCACTGGTCATTGTCTGAAAGAAATATAGAGTAGCAGTCGTAACGTCTGGCTTCGATTATCATGTTCTTAATGTTAAAGACGAACCTTCTTTTTTCCGTATTGGAAAAGTTCTTCAAAATGTAGGATGTGCTTGGTTTTGAGCCAAAGCTGGCCTTGCCAAAACATTGGCGTGCCCATGAGTTTTGGCTGTTGTTTGGTTGGACACCAAATATTTGGCTTGCCCAACGCAGCCGGCGTTTGCCCATGTAGTTCTCGCCAGTACGAGGGCGAGCCGTGGGGCGAATTCGTCCGCCAAAATATTGGCTGCCAGCCTGCTAGCATCCCCGTGTATTATGCTTCGGTCTTACGTGAGCCGGAAAATTAATTAGCTAGCTTGTATACGTACGCCTCCTCTGATCGTATCGATCAAGTCGGCTAGTACGTCTGTTTCACTCGGTCAAAAGCCTGTACATGCTGCTTCTCTGGACTTTTCTTTACTGTTCTTTTTTCTGAATGTTTGATCATCATGATTTATGGGCTCCTTATATAAAAATTTCAAGTTAAGACCTCAGATGCTGATATTTGGCATGTTAATTGGCTACAAATCAAACTGAGACCCAACCATTTTGCCAAAAAATTGGTGCGTGCTATGGCTACAATCCAAAGAACACTACCACACCAAAATTTTGGTCATGCCCTTGCTTTGGCTATGCCAAAATTTTGGCAGCGCAAGTTGGGGCACAAACCAAACAGCCCCGTACACACTTCTACAGCTGACTGTCGGTTATCATTTTAGCTCTTTTAGGCTCTTTGCAAAATCAACGTGCTGTGAGAATGTGCTCATATTGAAAAGAATTTGCAACTTCCATTGTTTCAAAGAAGCAAAAATTAGCAGTTGTGACGTTTACTTTTACTACAATGCTTTTGATCTAAGATGTATTTCTTCTTGATCTGTTTGAAAATTCTTGTACATGTACACTTTCCCACTATAAGTGTTAATTGTGATAAACTGTTGAGCACATAAATGACTGCGTCGTACATGGCCGAAACCTGAAAGCTTAATGGAATAGCTAATTCTTTTTTCTTTCTTGACTTTCATAGGTTGGATTTTTAAAAAATTCTTGTAGTGATGGATCTTGTAATATGCTCCGTTGTTCTTTATACCATTCTTCTGAACTTGAACACAGAGCAGCTGAATCTCTAATCACAAGAGGGACCATCTCCAGGTTTACTGAAGAGTTGCTGATATTAATCTAAGCACTAAAAGGACCACCATAAAGTTTGCGGATGTGTCTACTAATCATAATTGCTCTTAGTCTATTACCGACTTTCATTCATGGGGCCTTCTTATTCAAATTGTGTCATCATAGGCAGGGGCGGCGCTAGGGGTATTCTTGGGTCTTCATGTGAATACCCATGATTTTCACAAAACAGTGTTGATTTTGGCAAAAGAGTGACAATTTTCGAAAAACAACAATGATTTTGGCAAAATGAATACACATGAATACCCGGTTGCAAATTCCTGGAGCCGCCACTGATCATAGGGTTTGTGATGTTTGTACCTTTATGCTTCAGTCCGTGCAGTTTTCATATATATTACTGTTATATTCTGAGATACTTCTGAACCACTTACGTGTCTGATCTTCTTACTTTTTTAGGCTGGACTGGACTATTCTGCCCCTGTGTTTTGTTTGGACGAAATGTTCAGGCCCTTAGAGAAGATATCCCATGGACAACACCCTGCACTTGCCATGCTGTCTGTGTTGAAGGTGGCATTGCATTGGCAATCCTTACGGCTATATTCCATGGTGTTGACCCAGACACATCAGTCCTGATTGGTGAAGGCCTGGTGTTCGGTTGGTGGTTATGCTCTATATATACTGGTAATTTTCGTCAACAGCTTCAGAGGAGGTATCATCTCGAGGTACTTCTTTCTCTCTTCCACTGTTTTCTTTGTATGTGTCATGATTAATCGCATTCAGAAGAACGTCTACGAACAGTTGTATTTATTTCTACTATAAGAACTACACAATTGCATTCTCCATCTGAGATAGTTGTATCATGTATGCAGGCGTCCAGAAGCAAACTGCATGGTTAAAGTTATGTGTATTGGTCCTAACTAAAATAAAGTTCTGTAGTTTGGACGAGAGAGTTATGTCATCCAGCGAACTTCTGTCACTGTCATGAAATTTTTGCTTGGCATTGTCCACTGGCCGTAGCTGGTTATATCATTGAATTATCAGACCATTTCATCAACCCTGTATTGCTCATCATTGTGAGCATGGAGGGTCCTTGACCACCTTTTCACGTATATCTTTTTGTGGTCACTAATTCTAATCAGTTGTCACGTCTAGCATTTGATATGTGGGCTGGGCTTTTAGTTTCATGCATCAGTATCACGGGCCTTTCGCTAACCATCACATATTGTTCTGCTTCCACCAGAACTCTCCATGCTATCCTAGCATAGTCCACTGCTGCTTCCACTTGTGCGCGAACTGTCAGGAGCATCGTGAAAGGAAAGGCCGCCTTGCAGAAAGCAGTGCTGTTCCAATGACCGTTATCAACCCACCGCCGCTGCAAGAGATGAGCATGGCCGAGAACAACGCTCCCACATCCGAGAATGAAGCGTCAAAGGCCGAGCATGATGATGTGGAGATCATACCTCTCTAGGAAAGACAGCATGAGAACTGAAACTGACATGGGGTCGGCTCGCCCTTTTAGTGACTACCATATACTCCCTCCGTTCCTAAATATAAGTCTTTTTAGAGATTTCACTACAAACTACATACGGATGTATGTAGACATATTTTAGAGTGTAGATTCACTCATTTTGCTCCGTATGTAGTCTATAATGTAATCTCTAGAAAGACTTATATTTAGGAACGGAGGGAGTATATCGTTAAATGACTGTCATCTGGCAGGTACCGTATGAAACATTGGGCTGATCCAGATTTTAGTTTATGACCATTACTACCTATGGCTATGATAGAATGTTGCCCGTGGGCAACATAATATATGTGTGGATATATTTACATTTGTGAGCGGTATGTCCTATGTCCTATCCACGTTATGCATTGCATGTGTTCCCGACTTCTCTTTTATGAGAGTTAAGGCCTCCTTTGGTTCAGAGGATAGGACTAATCTTTCATGAAAGTTAAGGCCTCCTTTGGTTCAGAGGATAGGAATATCTTAGGAATAGGAAAGAGATGTCATACATCTCAGTTTCTATAGGGAAAAGGGTGCTATTCGATTCGTAGGATATAAATTTTTCCATAAGGTTTGAGCTAATTTCCTTCAGTTTTGCTAAAGCACGTCTAGATGTGGCCTAAGTATTGCACATTTAAGTTCCATGTCATTGATTTTACATGAAGATTTGTGTAGACATGTTCTTTTGTAATTTTCTTTTTTTTTTAGTTTGATTGAGTCTGTTAGATGTGCAATAACTAAACATACCCAATTTTCTTTTTCTTTGAAATGTGAAGGATAGAGACAAATCCTACAAAGGAAATCCCTTCTTACGAACCAAAGAGCTCTCAGAAAAAATTTCCTATAGGAATCCTACTACAAAATTCCTACAAATGGAGGCCTAAGTACAATCCTATTATTTGTATATGTTAGAGTTGTGTCGAATATTGTGTACAAGGTAGGTTACAGTTGGACTTGTAGTTGTATCGTGTTTACATAGGATGTGGAGTCGTGTCCTAGTAGGACACTTGTATCCTAGGCCTCTCATATATAGCGGGGGTAGACACACGATGTAACCTATGCCAATATAATAGCACAGGCGCGTAAGGGGGAGCCAGCGGCGTGTGCCGGCGCCCGGGTGGCTGGTGTGCGGTATTGTGACGGTGTCATGGGGAGGAGCGCCCATAGTCAGGCCCTGGGGATGTAGCCATATCTGTGAACCTCGTTAACAAATCTTGGTGTCGTGCTCGTGTGATTGGTTGGTCCTCGGATGATCGACGGTATGCCTCGGATTTATTCTAACAAGTGGTATCATAAGCTAGGTTGTTCAGAGGCCGTGAATTGTTGATTCGGAGGAAGGTACGTGTGCGACGGCTCGACGTGCGGCTATCTTGGATTGATCGGGCGAGCGTAGAGGCAGCAGTGGCGACGCGTCGCGCAAGGCGGGCAGGCAGGCAGCAGGTCGATCGATCTATCGACAGGCGCTGGCTGCGGAGGCCAAAGGCGAGTGCTGGGCACCGGCCCAGCTGGCAGAAGCCGCAAGGCTGCAGTCGGCGAGACACGGACCAAGCGGCGGATCGTGCTAGATCCGGTTGCGTACAGCTGCAGGCAAGAACAATCAGAACCGGATTTGGTTTGGACAAAAAGAGGACTGAGTCCTCACGTGACACGATGAGAAGTGAAACAGATCGATTAAGCGGAAGACAAGATCCATCGTTCTATTCCATCGGGTAGCAAGAGGTTTTGGCAAAGCAAAGCTTAGCATTGGAATTTTGTGCCAGGGAGCGCTACACACGTGAAGACCAGAAAGTTTTTTTGGTTGGAATTTGCTAGTAGTACAACCTCGTGTACTTGAGCATTGTGTGAGAAGGGAGCTCGGATAATTTTTCGCAGGGCAGCCATACAAAGAACCATGGCGCCAACGGGTACCATGTTTGAGGTGGAGAAGTTCAAGGAACTAAAAACCTTGGGTTATGACAGACAAGGGTGAAAGATTTGTTGGCACAATGAGGATGCTTGAAGGCGTTGCAGGAAGTCATGTCAGCTAAGATGGAATTATCAGGTGATGGATGGAAATTCACGGAAGACGAATTGGGAGCCTCGAGCGTGTCATACAGTCGAATGAGTTCGGCTGGGTTGGACTAGACAGTCTGACGAATCGACGCAAGTCGGTTGGTACAGAAGACGGTGGTGGGATTGGCGAAGACGACATAGGAGCGTGATGCTGATGGTGACCGACTTCTGGGCGTGGAAACACGTGGCGCAGGCCCCGAGGGCTTGTGTGGCTTCGACAAGACTATGGCGCGGGATTGATTCAAGGTGGTGTATACACGGAGCTTGAAGTTGATGGGGCGCAGGGGTGGACTGATCATCTACCATGGAGTCATGTTGAAGGTGGAGCTGGATTGAGGGGCTACGGCGTAAGTCGACAGAGAGTCGGAGCCTATTCAGCTGGGAAAAGCGAGGGACACGCAGTTCGGACTGGAGCCCAGTGGTCCGATGAAAGCGTGAAACTTGTCATCGGTCGGTGATGATCGGTGGTACTCTGCAATGGGGGTTGAGTGGTGTGGTTATGCGACCTTTGAGACTCGACCGGGACAGCGGAGTCTCGACGCGGTAATAGCGGCGAGGCGTGCGGCATGCACGGGACATGGAGACGGGCCAGGGCTCTGGTGGTCATAAATGTGGTGAGACAACTGCGAATTTGACTTGGGATGACTACAAGCAATGGTGAAATTCCTTCATGTTTCAGACAGGCGGTCAAAAAAGGAGCAGTGATGTTGAGTTCAGGTAGCTCTTATGTGTGATACCCAATATGTGAGTTGTTCATTTTCACGCAGGTCAGTGATCAGTGTGTGATGGTATTGGACGGATACTCTGGAAGTTGGGAGCACAAGCTAGAGTAACAAGGAACTTAATTTTGCTCGAGTGTTGACCGTGGTCAAGAAAAGAAGGGACTACAAGTTGCAGGTGGAGTCACATGGAGTCTTTGAAGTAGCAGCAGTGCTCATGGGATAAGCTCAAGTCCAATGTACATCGAAGTTTGACGCATTGACGAATTCAAGGTGGTGGAGAATATTCGCCAAGGTGGAGTTTGTTAGAGTTGTGTCGAATATTGTGTACAAGGTAGGTTCTGATTGGACTTGTAGTTGTATCGTGTTTACATAGGATGTGGAGTCGTGTCCTAGTAGGACACTTGTATCCTAGGCCTCTCATATATAGCGGGGGTAGACACACGATGTAACCTATGCCAATATAATAGCACAGGCGCGTAAGGGGGAGCCGGCGGCGTGTGCCGGCGCCCGGGTGGCCGGTGTGCGGTATTGTGACGGTGTCATGGGGAGGAGCGCCCATAGTCAGACCCGGGGATGTAACCATATCGGTGAACCTCGTTAACAAATCTTGATGTCGTGCTCGTGTGATTGCTTGGTCCTCGGATGATCGACGGTATGCCTCGGATTTATTCTAACAGTATATTCTAAGATCTGTCTACCTAATAATTGCACATCTAACTTGCTCAATCAAGTGTAAAAAGGGAAAAGAAAAAGAACGAAAAATATCCGCAAGAATCACCAGGTAAAATCAATGACACGGGACTTAGATGTGCAATACTTAGGGAACTGATACAATCTTAGATGACTTTGCTTGTCTTGGTCGACACGACCCCCTCATTACCAGCGAGCAGCAAGTACTTGTCCTTTCTCGTCAGCGACGTCGGCCTGAACCCGAGAGCGCCGGCCAGCACGCCCTGCACCTGGTTCGCGACCTCGATGCTGCCACGCGGGTTGTCCGTGCGCACGGGCTCCAGGAAGTGGACGGAGTACTCCGGCCGTGGGTTCATCGGGAAAAAGACCGAGTCGAAGCACTTGGCGCCCGGCGACGTCGACGTGCCGTAGAACATGGTGGAGCGCTCGTCCACCGCCACGGGGCTCACCTCGTCGGCGAGCTCGGCGAACAGCGGGCTGAACCTGAGCAGGTACGGCTCACGGCACGTCGTGCCCTCGGGGCACACCACCACGTCGCCCCGCTCCAGCAGCGACGACATGCGGCGCCGGTCCTCGTCGCGGCCGCGGATGAGGCGCAGCAGCGGGATCGGCGAGAGCAGCTCCGACAGGGGCTCAGGCTGTACGTCACGGCGAACACGGGCTTCCCGAGCGCGCTCGAGATGGCGATCGGGTCGAGGAGCGTGCGGTGGTTACACGCGAGAGCCGCCGCCGAGCGCCGCTCTCGCCGTTCAGCGGTGGCGGGAGGGCGCCGGTGACGCGCACCAAGACGCCGGCGAAGCGGCGGCTGGGCCTATCAGGCGCCGTGGGAGGAAAGTGTAGATGGCGATACGGACGACGGAGAGCACGACGGCGAAGGGGAAGTAGACGTACATGGCGAGCGCGGCCACCGGTGTCGGCGTGAACGCCAGCCGGCCGTCGTGGAAGATCATGGGCTTCGGGTAATGGTACGTAGTGTTCTCCTCGGCTCTCTTGAGCGCAGCCCTAAGCCTCTCCGCGTACGTCTCCCCGTCGTCGTTACACCGGCGAAGTATTCGTAGCCCGCCTTGACCTCCCTGCCGATCACCGCGTCGAAACCCGCGTAATCCTTCAAGAACGCCTCCACCATCACCGTCGGGAACGACCTGCTCACCGCCGCCGCCTTCACCTCACTCGTCGTCGCCTCCCTCGCCTCCTCCAGCGCCTCCACGTGCGCCGCCTCCTTGGAGAAGTACTTGGGCAGCACGGCCCTGCCGATCCTCGCCGCCTCGTCGCGCCGCAGCCCGCAGAAGCTGACCATGACCATGGCCTCTACACACATCGCGTGCGTCATGAGGTGCAGGAACGGGTAGAGCGCGAGCAGCGAAAATATAAAATAGAACATCTGCACCCCGGCCCTCTTATCTGGGCCGTCCATATATATTGGGATATGCGTCAGCCTTTACGTAAGATGGCCAGGCCACGGTTACATTGGATGGGTTAGTAGTACCCGTCGCCCGTGATATGCGTACTTCATAGCCTAGGGTACTGTTCAGCTGCAAAAAAGTTCAGACAACTATCGGACACGGGGGGAGGCGGCCCGTGACAAAGGTCTATCTGCGCCCCCACTCGTACCTCCAGGAGGATGCTAGGCGAAGGGGGAGGGGGATCCAAGGAAGACAGAGCATGAACTGAAGCCAAATCCTTGCGGGAGGCAGGAGTGGCTGGTGAAAGAGGAGTCGCCGGGCGCAGAATAGCGATTAAGTGCATGTATTACCGTGTCAGAATTCTGTCACGGTTCCTGTTCTCGTAGGGTAACAGCTCCACGGAAGCCTCTGTATTTTTTGTCTTCTACCCGCCCCTTGCATCCCGACGCGGACCCGTGATCGTGAGTGCGACTAGTCTCTCACCCTACACAGCGCCCTGCTCGGTTTCCTGACTCCTTCCTCTAATGGATTTGGTGCAAGGAGGCGATTCAATGGCGCCGGCGCTCGCCGCACCTGGAACCTCCCCGGCGGCCAGCTGTAGGTACATATCAAGTCCGCATACTGGTGTACTATCCGCTCGTCCTGGATGCGTCTCTATCGATTTCTTAAGATTCCCCAAGTGAGTTTATGAATCCCCTTTCCTTCTCGATTCCGTGCCGGAGCACAGATCCAACCCAGCCGCCGGCGAACCGGCCTCCCCAGCCAGGCAAATCGATGGAGGGTGCACGGATACGGATCTATCGTGGCATCCAGCCATCCAGGATGTTGCGGCGCGAGATGACATGGTGCAGTTCCGTTCAATGGCTGGCGGCGCGAGATGACATGGGCGGCGGTGCCCGCCGCGGCCCGGCACTGGTCGTCCCCGGCGGACAGCCTCCCGTCCCGGCGACTCCTCTTTCACCGGCCACTCCTGCCTTCCGCAAGGATTTGGCTTCAGTTCATGCTCTGTCTTCCTTGGATCCCCCTCCCCCTTCGCCTAGCATCCTCCTGGAGGTACGAGTGGGGGCGCAGATAGACCTTTGTCACGGGCCGCCTCCCCCCGTGTCCGATAGTTGTCTAAACTTTTCTGCAGCTGAACAGTACCCTAGGCTATGAAGTACGCATATCACGGGCGACGGGTACTACTAACCCATCCAATGTAACCGTGGCCTGGCCATCTTACGTAAAGGCTGACGCATATCCCAATGTATATGGACGGCCCAGATAAGAGGGCCGGGGTGCAGATGTTCTATTTTATATTTTCGCAGGAGGAGGCCCCGGGCGAAGCTGCCGGCCTCAACGGCGACGAGGAAGAAAGGCGGGAACAGCGTCGCGGCCGACGGCAGTGAAGACTTGAGGAGCAGCGCGTCGACTTCGAGCACCACGGTCTTGGTGCCGTTTCCGAGCAGGCACGCGGGCGGCGCCACCGCCGGTGCTGCCGTCGTCGTCGGCGCGGTCCGGCTCAACCGGAGGAGACCGGTGACGAGATTGCTCTTGACGACACGGTCTCCGGTTGACATCGCCACGGCCATGCGCGCCCGCGCACGTACCGTGATTTCGCCTCAGGATTTGTCGATCTTTTCAGCGGTGCCTTGGAAACTCCTGTTCCACGAAGAGTGCAGATGCATTTATATCTGCTATACTAGTACGTGCTTGCCTATTGTATTACACTTCAAATTTTAATCGCGTTCGGGAAGAACCAGGAATTGGAGTCCTGTTCAGTCGCTGTCCCGCGGGGCTATTGTATGGACCGGTAAACGTATGGCCCACCAAGCCAACTTGAGGGGTTCAAGGCCCAGCAGTCTTTGACTCTTTCTTCAGGTCTGATGATCTCCGCAGTTTGGGCCTTCCTTTCCTTTTGTTGGAAGCGGCCCTTCACTGCGAACAACATCTTATGACAACTTCACCACGCGACCCATTTTGTCCGTCTCCGTTCGTTTGGGGTAAAAGGAAAAAATGAGGGGGCCCAGCACGCGACTGCCCGGACCCATCTTGTCCGTTTTGTGTCCGGACCGACCCATTTCGAGCGCAAACTTGCGCCAGGTTTGGGTCGCGGCGACAAGCAACGGACGCTGCTTCGTCATGGGCGGGGCAGCGTGGCGGCGCCCCTTCACCATCGCCTCTAGGCCCGCCGGCGAGCGCGGCCGGTAGTACCTCAGCTCCGATGTGTATCGGCGCTACTGGGAGACGAGGACGCCGGTCCCGTGGAGCGGCGTCCACCTCCCCAACAACTGGCACTTCAGCACCGACCGGGTCCCATCCCGCCGGTGCCGACGAGCGGCCGTGCGCACCACGATGAGATCGAGCGCCGCCGCCGCCTCCTTCCTGACGACCTCTACTTCAACGATAGGTACGCCCCCGATTCCGGCCTCTAGGACACCTGGCTACAGGACGAGCACGACACGTCGTGCGCGTCCTACTTTGCCGGCACGGTGTCGGGGCCGCGGCGGCCACATCGGGAGGTGCGCGGCCTCACGCCCATGTCGTCGCCTTTCCCGTCTCCGTCACAACCTCCACCCCATCGCATGACAGCGGAGGAGGAGGCCCGACTCATGCAGCGTGTCATGGAGGACTCCATGAACACGCATGATGAGCGCCAATGGCCGGGCCTCGAGGAGACGATGGCCCTCTCTGCGGCCGGCGACGTCGCCATCCCCTAGCTGGACTGGTGGCGGCGGAGGAGCCGATGCAGGACGCGCCGGTGGTCGCGTTCCACCCGGATCTGGTGGGCCAGCACTGGAGCTGGTCGTGCACGGCTCCAAAGATGGCCGACACCGTGGGGGCATGAACTGGTGCCCCCACGCCACCGCGGTCACCGGAGCGGGAGGCCTCGCCACGGGAGGAGGTGGTGCAGGCACCTCCGGCCTTCCAGGCCGCCCCCGTGTACCACGCGCCGTCGTCCCACCTCTGGACAACGCCGGCCTACGTCGACCTCGTCAGCGACGACGACAACACCGGTGGCCACTGAAGACGGCGAGGGCCACGGCGACGACGGCCGCGGCAGGAGCGCGCGGGCGGCGTTTTTTATTTTTTTAATGCTAATTATGGCACTGGGCCGTTAAGTGAACTGCTAAACTGGACCGTTTTGTGGCCGTGACCCCTAACTATGTTTTATGTTTTTATAACTGCACTTATTTACTTTTTTTAGTCATTTTATTTACATTTTTCTGTTTTTTAATCATGTCCAACGCGGACGTGATTTGGGGTGTGACCATGCGGTGGGCGCACGCGCGACCCAACGGACAAGACCGGACACGGGTGAACCCATCGCCGCCCCAAAGGAACAAAATCCGGCCAAACCGGGGTCGTGCGGTGGAGTTGGCCTTACTTTCTCAAAACAAAACAAACAACGAAAATCACTAGCTAAAAGTTAGCCCTTGCAAAGATCACTCCCATCTTCTAGGCTGACAAGTGACGCATTGCATGTGCCCCACTTATCACAACCTACGAGTTTTCTTTTTCTTTAGTAGATTTGTTTATTCAAAACATTTGATCTCTTGAACCGTGGTCCAAATCCCAAACCATTTTCACCATTAGATTTATCGGGTCAGGACTTCGAAACTAGAACGCATGTAAACAGATTTTGGTGAACTTTTTCATAAAAAAACAAAAATCAATAAAAAACTAAAGTAAATGAATACAAAAAAAAACCGAATAAACCGGCCACGAAATAAACGAGTACTAAAAAATGAAGAAAAATATCCAAAGCCCAAAAGCATGGTAGTAGGGTTCACTTTTTTTTCCCTTTTCAAGAAACACAACTGTTCTTCTCATGCAAGCATAAATTTTTCAGTTAGCACACTTCTCATGGAAGCAAGTATGTGCTTCCACAAGAAGCAAATATGTGTTTCTTGTGGAAGCACATATTTCCTCCTTAGAAGCACACTTTTCACGGAAACAAGTCTATGCTTCCACAAGAAGCAAATGTATGCTTCTCGTGAAAGCACATTTTTTTTCTTGACCCGTGCTTCTCGCAAAGGCAAATTTGTGCTTCCATGAGAAGCAAATTTTCTTTTCTTTATGAGAAACACAGTGCAAATCTGTGGTTCTACGGGAAGCACATATTGTTTTTCCTTTTTCAAGAAGCACATTTGTGATTTGGAAAAATAATCTTCAAAACCTAGGAAAAACGAGGCGAAAATAAAAAAACCCGAAAAAAAAAACATTGAAATCTCGAAAATGAATACAGAAGATAAAAAACCAAAATCTAGAGGAAGCGCTAGCACACACGCACGTGGTGGTGATACGTCTCCATCGTATCTACTTTTTCAAACACTTCTGCTCTTCTTTTTCCCTCTAATTTTCATGATTTGAGTGAAACTAACCCGAGCTGATGTTGTTTTCAGCGGAACTACCTTGGTGTTTTTTGTGCAGAAGTAAAAAATTCTAGAAATTTAATGAAAATTTACAGAGAATTATTTTGAAACAATTGAAAAATACTGGAACCAGAATCCACCAGAGAAAGGCTAGGGGGTGGCCACATGGGTTGGTGGCGCGACCACCCCCCAGGCCGCACCACCTAGGCATGTGGGCCCCTTGGACATTCTCCGACCTAATTCCAATGCTATATATTAACTACCTTTGAGAAAAAATGAAATAAAAAGTGTCATTGTGTTTTACGATATGGAGTCGCTGTCACCTCCTATTCTTCGTCGGAAGCCCATCTATAAACCGTTCGTGGCTCCAGAGAGAGGGATTTGTCGCCGTCGTCATCACCAACCCGTCTTCATCACAATTCCATGATGCTCACAATCATATGTCAGTAATCTCTTGTATGCATACGGGAGGTAGATGGAGATGGATGAGATTTCATATATAATCGTGTCAATATGTTAGGATTGATCCCTAGTATCCACTATGTTCTGAGATTGATGTTGCTATGATTTTTCTATGCTTAATGTTTGTCACTAGGACTCGAGTGTCATGATTTCAGATCTGAACATGTTGCTTTTATGGATATATTTACGTTCTTGATTGTAGTTGTATGCATCTGTTATTGTTCTAAACCTTAGAAGCCCAAGGTGACCATGACTTGGGATATCAATGGGGATGATTTTAACTTGAAGAGTTCGTATATTCACTGTGTATTAATGCTTTGTTCCGGTTCTCTAGTAAAATAAGCGTCTTAATTACCCTTAGTTTTCATTAGGACCCGCTGTCACGGGAGGGTAGGACAAAAAATGTTATGCAAATTCTTACCGCAAGCACGTATGACTATATACGGAATACATGCCTATATATGATTGATGAATTAAACCTATTGTGCATCGCTCTAGGTTTTGAAAGTTAAATATAAAATCTCATCTGAATATCCATCGCTACTCCATGCCTAAGCTTTGATACTATTGCCTTTGCTCAAGATAGTATTGCTCTGCCCTCTACAAATTTGCTGCTACTTCGGTTACTGTCGTGGTTCTAAGACTGACAGTAGAATGGGGGGTAGGTATGGAGAGGCAAGATCCTAGCTATGGAGCAGTTGTACAGACAAGGGGTTTACGAGTTCAGGCCCTTCTCGGAGGAAGTAACAGCCCTACGTCTCGGAGCCCGAAGGCGGTCGACTGGATTATGTGTGTATAAGTTACAGGGGTGCGAACCCTTTACACTGGGGAGCGGTGTGGCTTATATAGTGTCTGCCAGACCCCTCCGGCCCTCAGTTATGTAGGGTTTAAAGTACATAAAGGATTGGCGTTACTGGTAACGTCCTACATAAAGTGTCATCATGGCCATAAAGACTACTTAATTACAGACTGTTTGAATACAGAGTGGCTCTTGATCTCCTGGTGGTCGAGTGAGTCTTCATGGTCGAGTGTCTTCGAGTCCATCGAGTGGAATCCCTCTTGGTCGACTGGAAGGCAGCTTCTTCTAAAGATGTCCTTGAGGAGGGTACTTTGGACAGGTCCATGACCCTACCCTAGGTATATAACTTCATCATTAGCCCCCGAATGGATCGAGGTTTGAGTGAGGAAGGAGTTGATAATCTTTCCGACCTGTTTTTGTGTTCTGAGCATGTCTCATCCTGGATCAATGACCTTTTTTAATGATGGTAGCAACTTTTCTTTCAGTTGCCTTGATCCATTCTTTTCTTCTGTCGAGTGAACTTTTGAACTTGGTGAACTTCCGAGTGACGGATCGTAGGAAATCTACCGTCTGACAGGTTGATCTGCTGTTAGCGGATTTTGTGGGATCCGAATTTTGGGAAGCGCGCGAAGCGGGGCGGACCGCGGTACTCGGATGGGATAAGGCGTAGACGGCTCAATTTCCGCGCCGCCTTTTTCGTCACGTATCACACGTGCACGACTGTTTTGGGATTTGATAGGACCGCCCGGGACTACTTGTCAGCCACTCGGAAGCGTCCCTATATAAGGCACCGGGCGAGGGTTTTTGAACAGTGCCTCCCCATTCTCCTCTCTGCCCTCTTCATCTCCGCCTGCTGCGCCTGCTTTCGCCTCTGCCCATCCACTCCTCGCGTGCTTCGCCGGCGACAATGGTGAAGGAGAAGACGGCGGCCTTGGAGCGCGCGATGAAGGCGACGGCGACGGCGAAAGCGAAGGAAAGAGCGACCAGTCGGGGTGGATCTTCGTTGAGGTCCCGCCTGCCGCAAGGTTGGGTCCAAGGGGATTGGATCCGCTCGACCATCACCGAGGCGGATCTCAACGACCTGGCCAATGAGGGACTGATCCCTCATGGGTCAGAAAGGCTTCCGGGGACCGAGTGGCATCCGCAGCCGCTGGAGGGTGAGTGCGTTCTCCTAGCCACTCATGTAGATCGTGGATTCTCTCGGCCACCAAGTCTTTTATTCCGAGGGTTTCTGAACTTCTTTGGGGCGCAACTCCACCATTTCACTCCCAATTCCATTGCCTATCTTGCTGCTTTCGTGTCCATGTGCGAAAACTTCCTGGGTTGTCGACCGCACTGGGGTCTCTTTAAGCACATATTCACCTGTCGCTCCCAGATGGTGAAAAAGGCGAGTCCGGATGATGAGAGGACCAAGGTTATCCAGATGTGCGGGGGTCTCGGGATCCAGATGAGGAGTAAGAGTGCTTTTCCGGCCATGACCCTTCCTGAGTCGGTTAGAGGGTGGCAGTCGACCTGGTTCTACTGCCAGGACGAGTCGACGCCGGGGCAGTCAACTGGTCTACCTCCATTCTCCATGGACCGAGTGAACAAACCCTCTTCTCTGAAGGTGCTCCATGAGGAGAAGGCTCGGGTAAAAATGTTGATGGAGCGCGTGGTCCAGCTCGTTCGGGACGGAGTGACGGGTATGGACCTTCTGGAGGTCTTCCTTCGACGGCGCATCCAACCACTTCAGTACCGAGGCCACCCGATGTGGCTGTACTGTGGTACCGAAGACACCACTCGGGTCCATCCGGAAGCGGTCAGCGACGCCACACTGGAGAGGTGGATGGCCGCCATCACAGGGAATAAGGACAACCCTCGAGGAGCTAGGAGGATCCCACCACTCGACCATACCTACACTTCGGACACGGTATGACCACTTATCCCCGATTGTAATCTTGCTTTATTCATTCTGCTTTACTGCAAATTGGTCGATTGACCTTTATCTTGTTTTGTTGTCTGTCAGGCCACCACTGAGTTGTACTTGATGCCTAATGGAGCGCAAGCGCCGACTGAGGAGGAGGAAGGAAGTGGGGGCGAAAGACCGGAGGAGTGGGATTCGGATGCTGATGACGATGATGAGGATGATGACTCTGGCGAGGAGGAAGAGGAGGAGGAGGAGGAGGAAGTTGCACCTCCTCGCTCGGAAAGACGCTCGAAGCTTGTCCATGATCCCGCGGCCGAGCGTGGTAAGGGGTCGCGACCGTCGCGCAGTCGACCAAGCGTCCTCGGACGACTTCTCCGGCGCCGACTGAGAAAGATCCGAAGCAATCTCGAGTGGCGCCGTCGAAGCCGGCGAAGGTCTTGCCAAAGATGAAGATGGTGATCCCCACTATCTCAGGGTAATGGTGTAACTTGAGTTTTTCCTGTTTCACATGAACTTATTCTTGGTCGACTCATGAGCTAATTGACTGACTTCTGGAACTGTAGTGCTGCTACTTCTGATACCTCGGCCAGGGCTGAAGATCACAAGATGGAAGATGCTGTCACTTCAAAACCTGGTATGACTCTTGTAGTTCCGTCTTCAGTCGATTGGCTCCTTGTCTCTAATTTTGATTCTTTTCTGCAGCTTCATCTAACGTCGTTATTGACCTTCCTGACGACGACGACGAGGAACCACTGAGGCGGAGGAGGAACAGAAAGCGCTTCTTTGGTAAGGCGACTCGGGGCGATGCCAGCACCGAGGCGTTGGTCGTGGAGGAGACAACGTCACTTGGCCTACCGTATCCTTTGCGGTGCCATTGACGAGTGCTCTCCTTCGCCGTCGAAAGTGCTGCTCAGCCTTCACTTTTCTTGACCCACCACGTCCCGAGGACCAAGTCGGTCTTTGCTAAAGAAGCAATCGCCAGCAGGGGTCATGGTGGAGCAAGTGAAGGCAATCCGAGACGCCACCAGCAGCTTATGGCGCCATTCAGCTCTTGAGTAATGTTGGTCGATCGGTCACCGCTGCTACATTAGGGATATGATATCTAAAATCCTTCTTTACAAAAACCCTAATATCGCCGTTACACCCACCGGGTGCATCGATTGAAATTCGGATTAGTGGGGGCACGCTGAGTGCACCCACTGGGTGTAGTCCCCAAGGCTATGGTGGATGCTGGCGATCGACCATAGTCTTTATGTCTTGAGCTTTTTCTTTACTCGATCGGTCGAATGGATTCATAGACCGTGGGGGCACGCTGAGTGCACCCAGGTGGTAGTCCCGAGGCGTGGTCGATCACCGCGATCGACTACGATCTGAAGAACACCTCCCGTTTTTTTTTGTTGTTTGTTGGTCGACTGATCCACTCTAACTGATAGAACTAGTGGGGGCACGCTGAGTGCACCCACTGGGTGTAGTCCCTGAGACTATGGTTGAATATTTATATTTGGCTGTAGTCTTAGAAACGCTATGATTTTTCCTTAGTCACTCGGAAGTGAACTGTCTTTGACATCTGTCGATTGGTTCTTCGCAGAAATCTTGCGAGCTTGCAACTCGTTACACTGAGTTGGAGGACAAGCAAATCCAGCTCGAGCTTGATCTGAAATTGGTCCAGGAGAACTTCACGAAGGCGAAGGAGGAAGCAAAAGGTATGTTTGGTGAGAACCTCGACGACTACTTTTGCCTCTCGTCCGTTTCAGAGTCTGATTTCACTGTGACTTTGCAGACAAACTGAGGGATGCTCTGAAGAAGAAAGACCTTGATTTGGCTGAGATGCAGAAAGCGGCTTTAGAGAAGACCAAGCTCGCGGATGAGAAGCTAGCTTCAATCACCAAGCTTGAAGAGGAAAACACCAATCTGAAAGCTGCTCTTGATGCGGCCAATAAGGAGGTCAGTCGACTGAAGAGTGACAAGATTGCCCTGAGTGATAAGGCCAGTGAGTTGGTGGGAAAGAAGAACGATCTGGAGGCTTATCTGGGAGGACTCGCCAAGAAGCTATTCCTCATGCTTGAAGGTAATCTTTTGTATCAAATAAACATTTTAATTATGATTTCTCCATTAAACTGCAGTCTTGATTCTGGGGTTGTGTTTGCAGAGTTCTGCCAGAACTTTGAAGAGGAGACTGGTCGATTGGAAATAAACCTGGATCCCATCAACTCTCCTGTGAAAGATGAAGTCGCCATGAATGTGCTCCGTCTTGAATCTCGCGTTGCTGCTGCTGTCGACTATCTCACAAGGCTGAAGGTCGCAACTTCCCGCATCGACACAACACTCTGGCCAAGAGAGACGCTTCAGAACGACCTCGAGTCTCTGATGACTTGACTGAACGAGGTTCCAAGTCGAGTGCAAGAATGGAAGAAGTCTTCTGCCAGGTGCGGCGCGGATGTTGCTCTGTCTCTGGCCCGTGTTCACTACAAGGAGGCGCGAGAGGACAAGCTGGCAGCCCTTAGGGTGGCTAATACCAAGAAGCATGATTTCCGAACTTTCATGGAGACCTTCATCGCTGCTGCCACTCGGATTGCAGGTGGAATCGACCTGGACGAATTCGTTCGCCTTCGACCCTCCGCAGAGGGTAAAAACTTCTGAGCTTGATACTTTAAATTTGCCTCGGTATGCCGAGTGATTTTTGTAACCGATAAACCTTAACGGGCTTAGCGCCCGAGCACTTTCTGTTCCGTTAGATGTTATCTGAACTTGGATTCGACGCTGAATATGTTTGCATTTGGTTTGAGGTGTCTTTTGTAGGCTAGGGCGAAGCGCTTATTGCAATCGACTTGTTCCCCAACACACTTAGGCGAGCACTGGGCTGCAGCTAAGACTCCGAGTGGGAGGTCTGCTCCTCACTCGGTAGGATTTTCAAAAACTTAGGTGAGCACTGGGCTGCAGCTAAGCCCCCGAGTGGGAGGTCTGCTCTCCACTCGGTAGGATTTTAAAAACTTAGGCGAGTGCTGGGCTGCAGCTAAGCCCCCGAGTAGGAGGTCTGCTCTCCACTCGGTAGGATTTTCAAAAACTTAGGCGAGCACTGGGCTGCAGCTAAGTCCCCGAGTGGGAGGTCTGTTCTCCACTCGGTAGGATTTTCAAAAACTTAGCCGAGCACTGGGCTGCAGCTAAGCCCCCGAGTGGGAGGTCTGCTCTCCACTCGGTAGGATTTTCAAAAACTTAGGCGAGCACTGGGCTGCAGCTAAGCCCTCGAGTGGGAGGTCTGCTCTCCACTCGGGAGGATTTTCAAAAACTTAGGCGAGCGCTGGGCTGCAGCTAAGCCCCCGAGTGGGAGGTCTGCTCTCCACTCGGTAGGATTTTCAAAAACTTAGGCGAGCGCTGGGCTGCAGCTAAGCCTCCGAGTGGGAGGTCTGCTCTCCACTCGGTAGGATTTTTGCGGTGTGCCTCTGAAGAAGAAGGCATCAATCAACCTGTACCTCGTCTTCCTTGCGGAGCACACATTATACTTGTGGCGTAGCTCGGAAGGAGGAGTAGCAGTCGACCTGTGCCTCGTCCTCCTTGCGGAGAACACATTGTACTTGTGGCGTAGCTCGGAAGAGGAGGGTAGCAGTCGACCTGCACCTCGTCTACCTTGCAGAGCGCATGTTATACTTGTGGCGTAGCTCGGAAGAGGAGGGTAGCAGTCGACCTGCACCTCGTCTACCTTGCAGAGTGCACGTTGTATTTGTGGCGTAGCTCGAAAGAGGAGAGTAACAGTCGACCTGCACCTCATCTACCTTGCAGAGCGCATGTTATACTTGTACTTAGGCGAGCGCTATGCTGCAGCTAAGCCCCCGAGTGGGAGGCTGGCTCACCACTCGGTAGGATTTTATTGAAACTTAGGCGAGTACTTGGACTGCAGCTAAGCCTCTGAGTGGGAGGCTGGCTCACCACTCGGTAGGATTTTATTGAAACTTAGGCGAGTACTTGGACTGCAGCTAAGCCCCCCGAGTGGGAGGCTGGATCACCACTCGGCAGGATTTTATTGAAACTTAGGCGAGTACTTGGACTGCAGCTAAGCCCCCGAGTGGGAGGCTGGCTCACCACTCGGCAGGATTTTATTAAAACTTAGGCGAAACGGATTCGCAGCTAAGCCCCCGAGTGGGAGGCTGGCTCACCACTCGGCAAGGATTTTTTTTACAAACTTAGGCGAAACGGATTCGCAGCTAAGCCACCCACTGGGGTGAAATTTTATTGAGCGAACAAAAAGTGACAACAATCACTGGGAAAATTATAACACTATTGTCTTTTGAAAAATGAATTACAGTAGTGTTTTTATTACATTTCTGAGCGACTACTTAAGTGTAAAAGGGGCGGAGCAGCTCCGCGTTCCAAGCTCGGGGCTCGTCGATCTTGTGCTCGACGTTGTAAAGACGGTACGCTCCATTGTGGAGAACCTTGGTGACGATGAAGGGACCCTCCCAAGAAGGAGCGAGCTTGTGTGGTTTCTGCTGATCCACTCGGAGAACCAAGTCTCCTTCCTGGAAGGCTCGACTCGTCACGTTTTTGGCATGGAAGCGACGCAAGTCTTCTTTGGTAAATGGTCGATCGGATCGAGCCATCTCCTTTCTTCCTCTAGAAGGTCGTTGCATCCTGCCATGCTTGCTCGCTTCACTTCGTGTAGAGCTCGACTCGAGGCGTTGTGAAGCAGGTCACTCGGCAAGACCGCTTCAGCTCCGTAGACCAAGAAGAACAGAGTTCTCCCAGTCGACCGGTTAGGCGTGGTTCTTAACCCCCAAAGCACCGAGGGAAGTTCGTCGACCCATGCTCCAGCCGCATGCTTGAGATCATGCATCAGTCGGGGTTTGAACCCTTTGAGAATCAAGCCATTGGCCCGCTCTGCTTGTCCATTCGACTAAGGATGAGCGACTGAAGCATAGTCGACTCGTGTGCCCTGAGATGTGCGAGCATACGAATTCCTCCGAATCAAAGTTTGACCCGTTATCGATGATGATCTTTGTGGGGACTCCATATCTGAATATCAATTCTCTAATGAAGCTGACAGCAGTACCGGCATCAAGGTTCTTGATGGGTTTAGCCTCAATCCACTTGGTGAACTTGTCGACTGCTACTAGCACATGGGTGAAACCGCTTCTGCCTGTTCTCAAGGGGCCAACCGTATCCAACCCCCATATTGCGAAGGGCCAGACGAGTGGTATGGTCCTTAAAGCTGAGGCAGGCTTGTGTGACATATTGGAGTAAAATTGACATCCCTCACACTTGTCGACTATCTCCTTTGCCATTTCATTCGCTCTCGGCCAGTAAAATCCGGCTCGGTATGCTTTGGCCACGATGGTCCGAGAGGACGCATGATGGCCACAGGTCCCCGAGTGGATGTCGTCAAGGATTATTTGACCTTCTTCTGGCATTATGCATTTTTGACCAACTCCAGTCGCGCTTTCTTTGTACAGCTGTCCCCTTATCACGGTAAAGGCTTTAGATCGATGGACGATCTGTCGAGCCTCTTCTTCGTCCTCTGGGAGCTCTTTCCTTAAGATATACGCGATATACGGTACTGTCCAATTGGGAGTGGTCACTAAAGCTTCCATGATCAGGTCGACCACTGCTGGAACTTCAACCTTAGTCGGATCTGTGATACTCTTGGGCTGCGGAGCTTCTTCGGTAAAAGGATCTTCTTTGACTGATGGAGCATGGATATGTTCCAAGAACACATCACTGGGAATGGCTTATCTGTTGGAACCTATCTTCGCCAAATCATCAGCCGCTTGATTCTTCAGTCGGGGTATATGGTGGAGCTCTAACCCTTCGAATTTCTTTTCAAGCTTCCTCACTGCATTGCAGTATCCAGTCATGGCTGGGCTTCTAACGTCCCACTCCTTCATCACCTGATTGACCACCAAATCTGAGTCACCATAAACCATAAGGCGACGGACGCCGAGTGAAATGGCCATGCGCAACCCATATAAAAGTGCTTCATATTCTGCTTCATTATTGGAGGAATCAAAGTGGATCTGGAGCACATATCTGAGCTTATCTCCCCAGCACCGGAACCATTTAACATCTTAGAGCCATCAAAGAACATGGTCCAATTCTCCGAGTGAACTTGAGTCAGCTGCTATTGTTCAATCCACTCGGCAAGGAAATCTGCTATCGCTTGGGACTTAATGGCTTTCTTTGCCTCAAACTTGATATCAAGGGGAAGGAGTTCAATCGCCCATTTTGCCACTCGACCAGTTGCATCTTTGTTGTGCAGAATCTCTGAAAGTGGGGCGTCACTGACGACTGTAATGGAATGATCAGAGAAATAATGAGCAACCTTCTTCGTGGTCATGTAGATCCCATACACAAGCTTCTGATAATGAGGATATCTTTGCTTCGATGGAGTCAAAACTTCAGAAAGATAATACACTGGGCGCTGAACTTTGAAGGTTTTCCCTTCTTCTTCCCGCTCGACCGTAAGCACTGTACCGGCGACTTGTCCTGTGGCTGCAATGTAAAGCAACAGAGGCTCTTCGCTGATTGGAGCAACAAGCACCGGCAGGGTGGAGAGCAGAGCTTTTAGCTCGGCAAACGCTGCATCGCCTTCGGAGTCCACTCGAACTTGCGCCTTCTTCATCGATCGGTAAAGAGGCAATGCCTTTTCACCGAGGCGAGAGATGAATCGACTTAACGCGGCCAAGCATCCAGTAAGCTTCTAGACATCATGCACACGCATAGGGCGTTTCATTCGGAGTATGGTGCCAACTTTTTCTGGGTTAGCATCGATTCCTCGTTACGAAGCGAAAACCGAGTAACTTTCCACGGGAACTCCGAATGTGCACTTTGATGGATTAAGCTTGATATCATACCTCCGGAGATTGGCAAATGTTTCAGCAAGGTCAGTCAACAGGTCGGAACCCTTCCGTGACTTGACTACGATATCATCCATGTACGCTTCCCCATTCCGACTGATTTGAGTGAGTAAACACTTTTGAATCATCCTCATGAACGTGGCTCCTGCATTCTTGAGACCGAATGACATGGTGACATAGCAGAAGCACCCGAATGGAGTGATGAAAGCTGTTTTGATCTCATCGGGTCCATCTGAGCGGATCGATGGTACCGGAATAGGCGTCTAAAAGACAATCTCTCATCCCGATCGAGTCGACAATTTGGTCGATGCGAGGAAGAGGAAAATGATCTTTCGGGCAGGCCCGATTGATATGTTTGAAATCAATGCACATGCGAAGTGACTTGTCCTTCTTGGGGACCATGACGACATTGGCGAGCCACTCGAAGTGGTATATCTCTCGGATAAACTCTGCTGCTAGGAGTCGAGCCACCTCCTCGCCAATGGCCTTTCTCTTCTGGACGGCGGACCGTCAAAGATGTTCTTTGACTGGTTTTGCTTTTGAGTCGACTCTAAGGCGATGCTCAACCAGCCCTCTGGGAACACCCGACATGTCAGCAGGCTTCCATGCAAAGATGTCCCAGTTCTCACGGAGGAACTGGATGAGCGCTTCTTCCTATTTAGAGTCGAGTGTTGTGGAAATATGAGTCGGAGCTGCGCTGGGTCGGTCGGGTGAATGTAAGCGGGCCGTCTCACGGACGGTGAAACGCTGATTACTGGCGAGGCTTCTTGGCCCGCAACAAATCACTTTCGGATCTGCATTTTCTTGTACTCCTCTAGCTCTACCATTGTTATCTGGGACTCGGCAATCTTCGAGCCTTTCTGAAAACACTCTTCTGCCTTCTTCCGATTGCCAGTGATAGTGATCACGCCTTTGGGGCCGGGCATCTTCAGTTTGAGGTACACGTAACACGGTCGAGCCATGAATCGTGCATAAGCTGGTCTCCCCAAAATAGCGTGGTAAGCGCTCTGAAAATCCACGACTTCAAATGTCAGCCTCTCTTTGCGGAAATGCTTCGAGTCGCCAAACACCACGTCTAGAGCTATTTGGTCGAGTGACTTAGCCTTCTTTCCAGGTATAACTCCATGAAAACTCATGTTGCTGGCGCTGAGTCTGGACATCGAAATGCCCATTCCTTTTAGCGTCTCCGCATACAATATGTTCAGTCCACTACCACCATCCATCAACACCTTCGTCAGTCGAGTGCCTTCAACGGCCGGGTCGACCACCAAAGCTTGCCTCCCAGGGGTGGCTATATGAGTCGGATGATCGGACTGGTCGAATGTGATGGGAGTTTGAGACCATCTCAGATAGCTTGGTGTCGCCGGGGCGACGATATTTACCTCACGGTTGATAACCTTCAATCGACTTTTGCTCTCCACATCAGCAAAAATCATCAGGGTGGAATTGACATGAGGGTATCCTCCATCATTGTCCTCCTTGTCCTTAGCCTTGTCCGACTCCTTTTCCTTGTCCTTGGGCTGTTTTCCTTGAAACTGCTGGATCAAGAGCCGGCACTGGCGAGTGGTATGTTTCGGGTAGATGAAGTTACCCTCTTCGTCTTTCTTCGTGTGGATGTGACACGGCAGATCCATCATGTCATTTACTTCCTTATCTTTCACCTTCTTGGGGTTCCAGGATCCTTTGGGCTTCCTTTGAATTTGCCACGAGTCACGGCGAGCCTCTCCGGGGCAGCTGGCTCGGCTTTCGCTTCGCTTCATTGGAGTTTCCTTTTCCGGTGACTCGGCTTGTACTTGCCACTCCGGAGTCGATCCTCTTCTTCACCATTGGCGTACTTGGTGGCGATTTCCATCATTCGACTCAGGGTCATATCTCCGGTCCGACCAAACTTCAAACTTAACTCTCTATTCTTAACACCATCCTTGAAGGCGTAGATCGCTTTGATGATCGAACCGTTCTCCACCGTATGATGCAAAGTGATCCATCTCGATTGTAATCTCTCGGGGTTTCATTAGACTTACGCACGCAGACTTGCAGCTTTGTCAATCTAGCTGGTAAACACAAGTTCCTCGAATGTCTGGCGAACACTCGGGAAAGATCTTCCCAAGTGTAAATGCTGCTAGGAGCTAACTGATTCAACCATGCCCTGGCCGAACCTTCCAACATGAGCGGTAAGTGTTTCATGGCCACCTCATCATTACCGCCGCCAATCTGTACCGCCACTCGGTAGTCTTCAAGCCAGGTTTCAGGCTTGGACTCACCGGTGAACTTACTTACCCCAGTCGCCAACCTGAAGTTGGGGGGTATCACTGTGGCTCTGATGGCTCTGCTAAAACATTCTGGACCTGAAACATGAACTCGGCTGCTAGTGGGCGCATCTCTGTCATGGTCACCTCGATGAGCTCTGTTCCGATCGACCAAACCTTGCACGATGATGGATCTCGCGTCAAAGCCTGGTTCCCTAAATTCGGCCGGAACTCGTCGCCCAAAGACTTTGCTGGTGCCTATCATCTTGCTGCCGATGAGCGTAAGACCCACCCCTTGGGGGAGGAGTGGGCACTCGACGCCAATCATCACGGTCGAATCGGTCATCATATTGGTCACGTCGACCTTCGCGTTCCTCACGCCGTGGAGGCAATCTTGGACTATGAGCTGACTGAACTGTATTCGCAGCGATGGATCGGCTGTGAATCCTGTTGCGCGACTGCGACACAGCTGAATTCTGATCTCCTGCTGCTCGGAGAAAATCACGATCGCATCAAGCCTCTGCCGACCTCCGGTGAGAGGGCTGAATTGACTCGCTATCACGGGCTACAACTGCGGATTCTGAATCGGGGTTCAATATACGAGTTGGTTGCGGAAAGAGTTGGCGTCGATTTGAGTCGGTTACTACTCGTTGCCGCAGCGTTAAATGCGTGTGCTCGCTGGAGGTTCTCGGTCGAGTGCGTTCAACCAAGTTACCAGCGTGCCTCCTCCAAAGCGCGAGCCTCGGAGTTTCTCTGCGATGGGAGTATGCAGGGGCATCCATGTTCGGCGGCGAAGATCTTCCCTCTGCAGGGAAGTGAGCGGCTCGGGCTGATATTCCTCGTGGGCCTGAGAGGGGTCGCCTCCGCCGTCTATCCCGTCGGTGCGGGGGAAGCCATGAGGGCTACGAGGCCCATTGATCATTAGAACCTCAGCCGCCGGATCACTGCTGTCGCACTCGGATGCAGTCTCTACGGAGCCAATCGACAGATCGAACAGGCCGTAGAGAGATTCGTCGGGCTCAATTGCCGCGACTTGAGTGGTGGCCGATTGGCGAACCACTGCGTGTCTCACCCACCGCTGAAGCCTCGACCGACCAGAGCGCTTGCGCTGGCGGGAGACAGGGAGGGAGGACGACACGGAGTCGACCGTCTGGTCGGCGGTTGCCGCAGCAGGGGCGCGCGGACACACGCCCGAAAATCGTCGCACCGCGGACGGGGAGCGCGTCGATGTCGAGTGGAGCCTCCTGGAGCCAAGCGGAGTTGTCGGCGATGAAAGTGAGCGCGCCGAGACGGATCTCGCGGCCCTCGACCAGAACTCCGCTGAAACCATGATGAAGGCAATCGGAACAATTGCAACTTCTCCAAAAATCGCTAAGACACCTGCCCCATGGTGGGCGCCAACTGTCGTGGTTCTAAGACTGACAGTAGAATGGGGGCTAGGTATGGAGAGGCAAGATCCTAGCTATGGAGCAGTTGTACAGACAAGGGGTTTACGAGTTCAGGCCCTTCCCGGAGGAAGTAACAGCCCTATGTCTCGGAGCCCGGAGGCGGTCGACTGGATTATGTGTATAAGTTCTGAGGTGCGAACCCTTTACCTTTGAGGAGGGGTGGCTTATATAGCGTCTGCCGGACCCTCCGGCCCTCAATTATGCAGGGTTTAAAGTACATAAAGGATTGGCGTTACTGGTAACGTCCTACATAAAGTGTCATCATGGCCATAAAGACTATTTAATTACAGACCGTTTGGATACAGAGTGGCTCTTGATCTCCTGGTGGTCGAGTGATTCTTCATGGTCGAGTGTCTCCGAGTCCGTCGAGTGGAATCCCTTTTGGTCGACTGGAAGGCAGCTTCTTCTAACGATGTCCTTGGGGAGGGTACTTTGGACAGGTCCATGACCCTACCCTAGGTATATGACTTCATCAGTTACTGCTACTGTTGCTTTGCCATCACTATTATCATATTACCGTGCTACTAATAATTTTTGCAAGTGATTTCTCCGGTATGGTTGAATTGTCAACACAACTGCTAAGGCTTATAAATATTCTTTGGATCCTCTTGTGCCGAGTCAATAAATTTGGGTGAAATGCTATCCTCGAAGACTGTTATGATCCTCTATACTTGTGGGTCATCAATGGCGGCTGGATGCACCACTTAGCGCACTTCGGGAAAAAAATGACCCCAGCAAGAGCTCCTCGAGGGGTAAGTGTTGGTCAGTTGTTCCCAACAAACAACAACTTTCTTTTTTGTAGCCCTTTTTTTTGCCACCAAACCAACAATACAAATAACCCCAAAAAATAAATACATTAAAGCCTGTGAGGGTTGACCGTCTTCTTGCTCTCAAACAACCATTGGCGTGCCACCACAAGCTGCTCCATCACCGAAGTCAACCTATCATTGTTGATCGTGGATGTGAAGTCATCACCATCACGGTCTTGCCTAACCATCGCCCTAGTGAAGAAGCCATCTCAACTAGAAGACCCGCAAGAGTCGTAGATCCAAGAGCCTAACCTCCATAATTCAAGTAGGCCTCACGTCAAAACTGGAGTGTGCACTGATGTGGCAGAGATGAGTCTTGAGGACCAAACTACCAAAGGGAAGTCGCTGCCACTATTGCACCAACATACCCTGCAATTCCTAACGGATGGAAGGAATCTACACTTGCAAACCATCAAAGCTCCATGAAAATTATTCAGCATGAACACGTCGTTGCTTGTAACATCCCAGCGTATTTTACCTAAATTAGAAATTGATTGTTATTTTAGTTTTGCACCATCATTGTATCATAAACATTGCATAAGCATCATATTTCACTAATAAAATATATTTTTGGATATTTTATTTTGCCATTTTGTTTTTTTAGAAAAGGAGGATGACCCCCGGCCTCTGCATCTGAACGATGCATGCAACCATTTTATTAATTGTTCACGCAAGACCATACAAAGTCATACAACAGTAAGGCTAAGCCACCATCTAGGCAACATCTGTCGCTACTCCTAACCAGTTGATGAAGGTGTGGGCCTAATACCAAACAGACCTTGCATCCAAACCTAACATCTAAGACCTGAGGTCCCAACCAGGACGCCTGCCGGGTATGGGGCACCCACCAGTCCGGCTGTTATGACCAGTTTGGTCTATACCCGCAAGAGGCCCACCGAGCATTAGTGTTAGGGGCTTGACCCACAAGTTATCTTAGGCAAGTTATCTTAGGCTAAAGTTACAAATACTAGTTGTAAGACATCCTTTGAGATTAAGCAATAAAGATATCATAATCTTCTATTGCCTGGCTCCCCAAGGAGCTGAAACCCTAGTCGCCGCCGCACCCAACCCTAGCCGCGACGGTGCCCGTTTGCGGCGCGCCCGCTCCATCCCTCGTCCCCCTCCTCCTTGTCCATACAACCTACGCCGAAGGCCTGGTAGGGACCCTAGTCCTACCAATTTGGTATTCAGAGACACCAGACCGGTCATGTCACTTCCTCCATCACCGCCGCCGCTGCCATCCTCCTCCGCCCCACCTCTGCTGCCGCCGGCCACTTCAGCATCGATGCCGGCGATCACGTCCAGGACCACCACCGCACCAGCATCGATCACCACCGCGGCGGAGCCGCCCCCCATCCTCTCGCCCGAGGAGGTGTCGGGCACCCTTCGGGAGTTCGTCCAGGTGGTCCGGTGTTGGGGAACGTAGTAATTTCAAAATTTCCTACGCACACGCAAGATCATGGTGATGCATAGCAACGAGAGGGGAGAGTGTTGTCTACCCTCGTAGACCCGGCGAAGCGATCTGGCGTAGAGGAAGTAGTCGTCGCGTTCTCCTCGCGATCCGACCGATCCGGCGCCGTTACTCGGCGCCCCGAGTTCTTGACACCGTACAGCTCGATGGCGTCCCTCGTACTCGATCCAGCCGAGTGTCGAGGAGAGTTCCGTCGGCCGACGGCGTGGTGACGATCTTGATGTTTCACCGGCGCGAGCCGCCTAAGCTTGCGACGGTATGACCGAGGTGGAATATGGTGGAGGGGGCACCGCTGCACGGCTAAGGAACGATCCGTAGATCAAACTTGTGTGTCTATGGGGTGCCCCTACCCCGTATATAAAGGAGTGGAGGAGGGAGGCGGCCTCTCTATAGCGCGCCCTAGGGGAGTCCTACTCCCACCGAGTAGGATTCCCCTTTCCTAGTCAACTAGGAACCCTTCCATGTAGTAGGAGTAGGAGAGAAGGAAGGGAAAGGAAAAGAGAAGGAAGGAAGGCGCCCCTCCTAGTCCAATTCGGACTAGTCCATGGGGAGGTGCGGCCACCCTTATGGCCCTTTTCCCTTTTCCCGTATGGCCCATTAAGGCCCAATACGAATTCCGTAACTCTCCGTACTCGAAAAATACCCGAATCACTCGGAACCTTTCCAAACTCCGAATATAGTCGTCAATATATCGATCTTTACGTCTCGACCATTTGAGACTCCTCGTCATGTCCCCGATCTCATCCGGGACTCGAACTCCTTGGTACATCAAAACTCATAAACTCATAATATAAGCATCATCGAAACCTTAAGCGTGCGGACCCTACGGTTCGAGAACAATGTAGACATGACCGAGACACGTCTCGGTCAATAACCAATAGCGGGACCTGGATGCCCATATTGGTTCCTACATATTCTCGAAGATCTTTATCGGTCGGACCGCATAACAACATCGTTGTTCCTTTGTCATCGGTATGTTACTTGCCCGAGATTCGATCGTCGGTATCAATACCTAGTTCAATCTCGTTACGGCAAGTCTCTTTACTCGTTCCGTAATACATCATCTCACAGCTAACTCATTAGTTGTAATGCTTGCAAGGCTTAAGTGATGTGTATTACGAGAGGCCGAGAGATACCTCTCCGACAATCGGAGTGACAAAACCTAATCTCGAAATCGCCAACCCAACATCTGCCTTTGGAGACACTGTAGTACTCCTTTATAATCACCCGATTCGTTGTGACGTTTGGTAGCACCAAAGTGTTCCTCCGTAAACAGGAGTTGCATAATCTCATAGTTATAGGAACATGTATAAGTCATGGATAAAAGCAATAGCAACATACTAAGCGATCGTGTGCTAAGCTAATGGAATGGGTCATGTCAATCAGATCATTCAACTAATGATGTGACCTTGTTAATCAAATAACAACTCCTTGTTCATGGTTAGGAAACATAACCATCTTTGATTAACAAGCTAGTCAAGTAGAGGCATACTAGTGACACTCTGTTTGTCTATATATTCACACATGTATTATGTTTCCGGTTAATACAATTCTAGCATGAATAATAAACATTTATCATGAAATAAGGAAATAAATAATAACTTTATTATTGCCTCTAGGGCATATTTCCTTGAGTCTCCCACTTGCACTAGAGTCAATAATCTAGTTCACATCGCCATGTGATTGAACACCAATAATCATATCATATATGATTAACACCCATAGTTCACATCGTCATGTGACCAACACCCAAAGGGTTTACTAGAGTCAATAATCTAGTTCACATCGCTATGTGATTAACACCCAAAGAGTACTAAGGTGTGATCATGTTTTGCTTGTGAGAGAATCTTAGTCAGCGGGTCTATCATATTCAGAGCCGTATGTATTTTGCAAATATTCTATGTCTACAATACTCTGCGCGGAGCTACTCTAGCTAATTGTGCCCACTTTCAATATGTATCTAGATCGAGACTTAGAGTCATCGGATCGGTGTCAAAACTTGCATCGGCGTAACCCTTTACGGCGAACCTTTTGTCACTTCCATAATCGAAAACATATCCTTATTCCACTAAGGATAATTTTGACCGCTGTCCAGTGATCTACTCCTAGATCACTATTGTATTCCCTTGCCAAACTCAGTGCAGGGTATACAATAGATGTGGTACACAGCATGGCATACTTTATAGAACCTATGGCCAAGGCATAGGGAATGACTTTCATTCTCTTTCTATCTTCTGCCGTGGTTGGGTTTTGAGTCTTACTCAATTTCACACCTTGTAACACAGGCAAGAACTCTTTCTTTGACTGTTCCATTTTGAACTACTTCAAAACTTGTCAAGGTATGTACTCATTGAAAAAACTTATCAAGCGTCTTGATCTATCTCTATAGATCTTAATGCTCAATATGCAAGCAGCTTCACCGAGGTATTTCTTTGAAAAACTTCTTTCAAACACTCCTTTATGCTTTAGAATAATTCTACATTATTTCCGATCCACATTATGTCATACATATACTTATCGAAATGTTGTAGTGCTCCCACTCACTTTCTTGTAAATCTGAGGCTTCACCGCAAGTCATATAAAACTATATGCTTTGATCCACTTATCAAGCGTGTATTCCAACTCGAGATGCTTGCACCAGTCCATAGATGGATCATTGGAGCTTGCACACTTTGTTAGCTCCTTTGGATCGATAAAACCTTCGGTTGCATCATATACAACTCTTCCTCCTAAAACCCATTCAGGAATGCAGTTTTTACATCCATTTGCCAAATTTCATAAATTGTGGCAATTGCTAACATGATTCGGACAGACTTAAGCATCGCTTCTGAGTTGAGAAAATCTCATTGTAGTCAACACCTTGAACTTGTCAAAAACCTTTTTGCGACAAGTCGAGCTTTGTAGATAGTAACACTACTATCGTCCGTCTTCCTCTTGAAGATCCATTTATTTTCTATGGCTTGCCGATCATCGAACAGCGCCACCAAAGTCCACACTTTGTTCTCATACATGGATCTCATCTCAGATTTCATGGCCTCAAGCCATTTCGCGAATCTGGGCTCATCATCGCTTCCTCATAGTTCGTAGGTTCATCATGGTCTAGTTACATGACTTCGAGCAGGATTACCGTACCACTCTGGTGCGGATCTCACTCTGGTTTACCTCACGAGATTCGGTAGTAACTTGATCTGAAGTTACATGATCATCATCATTAGCTTCCTCACTAATTGGTGTAGTAGTCACGAGGAACAGATTTACGTGATGAACTACTTTCAATAAGGGAGAAGGTACAATTACCTCATCAAGTTCTACTTTCCTCCCACTCACTTCTTTCGAGAGAAACTCCTTCTCTAGAAAGGATCCATTTATTAACAACGAATGTTTTGCCTTGGATCTGTGATAGAAGGTGTACCCAACAATTTCCTTTGGGTATTCTATGAAGGCGCACTTCTCCGATTTGGGTTTGAGCTTATCAAGATGAAACTTTTTCACATAAGCATCGCAGCCCCAAACTTTAAGAAACGCGACAACTTTGGTTTCTTGCTAAACCACAGTTCATATAGTGTCGTCTCAGCGGTTTAGATGGTGCCCTATTTAACGTGAATGCAGCTGTCTCTAATGCATGATCCCAAAAGCGATATTGGTAAATCGGTAAGAAACATCATAGATTGTACTATATCCAATAAAATACGGTTATGACGTTCGGACACACCATTATGATGTGGTGTTCGGTGGCATGAATTTGTGAAACTATTCCACATTGTTTTAATTGAAGACCAAACTTGTAACTCAAATATTTGTCTCCGCGATCGGATCGTAGAAATCTTATTTTCTTGTCATGATGATTTTCCACTTCACTCTGAAATTCTTTGAACCTTTCAACTATTTCGGACTTATGTTTCATCAAGTAGATATACCCATATCTGCTCAAATCATCTTGTGAAGGTCGAAAATAACGATACTTGCCACGAGCATCAACACTCATTGGATCGCATACATCGGTATGTATTATTTCCAATAAGTCGATAGCTTGTTCCATTGTTCCGAGAAGCGGAGTTTTAGTCATCTTGCCCAAAAGGCACGGTTCATAAGCATCAAGTGATTCATAATCAAGTGATTCCAAAATCCCATCAGCATGGAGTTTCTTCATCGCTTTACACCAATATGACCTAAGCGGCGATTACCACAAATAAGTTGCACTATCATTATTAACTTTGCATCTTTTGGTTTCAATATTATGAATATGTGTATCACTATGATCGAGATCCATGAACCATTTTCATTGGGTGTGTAACCATATAAGGTTTTATTCATGTAAGCAGAATAACAGTTTATTCTCTTACTTAAATGAATAACCGTATTGCAATAAACATGATCAAATCATATTCATGCTCAGCATAAACACCAAATAACATTTATTTAGGTTCAACACTAATCCGAAAGTATAGGGGTGTGCGATGATGATCATATCAATCTTGAAACTACTTTCAACACACATCGTCACTTCACTCTTAACTAGTTTACATTTATTACGCAACTCCGTTTGAGTTACTATTCTTAGCAACCGAACCAGTACCAAATACCGAGGGTTGCTATAAACACTAGTAAAGTACACATTCATAACATGTATATCAAATATACCTTTGTTTACTTTGCCATCCTTCTTATCCACCAAATACTTGGGGTAGTTCGCTTCCGATGACCAGTTCCTTTGCGTAGAAGCACTTAGTCTCGGGCTTAGGTCGGACTTGGGCTTCTTCATTGAGCAACAACTTGCTTGCCGTTCTTCTTGAAGTTCCCTTCCATCCCTTTGCCCTTTTCTTGAAACTAGTGGTCTTGTTAACCATCAACACTTGATGTTCTTTCTTGATTTCTACCTTCATCGATTTCATCATCATGAAAAACACGGGAATCATTTTATCATCCCTTGCATACTATAGTTCATCACGAAGTTCTTGTAACTTGGTGATGGTGACTAGAGAATTCTGTCAATCACTATCTTATCTGGAAGATTAACTCCCACTTGATTCAAGCGATTGAAGTACCAGACAATCTGAGCACATGCTCACTAGTTGAGCGATTCTCCTCCATCTTTTAGCTATAGAACTTGTTGGAGACTTCATATCTCTCAACTCGGGTATTTGCTTGAAATATTAACTTCAATTCCTGGAACATCTCATATGGTCCATGATGTTCAAAACATCTTTGAAGTCGATTCTAAGCCATAAAGCATGGTGCACAAAACTATCAAGTAGTCATCATATTGAGCTAGCCAAGCGTTCATAACGTGCGCATACATACGCAATAGGTGCATCACCTAGCGGTGCATTAAGGACATAATTCTTACGTGCAGCAATGAGGATAAACCTCAGATCACGGATCAAATCCGCATCATTGCTACTAACATTTTCAACACAATTTTCTCTAGGAACATATCAAAATAAACATATGAAAGCAACAACGCAAGCTATTGATCTTACAACATAATTTGCAAAATACTACCAGGACTAAGTTCATGATAAATTTAAGTTCAATTAATCATATTACTTAAGAACTCCCACTTAGATAGACATCTCTCTAGTCATCTAAGTGATCCGTGATCAAATCAACTAAACCATAACCGATCATCACGTGAGATGGAGTAGTTTTCAATGGTGAACATCTTATGTTGATCATATCTACTATATGATTCACGCTCGACCTTTCGGTCTCCGTGTTCGAGGCCATATCTGCATATGCTAGGCTCGTCAAGTATAACTTGAGTATTCGGCGTGTGCAAAACTGGCTTGCACCGTTGTAGATGGACGTGAGCTTATCACACCGATCATCACGTGGTGTGCAGGCACGACGAACTTTGGCAGCGGTGCATACTCGGGAGAACACTTCTTGATAATTTAGTGAGAGATCATCTTATAATGCTACCGTCAATCAAAGCAAGATAAGATGCATAAAGATAAACATCACATGCAAATCAATATAAGTGATATGATATGGTCATCATCATCTTGTGCTTCGTGATCTCCATCTCTGCAGCACCACCATGATCACCATCGTCACCGTAGCGACACCTTGATCTCCATCGTAGCATCGTTGTCATCTCGCCAATCTTATGCTTCTATGACTATCTCTACCACTTAGTGATAAAGTAAAGCATTACAGGGCGATTGCATTGCATACAATAAGCGACAACCATATGGCTCCTGCCGATTGCCGATAACCGGTTACAAAACATGATCATCTCATACAATAAAATATAGCATCACGTCTTGACCATATCACATCACAACATGCCTGCAAAAACAAGTTAGGCGTCCTCTACTTTGTTGTTGCAAATTTTACGTGGCTGCTACGGGCTTAAGCAAGAACCAGTCTCACCTCGCATCAAAACCACAGCGATACTTCGTCAAATAGACTCGTTTTAACCTTCTCAAGGACGGGCGTAGCCTTTTCAGTTCAACTAAAGTGAGAGAGAGGCACCCACCACGTCACCTTTAAGCAGCGAGTGCTCGTGGCGGTGAAACCAGTCTCGCGTAAGCGTCTGGCGTAATGTCGGTCAGGCCGCTTCATCTCACAATACCGCTGAACCAAAGTATGACATCTTTGGTAGGTAGTATGACTTGTATCGCCCACAACTCACTTGTGTTCTACTCGTGCAAAACATCAAACCATAAAAACCTAGGCTCGGATGCCCTTTGTTGGGGAGCGTAGTAATTTCAAA
The DNA here is from genome assembly GCA_021437245.1 of Aegilops speltoides. NCBI lineage: Eukaryota > Viridiplantae > Streptophyta > Magnoliopsida > Poales > Poaceae > Aegilops > Aegilops speltoides. The sequence continues at coordinate 316,600,174 of CM038141.1, forward strand.
ATTTCCTAAGCACCGCATAAGATCATGGTGATGCATAGCGAGAGGAGAGTGTTGTCTACGTACCCTCGTGAGACCAAGCGGAAGCGATCTGGCGTAGAGGAAGTAGTCGTCGTTCTCCTCGCGATCCGACCGATCCGGCGCCGTTACTCCGGCGCCCCGAGTTCTTGACACGTACAGCTCGATGGCGTCCTCGTACTCGATCCAGCCGAGTGTCGAGGAGAGTTCCGTCGGCCTGACGGCGTGGTGGCGATCTTGATGTTTCACGGCGCGAGGGCTTCGCCTAAGCTTGCGACGGTATGACCGAGGTGGAATATGGTGGAGGGGCACCGCTGCGGCTAAGAGCGATCCGTAGATCAAACTTGTGTGTCTATGGGGTGCCCCTACCCCGTATATAAAGGAGTGGAGGAGGGGAGGGCGGCCTCTCTATGGCGGCCCTAGGGGAGTCCTACTCCCACCGGAGTAGGATTCCCCTTTCTAGTCAACTAGGAACCCTTCCATGTAGTAGGAGTAGGAGAGAAGGAAAGGAAAGGAAAAGAGAAGGAAGGAAGGCGCCCCTCCCTAGTCCAATTCGGACTAGTCCATGGGGAGGTGCGGCCACCCTTATGGCCCTTTTCCCTTTTCCCATATGGCCCATTAAGGCCCAATACGAATTCCGTAACTCTCGGTACTCGAAAAATACCGAATCACTGGAACCTTTCCGAACTCCGAATATAGTCGTCAATATATCGATCTTTACGTCTCGACCATTTGAGACTCCTCGTCATGTCCCGATCTCATCCGGGACTCGAACTCCTTGGGTACATCAAAACTCATAAACTCATAATATAAGCATCGCCGAAACCTTAAGCGTGCGGACCCTACGGTTCGAGAACAATGTAGACCGATAAAGATCTTCGTAGAATATGTAAAGGAACCAATATGGGCATCCAGGTCCCGCTGTTGGTTATTGACCGTGAATAGTTCTAGGTCATGTCTACATTGTTCTCGAACCGTAGGGTCCGCACGCTTAAGGTTTCGATGGCGGTTATTATGAGTTTATGTATTTTGATGTACGAAGAAGTTCGAGTCCCGGATGTGATCACGGACATGACGAGGAGTCTCGGAATGGTCGAGACATAAAGATTGATATATTGGAAGCCTATGTTTGGAGTTCGAATGGTTCCGCAAAAGCGAAATTTACGGAAAACCGGGAGGTTACTGGAACCCCGGGAGGTAAATGGGCCGGTGGGCCTCGAGGGAGAAGAGGAGGGCCGGCCAGGAGGTGGCGCGTGCCTCTCCCCGGTCCGAATAGGACAAGGAGGCGGCGCCCTCTCCTCTTTCCCTTCCCCCAAACCTAATCCAACTAGGAAAGGGGAGTCCTACTCCCGTGGGAGTAGGACTCCTCGGCAGCCTCTAGCTAGGCGGCCGGCCTCCCCCTCCCTCCTTTATATCTCGGGGGCAGGGGGCACCCTAAGACACAAGTTTGATCTTTGGATCGTTCCTTGGCCGTGTCGGTGCCCCCTCCACCATATTCCACCTCGGTTATACCGTCGCGAAGCTTAAGCGAAAACCTGCTTGCAGTGAAACATCAAGATCGTCACCACGCCCGTCGTCTTGTGGAACTCTCCCTCGACACTCGGCTGGATCGAGTCGAGGGGCGTCATCGAGCTGTCGTGTGTCAAGAACTCGGGCGCCGAATAACGGCGGGATCGGTCGGATCGCGAGGAGAACGTCGACTACTTCCTCTCGTTGTGATCGCTTCCGCTTGGTCTCACGTGCGTGAGACAACACTCTCCCCTCTCGTTGCTATGCATCACCATGATCTTGCGTGTGCGTAGGAAATTTTTGAAATTACTCGTTCCCCAACAGTGGCATCCGAGCCTAGGTTTTTTCTATGGTTTGATGTTTTGCACGAGTAGAACACAAGTGAGTTGTGGGCGATACAAGTCATACTACCTACCAGCATGTCATACTTTGGTTCAGCGGTATTGTGAGATGAAGCGGCCCGGACCGACATTACGCGTGCGCTTCTGAGAGACTGGTTTCACCGCTCTGAGCACTTTCGTTGCTTAAAGGTGACTGGTGGGTGCTGTCTCTCACTTTAGTTGAACCAAGTGTAGCTCGCCGGTCCTTGAGAAGGTTAAAAGGAGTCTATTTGTGAAATATCGTTGTGGTTTTGATGCGTAGGTGAGACTGGTTCTTGCTTAAGCCCGTAGCAGCCACGTAAAACTTGCAACAACAAAGTAGAGGACGTCTAACTTGTTTTTGCAGGGCATGTTGTGATGTGATATGGTCAAGACGTGATGCTATATTTTATTGTATGAGATGATCATGTTTTGTAACGAAGTTATCGGCAATCGGCTGGAGCCATATGGTTGTCGCTTTATTGTATGCAATGCAATGCTTACTGTAATGCTTTACTTTATCACTAAGCGGTAGCGATAGTCGTAGAAGCATAAGTTTGGCGAGACGACAACGATGCTACGATGGAGATCAAGGTGTCGCTACCGGTGGCGATGGTGATCATGGTGGTGCTGCAAGATGGAGATCATGAAGCACAAGATGATGATGACCATATCATATCACTTATATTGATTTGCATGTGATGTTTATCCTTTATGCATCTTATCTTGCTTTGATTGACGGTAGCATTATAAGATGATCTCTCACTAAATTATCAAGAAGTGTTCTCCCGGTATGCACCGTTGCCAAAGTTCGTCGTGCCCGGACACCACGTGATGATCGGGTGTGATAAGCTCTCGTCCATCTACAACGGGTGCAAGCCAGTTTTGCACACGCAGAATACTCGGGTTATACTTGACGAGCCTAGCATATGCGATATGGCCTCGAAACACGGAGACCGAAAGGTCGGCGTGAATCATATAGTAGATATGATCAACATAAGATGTTCACCATTGAAAACTACTCCATTTCACGTGATGATCGGTTATGGTTTAGTTGATTTGGATCACGTGATCACTTAGATGACTAGAGGATGTCTTTCTAAGTGGGAGTTCTTAAGTAATATGATTAATTGAACTTAAATTTATCATGAACTTAGTACTGATAGTATCTTGCTTGTTTATGTTTGATTGTAGATAGATGGCTCGTCTTTGTTGCTCGTTGAATTTTAATGCGTTCCTTGAGAAAGCAAAGTTGAAAGATGATGGTAGCAATTACACGGACTGGGTCCGTAACGAGGATCATCCTCATTGCTGCCTGAAGAGTTACGTCTGGATGCACCGCTAGGTGCCGACTTCTTTGCTAATGCAACTGCAGATGTTATGAGCGTCTGGCGAGCAAAGTGATGACTACTCTATAGTTCGATGTGCCATGCTTTACGGCTTAGAACCGGGACTTCAACGACGTTTTGAGCGTCATGGAGCATATGAGATGTTCCAGAGTTGAAGTTAATATTCAACAGAATGCGGGATTGAGAGATATGAAGTCTCCAATAAGTTCTATAGCTGCAAGATGGAGGAGAATAGTTACATTAGTGAGCATATACTCGAGAATGTCTGGGTACTACAATCACTTGACACAATTGGGAGTTAATCTTCCGGATGATTGTGTCATTGATGAAATTCTTCAATCACGCCACCAAGCTACAAAGGCTTCGTGATGAACTATAATATGCAAGGGTTAGTAAAGACTATACAGAGCTCTTCGCAATGCTAAAGGTTGCGGAGGTAGAAATCAGAAGGAGCATCAAGTGTTGATGGTCAATAAGACCACTAGTTTCAAGAAGAAAGGCAAAGGGAAGAAGAAGGGAACTTCAAGAAGAACGACAAGCAAGTTCTTTGCAGGAGAAGAAACCCAAGTCGGCCCTAAACCTGAAAACTGAGTGTTTCCACCGCAAGCGGTGGTCCTTTGAAGCGGAACTGCCCCAAGTATTTGGCGGATAAGAAGGATGGCAAGGTGAACAAAGGTATATGTGATATACATGTTATTGATGTGTACCTTACTAGAGCTCGTAGTAGCACACAGGTATTTGATCTTGGTTACATTGCTAATATTTGCAACTCGAAGCAGGGACTACGGATTAGCGAACTCGGCAAAGGGCGAGGTGACGATGCGCGTGGGAAATGGTTCCAAAGTCGATGTGATCGCGGTCGACACGCTACCTCTACATCTACCTTGGGATTAGTTTTAGACCTAAATAATTGTTATTTGGTGCTGCGTTGAGCATGAACATTATATCTGGATCTTGTTTGATGCGAGGCGGTTATTCATTTAAATCAGAGAATAATGGTTGTTCTATTTATATGAGTAATATCTTTTATGGTCATGCACCCTTGAGGAGTGGTCTATTTTGATGAATCTCGATAGTAGTGATACACATATTCATAATGTTGAAACCAAAAGATGCAGAGTTGATAATGAAAGTGCAACTTATTTGTGGCACTTGCCGTTTAGGTCATATCGGTGTAAAGCGCATGAAGAAACTCCATCTTGATGGCTTTTGGAGTCACTTGATTATGAATCACTTGGCACTTGCGAACCGTGCCTCATGGGCAAGATGACTAAAACCCGTTCTCGGTACTATGGAGAGAGCAACAGATTTGTTGGAAATCATACATCTGAGATGTATGTGGTCCGATGAATGTTGAGGCTCGTGGCGGATATCGTTATTTTCTCACCTTCACGGATGACTTAAGCGAGATATGGGTATATCTACTTAATGAAACATAAGTCTGAAACATTTGAAAAGTTCAAAGAATTTCAGAGTGAAGTTGAAAATCATCGTAACAAGAAAATTAAGTTTCTACGATCGATCGTGGAGGTGAATATTTGAGTTCTGAGTTTGGTCTACATTTGAAACAATGCGGAATAGTTTAGCAACTCCGCCACCGGAACACCACAACAGAATGGTGTGTCGAGCGTCGTGTCGTACTTTACTAGATATGGTGCGATCTATGATGTCTCTTCTGATTTACCGCTATCGTTTTGGGGTTATGCTCTAGAGGCGGCCGCATTCACCTTGAATAGAACACCGTCGAAATCCGTTGAGGCGACACCTTATGAACTATGGTTTAGCAAGAAACCAAAGTTGTCGTTTCTTAAAGTTTGGGGATGCGATGCTTATGTGAAAAAGCTTCAACCTGATAAGCTCGAACCCAAATCGAGAAATGTGTCTTCATAGGATACCCAAAGGAGACAGTTGGGTACACCTTCTATCACAGATCCGAAGGCAAGACATTTGTTGCTAGAATGGATCCTTTCTAGAGAAGGAGTTTCTCTCGAAAGAAGTGAGTGGGAGGAAAGTAGAACTTGATGAGGTAATTGTACCTTCTCCCTTACTTGAAAGTAGTTAAATCGCGAAACCGGTTTACGAGACACCTACACCAAGTAGTGAGGAAGTTGATGATGTGGATCATGAAACTTGGATCAAGTTACTCTGAACCTCGTAGATCAACGAGTAAGATCCGCACTTGAGTGGTACGGTAATCCTGTTCGGAAATCATGCTACTAGATCATGATGAACCTACGAACTATGAAGAAGCGATGGTGAGCCCAGATTCCATAAAATGGCTTGAGGCCATGAAATGCGAGATGGGATCCATGTATGAAAACAAAGTGTGGACTTTGGTTGACTTGCCGAGGTAGGCAAGCAATAGAAAACAAGTGGATCTTCAAGAAGAAGGCCGACGCGGTAATGTTCTCGTCTATAAAGCTCGACTTATGCAAAAGGTTTTCGACAAGTTCAAGGGATTGACTACGATGAGACCTTCTCACCCGTAGCGATGTTTAAGTCCGTCCGAATCATGTTAGCAATTGCGCATTTTATGATTATGAAATTTGGCAAATGGATGTAAAACTGCATTCTGAATGGATTTACGGAAGAAGAGTTGTATATGATGCAACGAGAAGGTTTTATCGATCCAAAGGAGCTAACAAAGTGTGCAAGCTCCAACGATCCATTTATGGACTGGTGCAAGCATCTCGGAGTTGGAATAAGCGCTTTGATAGTGTGATCAAAGCATTTGGGTTTGTCTGAGACTTTTGGAGAAGCTTTGTATTTACAAGAAAGTGAGTGGGAGCTCTGTAGCATTTCGATATTATATGTAGATGACATATTGCTGATCGGAAATGATATAGAATTCTGGATAGCATAAAGGGATACTTGAATAAGAGTTTTTCAATGAAAGACCTCGGTGAAGCTGCTTACATATTGGGCATCAAGATCTATAGAGATAGATCAAGGCGCTTAATTGGACTTTCACAAAGCACATACCTTGACAAAATTTTGAAGAAGTTCAAAATGGATCAAGCAAAGAAAGGGTTCTTGCACGTGTTACAAGGTGTGAAGTTGAGTAAGACTCAATGCCCGACCAACTGCAGAAGATAGAGAAAATGAAAGATGTTCCTATGCTTGACCATAGGCTCTATCATGTATGCAATCTTGTGTACAGACCTGATGTGTGCCTTGCTATAAGTTTAGCGAGGAGGTACCAAAGTAATCGAGTGGATCATGGACAGCGGTCAAGAACATCTGAAATACGAAAAGGACTAAGGATATGTTTCTCGTATATGGAGGTGACAAAGAGCTCATCGAACGCAGTTACGTTGATGCAAGCTTTGACAGCGATCGAGACGATTCTAAATCGCAGACCGGATCGTATTTACACTAAGCGGAGGAGCTGTCGGTTGGTGCAGTTCTAAACAAAGCGTCGTGGCGGGATCTACATGTGAAGCGGAATACATAGCAGCTTCGAAGCAGCTAATGAAGGAGTGCGGATGAAGGAGTTCATATCCGATCTAGGTGTCATACCTAGTGCATCGGGTCCAATGAAAATCTTCTGTGACAATCTTGGAGCTATTGCCTTAGCGAAGGAATCCAGATTTCACAAGAGGACCAAGCACATCAAGAGGCGCTTCAATTCCATCCGGGACTTAGTCGGTGGGAGACATAAGATTTGCAAGATACATACGGATCTGAATGTTGCGGAACCGTTGACTAAGCCTCTTCCACGAGCAAAACATGATCAGCACCAAGACTCCATGGGTGTTAGAATCATTACTATGTAATCTAGATTATTGACTCTAGTGCAAGTGGGAGGCTGAAGGAAATATGCCCTAGAGGCAATAATAAAGTTATTATTTATTTCCTTATTTCATGATAAATGTTTATCATTCATGCTAGAATTGTATTAACCGGAAACATGATACATGTGTGAATGTATAAACAAACAAGATGTCACTAGTATGCCTCTACTAGACTAGCTTGTTAATCAAAGATGGTTATGTTTCCTAACCATGAACAAAGAGTTGTTATTTGATTAACAAGGTCACATCATTAGTAGAATGATCGATTGACATGACCCATTCCATTAGCTTAGCACACGATCGTTTAGTATGTTGCTACTTGCTTTTATCCATGACTTATACATGTTCTGTAACTATGAGATTATGCAACTCCGTTTACGGGAGGAACACTTTGGTGCTACCAAACGTCACAACGTAATCGGGTGATTATAAAGGAGTACTACAGGTGTCTCCAAAGGCGGATGTTGGGTTGGCGTATTTGAGATTAGGTTTTGTCACTCCGATTGTCGGAGAGGTATCTCTGGGCCCTCTCGGTAATGCACATCATCAAGCCTTGCAAGCACTACAACTAATGAGTTAGTTGTGAGATGATGTATTACTGACGAGTAAAGAGACTTGCGTGCGAGATTGAACTAGGTATTGGATACCGAAGCGATCGAATCTCGGGCAAGTAACATACCGATGACAAAGGGAACAACGTATGTTGTTATGCGGTCCGACGGATAAAGATCTTCGTAGAATATGTAGGAACCAATATGGGCATCCAGGTCCCGCTGTTGGTTATTGACCGTGAATAGTTCTAGGTCATGTCTACATTGTTCTCGAACCGTAGGGTCCGCACGCTTAAGGTTTCGATGACAGTTATTATGAGTTTATGTATTTTGATGTACCGAAGAAGTTCGGAGTCCCGGATGTGATCACGGACATGACGAGGAGTCTCGGAATGGTCGAGACATAAAGATTGATATATTGGAAGCCTATGTTTGGAGTTCGGAATGGTTCCGGGCAAAAACGGGAATTTACCGGAAAACCGGGAGGTTACCGGAACCCCCCGGGAGGTAAATGGGCCCCGGTGGGCCTCGAGGGAGAAGAGGAGGGGCCGGCCAGGAGGTGGCCGCGCGCCCTCTCCCCCAGTCCGAATAGGACAAGGAGGGGAGCGGCGCCCCCTCTCCTCTTCCCTTCCCCAAACCTAATCCAACTAGGAAAGGGGGGGAGTCCTACTCCCGGTAGGAGTAGGACTCCTCCCGGCGCGCCCTAGCTAGGCCGGCCGGCCTCCCCCCTCCCTCCTTTATATACGGGGGCAGGGGGGCACCCTAAGACACAAGTTTGATCTTTGGATCGTTCCTTAGCCGTGTGCGGTGCCCCCCTCCACCATATTCCACCTCGGTAATACCGTCGCGAAGCTTAGGCGAAGCCTGCTAGTGAAACATCAAGATCGTCACCACGCCGTCGTCTTGTGGAACTCTCCCTCGACACTCGGCTGGATCGAGTCGAGGGACGTCATCGAGCTGTCGTGTGTCAAGAACTCGGGGCGCCGAATGTAACGGCGCGGGATCGGTCGGATCGCGAGGAGAACGTCGACTACTTCCTCTACGTTGTGATCGCTTCGCTTGGGTCTACGAGGGTGCGTGAGACAACTCTCCCCTCTCGTTGCTATGCATCACCATGATCTTGCGTGTGCGTAGCAAAATTTTTGAAATTACTACGTTCCCCAACACATACGTTTCTTCCCTTTGTCATCGGTATGTTACTTGCCCGAGATTCGATCGTCGGTATCCAATACCTAGTTCAATCTCGTTACCGGCAAGTCTCTTTACTCGTTCCGTAATACATCATCTCACAACTAACTCATTAGTTGCGGTGCTTGCAAGGCTTCAATGATGTGCATTACCGAGAGGGCCCGAGATACCTCTCCAGACAATCGGAGTGACAAAACCTAATCTCAAATACGCCAACCCAACATCGCCTTTGGAGACACTGTAGTACTCCTTTATAATCACCCGATTCGTTGTGACGTTTGGTAGCACCCAAAGTGTTCCTCCGTAAACGGAGTTGCATAATCTCATAGTTACGAGGAACATGTATAAGTCATGGATAAAAGCAGTAGCAACATACTAAACGATCGTGTGCTAAGCTAATGGAATGGGTCATGTCAATCGATCATTCTACTAATGATGTGACCTTGTTAATCAAATAACAACTCTTTGTTCATGGTCGGAAACATAACCATCTTTGATTAACAAGCTAGTCTAGTAGAGGCATACTAGTGACATCTTGTTTGTCTATGCATTCACACATGTATCATGTTTCCGGTTAATACAATTCTAGCATGAATGATAAACATTTATCATGAAATAAGGAAATAAATAATAACTTTATTATTGCCTCTAGGGCATATTTCCTTGATCTCCCACTTGCACTAGAGTCAATAATCTAGATTACATAGTAATGATTCTAACACCCATGGAGTCTTGGTGCTGATCATGTTTTGCTCGTGGAAGAGGCTTAGTCAACGGTCTCGCAACATTCAGATCCGTATGTATCTTGCAAATCTCTATGTCTCCCACCGGACTAAGTCCGGATGGAATTGAAGCGTCTCTTGATGTGCTTGGTCCTCTTGTGAAATCTGGATTCCTTCGCTAAGGCAATAGCTCCAAGATTGTCACGAAGATTTTCATTGGACCCGATGCACTAGGTATGACACCTAGATCGGATATGAACTCCTTCATCCGCACTCCTTCATTAGCTGCTTCCGGCTGCTATGTATTCCGCTTCACATGTAGATCCCGCTGACGCTTTGTTTAGAACTGCACCAACCGACAGCTCCTCCGCTTAGTGTACATACGATCCGGTCTGCGATTTAGAATCGTCTGGATCGGTGTCAAAGCTTGCATCAACGTAACTGCTTCGATGAGCTCTTTGTCACCTCCATATCGAGAAACATATCCTTAGTCCTTTTCGTATTTCAGATGTTCTTGACCGCTGTCCAAAGATCCACTCGGATTACTTTGGTACCTCCTGCTAAACTTATAGCAAGGCACACATCAGGTCTGGTACACAGATTGCATACATGATAGAGCCTATGGCTGAAGCATAGGAACATCTTTCATTTTCTCTCTATCTTCTGCAGTGGTCGGGCATTGAGTCTTACTCAACTTCACACCTTGTAACACGTGCAAGAACCCTTTCTTTGCTTGATCCATTTTGAACTTCTTCAAAATTTTGTCAAGGTATGTGCTTTGTGAAAGTCCAATTAAGCGCCTTGATCTATCTCTATAGATCTTGATGCCCAATATGTAAGAAGCTTCACCGAGGTCTTTCATTGAAAACTCTTATTCAAGTATCCCTTTATGCTATCCAGAATTCTATATCATTTCCGATCAGCAATATGTCATCCACATATAATATCGAAATGCTACTGAGCTCCCACTCACTTTCTTGTAAATACAGCTTCTCCAAAAGTCTGCAGATAAACCCAAATGCTTTGATCACACTATCAAAGCGCTTATTCCAACTCCGAGATGCTTGCACCAGTCCATAGATGGATCGCTGGAGCTTGCACACTTTGTTAGCTCCTTTGGATCGATAAAACCTTCTCGTTGCATCATATACAACTCTTCTTCCGTAAATCCATTCAGAATGCAGTCTTTACATCCATTTGCCAAATTTCATAATCATAAAATCGCAATCGCTAACATGATTCGGACGGACTTAAGCATCGCTTCGGGTGAGAAGGTCTCATCGTAGTCAATCCCTTGAACTTGTCGAAAACCTTTTGCGACAAGTCGAGCTTTATAGACGATAATATTACCGTCGTCGGTCTTCTTCTTGAAGATCCACTTGTTTTCTATTGCTTGCCTACCCTCGGCAAGTCAACCAAAGTCCACACTTTGTTTTCATACATGGATCCCATCTCGATTTCATGGCTTCAAGCCATTTTGCGAATCTGGGCTCACCATCGCTTCTTCATAGTTCGTAGGTTCATCATGATCTAGTAGCATGATTTCCGAACAGGATTACCGTACCACTGCAGTGCGGATCTTACTCTGTTGATCTACGAGGTTACAGAGTAACTTGATCTGAAGTTTCATGATCAACATCATCAACTTCCTCACTACTTGGTGTAGATGTCTCGTAAACCGGTTTCTGCGATTAACTACTTTCAAGTAAGGAGAAGGTACAATTACCTCATCAAGTTCTACTTTCCTCCCACTCACTTCTTTCGAGAGAAACTCCTTCTCTAGAAAGGATCCATTCTTAGCAACGAATGTCTTGCCTTCGGATCTGTGATAGAAGGTGTACCCAACTGTCTCCTTTGGGTATCCTATGAAGACACATTTCTCCGATTTGGGTTCGAGCTTATCAGGTTGAAGCTTTTTCACATAAGCATCGCATCCCCAAACTTTAAGAAACGACAACTTTGGTTTCTTGCTAAACCATAGTTCATAAGGTGTCGTCTCAATGGATTTCGACGGTGTTCTATTCAGGTGAATGCGGCCGTCTCTAGAGCATAACCCCAAAATGATAGCGGTAAATCTGTAAGAGACATCATAGATCGCACCATATCTAGTAAAGTACGATTCGACGTTCGGACACACCATTACTGTTGTGGTGTTCCGGTGGCGTGAGTTGCTAAACTATTCCGCATTGTTTCAAATGTAGACCAAACTCATAACTCAAATATTCACCTCCACGATCGATCGTAGAAACTTAATTTTCTTGTTACGATGATTTTCAACTTCACTCTGAAATTCTTTGAACTTTTCAAATGTTTCAGACTTATGTTTCATTAAGTAGATATACCCATATCCGCTTAAGTCATCTGTGAAGGTGAGAAAATAACGATATCCGCCACGAGCCTCAACATTCATCGGACCACATACATCATATGTATGATTTCCAACAAATCTGTTGCTCTCTCCATAGTACCGAGAACGGGTTTTAGTCATCTTGCCCATGAGGCACGGTTCGCAAGTGCCAAGTGATTCATAATCAAGTGACTCCAAAAGTCCATCAAGATGGAGTTTCTTCATGCGCTTTACACGATATGACCTAAACGGCGATGCCACAAATAAGTTGCACTATCATTATCAACTCTGCATCTTTTGGCTTCAACATTATGAATATGTGTATCACTACTATCGAGATTCATTAAAATAGACCACTCCTCAAGGGTGCATGACCATAAAAGATATTACTCATATAAATAGAACAACCATTATTCTCTCGATTTAAATGAATAACCGTCTCGCATCAAACAAGATCCAGATATAATGTTCATGCTCAACGCAGCCCCAAATAACAATTATTTAGGTCTAAAACTAATCCCAAGGTAGATGTAGAGGTAGCGTGCCGATCGCGATCACATCGACTTTGGAACCATTTCCCACGCGCATCGTCACCTCGTCCTTTGCCGAGTTCTCTTAATCCGTAGTCCTGTTTGAGTTGCAAATATTAGCAATGTAACCAGATATCAAATACCAGTGCTACTACGAGCTCTAGTAAGGTACACATCAATAACATGTATATCACATATACCTTTGTTCACCTTGCCATCCTTCTTATCCGCCAAATACTTGGGGCAGTTCCGCTTCAAAGGACCGGTATGCTTGCGGAGAAGCACTCGATTTCAGGTTTAGGGCCGGACTTGGGTTTCTTCTCCGAGCAGCAACTTGCTTGCTGTTCTTCTTGAAGTTCCCTTCTTCTTCCCTTTGCCTTTCTTCTTGAAACTAGTGGTCTTATTGACCATCAACACTTGATGCTCCTTCTTGATTTCTACCTCCGCAGCCTTTAGCATTGCGAAGAGCTCGGTATAGTCTTTACTAACCCTTGCATATTATAGTTCATCACGAAGCCTTTGTAGCTTGGTGGCGTGATTGAAGAATTACATCAATGACACAATCATCCGGAAGATTAACTCCCAATTGTGTCAAGTGATTGTAGTACCCGGACATTCGAGTATATGCTCACTAATGTAACTATTCTCCTCCATCTTGCAGCTATAGAACTTATTGGAGACTTCATATCTCTCAATCCGGGCATTCTTTGAAATATCAACTTCAACTCCTGGAACATCTCATATGCTCCATGACGCTCAAAACGTCGTTGAAGTCCCGTTCTAAGCCGTAAAGCATGGCACATCGAACTATAGAGTAGTCATCACTTTGCTCGCCAGACGTTCATAACATCTGCGGTTGCATTAGCAAAGAGTTCTGCACCTAGCGGTGCATCCAGGGCGTAACTCTTACGGCAGCAATGAGGATGATCCTCAAATTACGGACCCGATCCGTGTAATTGCTACCATCATCTTTCAACTTTGCTTTCTCAAGGAACGCATTAAAATTCAACGGAACAACAAAGACGAGCCATCTATCTACAATCAAACATAAACAAGCAAGATACTATCGGTACTAAGTTCATGATAAATTTAAGTTCAATTAATCATATTACTTAAGAACTCCCACTTAGAAGACATCCTCTAGTCATCTAAGTGATCACGTGATCCAAATCAACTAAACCATAACCGATCATCACGTGAAATGGAGTAGTTTTCAATGGTGAACATCTTATGTTGATCATATCTACTATATGATTCACGCCGACCTTTCGGTCTCCGTGTTCCGAGGCCATATCTGCATATGCTAGGCTCGTCAAGTATAACCCGAATATTCTGCGTGTGCAAAACTGGCTTGCACCCGTTGTAGATGGACGAGAGCTTATCACACCGATCATCACGTGGTGTCCAGGCACGACGAACTTTGGCAACGGTGCATACTCGGGAGAACACTTCTTGATAATTTAGTGAGAGATCATCTTATAATGCTACCGTCAATCAAAGCAAGATAAGATGCATAAAAGATAAACATCACATGCAAATCAATATAAGTGATATGATATGGTCATCATCATCTTGTGCTTCATGATCTCCATCTTGCAGCACCACCATGATCACCATCGTCACCGCGACACACTTGATCTCCATCGTAGCATCGTTGTCGTCTCGCCAAACTTATGCTTCTACGACTATCTCTACCGCTTAGTGATAAAGTAAAGCATTACAGGCGATGCATTGCATACAATAAAGCGACAACCATATGGCTCCTGCCAATTGCCGATAACCGGTTACAAAACATGATCATCTCATACAAAAAATATAGCATCACGTCTTGACCATATCACATCACAACATGCCCTGCAAAAACAAGTTAGACGTCCTCTACTTTGTTGTTGCAAATTTTACGTGGCTGCTACGGGCTTAAGCAAGAACCAGTCTCACCTCGCATCAAAACCACAACGATACTTCGTCAAATAGACTCCGTTTTAACCTTCTCAAGGACCGGCGTAGCCACACTCGGTTCAACTAAAGTGAGAGAGAGCACCCACCAGTCACCTTTAAGCAACGAGTGCTCGTGGCGGTGAAACCAGTCTCGCGTAAGCGTCTGGCGTAATGTCGGTCCAGGCGCTTCATCTCACAATACCGCTGAACCAAAGTATGACATCTGGTAGGTAGTATGACTTGTATCGCCCACAACTCACTTGTGTTCTACTCGTGCAAAACATCAAACCATAGAAAAACCTAGGCTCGGATGCCATTTGTTGGGGAACGTAGTAATTTCAAAAATTCCCTACGCACACGCAAGATCATGGTGATGTATAGCAACGAGAGGGAGAGTGTTGTCTACGTACCCTCGTAGACCCGGCGGAAGCGATCACAACGTAGAGGAAGTAGTCGACGCGTTCTCCTCGCGATCCCGGCGCCAAGCACTCGACGCCCCGAGTTCTTGACACACGTACAGCTCGATGGCGTCCCTCGTACTCGATCCAGCCGAGTGTCGAGGGAGAGTTTCGTCAAGACGACGGCGTGGTGGCGATCTTGATGTTTCACGGCGCAGGCTTCGCCTAAGCTTCATGACGGTATAACCGAGGTGGAATATGGTGGAGGGGGCACCGCACGGCTAAGGAACGATCCAGTAGATCAAACTTGTGTGTTCTAGGGTGCCCCCTGCCCCAGATATAAAGGAGCAAGGGGAGGGGCTGGCCGGCCAAGGGTGGCGCCAAGGGAGTCCTACTCCCTCACGGGTAAGATTCCCCCCAATCCTAGTTGGACTAGGATTCCTGGGAGGGAAAGAGAGAGAGGGGGCGGCCCCTTTCCTAGTCCTAGTAGGACTAGGGAAGGGGGAGGCCTTGCGCCACCTAGGGCTGGCCCTTCTCCTTTCCACTAAGGCCCACTATGGCCCATTTACCTCCCGGGGGGTTCGGTAACCTCCGGTACTCGATAAATTCCTGTTTTCACCGGAACCATTCCAACTCCAAACATAGGCTTCCAATATATCAATCTTTATGTCTCGACCATTTGAGACTCCTCGTCATGTCCGTGATCACATCCGGACTCGAACTTCGTCGGTACATCAAAATACATAAACTCATAATAAGCATCATCGAAACCTTAAGCGTGCGGACCCTACGGTTCGAGAACAATGTAGACATGACCTAGAACTATTCACGGTCAATAACCAACAGCGGGACCTGGATGCCCATATTGGTTCCTACATATTCTACGAAGATCTTTATCGGTCGACCGCATAACAACATACGTTGTTCCTTTGTCATCGGTATGTTACTTGCGAGAGATTCGATCGTCGGTATCAATACCTAGTTCAATCTCATTACCGCAAGTCTCTTTACTCGTTCAGTAATACATCATCTCACAACTAACTCATTAGTTGCGGTGCTTGCAAGGCTTCAAAGTGATGTGCATTACCGAGAGGGCCACGAGATACCTCTCCGACAATCGGAGTGACAAAACCTAATCTCAAATCGCCAACCCAACATCGCCTTTGGAGACACCTGTAGTACTCCTTTATAATCACCCGATTACGTTGTGATGTTTGGTAGCACCCAAAGTGTTCCTCCGTAAACAGGAGTTGCATAATCTCATAGTTACGAGAACATGTATAAGTCATGGATAAAAGCAGTAGCAACATACTAAACGATCGTGTGCTAAGCTAATGGAATGGGTCATGTCAATCAGATCATTCTACTAATGATGTGACCTTGTTAATCAAATAACAACTCTTTGTTCATGGTGAGGAAACATAACCATCTTTGATTAACAAGCTAGTCTAGTAGAGGCATACTAGTGACATCTTGTTTGTCTATGCATTCACACATGTATCATGTTTCCGGTTAATACAATTCTAGCATGAATGATAAACATTTATCATGAAATAAGGAAATAAATAATAACTTTATTATTGCCTCTAGGGCATATTTCCTTCAGAGATGTTATGACCGGTTTGGTCTATACCCGAATGAGGCCCACCGGGCATTAGTATTAGGGGCTTGACCCACAAGTTATCTTAGGCAAGTTATCTTAGGCTAAAGTTATAAATACTAGTTGTAAGACATTGTTTGAGATTAAGCAATAAAGATATCATAATCTTCTGTTGCCCGGCTCCCCAAGGAGCCGGAACCCTAGCCGCCGCCGCACCCAACCCTAGCCGAGACGGCGCCCGTTTGCCGTCACGCCCGCTCCAGCCCTCGTCCCCCTCCTCCTTGTCCATACAACCTACGCCAAAGGCCTGGTAGGGACCCTAGTCCTTGTTGGGGAACGTTGCAGAAAATTAAAAATTTTCCTACGGTTTCACCAAGATCCATCTATGAGTTCATCTAAGCAACGAGTCAAGGGAGTGAGATTGCATCTACATACCACTTGTAGATTGCGTGCGGAAGCGTTCAAGGGAAGGGTGATGATGGAGTCGTACTCGCCGTGATTCAGATCACCGATGACCAAGTGCCGAACGGACAGCACCTCCGCGTTCAACACACGACGGGATGGGAGACGTCTCCTCCTTCTTGATCCAGCAAGGGGAAGGAGAGGTTGATGATGATCCAAAGACCTGACGGCGTGGTGGTGGATGCAGAGAACTCCGGCGAGGGCTTCGCCAAGCTGCTGGGAGGAGGACGAGGTGTAGCAGGGAGGGGGCGCCAATGCACAGTGCGGCTGCCTCCCCCGCCCTCCTTTATATAGTCCCCGTGGGGCTGCCTGGAGATGCCATCTCCCAAGGGGGCGACGGCCAGGGGGGTGGAGTGCCCCCCAAGGCAAGTTGGGCGCCCCCCCTACCCTAGGGTTTCAACCCTAGGCGCGAGGGTGGGCCTGAGGCGCACCAGCCCACTATGGGCTGGTTACCTCCCACTTCAGCCCTTGGGGCCCACCGGGATAGGTGACCCCACCCGGTGGACCCCCAGGACCCTTCCGGTGGTCCTGGTACAATACCGGGTGACCCCGAAACTTTCCCGATGGCCGAAACAACACTTCCTATATATAATTCTTTACCTCCGGACCATTCCGGAACTCCTCATGACGTCCAGGATCTCATCCGGGACTCCGAACAACATTCGGTATGCTGCATACTCATATTCATACAACCCTAGCGTCACCAAACCTTAAGTGTGTAGACCCTACGGGTTCGGGAGACACGTAGACATGACCGAGACGACTCTCGGGCAATAACCAACAGCAGGATCTGGATACCCATGTTGGCTCCCACATGCTCCTCGATGATCTCATCGGATGAACCACGATGTCGAGGATTAAACATCCCCGTATTCAATTCCCTTTGTCAATCGGTACGTTACTCGCCCGAGACTCGATCGTCGGTATCCGAATACCTCGTTCAGTCTCGTTACCGGCAAGTCACTTTACTCGTACCCTAATGCATGATCCCGTGACCAAACACTTGGTCACTTTGAGCTCATTATGATGATGCATTACCGAGCGGGCCCAAAGATACCTCTCCGTCATACTGTGTGACAAATCCCAGTCTCGATCCGTGTCAACCCAATAGACACTTTCGGAGATACCAGAGTGCACCTTTATAGTCACCCGATTCGTTGTGACGTTTGGTACACCCAAAGCACTCCTACGGCATCCGGGAGTTACACGATCTCATGGTGTAAGGAAAGGATACTTGACATTGGAAAAGCTCTAGCAAACAAACTACACGATCTTGTGCTATGCTTAAGATTGGGTCTTGTCCATCACATCATTCTCCTAATAATGTGATCCCGTTATCAACGACATCCAATGTCCATAGCCAGGAAACCATGACTATCTGTTGATCAACGAGCTAGTCAACTAGAGGCTTACTAGGGACATATTATGGTCTATGTATTCACACGAGTATTACGATTTCCGGATAATACAGTTATAGCATGAATAAAGACAATTATCATGAACAAAGAAATATAATAATAATACTTTTATTATTGCCTCTAGGGCATATTTCCAACAGTCTCCCACTTGCACTAGGGTCAATAATCTAGTTACATTGTGATGAATCGAACACCCATAGAGTTCTGGTGTTGATCATGTTTTGCTCGTGAGAGAGGTTTAGTTAACGGATCTGCGACATTCAGATCCATATGTACTTTGCAAATATCTATGTCTCCATCTTGAACATTTTCACGGATGGAGTTAAGCGGCGCTTGATGTGCTGGTCTTCTTGTGAAACCCAGGCTCCTTGGCAAAGGCAATAGCTCCAAAGTTGTCACGAAGAGTTTGATCGGCCCCGACGCATTGGGTATGACTCCTAGGTCGGTGATGAACTCCTTCACCCAAATTGCTTCATCGCTGCCTCCGAGGCTGCCATGTACTCCGCTTCACATGTAGATCCCGCCACGACGCTTTCGCTTGCAAACTGCACCAGCTCACTGCTCCACCATTCAACATATACATGTATCCGGTTTGTGACTTAGAGTCATCGGATCTGTGTCGAAGCTAGCGTCGGCGTAACCCTTCTGATGAGCTCTTCGTCACCTCCATAAATGAGAAACATGTCCTTTGTCCTTTTCAGGTACTTCAGGATATTCTTGACCGCTGTCCAGTGTTCCTTGCCGGGATTACTTTGGTACCTTCCTACCAAACTTGCGGCAAGGTTTACATCAGGTCTGGTACACAGCATGGCATACATAATAGATCCTATGGCTGAAGCTTAGGGGATGACACTCATCTCTTGTTTATCTTTTGCCGTGGTCGGGGACTGAGCCGAGCTCAATCTCACACCTTGCAACACAGGCAAGAACCCTTTCTTGGACTGATCCATTTTGAACTTCTTCAAAATCTTATCAAGGTATGTGCTCTGTGAAAGACCTATGAGGCGTCTCGATCTATCCCTATAGATCTTGATGCCTAATATGTAAGCAGCTTCTCCAAGGTCCTTCATTGAAAAACACTTATTCAAGTAGGCCTTAATGCTGTCCAGAAGTTCTATATCATTTCCCATCAAGAGTATGTCATCTACGTATAATGAGAAATGCTATAGAGCTCCCACTCACTTTCTTGTAAACGCAGGCTTCTCCATAAGTCTGCATAAACCCAAACACTTTGATCATCTCATCAAAGCGAATGTTCCAACTCTGAGATGCTTGCACCAGCCCATAAATGGATCGCTGGAGCTTGCATACTTTGTTAGCATTGTTAGGATCGACAAAACCTTCTGGCTGCATCATATACAGCTCTTCCTTAAGATGTCCGTTAAGGAATGCCGTTTTGACGTCCATCTGCCATATCTCATAATCATAGTATGCGGCAATTGCTAACATGATTCAGACGGACTTTAGCTTCACTACGGGAGAG
Organism: Aegilops speltoides; assembly: GCA_021437245.1. Taxonomy (NCBI): domain Eukaryota; kingdom Viridiplantae; phylum Streptophyta; class Magnoliopsida; order Poales; family Poaceae; genus Aegilops; species Aegilops speltoides. The sequence goes on from CM038141.1 coordinate 316,619,837, forward strand.
AAAGTATCATCGTAGTCAACCCCTTGAACTTGTCGATAACCCTTAGCGACAAGTCGAGCTTAATAGATGGTAACATTACCATCCGCGCCCGTCTTCTTCTTAAAGATCCATTTGTTTTCTATCGCTCGCCGATCATCGGGCAAGTCTGTCAAAGTCCATACTTTGTTTTCATACATGGATTCTATCTCGGATTTCATGGCTTCAAGCCATTTATTGTAATCTGGGCCCGCCATCGCTTCTTCATAGTTCGAAGGTTCACCGTTGTCTAACAACATGATTTCCAGGATAGGGTTGCCGTACCACTCTGGTGCGGAACGTGTCCTTGTGGACCTACGAAGTTCAGTGGCAACTTGATCCGAAGTACCTTGATCATCATCATTATTTTCCTCTTCAGTTGGTGTAGGCATCATAGGAACATTTTCCTGAGCTGCACTACTTTCCCGTTCGAGTGGTAGTACTTCATCGAGTTCTACTTTCCTCCCACTTACTTCTTTCGAGAGAAACTCTTTTTCCAGAAAGGATCCATTCTTGGCAACAAAGATCTTGCCCTCGGATCTTAAGTAGAAGGTATACCCAATGGTTTCCTTAGGGTATCCTATGAAGACACATTTTTTCGACTTGGGTTCGAGCTTTTCAGGTTGAAGTTTCTTGACATAAGCATCGCATCCCCAAACTTTTAGAAACGACAGCTTAGGTTTCTTCCCAAACCATAATTCATACGATGTCATCTCAACGGATTTAGACGGTGCCCTATTTAAAGTGAATGTAGTTGTCTCTAGAGCGTATCCCCAAAATGATAGCGGTAAATCGGTAAGAGACATCATAGACCGCACCATATCCAATAGACCTCATTCTGAAATTCCTTGAACTTTTCAAAAGTCTCGGACTTGTGTTTCATTAAGTAGACATACCCATATCTACTCTAGTCATTAGTGAGAGTGAGAACATAACGATATCCTCCGCGAGCCTCAACGCTCACTGGACCGCACACATCAGTATGTATGATTTCCAATAAGTTGGTTGCTCGCTCCATTGTTCCGGAGAACGGAGTCTTGGTCATTTTGCCCATGAGGCATGGTTCGCATGTGTCAAATGATTCATAATCGAGAGACTCTAAAAGTCCATCAGCATGGAGCTTCTTCATGCGCTTGACACCAATGTGACCAAGGCGGCAGTGCCACAAGTATGTGGGACTATTGTTATCAACTTTACATCGTTTGGCATTCACACTATGAATATGTGTAATATTACGCTCGAGATTCATTAAGAATAAACCATTGACCATAGGGGCATGACCATAAAACATATCTCTCATATAAATAGAACAACCATTATTCTCGGATTTAAATGAGTAGCCATCTCGTATCAAACGAGATCCAGATACAATGTTCATGCTCAAACTTGGCACTAAATAACAATTATTAAGGTTTATAACTAATCCCGTAGGTAAATGTAGAGGTAGCGTGCGACGGCGATCACATCGACCTTGGAACCATTCCCGACGCGCCGTCACCTCGTCCTTCACCGGTCTCCGCTTATTCCGCAGCTCTGCCGTGAGTTACAAATATGAGCAACGGCACGGTATCAAATACCGGGAGTTACTACGAGTCGGTAAGGTACACATCAATTATATGTATATCAAATATACCTTTGGTGTTGCGGCCTTCTTATCCGCTAAGTATTTGGGGTAGTTCGCTTCGATGACCCTTCCCTTGCAATAAAAGCACTCGATCTCGGGCTTGGGTCCATTCTTTGACTTCTTCGATGGCGGCTTATCGGCGCAACAACATCCTTGCCGTCTTTCTTGAAGTTCTTCTTGCCCTTGCCCTTCTTGAACTTAGTGGTCTTATTGACCATCAACACTTGATGTTCTTTCTTGATTTCAACCTCTGCTGACTTCAGCATTGAAAATACTTCAAGAATGGTCTTCACCATCCCCTGCATATTGTAGTTCATCACAAAGCTCTTGTAGCTTGGTGGGAGCGACTGAAGGATTCTGTCAATGACCGCCTCGTCAGGGAGGTTAATGTCCAGCTGGGTCACGCGGTTGTGCAACCCAGACATTTTGAGTATGTGCTCACTGACAGAACTATTTTCCTCCATCTGACAACTATAGAAATTGTCGGAGACTTCATATCTCTCGACCCGGGCATGATCTTGGAAAACTAGTTTCAGCTCTTCGAACATCTCATATGCTCCGTGTTGCTCAAAACACTTTTGGAGCCCCGGTTCTAAGCTGTAAAGCATGCCGCCTTGAACGAGGGAGTAATCATCAAGACGAGACTGCCAAGCGTTCATAACGTCTTGGTTCTCTCGAACAGGTGCATCACCTAGTGGTCCTTCTAGGACATATTGTTTCTGGCAGCTATGAGGATGATCCTCGGGTTCGGACCAGATCCGTATAGTTCTGCCATCATCTTTCAGCTTGGTTTTCTCTAGGAACGCGTTGAAGTTCATGTTGACATGAGCGTTGGCCATTTGATCTACAAGACATATTTGCAAAGGTTTTAGACTAAGTTCATGATAATTAAGTTCATCTAATCAAATTATTAAAATGAACTCCCACTCAGATTAGACATCCCTCTAGTCATCTAAGTGTTACACGATCCGAGTCGACTAGGCCGTGTCCGATCATCACGTGAGACGGACTAGTCATCATCGGTGTGAACATCTCCATGTTGATCGTATCTTCCATACGACTCGTGTTCGACCTTTCGGTCTCTGTGTTCCGTGCCCATGTCTATACATGCTAGGCTCGTCAAGTTAACCCTAAGTGTTTTGCATGTGTAAAACTGTCTTACACCCGTTGTATGTGAACGTAAGGATCTATCACACCCGATCATCACGTGGTGCTTGAAACGACAAACTTTAGCAGCGGTGCACGCTTAGGGAGAACACTTCTTGAAATTGTTGTAAGGGATCATCTTATTTACTACCGTCGTACTAAGTAAACAAGATGCATAAACATAATAAACATCACATGCAATTATATAGTAGTGACATGATATGGCCAATATCATATAGCTCCATTGATCTCCATCTTCAGGGCTCCATGATCATCTTGTCACTGGCATGACACCATGATCTCCATCATCATGATCTCCATCATCGTGTCTTCATGAAGTTGTCACGCCAATGACTACTTCTACTTCTATGGCTAACGCGTTTAGCAATAAAGTAAAGTAATTTACATGGCGTTCTTCAATGACATGCAGGTCATACAAAAAATAAAGACAACTCCTATGGCTCCTGCCGGTTGTCATACTCATCGACATGCAAGTCGTGATTCCTATTACAAGAACATGATCTCATACATCACAATATATCATTCATCATTCATCACAACTTCTGGCCATATCACATCACATGACAATTGCTGCAAAAACAAGTTAGACGTCCTCTAATTGTTTTTGCATCTTTTATGTGGCTGCAATTGGGTTCTAGCAAGAACGTTTTCTTACCTACGAATAACCACAACGTGATTTTGTCAACTTCTATTTACCCTTCATAAGGACCCTTTTCATCGAATCCGCTCCAACTAAAGTGGGAGAGCGGACACCGCCAGACCACCTTATGCAACTAGTGCATGTGTGTCGGTGGAACCGGTCTCACGTAAGCGTACGTGTAAGGTTGGTCCGGGCCGCTTCATCTCACAATACCACTGAAGCAAGAAAAGACTAGTAGTGGCAAGCAAGTTGACAAGGTCTACGCCCACAACAAAATTGTGTTCTACTCGTGCAATAGAGAATTACGCATAGACCTAGCTCATGATGCCATTGTTGGGGAACGTTGCAGAAAATTAAAAATTTTCCTACGGTTTCACCAAGATCCATCTATGAGTTCATCTAAGCAACGAGTCAAGGGAGTGAGATTGCATCTACATACCACTTGTAGATCGCGTGCGGAAGCGTTCAAGGGAAGGGTGATGATGGAGTCGTACTCGCCGTGATTCAGATCACCGATGACCAAGTGCTGAACGGACAACACCTCCGCGTTCAACACACGTACGGGACGGGAGACGTCTCCTCCTTCTTGATCCAGCAAGGGGGAAGGAGAGGTTGATGATGATCCAGCAGCACGACGGCGTGGTGGTGGATGCAACAGAACTCCGGCAGGGCTTCGCCAAGCTGCTGCGGGAGGAGGACGAGGTGTAGCAGGGGGAGGGAGGCGCCAATGCACAGGGTCCGGCTGCCCTCCCCCCTGCCCTCCTTTATATACGCCCCCAGGGGGGCGCCGGCCCTGGGAGATGCCATCTCCCAAGGGGGGCGGCGGCCATGGGGGTGGAGTGCCCCCCAAGGCAAGTGGGGCGCCCCCCCTAGGGTTTCAACCCTAGGCGCAGGGGGTGGGCCTAGGGGGGCGCACCAGCCCACTATGGGCTGGTTCTAAAGGAAATATGCCCTAGAGGCAATAATAAAGTTATTATTTATTTCCTTATTTTCATGATAAATGTTTATCATTCATGCTAGAATTGTATTAACCGGAAACATGATACATGTGTGAATGCATAGACAAACAATATGTCACTAGTATGCCTCTACTAGACTAGCTTGTTAATCAAAGATGGTTATGTTTCCTAACCATGAACAAAGAGTTGTTATTTGATTAACAAGGTCACATCATTAGTAGAATGATCGATTGACATGACCCATTCCATTAGCTTAGCACACGATCGTTTAGTATGTTGCTCTGCTTTTATCCATGACATATACATGTTCCTGTAACTATGAGATTATGCAACTCCGTTTACGGAGGAACACTTTGGGTGCTACCAAGCGTCACAACGTAATTGGGTGATTATAAAGGAGTACTACAGGTGTCTCCAAAGGCGGATGTTGGGTTGGCGTATTTGAGATTAGGTTTTGTCACTCCGATTGTCGGAGAGGTATCTCTGGGCCCTCTCGGTAATACACATCACTGAAGCCTTGCAAGCATTACAACTAATGAGTTAGCTGTGAGATGATGTATTACGGAACGAGTAAAGAGACTTGCGTAACGAGATTGAACTAGGTATTGGATACCGACGATCGAATCTCGGGCAAGTAACATACCGATGACAAAGGGAACAACGTATGTTGTTATGCGGTCCGACCGATAAAGATCTTCGTAGAATATGTAGGAGCCAATATGGGCATCCAGGTCCCGCTATTGGTTATTGACCGAGACGTGTCTCGATCATGTCTACATTGTTCTCGAACCGTAGGGTCCGCACGCTTAAGGTTTCGATGGCGGTTATATTATGAGTTTATGTATTTTGATGTACCGAAGAAGTTCGAGTCCGGATGTGATCACGGACATGACGAGGAGTCTCGAAATGGTCGAGACATAAAGATTGATATATTGGAAGCCTATATTTGGAGTTGGAATGGTTCCGGTGAAATCGGGATTTTATTAGAACACCGGGGTTACCGGAACCCTCCCGGGGGTTATTGGGCCTTAGTGGGCCACGAGGGAGAAGAGGAAGGGCCGGCCAGGGCAGGCCGCGCGCCCCCTCCCCCCTAGTCCGAATAGGACAAGGAGAGGGGGCCCCCTTCCCTCTTCCCTCCCCCAATCCTACTCCAACTAGGAAGGGGAGTCCTACTCCCGGTGGGAGTAGGACTCCTCCGGCGCGCCTCCTCCTTGGGCCGGCCGCACCCCCCTTGCTCCTTTATATACGGGGGCAGGGGGCACCCTAGAACACACAAGTTGATCTACGGATCGTTCCTTAGCCGTGTGTGGTGCCCCCCTCCACCATATTCCACCTCGGTCATATCGTCGCAAAGCTTAGGCGAAGCCCTGCGCCGGTAGAACATCAAGATCGTCACCACGCCGTCGTGCTGACGGAACTCTCCCTCCCCGAAGCTCTACTGGATTGGAGCCCGAGGAGCGTCATCGAGCTGTACGTGTGTCAAGAACTCGGGGGCGCCGGAGTAACGGCGCCGGGATCGGTCGGATCGCGAGGAGAACGTACGACTACTTCCTCTACGTTGTGATCGCTTCCACTTCGGTCTATGAGGGTACGGAGACAACACTCTCCCCTCTTGTTGCTATGCATCACCATGATCTTGCGTGTGCGTAGGAAAATTTTTGAAATTACTACGTTCCCCAACAGTGGCATCCGAGCCTAGGTTTTATGGTTTGATGTTTTGCACGAGTAGAACACAAGTGAGTTGTGGGCGATACAAGTCATACTACCTACCAGCATGTCATACTTTGGTTCAGCGGTATTGTGAGATGAAGCGCCCGGACCGACATTACGCGTGACGCTTCGCGAGACTGGTTTCACCGCCACGAGCACTCGTTGCTTAAAGGTGACCGGCGGGTGTCTGTCTCTCTCACTTTAGTTGAACTGAGTGTGGCTACGCCCGGTCCTTGAGAAGGTTAAACGAGTCTCTTTGACGAAGTATCGTTGTGGTTTTGATGCGTGGGTGAGATTGGTTCTTGCTTAAGCCCGTAGCAGCCACGTAAAATTTGCAACAACAAAGTAGAGGACGTCTAACTTGTTTTTTCAGGGCATGTTGTGATGTGATATGGTCAAGACGTGATGCTATATTTTATTGTATGAGATGATCATGTTTTGTAACGAAGTTATCGGCAATCGGCAGGAGCCATATGGTTGTCGCTTTATTGTATGAAATGCAATCGCATACTGTAATGCTTTACTTTATCACTAAGCGGTAGCGATAGTCGTAGAAGCATAAGATTGGCGAGACGACAACGATGCTACGATGGAGATCAAGGTGTCACACCGATGACGATGGTGATCATGATGGTGCTGCAGAGATGGAGATCACGAAGCACAAGATGTGATGACCATATCATATCACTTATATTGATTTGCATGTGATGTTTATCTTTTATGCATCTTATCTTGCTTTGATTGACGGTAGCATTATAAGATGATCTCTCACTAAATTATCAAGAAGTGTTCTCCCGAGTATGCACCGTTGCCAAAGTTAAATCGTGCCCGCACACCACGTGATGATCGGGTGTGATAAGCTCTCGTCCATCTACAACGGGTGCAAGCCAGTTTTGCACACGCAGAATACTCGAGTTATACTTGACGAGCCTAGCATATGCAGATATGGCCTCGGAACACGAAGACCGAAAGGTCGGCGTGAATCATATAGTAGATATGATCAACATAAGATGTTCACCATTGAAAACTACTCCATTTCACGTGATGATCGGTTATGGTTTAGTTGATTTGGATCACGTGATCACTTAGATGACTAGAGGGATGTCTGTCTAAGTGGGAGTTCTTAAGTAATATGATTAATTGAACTTAAATTTATCATGAACTTAGTACCTGATAGTATCTTGCTTGTCTATGTTTGATTGTAGATAGATGGCTCGTCTTTGTTGTTCGTTGAATTTTAATGCGTTCCTTGAGAAAGCAAAGTTGAAAGATGATGGTAGCAACTTACACGGATTGGGTCCGTAACTCGAGGATTATCCTCATTGCTGCCTGTAAGAGTTACGTCCCGGATGCACCGCTAGGTGCCAGACTGCTTCTGATCTGCGATGGACGACGTTAAGAACGTCTGGCGAGCAAAGTCGATGACTACTCTATAGTTCGATGTGCCATGCTTTACGGCTTAGAACCGGGACTTCAACGACGTTTTGAGCGTCATGGAGCATATGAGATGTTCCAGAGTTGAAGTTGATATTCAACAGAATGCCCGGATTGAGAGATATGAAGTCTCCAATAAGTTCTATAGCTGCAAGATGGAGGAGAATAGTTACATCGGTGAGCACATACTCAAAATGTCAGGTATTACAATCACTTGACTCAATTGGGAGTTAATCTTCCGGATGATTGTGTCATTGATGAAATTCTTCAATCACGCCACCAAGCTACAAAGGCTTCGTGATGAACTATAATATGCAAGGGTTAGTAAAGACTATACAGAGCTCTTCGCAATGCTAAAGGCTGCGGAGGTAGAAATCAAGAAGGAGCATCAAGTGTTGATGGTCAATAAGACCACTAGTTTCAAGAAGAAAGGCAAAGGGAAGAAGAAGGAACTTCAAGAAGAACAACAAGCAAGTTCTTTGCTCGGGAGAAGAAACCCAAGTCTGGACCTAAACCTGAAATCGAGTGCTTCTACCGCAAGCGGTAGTCACCGAAGCGGAACTGCCCCAAGTATTTGGCGGATAAGAAGGATGGCAAGGTGAACAAAGGTATATGTGATATACATGTTATTGATGTGTACCTTACTAGAGCTCGCAGAGCACTGGTATTTGATACTGGTTACATTGCTAATATTTGCAACTCAAAGCAGGACTACGGATTAGCGAACAACGGCAAAGGGCGAGGTGACGATGCGCGTGGGAAATGGTTCCAAAGTCGATGTGATCGCGGTCGGCACGCTACCTCTACATCTACCTTCGGATTAGTTTTAGACCTAAATAATTGTTATTTGGTGCTGCGCGTGAGCATGAACATTATATCTGGATCTTGTTTGATGCGAGGCGGTTATTCATTTAAATTAGAGAATAATGGTTGTTCTATTTATATGAGTAATATCTTTTATGGTCATGCACCCTTGAAGAGTGGTCTATTTTGATGAATCTCGATAGTAGTGATACACATATTCATAATGTTGAAACCAAAAGATGCAGAGTTGATAATGATAGTGCAACTTATTTGTGGCACTTGCCGTTTAGGTCATATCGGTGTAAAGCGCATGAAGAAACTCCATCTTGATGGACTTTTGGAGTCACTTGATTATGAAACACTTGGCACTTATGAACCGTGCCTCATGGGCAAGATGACTAAAACCCGTTCTCGGTACTATGGAGAGAGCAACAAATTTGTTGGAAATCATACATACAGATGTATGTGGTCCGATGAATGTTGAGGCTCGTGGCGGATATCGTTATTTTCTCACCTTCACAGATGATTTAAGCGGATATGGGTATATCTACTTAATGAAACATAAGTCTGAAACATTTGAAAAGTTCAAAGAATTTCAGAGTGAAGTTGAAAATCATCGTAATAAGAAAATTAAGTTTCTACGATCGATCGTGGAGGTGAATATTTGAGTTCTGAGTTTGGTCTACATTTGAAACAATGCGGAATAGTTTAGCAACTCACGCCACCGGAACACCACAACGTAATGGTGTGTCCGAGCGTCGTGTCGCACTTCACTAGATATGGTGCGATCTATGATGTCTCTTACAGATTTACCACTATCGTTTTGGGGTTATGCTCTAGAGACGGCCGCATTCACACTGAATAGAACACCGTCAAAATCCGTTGAGGCGACACCTTATGAACTATGGTTTAGCAAGAAACCAAAGTTGTCGTTTCTTAAAGTTTGGGGATGCGATGCTTATGTGAAAAAGCTTCAACCCGATAAGCTCGAACCCAAATCGAGATGTGTCTTCATAGGATACCCAAAGGAGACAGTTGGGTACACCTTCTATCACAGATCCGAAGGCAAGACATTTGTTGCTAAAATGGATCCTTTCTAGAGAAGGAGTTTCTCTCGAAAGAAGTGAGTGGGAGGAAAGTAGAACTTGATGAGGTAATTGTACCTTCTCCCTTGTTTGAAAGTAGTTTGTCGCAAAACCGGTTTACGAGACATCTACACCAAGTAGTGAGGAAGTTGATGATGTTGATCATGAAACTTGAGATCAAGTTACTCTGTAACCTCGTAGATCAACCAGAGTAAGATCCGCACTAGAGTGGTACGGTAATCCTGTTCGGAAATCATGCTACTAGATCATGATGAACCTCACGAATTATGAAGAAGCGATGGTGAGCCCAGATTCGCAAAATGGCTTGGAGCCATGAAATCGAGATGGGATCCATGTATGAAAACAAAGTATGGACTTTGGTTGACTTGCCCGAGGGTAGGCAAGCAATAGAAAACAAGTGGATCTTCAAGAAGAAGACCGACGCCGACGGTAATGTTCTCGTCTACAAAGCTCGACTTGTCGCAAAGGTTTTCGACAAGTTCAAGGGATTGACTACGATGAGACCTTCTCACCCGTAGCGATGCTTAAGTCTGTCCGAATCATGTTAGCAATTTCCGCATTTTATGATTATGAAATTTGGCAAATGGATGTAAAGACGCATTCTGAATGGATTTACGGAAGAAGAGTTGTATATGATGCAACGAGAAGGTTTTATCGATCCAAAGGAGCTAACAAAGTGTGCAAGCTCCAATGATCCATTTATGGACTGGTGCAAGCATCTCGGAGTTGGAATAAACGCTTTGATAGTGTGATCAAAGCATTTGGGTTTATCTGCACTTTTGGAGAAGCTTTGTATTTACAAGAAAGTGAGTGGGAGCTCTGTAGCATTTACGATATTATATGTAGATGACATATTACTGATCGGAAATGATATAGAATTCTGGATAGCATAAAGGGATACTTGAATAAGAGTTTTTCAATGAAAGACCTCGGTGAAGCTGCTTACATATTGGGCATCAAAATCTATAGAGATAGATCAAGGCGCTTAATTGGACTTTCACAAAGCACATACCTTGACAAAATTTTGAAGAAGTTCAAAATGGATCAAGCAAAGAAAGGGTTCTTGCCTGTGTTACAAGGTGTGAAGTTGAGTAAGACTCAATGCCCGACCACTGCGGAAGATAGAGAAAATGAAAGATGTTCCTATGCTTCAGCCATAGGCTCTATCATGTATGCAATCTGTGTACCAGACTGATGTGTGCCTTGCTATAAGCTTAGCAGGGAGGTACCAAAGTAATCCAGAGTGGATCATCGGACAGCGGTCAAGAACATCTGAAATACGAAAAGGACTAAGGATATGTTTCTCGTATATGGAGGTGACAAAGAGCTCATCGTGGCAGTTACGTTGATGCAAGCTTTGACACCGATCCGGACGATTCTAAATCGCAGACCGGATCGTATTTACACTAAGCGGAGGAGCTGTCACTTGGTGCGGTTCTAAACAAAGCGTCGTGGCGGGATCTACATGTGAAGCGGAGTACATAGCAGCTTCGAAGCAGCTAATGAAGGAGTGCGGATGAAGGAGTTCATATCCGATCTAGGTGTCATACCTAGTGCATCGGGTCCAATGAAAATCTTCGTGACAATCTTGGAGCAATTGCCTTAGCAAAGGAATCCAGATTTCACAAGAGGACCAAGCACATCAAGAGACGCTTCAATTCCATCCGGGATTTAGTCCAGGTGGGAGACATAGAGATTTGCAAGATACATACGGATCTGAATGTAGCGACCGTTGACTAAGCCTCTTCCACGAGCAAAACATGATCTACACCAAAACTCCATGGGTGTTAGAATCATTACTATGTAATCTAGATTATTGACTCTAGTGCAAGTGGGAGATCAAGGAAATATGCCCTAGAGGCAATAATAAAGTTATTATTTATTTCCTTATTTCATGATAAATGTTTATCATTCATGCTAGAATTGTATTAACCGGAAACATGATACATGTGTGAATGCATAGACAAACAATATGTCACTAGTATGCCTCTACTAGACTAGCTTGTTAATCAAAGATGGTTATGTTTCCTAACCATGAACAAAGAGTTGTTATTTGATTAACAAGGTCACATCATTAGTAGAATGATCGATTGACATGACCCATTCCATTAGCTTAGCACACGATCGTTTAGTATGTTGCTACTGCTTTTATCCATGACATATACATGTTCCTGTAACTATGAGATTATGCAACTCCGTTTACGGAGGAACACTTTGGTGCTACCAAGCGTCACAACGTGATCGGGTGATTATAAAGGAGTACTACAGGTGTCTCCAAAGGCGATGTTGGGTTGGCGTATTTCAAGATTAGGTTTTGTCACTCCGATTGTCGGAGAGGTATCTCTGGCCCTCTCGTTAATACACATCACTGAAGCCTTGCAAGCATTACAACTAATGAGTTAGCTGTGAGATGATGTATTACGGAACGAGTAAAGAGACTTGCCGGTAACGAGATTGAACTAGGTATTGGATACCGACGATCGAATCTCGGGCAAGTAACATACCGATGACAAAGGGAACAACGTATGTTGTTATGCGGTCTGACCGATAAAGATCTTCGTAGAATATGTAGGAGCCAATATGGGCATCCAGGTCCCGCTATTGGTTATTGACCGGAGACGTGTCTCGATCATGTCAACATTGTTCTCGAACCGTAGGGTCCGCACGCTTAAGGTTTCGATGACGGTTATATTATGAGTTTATGTATTTTGATGTACCGAAGAAGTTCGGAGTCCCGGGTGTGATCACGGACATGACGAGGAGTCTCGAAATGGTCGAGACATAAAGATTGATATATTGGAAGCCTATATTCGGAGTTCGGAATGGTTCCGTGTGAAATCGGGATTTTACCGGAACACCGGGGGGTTACCGGAACCCTCCCGGGGGTTATTGGGCCTTAGTGGGCCACGAGGGAGAAGAGGAAGGGCCGGCCAGGCAGGCAGGCGCCCTCCCCCTAGTCCGAATAGGACAAGGAGAGGCGGCGCCCCTTCCCTCTTCCCTCCCCCAATCCTACTCCAACTAGGAAGGGGAGTCCTACTTCGGTGGGAGTAGGACTCCTCCGCGCCTCCTCCTTGGGCCGCCGCACCCCCCTTGCTCCTTTATATACGGGGCAGGGGGCACCCTAGAACACACAAGTTGATCTACGGATCGTTCCTTAGCCGTGTCGGTGCCCCCTCCACCATATTCCACCTTGGTCATATCGTCGCAAAGCTTAGGCGAAGCCTGCGCCGTAGAACATCAAGATCGTCACCACGCCGTCGTCTTGACGGAACTCTCCTCCCCAAAGCTCTCTGGATTGGAGCCGAGGAGCGCCATCGAGCTGTCGTGTGTCAAGAACTGGGCGCCGAGTAACGGCGCCGGATCGGTCGGATCGCGAGGAGAACGTCGACTACTTCCTCTACGTTGTGATCGCTTCGCTTGGTCTCACGAGTGCGTGAGACAACACTCTCCCCTCTCGTTGCTATGCATCACCATGATCTTGCGTGTGCGTAGGAAATTTTTTGAAATTACTACGTTCCCCAACAGGTTCCCCTCCCCACTTCAGCCCTTGGGGCCCTCCGACATAGGTGGCCCCACCCGATGGACCCCTGGGACCCTTCCGGTGGTCCCGGTACAATACCGGGTGACCCCAAAACTTTCTCGATGGCCAAAACAACACTTCCTATATATAATTCTTTACCTCCGGACCATTCCGGAACTCCTCGTGACGTCCGGGGTCTCATCCGGGACTCCGAATAACATTCGGTATGCTGCATACTCATATTCATACAACCCTAGCGTCACCGAACATTAAGTGTGTAGACCCTACGGGTTCGGGAGACACGTAGACATGACCAAGACGACTCTCGGGCAATAACCAACAGCGGGATCTGGATACCCATGTTGGCTCCCACATGCTCCTCGATGATCTCATCGGATGAACCACGATGTCGAGGATTAAACAACCCCGTATTCAATTCCCTTTGTCAATCGGTACGTTACTCGCCCGAGACTCGATCGTCGGTATCCCAATACCTCGTTCAGTCTCGTTACCGGCAAGTCACTTTACTCGTACAGTAATGCATGATCCCGTGACCAAACACTTGGTCACTTTGAGCTCATTATGATGATGCATTACCGAGCGGGCCCAGAGATACCTCTCCGTCATACGGAGTGACAAATCCCAGTCTCGATCCGTGTTAACCCAACAGACACTTTCGGAGATACCGTAGTGCACCTTTATAGTCACCCGATTCGTTGTGACGTTTGGTACACCCAAAGCACTCCTACGGCATCTGGGAGTTACACGATCTCATGGTCTAAGGAAAGGATACTTGACATTGGAAAAGCTCTAGCAAACGAACTACGATCTTACGCTATGCTTAGGATTGGGTCTTGTCCATCACATCATTCTCCTAATGATGTGATCCTGTTATCAACGACATCCAATGTCCATAGCCAGGAAACCATGACTATCTGTTGATCAACGAGCTAGTCAACTAGAGGCTTACTAGGGACATGTTATGGTCTATGTATTCACACGTGTATTACGATTTCCGGATAATACAGTTATAGCATGAATAAAGACAATTATCATGAACAAAGAAATATAATAATAATAATTTTATTATTGCCTCTAGGGCATATTTCCAACAGTCCTACCACTGGCGCACTCCTCAGCCAGGACGCCTGCCGAGTATGAGGCCGTCGCAGCCACCTGCCACCAATCCATCTTCAGTGTTGTACTGCTGCATCAACCTTGCCCGGTCTCACTGTCGTGACGCCACCATGGCGCCAGACAGCTCCACTGCCATGTGCTTGTCCATCCAGCCGCATCATTCATCGATATGCAATGCACCATGCCACCAATACTCATCGTCATCGACGCGGTAGATACAACGCCGCTCCTCCTGCCAACCTGCACACCGTCACCACTGTTGGAGCTACGCGGAGTCCACCACTGTTGGGGAACGTAGTAATTTCAAAAAAATTCCTACGCACACGCAAGATCATGGTGATGGTATAGCAACGAGAGGGGAGAGTGTATGTCCACGTACCCTCGTAGACCGTAAGTGGAAGCGTTAGCTGCTTGCGTTGATGTAGTCGTCGTCTTCACGATCCGACCGATCCAAGCACCGAATGTACGGGGCCTCCGAGTTCAGCACACGTTTAGCTCGATGACGATCTCCGGCCTCCGATCCAGCAAAGCTCCGGAGATGAGTTCCGTCAGCACGACGGCATGGTGACGATAATGATGTTCTACCGGCGCAGGGCTTCGCCTAAACTCCGCGACGATATGACCGAGGTGGAATATGGTGGAGGGGGGCACAGCACACGGCTAAGGAACGATCCGTAGATCAACTTGTGTGTCTATGGGGTGCCCCCCGCCCCCGTATATAAAGGAGCCAGGGGGGAGGAGGTGGCCGGCCAAGGAGGGCGCATCAAGGGGGGAGTCCTACTCCCACCGGGAGTAGGACTCCCTTCTTTCCAAGTAGGAGTAGGAGAAGGGGGGAAAGAGGAGGAAGAGGGGAAGGAAAGGGGGCGCCGCCCCCCTTCCCTTGTCCTATTCGGACTAGGAGGGGGAGGGGCGCGCGGCCTATATCGATCTTTATGTCTCGACCATTTAGAGACTCCTCGTCATGTCCATGATCACATCCGGGACTCCGAACAAACTTCGGTACATCAAAACTTATAAACTCATAATAAAACTGGCATCGTAACGTTAAGCGTGCGGACCCTACGGGTTCGAGAACTATGTAGACATGATCTAGAACCATTCTTGGTCAATAACCAATAGCGGGACCTGGATGCCCATATTGGTTCCTACATATTCTACGAAGATCTTTATCGGTCAAACCGCATAACAACATATGTTGTTCCCTTTGTCATTGGTATGTTACTTGCCCGAGATTCGATCGTCGGTATCCAATACCTAGTTCAATCTCGTTACCGGCAAGTCTCTTTACTCGTTACGTAATGCATCATTCCGTAACCAACTCATTGGTTACATTGCTTGCAAGGCTTATAGTGATGTGCATTACCGAGAGGGCCCAGAGATACCTCTCCGACGATCGGAGTGACAAAACCTAATCTCGAAATACGCCAACTCAACATGTACCTTCGGAGACACCTGTAGTACTCCTTTATAATCACCCAGTTACATTGTGACGTTTGGTAGTACCCAAAGTGTTTCTCCGTAAACGGAGTTGCATAATTCTCATAGTTACGGAACATGTATAAGTCATGAAGAAAGCAATAGCAGTATACTAAACGATCAAGTGATAGGCTAACGGAATGGGTCATGTCAATCACATCATTCTTCTAATGATGTGATCCCACTAATCAAATGACAACACATGTCTATGGTTAGGAAACATAACCATCTTTGATTAATGAGCTAGTCAAGTAGAGGCATACTAGTGACTATAGTTTTGTCTATGTATTCACACATGTATCATGTTTCCGGTTAATACAATTCTAGCATGAATAATAAACATTTATCATGATATGAGGAAATAAATAATAATTTTATTATTGCCTCTAGGGCATATTTCCTTCAACCACCCCTAGCACCTCTCCCCGAACCACTGAGCCTCCCAAGACGGCGCCTCCATGGAGGTTACGACGTGCAAGACGCCGCCGCCGCCCAATCCAATCTGAATTTAGGACTTTCGTCCGGGAGGTATTCGGAGGTGGATAGGAGGGACCTCGGCTTTGCCTCCAGGAAGGGTAACGAGGTTTGAGGGACATCACCGATGCCAGACAGATCCAGCCGACCAAAGTTTCCTTCGGTCCCCATCATATACCACCAACCTTCGTCTGCTCCGGATCCGGCAGCGAGCCAAGAACCAAAACTTACATAGATGAGATTGCCATGGGGTAGAGAAGACATCCGTGGTAGATATCCATGCATCGAATCAGACGATCCAACGCAGCCTGCGGCGAAGACCACCACCCCGCGCCGGTCGACCGTGTCCAGCATCATATCGAGATCCGATCTGAACCTGGCGGCACCCGCAACCTCCTGCCGCGTAGCCATCACCACACCGCGCGATGGGATCTCGCCGCCGCCGCCGCACTGCGCACAACATCGACAAGGGAACCCGGCCGTCGCGCCGCCGGACCCCACGCAAACCCAGCGACTCCTCGCAATCCAGCCGTCCTGCGCCGGTGGAGATGCTTGGAGGGCAATAAGTCCCGCCGCCGCCCTGCCGGCCAGGCTTTGCCTGGTGGCGCTGCGGACGGCGACGAGGAGGGTGGGAGGCGGGAGGGCTTGGGAGTGTGACTAGGGTACCCCCCTCCCCCCCGGGTCGCCCACGGGGGTGGCGCGAGGGGGACGAGGGGACGAGGCGGATTAGCTAAGCTTTGCCATTTTGTAAAATGGTGGAATAAGTAAACCCTTCTCCCCTTCATTGTTCTTCACCTATACTCACCCCAAACCCTGCACCTGGTCGTTTTGTGATATTTGAGAACTATCCAAATTATTTCACAAGTTTAGCTAGCTATCACCCCTAGTTTAAACCTCCTTTATGCCTTTATGCCCTTTTATTCCTAAAGAATGCCAAACCCTTCCCAAATGTGTTTAATATATTTGTGTGGCCTTATGCTCCATAGAGGCTACATTTAAATCTCTTCGTACTTTGTTTGCCCCTCCAAACCATATATAAGAGAGCCTTCCTTTTATTTCTCAAAAGAAATAGTGTAGGATCGGAAGTATGTCTAGAGGGGGGGTGATTAGACTACTTGACAACTTAAAAATTTAGCCTTTTGATTTGAGTAGTTTCTTAGCAAGTTCACAATGATAACCAAGTCAAGTATCACCCTACACATGCAATTCTAGAGTTATGGCAGCGGAAAGTAAGTTGCATGTATAGTAAATGAGAGGTGGAGAAGAGCAAACGCAATGGAGACACGGAGATTTTTTCTCGTGGTTCCGATAGGTGGTGCTATCGTCAATCCACGTTGATGGAGACTTCAACCCACGGAGGGTAACGGCTGCTTGAGTCCACGGAGGGCTCCACCCACGAAGGGTCCACGAAGAAGCAACCTTGTCTATGCCATCATGGCTTACGCCCACGGAGGACTAGCCTTACTCGGGGTAGATCTTCACGAAGTAGGCGATCTCCTTGCCCTTACAAACTCCTTGGTTCAACTCCACATCATGACGGAGGCTCCCAAGCGACACCTAACCAATCTAGGAGGCACCACCCTCCAAAAGGTAATAGATGGGGTTGGTGATGATGAACTCCTTGCTCTTGTGCTTCAAATGATAATCTCCCCAACACTCAACTCTCCTCACTGATTTGGCTGTGGTGGAGGAAGGATTGAGTGGAAAGCAACTTGGAAAGACTAGAAATCAAGTTTCATATGGTGGGAGTGGAGCAACTTGATCTCAACACAAGGGTAGGTAGTTTTCTTCTCGAAATGTAAGGTAGGAGTGGTAGTTCTTTCTTGATGGCTCTCTCCACGAATGAAGAGGAGGTGGAGGGGTATTTATAGCCTCCACACAAAATCCAACCGTTACACACATTTGAGCAATCTCGGTCAGACCGAAGTTGACAACTCGGTGGGACCGAAAGTTCAAATCTTGTGAACGTTGGGATTTTCGGTGGGACCGAAAATACAATCTCGGTTAGACCGATTCTTCCAAAGTCTAGGGTTTGCCAATCTCGGTGGGACCGACTTTCTCATCTCGGTGACACCGATTTGAGTACGAAGGTTACAGAAGCTTGGCAACACCATTTTCGGAATGACCGAGTTTGGAATCGGAAAATCCGAGATTCTAGGGTTTTGGCTATATGGCTGAGGTGGTTCATCTCGGTGTGGTGAGTTTGGAATCGGTGGGACCGAGATTACTTATGGGTTTATGTTGGAATGAAAGATTGCTGATTGTTTGAGAGATAAATCACTAAGCACTTTAGAGCAACCAGATCATCATCATAACCTCATCCCCTTTTAATAGTATTGGCTTTCCTATGGACTCAATGTGATCTTGGATCACTAAACCAAAATGGAGTCTTGAGCTTTTGCCAATGTTTTCCTTAGCATTTTGAGGGTCCACATCATCGGTCATTGCCATACCCATATCAACGAACTTTCTCAAATATTCTCAAGAAATGATTAGTTCAATGATATATATGTTGTTATTAATTACCAAAACCACCTGGGGATTAGTTGCACTTTCAATCTCCCCCTTTTTGGTAATTGATGACAACATATAGATCAAAGCTTCGACAAGTGATATAATTAATGAATAACATCGTCGCTTTGAGAAGTATGTGATAAGCAAGAGCTCCCCCTAAATTTGTGCATTATTTAAGATTTGCGTTTGAATGCAAATGCACAATCGATTAGGATCATGGGTTACTCTTCCATGTCACATACATCTTGGTGGAGCGCACAAAATGATAAGAATGAATATCATGCACCCAATCACCAAGACATGAGTAAATGATCATACAAGATATGAATGAAATATGATAGACATCAAGCACACATTAAGCACAAGATGATCAAGCACTCATCAAGATAGAGCAAACGTAGTATCAAACACACGAAGTATCTCAAAGAACTCAAAAAGTATCTCAAGGAAAACCGCAAACGAAAGAGCAAAAACGAAGCACTCTCTCTCTCGAAGCCCTATGATCTATACAATTTCTCCCCCTTTGGCAACAAGTTACCAAAAAGTTCGAAAGGTATAGAGCTAATCGTCACTCGGGACTCTGCTGGCGGCTCCTGTCTGCGTCGATGGAGTGGAGATGGCTGCATCTGCGAACGCTTCTGCTGAAGTCTGTGGAGCTGGAGGAGTGGATACTGAGCTGGTGCTGGAACTGACGGAGCTGTAGGAGGTGCTGATGTAGTAGCCAGGATCGACCTTTCGAATAGCAGTGATCTGGGCTTTGTGGGCCTTCAGCAGGCTGCTCATAGTCATCCCGACCATGTCACCTTCCATCTCCTTCATAAGTTCTGCCTTCTCCTCTTAGCTTCCTCGATATCTCGCATCAAGCTTGTTGACGGTGACTGCACTTCATCGACAGCGTCCGAGCATGGAACTTATCCTCAACGATCCTCTCAAGGCTCTCCGAGATTGCACTATGCTGGCGGCGTAGCTCAATTCTCTGAGTGGCTTCAAGAAGTTGTTCGCAACACTCTTGGGCTTTGTCTGCTGCTTCCTTCTCGGCTTTAGCTTGTTTAGCGCTTCAGACTTAGCATGTCCTTCTACGACGTGGGAGCATTCTCACCATCACAACCTCGTTGTCCTCATGTTCAAAGGCGGTGGCAAGTGGGGTCTATCCAACGGTAGGTGTCCGTGCCAAACTTGGCATTAATGAGCATCCAATATGCGAGCAAACCCACACGACCTCTTTTGGTCACCTTTGTCCTCTTGATAGTCTCAACTATCGTGTCCATCACCTTAAAAGGTGTCTTCGATCTAGAATGTGCAGCATGTTGATAGAGTACCCTCTTATCATGCGGTGGTCCTCGACTTAGGCATCAAAGTATGCCTCGTAATGGTGTTGGTGGTTGGGAGACCTGCACTCAAGGTAGTAGACTGATCCAAGCTTCCAAATCTCTACATCCTTCTCATCAACCTCATTATACATGTTCTTCATTGACTCGTGATTTTTCTTCTAATGCCATACACATCAATGTCATCTTCCTTGAAACAGTGCATTCAGAATGCTCTCCATTCCTCAATCTGTAGACTGAAATCTACGCCTTCATCATCCATACAATCCTGCCATCCGGATAGAAGTGTGCGGTGGCATAGAACTGCATGATCATCTCATCGTTCCAGCGATCGACCGACCAACAAACTCGCAATCCCACAAGCGGTGAAGCTTTCGTGCACATGTGGGAAATAGTCTCTGTGCTCTTCACTGTCGATGTATTTCCACCCCACGATCTGGTGTCGGCAACAATTGGCTTCTTGTCCATGAGCACTTTGCCTCATAAAAGTCTTGTTGCTCTCTTGTGTGGAATCTTGAGTCAATCGCTGTTCTTCTCCTGCCGGGCATATGGATCTGTTTGCCTCCATAGCTCGAGTCCTTTGTCCTTTCTCTCCTTCATATTTTCAGCTCGAGGATGAGCTTCATTATGAATCGGCAGTTTCGTCTTAGCTTGAGCAGAACATGAGCCTCATCATCGATTCTGCAGGTGGCACATTGTCCTTTTCTTCTCTCGCTGGAATATTTCTCACAGTCTTCCCGGGCTTGGCAGCTGGTTTGGCTTGGGCTGCCTTTCTTTGGAGCTGAAGGCTTAGCTTTAGGAGGTGCTCCTGCCTCGATGGCATCACCCATCAACTTCGCTTCGAGGTGGTGAGGTGCTTCCTCATCGTAATCATCATCATCATCGCAGCTCTTCATGAACTTTCCTCTTCCTCTTGGAAGTCTTCTTGATTTTGCCGGAGGTTTCTTCCATGCTGAGCTTCGGCAACAATGGATTTCTTGACCTTCTTGGTGCCTTTCTTGGTTTGTTGCCCTTGATGCTCTTTGGCAACCACCTTCCTATTTGGCTTAGACGTTATTTCCTCATCTGCAACGAAATCTGAATCTTCCTCATCGAGTTCCTCTTCCTCCACGCCCTCGTGGCAGCAGACAGCATCCACTTGGAGTGCTTCTCTCCATCATCTGAAAAACTGCTTGCTTCGGACTTGTAGCTGCCTCTGGAATCTCAACGGCATCTCGGACTGCTCGATTGTCACTTCCTTCGCATATGTCGACAACCTGTGAATAGAGTGGGTATGGGCGAATAGAAGAGTTATCACAAACTGCAGAGGATTTTGCAAAAAAATGAGTTCAAACTTTAGATTTAGGTTTTCACAGAATACATGTCGGTCGACCGAAGTCTATCAATTCGTGAAACCAAACGCCTAAACAGACCACATACACCACTTTCGGTTGGACCGAAATGGGTTTCGTCTAGCCGAGACAGTTAGGGTTTCACTAAATCTTCACTTGGTCTTACCGATTTGCACAACTCGGTTTCACCGAACGCAGCGGTCAATGGCCAGAGGCCAAATCGGTCGATCCAAAATGCGAATCGGTCACACCGAGATGTGTTCGGCGGAAACCTAACCCTAAAATTTTCACTCGAAATTTGTTCTATGATCTAAATAGCTGGATATGGAGATCTCAAACTTGGCAAGAATCATGGCAACACCTATCGTGCATAGAATCAGCGATTGAACACGAGAGGATGAAGCTCACCCAATGCGGTGGAGCTTCACTCACGGCGGCAACGGCAAAGGCGGGACCGCTGACGGCGATGGAGACCAGGCGAGGGCGCACAAAGCGACGGCGGAGACGATCCGTAGACCAAGGCGACGGCAATAAAGAGTTTTGAGGGCGAAGCGTTTGAAGAAGTAATCAACGCGCTCGTCCTCGAGTATATATACTCTTCGGTGTCGGTGGGACCGAAGTTTGTAACTCGGTGGGACCGAGATGGTTAATGCGTGCGATTACACACGTCGATCACGCCGAAAATTGAAACTTCGGTTTCACCGAGGTGAAAACCTAGATCAATCAAGTGATCTCGGTCCGTCCGATTTGATATATCGGTTTGACCGAAAGTACTTAGAAGGTTTTGGAAGTTAGGCTTTTGACGGATCGGTGGCTCCGAGTGCTCCTCACTCGGTCTCGTCCAAAAAGTCTTGTTCAAAGTTTGTGATATAAGCATGAATAGAGTTTGAGACAAGAAAGCATAGATAGCTAGGGGAAAACTTAGGCATTCTTGTCCATCCATTTGGTCAAAAGAAAGAAAACCATAAAGACCAAAGCAACAAATGGATGTCCTCGAATGGATAAAATCATGCATCCAACATGCTCACACAATAAGATAGCAAATGAAATATGTGTCAAACATGCACAAACAAAACACTAACAGCTAGCACACAGTTTGGCGATGACTAGGTCATCTATATATGAGTATATTGACTTAGGAGTCAAATGAGAACATTTGATCATAGGTCATACTCATCGTTTAAGCACAAGTGGGGTTACCACTTTTCCATAAAGCATTAATGTGTTCACATCATTAGGAGATGCTTTAGCTCATTTCTTTAGAGCAAAGCTCCCCCTTGATGTGAGAACCCCTTTTAAAGGGTCAAACTAACCTTGGGTTGTCGTTGAAGACTTCATGTAGATGTTGAAGATGTGGATGCTCAATGTTGATGAAGATCATCAAGAGTTGGGAGCAATCCTTTGGATTCGGGCACTTTCAATACCTACATGGGTTAGTCCCACAAGGAACAAACAAGAATATCCATGGACATAGATTGAAGTTCATAATAGATGATGTCCATGAAAGCGATGATTACCTTGTCCCTTGACTTACCAACATGAGGGTTTGTGACTCCATGAACTAGTGCAAGATGTGGAAGTTGATTGCACAAGTCCTTGCTAAAATGAATATGAGTGAAGTATATTGGCGGAGTCACCCTCAAGAACCTTCTAGTTCTTCTTCTTCGGAATCCACATCATCTTGATGGGAATCCTTGGGGTAGTAGTTGAGCTCGTTGAAGTAGAACTTGAAGTTGCCTTGGGAACCCACTTGACCATGGCCTTGGGTGCTTCAATGAATGCATCAATCTCCTCTTGAAGCTTGTCCTTGCCTTTTAGCTTGTGGTCTTGTGGTGGAAAGTCATCTTGAGCTTGTTCCTCATTGGAAGAAGTAGGATCATACTTCTTCTCTTGAGAGACAAACTTTGGAGTGGGATATTGACCTTCTTCCCATTCAACACCCTCGGCGTTGAACTTTCGCTCAAAACCAATTCCTTGATTCTTCCGTGTCTTCCTTGTTTGCGAACAATTTCCTCAAAGCTCTTGCTTCCGCAAGACTTTTGTAGACACCTTTCTCTATAATCCCTTTCAAAGACTATTTTCTTGCTCAAGTGAAACTTGGCTTGAAACATTGTTAGTGGAATCAAGAGAATTACTAGAAGCAACAACATTTGATTTAACATGATTATTGTTACTACTAGATGAAGAATTTTTCTTATGCTTGTCATGCTTAGTTTTAATAGGTGGCAAGAAATTAGACAAGAGAAGTCGTTTGGCAAGATATGAAGAACTCTTCTTTCAAGATCGTCATTGATAGCTTTTAGAAACTCATGCTCTTGCTCTAGATTGAGCTTCTCGGCGTAGCTTCTCATGAGATCTTAGGAGCTCTCTATGATCTTCTTGAGTTGTTTCATGAGCTAACTTAAGAGTGTTTAGTTCTTTAGTTAGACGCTCAATCTCCTTCATAGCATTGTCATTCGACTCATCTCGACTATAAAGACTACTAGCATGTTCATCATTACTAAGCTCACTAGATTTATCATGTAAAAGCTCATCTTCACCAAGCAAGTCATCCTCATCACTATCAAAGTCAATGAACTCGGGATGTGTTACCTTGGGGCCTTTTGCCATGAAGCATCTTCCAATTCCCTCATTTGGTGAATCAAATATGTCATAGGAGTTGGAGTTGGAGGATACGAGAGCAAGACCGCAACACCTTCATCTTGATCAGATTCGGAGTTGGAGTGATAGCTTCTTTGGAGTGATTGTCTGAGTCGGGCCGAAACCCATTCACCAACATGAGCTTGATGTTTTCTTCTTGTGTAGCTCCTTGATGACTTGTCCTTCCTTTCCTAATCCTTGCTTCTCCGAGAGGATCTTCGTTCATAACGATCATCTTTACTCCTTCTCTCTTTTCGAGGCGACTCTTCTCTTGAGCTTCTTCTTCTTGGAGATTCTTCTCTTCTCTTGTGGGGAGTCGAACACTCATTTGAGTAGTGTCCGGTCTTCCACAATTGTAGCAGCTTTCGATCACGACTAGAAGATCTCCTTTCATCATATGATCTAGACTTTGAGCTTCTTTCCTTGCTTCTACTCTTGTAGAATTTGTTGAAGTTCTTCACCATTAGGCTTATCTCTTCATTGGAAACTAGCTTGTCACTTGAGGATGTGGGAGCTTCAACTGCAGCTTTGTAAGCACCGCTTGACTTGTTGTGAAGCTCTTCTTTATCTTTAAGTGTCATCTCATGAGCAACAATCCTTCCAATGACTTCGGTAGGCTTGAGATCTTTGTAGTTTGGCATCATTTGGATCAAAGTGCACACGGTGTCATACTTTCCATCCAAAGCTCTGAGGATCTTCTTGATGATGAATCGGTCGGTCATTTCTTCGCTTCCTAAACCTGCCATCTCATTGGTGATGAGAGCAAGCCTAGAGTACATTTCAGCGACTCCTTCACCTTCCTTCATCTTGAACTTGTCAAGTCGACCTTGAAGAACATCTAGCTTTGATTCCTTCACGGACTCGGTACCTTCGTGCATTTCGACCAAAGTATCCCAAATCTCTTTTGCATTCTCAAGACGGCTGATCTTGTTGAACTCCTCGGGACACAAAGCATTGAAGAGAATGTCACAAGCTTGAGCATTGTTCTGTAACATCCGCAACTCATCCGCAGTAGCTTCGCGATCCGAACTTTTCCTTCCTCAAGAACTCACCTTGCAAGCCAACACAAATAATGCCCCATGCGGCGGGGTTATGTCCAAGAATATGCATTTTCATTTTATGCTTCCAACTAGCAAAGTTTGAACCATCAAAGTAAGGACCTCTATGAAAATTACCCTCACTAGACGCCATACTCTCCTAGGTTGTGAAACCAAGCTTATGGAGTCCAATGCAATGGAAACCAATCCAATGGAGACCAAAGCTCTGATACCACTTGTAGGATCGGAAGTATGTCTAGAGGGGGGGTGATTAGACTACTTGACAACTTAAAAATTTAGCCTTTTGATTTGAGTAGTTTCTTAGCAAGTTCACAATGATAACCAAGTCAAGTATCACCCTACACATGCAATTCTAGAGTTATGGCAGCGGAAAGTAAGTTGCATGTATAGTAAATGAGAGGTGGAGAAGAGCAAACGCAATGGAGACACGGAGATTTTTCTCGTGGTTCCGATAGGTGGTGCTATCGTCAATCCACGTTGATGGAGACTTCAACCCACGGAGGGTAACGGCCATGCCTTGAGTCCACGGAGGGCTCCACCCACGAAGGGTCCACGAAGAAGCAACCTTGTCTATGCCATCATGGCTTACGCCCACGGAGGACTAGCCTTACTCGGGGTAGATCTTCACGAAGTAGGCGATCTCCTTGCCCTTACAAACTCCTTGGTTCAACTCCACATCATGACGGAGGCTCCCAAGCGACACCTAACCAATCTAGGAGGCACCACCTCCAAAAGGTAATAGATGGGGTTGGTGATGATGAACTCCTTGCTCTTGTGCTTCAAATGATAATCTCCCCAACACTCAACTCTCCTCACCGATTTGGCTGTGGTGGAGGAAGGATTGAGTGGAAAGCAACTTGGAAAGACTAGAAATCAAGTTTCATATGGTGGGAGTGGAGCAACTTGATCTCGACACAAGGGTAGGTAGTTTTCTTCTCGTAAATGTAAGGTAGGAGTGGTAGTTCTTTCGATGGCTCTCTCCACGAATGAAGAGGAGGTGGAGGGTATTTATAGCCTCCACACAAAATCCAACCGTTACACACATTTGAGCAATCTCGGTCGGACCGAAGTTGACAACTCGGTGGGACCGAAAGTTCAAATCTTGTGAGCGTTGGGATTTTCGTGGGACCGAAAATACAATCTCGGTTAGACCGATTCTTCCAAAGTCTAGGGTTTGCCAATCTCGGTGGGACCGACTTTCTCATCTCGGTGACACCGATTTGAGTCTGTATGTTCTGAAGCTTGGCAACACCATTTTCGAATGACCGAGTTTGGAATCGGAAAATCCGAGATTCTAGGGTTTTGGCTATATGGTGAGGTGGTTCATCTCGGTGTGGTGAGTTTGGAATCGGTGGGACCGAGATTACTTATGGGTTTATGTTGGAATGAAAGATTGCTGATTGTTTGAGAGATAAATCACTAAGCACTTTAGAGCAACCAGATCATCATCATAACCTCATCCCTTTTAATAGTATTGGCTTTCCTATGGACTCAATGTGATCTTGGATCACTAAACCAAAAATGGAGTCTTGAGCTTTTGCCAATGTTTTCCTTAGCATTTTGAGGGTCCACATCATCAATCATTGCCATACCCATATCAACGAACTTTCTGAAATATTCTCAAGAAATGATTAGTTCAATGATATATATGTTGTTATTAATTACCAAAACCACCTGGGGATTAGTTGCACTTTCAAATAGAAAATGATGCAAGACCGCATATAGTTCACGTGGGCCGGCCCATTGAGAAGTCATTAACTAACCTTTGCCTAATGCGGGTAATAGCGTATCTAGTCGGTTGCTTCCTCTCAACTAGGAAGGTGTTGGGCTTCCAAGTGCAAGGGTTTGTAGCAAGCAACAATTTTCCTTAAGTGACCTCAAGATTTATCAAACTAACATGAGTTTATTAACACAACCAATGACCAGGCCCCTGACTGGCGTGCCAACTGACGATACGAAAAAACATCAGTAGCCTCAGTAGGGTGGAGAGCATGGCCGGAAGTACCAGAGGGGATCACAGATCGAGAGTTTACCCAGGTTCAGCTCTCATAGTTGAGGTAAAACCCTACTCGTGCTTTGATTTAATTGCTGGTGGAAAATGCCTCGCGTGAGGGGGTCACAAGTATGAGGTAGTTGTAGCTACTGAGACGATGACAATGATGTCGATGCCCCGAGCTATCCCCTGGCCTCGCCTTATAAAGGAGGATGAGGCCTATGGTTAAAAGAGTACTAAACCGACCTAGAGGACTCCTTAGTAGAAGAGTCCTTTGCTTGCGCGCCTAGACGCTACATTGGTCAGAGGCCAGTAGAATAGCCTGCTAGCCCTGTGGCCGGCGCACCATCCGGCTTGCCTCCCGGCGGACCACCCCGACCAGTATAGCGCACCGTCATGTAGCTAGGGAGGTGAATGTTTTCCCTTTGTGATACTGTTGTTAGTTGCAGTACCAGCAAGAAAACTTTATGTTTCAGTTTACAACAGCTTTGTCATAGCCAGTTGAAAGGACCTACAGTAAGTTGGGTCACCATGACTTGCTTGTAATTTCATCGGCCAGAAATTACCTGATTGTCAGATGTGGCTCCAAGTGTCTAGATTCTCCAGTACGCTGAACTTGAGTAAGCAACCTAGAAAGCCAAAAAATTAGGCCTTTATAGAGCCAATTTTGCCACAAAAGACTCCTAGTCCACCTTGTGATTTTGCTTTGCAAACTTTGGTTCATGCAATGAGAGATGGTCCTTTATCCCCCATGCCATGCTTTCTCCATAAACAACTCCTCATGCATCTGCTGGTGCACATGTAGAACGTTGGCATGGAAGAGAAAACTAACTTAACTAGCTGCAAGTTTGCCCCCACAGGATAGACGCGTGGAGCAACTATCCAGTCTTCTCTCAATTCTTTGCACTAAAAGCATGAAATCTGCCATTTCACCATTAACACGGCGAGCTTAATAGAGGAACACACATAGTAAAATCTACTAACTCTCTATCTCATCCTTTTGTATGCATTACAATACAGAGCTAAACTAAACTACTCCCTCCGTCCCATAATGTAAGACGCTTTTTGACACTACATTAGTGTTAAACAACGTCCTACATTATGGGACGGAGGGAGTACCTCACAAGAGTATCATTAACATCGTTATGTCATATGTAACACCCCCCTTATATCACAACATACTATCACCTCACACCGAGAAAACGGCTCACACATCAACCCATTTTTACTGCTGACTCCAGCTTATCTCCCACACGATCCTCTGCAGCAACTTGTCGAAGCAGGTTCTGCACATCGTCGACCCAGTTCTGCTTACTCGTGCCGTCCTGACACTCAAATTCTACAATACCTTGCGCCGTGCTCAGGCCAAAGCAGCATTTCTCATCCATGAAGGCCTTCCCTGGCTCGATCACCCAAGTCGGAAGCTCGCTGTATACACCGTAAACCACACCTGCAGACGATTGTTACAGGCGAAACGCTCAGTGTTAAAATCTCACAAGCTACACTGACAGAGGCAGAAATGGTGGCATATGATGTTTCTTTCGGGTGCTGCTGAACTTACTCTTGTTGTTCTTGGACAGCGCACCTCCAATGTGCTTGCTTTTCAGCTTCAGCATGACCTGTTATCATTTGGCTATGCCGTCAATAATTGAACAAACATTTTATTTTATGTTTGGTAGGACGAATGGACAATCAATTGATATTGTGCAGTCAGAATTTTTTTCCTACCTGAGACCTCCTGTTGATGTAGATAGATACTTTTGTCCTGTGTAAATCCCCTGCACCAGGAAAAAATAAATAAAGATTATGCACCTTAATCACCTTGTTTGGAGTATAATGTATAAAAGATGTTGATCCATGACTGGATGTTCTGAATATTGCACAGGTGTGTGTGTAGTCTGTACCTTTTCTTGTGCGTTTCAGCAGCTCCCCCTCCTTGCACCAGACATCAGGGCTCCACGAATGGCCCTTCTCGTAAGGAAGAACGCTCGCGTTGCTCCTCGCCGCCTCCCGCTGCACCCTCTGCTTCATCGCCGCAGCTCCTCGCAGCGCTGATACGGATTCCACGCGAACTCAGCTTTGATTCTTGCACGACATATCATACGGAAATGGGACTGCACATTGTCATGGCAATGGCGGCGCCGGCACGGCCGTTCACCGCATCGAGCCCTTACCGGTTGCCGCTGCCGCCGTGAGCGTCGTCAGATCGCCGGCGGTCCTGACGCCGACCGCGGACTGGACGGCGGAGGCCACCTGCTCGTGGCTCGCCCCGGCAAGCCGAGCCGCCTCCACGCAGTGCGAGGCCAGCAGCTCCGTGGCCGGCGCCATGGCCGCGGCCATCTTGGAGGCCTGGGTGTCGGAGCTGGTGGACGCCGCCGCGACGGCGGCCACCGCGGCCGCGACGCGGACCACCGACACCATGGCGTGCACATGGGCCCTGTCGGCGCGCAGCTTCTCCTTGCTGCTCTGCCTCGACCGGCTCGCGTCCTTGTGCTGGAACCATTTGCCGATGGACTGGTGGTGGCCGGTGCCGCTGATGGAACTCCGCCTTGCATCCGTCTGCTCGAAAATGGCCACACAACAGACGGAAACATTCAGAAAGGAGAGGTAGCAGAGAAAGGACGGGAGTGGGCAGTGGACTGCTCGCTTACGTGGTGGCGATAGCTCGGAACGATGGCCGTGGTCGCGAGCACGGCGGAGGCCTCCGGTATGCCCATCTCCTGCAGCGGCAGCCTGTTCAAGCAGCTCTTCTTGCCTCCGACGAGGATCTTGGATATCTCCGACGCGGACACGCTCCAGGACCTCGACAGGTACTCCATGGGCTCGAGCGGCGTCTGCGGCGGCGGTATCGCCAACTCCCCCTCCTCCTCCTCCTCGACCACATCAAACCGAAACGCGCCGCCGGCCTTCCAGCCTCTCTCCATGGCCATCAGTCCCACGCAGTCACTCTCCGCACTAGGCACCAGTGCACTATCCTCCTTGGCTCTTCTCAGTGGTTGGTCGCAGGCAGCAGGAGGCGACGGTCGCCTACTTATAGCGGAGGAGGCACGCGCGGAGCACGAGGAGGGGGGCGTGGAGCCGCCATGGCCGTGGCAGAAAGAACAAGGGGGGACACGAGGCTGGCGAACAGGCCCCTGGCTTTCTCTGCTACTCCTGTCTGCCTCCAACAAGTCTCCCTTCCACTACCTGGGACTGAATATTTCTACTACCACCGCTGCAATATACTAGTGCTGCCGTCGCTGTTCTCTAGCCATTTGTTCCCGGCAGCTGAGCTATCCGGGACCTCGGAGGGTCTCATGACATGACTTCAGAGAAACCAAAACCAACCATGGATTGCTACGGCTTTGGCTTCTGGACGTACCACCTACAGATTTTTGTGTTGTTTTGTTTGAACTTGTACCTACGGTTGTTGGAGGTACTACAGGAGCTGTATTCAAATATATCAACGTTTAGTCAATTGCACGAAGACTTGTTTGAACTTGCAGCAACGTTTTGCGATGCGATGCGATACTTCCAAGAGAAACCCCCTGTTTTCCCGGCGTATTAGCTACCGACGATGCCGGCGTTCCCGCTAAGGGCATCTCCAACAGGTTGTATGTTAGTCTTGTTGGTAAAATGTCCATGTCATCAACCAACAAGCTATCATACAACTACTCCAATGGATTGTATGTAAGCTATCCAATAGATGGTGAGATAATAAATGTAATTGCTCTCTATTTCACCTCGGAGCTTGTGCAAAGGTTGTTGGTTAATCTACATACAACTTTGCTCTATCTCCATATTTAATACATGCCACATCATCACTATGCCCTAGGTGGCAAATTTACCAACACCTATCTTACAACTATTGAAGATGCCCTAATTAACACGAAGAGATAGATGGATGCTACGGCTGCGCTTGGAGGCCGGTCAAGGAGGAGCTAGCTTGACGACAGGAGACCCATCACCCGGTAAGCTGGACGCCGGTCGGCCTGCTTGGTCTTGGGTTGCATGTATCCATCCATCTTGCTTGTTTGAATTATACTCATGCTCGTCTCTGACTCTCTGTTTCTGTTTCTTTTTCAATTTTCAGGTGTTTGTGGGGCTTGATGCTTGGCCATGTCCCCGTTTCAACATACATCTGTAGGGTACGTGAGGGCGATCGATCGATCGAACTCCTTTGCTTCGATCGCCGGAGCTTCAAACTCGGTGGAGCGGTCAAGCGGCATTATTTTTTCCGACTAGTAAAGCTCGGCCACTGAGGCCAGGTGCTGGTGGGACTGGCTGGGCTTGGGCAGTGCAGAAATGAAAATAATACGGACCATACACGCTGTGATGTGCTGCTAGGTGGCCGTCCGTCGCTGCAGGAGATGCGAGATGTTTGTCCCGTCCCTGAGCCTGAGCCTGAGCATGTCGAGCCTGGAGCGTGCGTGCGTGCGCGAGGTGACGAGTGGCGCGCCCAATGATCCGGGCCACCCCCACCGCCACCGGAGTGGAATCTCATCCCACGCGCGCCTGCGTTATCGCCATAGAGCATGGTTAATAGTATAGCCAGCCGCTGGCTATAAGCCAGCCGCCACGCCATCTATAATTAGTCCTTATACCAAATATATATAATAGATCAGATCAGCGTGTCTACTTTTTTTTTATATGGCCACCTTTCATTCTCACAAAGTCTTTAGGAGCGTGTCTTTGAAATTCTCTTCAAGGCCGCTTCTTCTCTCTCTCTCTTCTTTCCTCCAACTAAGCCTTGAATATCTTAATTTATTCCTTATAATTACGTGAGTCAATCTATTGTACTTGCTCTCATCGATCGATGGCTACGCCCTCTTCGACCCTCCACTAACAGCATGCCCAAAGGAAAGGAAAGGATGCCGCCCGGGCCGGCCTGACCCATGATTGGGCAGCACTTGCCTGCTGACCCAAATCATCGTGTTACCTGCTCGATTAACAAGAGTCTGAGACTGAGCAGGGAATTGGTCGCCGTAATCTGTTCGCAACGGCATCAACCGTGGTTTGTTTTTTCGACGTTTGGGTTTGTTCGGTCAGTTTAGGGAACACCCATGATGCAACTTTTCCCGCCAACACAAGTGTGCTACCACATGCGTGAGAGGCATGCTAGCGTGATATGGCACTACTACTAGTAGCTGATGAGCGTCACGTCCCTTTGGGCTTGCGTCCGGTGGAAGCGACGGGTCGGCCATGTCCCAACAAAACACTGTGTACAGTATGTATCACCTATCAAGGAACGGCAACGCACACAGGAGCGGCCCTGATGCGAGGACGATGCTGCTGTCCTCACGCGTGGCGTTTGCCTCGTCATGCGAGTATGAATGTATGATCAGCATCAGTCGGCCAGGATTTTTAACCGGCCAGGGGAGCTACTGCAGGCGATGATGGTGTTTGCCTCGTGCCTGTTTCATGAGTGAGCGAGGCAAAGAAGGCGTTCATGATGGATACAGAGAGATACAGGAGGGTGGGACGGCCCGAATCGCTCGCTGGCTGCCTCTTTTCACTCGGCCGCACTTTTGCTATCACCAAAGGAGCAGATAGATAAAGAGCACCGGCGCCTGCGACGGGAGAGGACCTCACCCTCACCTCCCTCCATAGGAGGCGTGGGAAAAGCGGGCAGAGACCACCAGCGCGCCTCCGCAGCCGTTGCGCACGCCGGGAATCCGTCGCAGGCGCTGCACCAACCCACACCAAACCAAACCTAGGATTCCATTTCAGCTGTAGAAAACCATATCATCACCATCTTAACAACAGAAATGGTACTCCTACTAGAAAACAAGACACCAAAATGTCAAGTGTGGTTGACATTTTCACACGGAGAAGAGCAGCTACCCTGGTAAAGCCGTGAAAAGTCTGCGAAATTTCTTGTAACAGACATGGGACATCCGCAAAAGTCACACGACTGACGGTATTCAACCAAGGCAACACTCTTCTTCAGCAGCAGGTGTAGAAAGCAGAGCGCAGCAGGCACACAGCAGCAAAAAAAAAAAAAGGATCAGTCGAGGTAGAGCTTGACGTGGATGCCGTTGTCGATGAGCGACTGCACGACAGCCCTGATCTTGCCCTCGAACCGGTCCCGCTCTCGGGGCGTGTAGGTGCACGCGTACACGTCCGCCTCCTTGGCCCGCTCCGCCAGGAACCGCCCCACCGACAGGCACGCCGGCACGTCTGACCGCGACGTCAGCGCCGCCTTCACGTCCTTGGAGTTGGTGCCCGCCACCGCCACCTGCCGGCACGTCGACCGGTGGGTCAGCGACGCCGACACGAAACGCTTCGAGATGAACACGTCCAGGGTGAAGGGCTCCATGTGCGCGATCGTCCGCTGCTTGAACGAGATGTGCTTGTGCGGGTTCTTGGACCGCTTCTCCTTCTTGTACGTGTAGGGCTTGCTGTTGTCCTCATCCATGAAGTCCTCCACGCCGAAGAAGCTCCTCGCCGACCTCAACACCTGGATGAATGAATCAAGAGGTCAAAGCGGCGACTCAGCTACTTCTACCTATTTTAGTGAGTGGAGCTGAAAGCGAAACATAGATCACCAGACTGAAGCGTCCATGGCACCGAGTGTAACTAATTGATGAAATGGACTCCGTTGAGATGCCATCATTATGTCAGGATTGAATTGCGTGCCACTGGAAGACTGGAACGAAATCGTGTATGTGTACCCAATGACTTAGATATGATTGGAAATGTTTAACTCGGGCAACAAGAGACGCGGGATCCGAATTTGAATGGATTGTGGGTGAGGCTGCATCTCGGCTATTCAAACTTTTGAAAAGCTAAACGCTTGGTCTAAAGAGGACATCTAAATGAATTGTTCCACTAATTGCAGGGTTTACAAATGTGCAAGACCTATACATGTTTGTAAACTTGACTACATAAGTCCAGCCAAAGAATCCAGAGGCAACTTCAAGCCTTGAGCACTTGAGGTAGCATCAAACTTTATAAACAGTAGCATGCCCACGTGATTACAACAAATTATACAAAGGAATTCCTTCAATGCACTGCAAAGTGTCTCTAAACAGAAATGTATATCAAAGTGAGTGAATTATCCAGTGCATTCAGTGTAACGAATTGATGAAATGAATTGTGGATGCCATTGTAATCCAAAGAAGGTAATCTGTAAACTGAATCAGGTACAGTTGCAATAGTGTTAAACTTAAAAGCCATTATTTAGCCAGTATATACATCAGACGACATGCATACCGTGGTAAGAATGACTGGAAATGCTTTACCAGACCTGTTTGACATAGCTTTGAGCCTTGGTAAAATTCAGGATCAAAATTCTGAGCGGATCTTGGGTGGGATGTGTCTTAAGTAAATGAATTGTTCCATTCATTACTTAACATCTAAAGGTGCTGGAAATATACATGATTGTACAAGGATGACAAAAGTTTGGCTCATGCGGCCACAGGAAACTCGCAGCCTTCAGACAGTATCACATATGTAGGCATGCAGTCACTGCAAGTAATGTAGATTTCAGACAGGATTACACTAGTTTATACGTAAACACAAATTCCTAAGAAGCATTACCAAGCTATCTTGTTATTACAAGCATTTCTTATTTTCATGAACATATCCAAGTTGCTAACATCCAAGCACTGTAACAATATAGATGATTCAAGGGTTGATTATCAACAGATAACCGGCAGAGAATAAAAATATGTCAGGATTGAATTGGGTGCCACTGGTAGACTCGAACAAATCGTGTATGTGTGCCCAATGACTTACATATGACTGGAAATGTTTAACTTGGGCAACAAGAGACGCAGGGTCAGAATTTGAATGGATTGTGAGTAAGGTTGCATCTCGGTTATTCAAACTTTTGAAGAGCTAAATGCTTGGTCTAAAGAGGAAATCTAAATGAATTGTTTAACTAATTGCAGGGTTTATAAATGTACAAGACCTATAGATGTTTGCAAACTTGACTACATAAGTCCAGCCAAGTTATACGGAGGAATTCCTTCAATGCACTGCCAAGTGTCTCTAAAATGAAATGTATATCAACGTGAGTGAATTGTCCAGTGCATTCAGTGTAACTAATTGATGAAATGAATTGTGGATGCCATTGTAATCCAAAGAAGGTAATTTGTAAACTGAATCAGGTACAGTTGCAATAGATTGTTAAACTTGAAGCCATTACTTAGCCAGTATATACATCAGACGACATGCATGCAGTGGTAAGAATACTGCTACTAGACCTGTTTGACATAGCTTTGAGCCTTGGTAAAATTCAGGATCGAAATTTTGAATGGATCTTGGGTGGGATGTGTCTTAAGTAAATGAATTGTCCCGTTCATTATTTAACATCTAAATGTGCTGGAACTATACATGATTGTAGAAGGATGACAAAAGCTTGGCTCATGCAGCCACAGGAAACTCGCAGCCTTCAGACAGTATCACATATGTAGGCATTCAGTCACTGCAAGTACTGTAGATTCAGACAAGATTACACTAGTTTATGCGTAATCACGAATTCCTAGGAAGCATTACCAAGCTATTTGTTATTACAAGCATTTCTGAGTTACCACAACAAAAATTCTAGCTAATGCCAACTAATTTTCATCAACATATCCAAGTTGCTAAAATTCAAGCACTGTAACAACATAGATGCTTCAAGGGTTGATTATCAACAGATAACAGGCAGAGAATAAAAATGTGTTTAATTACCTGCCCGCTGTGAAATTGACTTGAACAAGCATACAGTGCTTCAATTGGATGCCCTTCCCGTAGGACATGCGCCCCCCTCCTCCATGACTGACTCAAGACGTTCTTCAGCATCTTTATCTCAAGCACCCTCAATGCTCAACAAATACTAAGCATGGATTGTTTGTAGCCTAACCTCTAGGTCACTGCGAAAGAAAGGAAGTTATTTTAGAGCTCAAAATTCTTCAGCTAATTTCCTTCACAGCGGCAGTCCCACACAACAAAGCCACACATTTGTAGTTCCTAAGAGATGACGACTCATCAGACACCAGGGGCAGATCTTAAGTGGGGATACTAGTGCTCTGACTCAGAGAGGGGCAAATTTAAAGAAATATTTGAGATAAACTGCAACAATTACTTGGGTGAGTACTACTCAGGATGCAAGTGATCCATCCACTGAGCAATGCGGCAATAGCCGCTTAGGCTGCATGCCAGTTATGTTGGTTTTGCGCCAGCCACTTAATATGATTGGCAGTTAAACGAATCAGTTCATGAGCAGAGGCCTGAACCAAGGGCCTGGCGCCCTGATGCTCATGCTCAGCTGTGATTCTCGTTAGAACAGCATCAGCTTCATGCCTTTATGGACACAGGCACACACACTAATTGACATGGGATAACTCTAGCTTACTGAACAGAGTTTGTACACTAATAATTAGTTTCTCTACAAGAGAAAATTAAAAAGGCATGACCATTATAATAATCAACTCCCATCGTTAAAATAAGATATTAACAACATCTTTGCACACTAAAAATTAGAAGATCCATGACCTCAGAGGAGCAAGCTAACTGAAATTAATCGAGAGGGGGGAGGGGGGCCAGAACACATTAGTGGATAATATAATCAGTAGTGGAGACAAAAGAAAAAAGAATCGAGAGGGGGGAGGGCTGGGGATCTTTGCTTACCTTTGGGGTGGGGGAGAGAGGAGCACGGAGAGGATTGAAAGGTGGGGACTGGGGAGGCGGTGCAGGTGGAGACGGCGGCGGCGGCGCCTAGGGCATGGCAGCGTCAAGTGTTTTGGGGTGTTGGTGGGCTGTTCATTTGCGGCACATATTTTTACTGGATGTCTATTTGCGCCATTTAGGCTCTTTTTGATGGGTGGCACTTGTGGGACAAGTGGGATCCAACGCCACCTATATCCTGAAGTACTAGTTCTAAGAAAAAAAACATGCTGAAGTACTACTGCCATGAATCGACAAAAGAAAGCAACCTAGTCCTCAACAAATATTTGGATATCGGTAACTGGTAGCTGCGGTCGGTTGGGGAGTAGGGATCAATCGGCGAATCCGCTGATTAACTGAATTAATCGGTGGACCATTAATCGGCTGGTTAACTATGGCCGTCAATGCATATAGCTATATTTTACACAACAAATCAGTTCATGAGCAGAGGCCTGAAACAGAGGAGCGGCATGGAGGGCTGGCCGGACTCGAAATTTTGCCCTCTGATATACCCCCAGTGCAGTAGTTAATTGGCGGAAGGGGTCTGGGACGCAAGTACGGCGAATAGAGCTCTGCCGATGGCCTGAAACTAATGGGGAGGCCAATCGTCTGCCTCGCCGTAGAAAAAACGAAGATTTTAAAAACCGACGGGCAAGTAACTGTCGGACGCCATTGATGGGGGTGTGGTTATGACACACAGCCCTGTGCGTCTTCGTCCCTGCAGCGCGGTCACCGATGACTGTGAGGGGCGGCGGCGGCAGTGGCAGAGCTTCAACCGCGCTCTGAAACACACCGAGCCAGTTCTTTTCAGCTCATGATTCTCCAGAATATGATTCTGGGAAACTGCCCACAGGATCAGCGCCA
Source organism: Aegilops speltoides (assembly GCA_021437245.1). NCBI lineage: Eukaryota > Viridiplantae > Streptophyta > Magnoliopsida > Poales > Poaceae > Aegilops > Aegilops speltoides. The sequence continues at coordinate 316,657,264 of CM038141.1, forward strand.
GTTCTATTATGAGATTGTTGTATGTATTGTGTGGTGAAATGTTTGTAGTGCCCCTAGGCTGCAACTGTGTAGTGAATTGCTAACGCTTGGTTGTTCCGAACAGTTTCACGTCGAATACAAACATGAAAGCGATTTGCGAATATCCCAAATTGCTCTCAGTGCCTTCACTTTCTCCATCTAAAACATCCATGTGCGAGCATTTTAATCTATACTAAAATTCTTACTACTGAGCAGGCATTCAATCTACACCACCACAAAAGTCATACTAAGCAATCAATCATGCAAAAAAAAAAAAATCACTAGATGTCATCAATCATACAACTTGTACGCCATACAAAACAACCATCCAAATATTTCACTAGCAGCCATCAAATTAGCATACAACTAGGAACAATTAATCATCACCAGCCATCAAATCAAACATAAGAAAGAAGAGAGGGGAAGAGAGGAGGAGACACAGAGGAGGTGTTTGGATTAGAGGCTGGTAACGTAAATGGTAAGGGAATTAGATAACGCTGGTAACAGGGATGTAATGGAAAAATCTCTGTTTTGTTTGGTTCATGCCTGTAATGGAATCGAGTTACGATGTCTGCTTCGGGGTCTAGGTGGCCGGTGGATGAAAAGGAGAGCCGACAAGGGATGGGAAGGAGAGCAGACAACGGAGGAGGACGGAGGACCGAGGAAAGAAGGAGGAGGAGGGACGGAGCCTGTACCTTGCAGTCCGGCGACGAGGGGGAGCTGGGGCGGCGGCGATGGCTACCTGGCGGCGGTGGCGCTGGACGAGGAGGATCGAGGGAGATGGAGAGGGGGCTGGAAGGGGATCTGGAAGGCGCCGGAGTCGAAGGGTATCAGGGAGGCGGCGGCGCAGGTCGAGCGGGGGCGGGGGCGGGGGCAGGGGCAGGCGAGCCAGACGGGATGGAGCGGCGGACTGGGCGGGCTGAGCGGCCGGCGGCGCGAACCCTGGCTCCCCGGGGGGTCGTGCGTGTGTTGAGCGAGCTGGAGGCCCTAATCCCTCTGGCTAGTTGGGCCGAGTTGGGCCCTTAAAGAGCCGGACGGCGCAGCCCATGAAGCAGTGACGGCGCAGTGCTCTATATCGAGGCACGCGCCGCCCCCGACAGACGAACCTGCGTCCTGGCCGCCATCCCGGCGTGTGCCGTCCCCCTCCAGCCGGCGACCACGCCGACACGCCGCCCGCCTCCTCTGCTCCCCGGCCACCTCGTCCGCGCGCATGATCCCGCCCTAGGCCGAGGTGAGTAGACGCACCACCCCTCAATTCTACTACACTTGGTCGCCACTCGCAACATTTCCGGATTTGTTCTTTCTTGGGACGTGGATTCATCCGTGCGCATCACCGAATTCGCCCCGCCCGGACGCATGATCGCCGTTTTCTCTGATGATCGCCGCCGTATTCCAAATCGTTCCATAGGATTTCCTACGAACTTTTCACACCAGGATCGAACAAAAAGTCAGACACCACCACCACCAGCCGACCCTGGACGGGGAGGACGATACGTTGTTTACTGCTCGCCACCGGCGACTGAACGCGAGGATCATGACTGAATGAACGCGACAACCCAAGCCCTGCTCGCCATGTCATCCAACACCCCAAGAATCAATCAAAATCAACGCATGACTTCACTTCACTGCGCCACTCGTACGTGGCCTCTGAATTAGTAGAGCAAGCCCCAACCCTGACGACACTGCCGGCGATCGACCATTACTCCTCCCCCTTCCCCTCCCCCTTCAACCACATGGCCGGCTCTAGCCGCGTACTCGTAGAGCACATTGTACATGCAGTTGGTCTCGGTTTCAGATGGCTGGTGGATCATTAAGCTAGACGGGTGTCGTAGGTCCTAACCCGGCTCGTCGGGTTCACTTGTCGACGGAAGCTTTTCCCACTGCGCTGCTAGCGCTAGACGCTAGGACAGGGGGGCATTTAACGCCCGCATTCATGCCTGTCGCCTGCCTACCTCGTGACATGCTGCATGCATGCATGCGATGCGCCGGCCGGTAGGTAGCTCAGGTCAATGCCGTGGAGGAGGAGAGAACACGCATACCGGTAGGGGTACGTACCCAGGGAAGGAATCACATATCTCGTAGCCGTAGCCATGAAGATCGATCCGCTGCCGAGGTTCGTCTACAACTGTAGCATCGTCGGCAACAGTTTCTCTGACGGGTCGTCATGCAACAGTTTCTCATGCAAGTAGTACTGTGGTGCGCCCTTGTGCCTTGTTGATAGTCGGAGACGAGTAGTCGCGGCGGCGCTTCTCTGACTTGGAGCTGCAGCGTGCAGCTTCTTCTACAATTCTACTCTTTTTTCCTCCTTGGGGTAGAATGTCACGCGTATGTTAGGACCAGAGCCACTCGCTCGGAAAGTGCAGTAAAAACTTTGGAGCGAGAGGCCAGTAGTAGTGTAGTACGACTTACTGCGACTTCCAATCACGTAGGGCCGGTGAGAGACATTGCGGAGTCGAAGCCATGGCATTGGCATGGCATGGCATGGCGAGTTCTTGCTCGGGCCATTTACTCTGCCGCAGTGCGCGCGTCAGTGCATTAACGCGGCTCACCAACTCATTCGCTTCCGCGCAGTTACTCCTCCCACTTCCCCCCGCCATCCGTCTCCAGTCTCCACTCTCCCTGTCGCTCTCCCGCTCCGACCCGCTCTTCCTCTTCCTCTGCGACTCTGCAGTTCAGTGCACCAACGTCGCTGCCGCGGCACCAGCAGTTTACTACCGCCTGCCACGCCGTATTAAACCGTCGGCGTTGCAGCGCAGCGCAGCGCAGGGAGTGGGCACGGCCCTGTGCGCGGGATGCTCTTTGCCCCCCCGCGCCACGAAATCGATCCGCCCGGACCCTGCTCATATAATGCTCATGCGGCACCCTTCTGGACTGTTGCCATGTAGCTAGGTTGGTGGCGCTGGCATGGCGGCAGCCCAACAAGGGAACATGGAGCAGGCTGTGAACGGAGCGCAAGAACCGGGCAACAAGGTCGACGGCGAGGCTCCCGAGGCGGCGTCGACGCCCAAGGCCGCGGCTGCCGCCACCGGTGCTGCGCCACATCACCGGCGATCCAAGAGGTCTCTGCCGCGCCTTTGCCGATTTTTTCTCCGTCTTGGTGTTAGCTTGCCGTTCATCTAAGCCTGGTTCTATTTTTCTGTCTGTATCCACTGCCCAGTGCTTCTTCGGGCAGGAACTCGGAGACTTGCAAGCATGTCACCATGGAGCAACGACTCAACCAAGCACAGGTGCTGCCTTCATGAGTGGATGTTACTGATCAAGCAAGCACACGTGCTGCCTTGGCGAATTACTGATCGGATTCTGTGAAAATTCCATGGTAGCAGAACCCGCCGGACCCGAGGAAGTCTTCTTGCTCAACGGATGGTTCTCCGGTTCACCGCCTCCCGCCGAGGGATCAACGGACGAGCGCGGCCACGGCGTCGCCGAACCACCGCGTCTCTCTGGAGAACGACGTGAGTAAAAAAAAAAGCCACTGCTTTCCTGACGCTAAGATATCTATTTTCTCCGTCTCGCCGGTTCACCATGGGCTCTGTTTTCTCCGTCTGAGTAATTGGTGTTTACAATTGCTGGACTGTGGCAGGTCTCGCAGCTGCAGCTGCATCTCCATCAGGAGAGGTCCATCCGGATCATGCTTGACCGGGCGATCGGCCGGGCTTCCAGCACTCTGTCTCCTGGTCATAGGCACTTTCCAGCTCAGGTACCGTACCATTCATCTCCTACAGTTCTACTGCACAATGACAACGACAAAATTCCTCCAAAAAATTGTTTACATTTCCCTCCATGAAAAACAAAATTTACTTGCGATCGTCAGGCTAGTGCACTTTTAGTAGTAATTTAGTGAATAGAAGCAGTGCAATTGACAGGTGGAGATAGCACACAAGGGAAAGTGTCACCTCACTCCATGCTGTTCCAAGTACAATTTCAGATATTCGCCAAAAAAAAGTACAAATTCAGATGATCGATAAAAAATGAGTATGATTTGAGTTGTGTGCTGAAAGAGTGTGATTCTTGTTGTTATTCCTGCAGACAAAGGAACTGATAGCAGAGATTGAATTGCTCGAAGAGGAAATCGCAAACCGTGAGCAGCACGTCCTCTCACTCTACAGAAGTATATTTGATCAGTGCGTGTCCGGGCCTTCATCGGGGCAGAGTTCTGGTATTTCATCCCCTGCTCATGCCAAGAGCATAAGTTCAAGGACGAGGCGGCGGCAGTCGAGCATAATATCAAGTGCATTCTGCTCATCCAAGAAGCTGCCTCTCCAACCTTTCCATATCATGACATCAGTGTCGGAGTCGGGTAGAACCAAGAACATGCTCAAGACCAAGATCAAGCATGAATCTTTCTCGAGCGAAACGTTGGATGTCCGTCCTGCCTCCCTTGCATCAGATCCAAGGAAGGTAAAACATACAAAAGAAAATATAGTTTCATTAAATCCATACAAACATTTAATGTAGTGCATTCTACTTGCTAATATTTACAAACAGTCATTGTATGCCCTTTTTATACTAGAATGCAAATTCTCTGCATTGCGGTACTTTCAGGAGCATGCATTTTGTCCCAATTTTGTATGTCTGAACCTGCCGATTTAAATCAGGAGATGCTATGATTAATGCAGTACTTTCAAGTAGAAAATGCAAATATTGGACTTATTTTAACTAGTGCTTCTTCCTTTGTTTTGCCTTTTTTTCTTTACAAATAGCTCCCTTATTCAGGGAGTAGTTATTTGGCGCGCACTCTGAAAGATCATCTCTACCAATGTCCAAGCAAGATATCTGAAGAAATGGTTAGATGCATGGCCTCCATATACTGTCTTCTGCGCACGGAGTCACCAGAAAAGCCTGAAAAGGTCCGCTCGCCATTCTTGTCAAGATCATCAACAAGTGTCATTCTTCCTCGGAGGGGTAACAGTGAGGAGACTAATCCATCAAGTAACAAAAGCATTGTCGAAGTATGTTCAATCTCAGTCGAGAAGAATCAGACGCCAGATGTCTCCTGTGCAATTACCCACTACAGGTTTGTTGGAAAAATGATGATTATCGTGCTTTATATCCTGAAAAGTAATTCATTTTCCAAATAATTGTATAACAAATTTCATGGTGTTGCTTTGAGTTTAGGTTGCTTGTGGAGCAGCTTGAAAGGGTTGATCTGAGTATGTCAGAAACCAGTATCAAACTGGCCTTTTGGATCAACGTGTACAATTCTCTTGTCATGCATGTAATTGCCAAAAACTCTGCACTGATTTCTCTGTTTTCTTATTCTTTAATTTTTTGTGATTTTGCCAGTGTGTCATCCCATGTGTGATTCGCTTTGCAGGCATATCTAGCATATGGAATTCCAAACAGTTCTCTGAAAAGAATGGCTCTATTTCACAAGGTGAAAAGGATATTTTAGTTACAGTTGCCCCTGGAGTGCTGGAGTTCATAATGATGTGGCTAACAAATAACTCACATGTTGCAGGCTGCCTACAATGTTGGTGGATATGCCGTGACAGCCAACTCCATTGAACACTCCTTGCTGTGCTGCAGATCCCCGCGGATTGGTCGTGTACGTATGATTTGTGATCTCATGCCAAATCCTGAATTTAGATTTAGATAGTTCATGTAAAGCTGACAGTTTCAAATAAAATTCAAGACCCTAAAATTCAGTTTGGTAAACTATTCATCAAATTCGCTGAAACAATCCAAAGAACATGAATAACACTCTACAGTAATCAAATTAGCACGCTGAGGGCTGCTCTAACTGGTGTAAGTACGACCTTCTATCTCATGCCTAAGTTTGAATATAAATTCAGATAATTCATGTAATGTCGACGGCTTCAGATAAAACATCAAAAACATTTTTTAATTCTAATTGCCAATTCCTAAAAAAACATTTAGTATCCTTTTTATGAAGCAAAATGTATATGCTTGAAGGACTCAGTACTTCTGAATCAAGGCCCTAAATTTCAGTTTGGTTAGCTGTTCATGAATTCGGAAGAACAAACCAAGAACACTGAATAACACTCTAGGAGTAGTCAAATTAGCACAGGGAGGGAAACCTGATTTCTGGAGAAGTGAGGTCTGATCCAATTTTACACGCAGTGGTTTGAATCGATACTGTCGACGGCGATGCGGAAGAGATGCGCCGACGAGAAGCAGCTGGTCCAGCTCAAGTTCGGCCTGCCGGACTGCCAGCCTCTGGCCCTGTTCGCGCTGTGCACCGGTGCCTCCTCCGACCCCACGGTACGTACGTACACCCTGACGCCGCCACCATACTTGACTGATCTCCTCGAGGCCTGGGCTGAGCTCCGGCGTTGCGTTGCGCTGCAGCTCAAGGTGTACACGGCGAAGAACGTGACGGAGGAGCTGGAGCGGGCGAAGCGGGAGTTCCTGCAGGCCGGCATGGTGGTGCGCAAGTCGAGGAAGGTGTTCCTGCCGCGCCTCGTGGAGCGGTACGCCAAGGAGGCCGGCCTCCCCGTCGGCGACGGCATCCTCGCGTGGGCGCGCGACAACTTGGACGGCCGGGCCGCGCAGGAGGCAATCCAGCGGTGCGCCGCCGCCGCCGCCGCGGCAGGGGGCCGGCGCAGGGCGTCGCAGGCCTTCGAGTGGCTCCCGTACAACGCCAGGTTCCGCTACGCCTTCGCCAGGAGCATGGTCGACAAGCAAGCCGCCGCGGTGCTAGCCTAGATTGTTCTCGCCTTCCTAGCTGCTGGCTGCTGCTGCTGCAGCTGCCGAGTACCAGTATATACGTATATACTTATGATTTTGGGATTGAGATGATGATGTGAAACTCAAACTAGCAATCAAAGCATGGATGAAATTTACTAGGGCTCATCTGGTATGCTTGTCCTGTACATACAGTTCAGTATGGTTTTTTAGTACTCGTTCCAAAATACAGTGCTTCCTCTATTCTCGTGCTTCAACTTTGACCATAAATTTAACCAAAAGACTGACTGCAGTGGGAGCAAAAGTTATACCAGTGAATTCGTATTCAAAAGAAGTTTTCAATTATATAATTTTTCGTCCCGCCGCAGTCGGTCTCGTTGGTTAAATTTATGGTCAAAGATGAACCTCGGGAAGCGCGGGCGCACTATATTTTGGAATGGAGAGAGTAGATGAGATGGTCGATACTGTCAGCCAAAACACCGAGCTAGGTGTATCCGTGTGTGTGTGAGAGAGAGAGACAACGGCCGGACACTGAGGCCTCGTTTGGCCCAGAAAACCCCCAAAACCTCGAGGCCCTATTTGGTACGGGAGGTTTCCTCAGCCTATCCGCTCCGATCCCCTCGTTTCCACGTGATTCAGAACCCCTAGGCGAAAGACCTAGGGTTTCGACGTCTTCCGGCAACGCACACCGGAATCTACCCCTCGTCCGTCGGCGAACCTCGCTGATCTCTTAGGGCTCGGCCTCGAGCCTGGGGCGTCGGTAGGGAAGAGACGAGAGGAAGTTTTGCCCCGCTTCAGATCCGATCGGCGGCGATGGCGGAAGGTGCAGGCTCTCAGAGGAAGCATGGGAAAGAGACAGCGGAGGAACTGCTGGCCCCGCTAACATTGCAGGACGAGGAAGAGGACGACTTCATCTGGGAGGAGGAGTTGACGGACATGGTAGAGCCGGTGAAGTGGCTAGCGATTGCACGTGTCCACACGCCAAAGTTGTTCAGCCCTAACGCGTTGTATGGAGATATGCATGCAGCCTGGAACCCTGCTAAACAAGTGTCATGGAGGAAGATCAAGAGTAATCTGTTCACGGCGCAATTCGGGTGTCTGGGGATTGGAAGAAGGTGATGTATGAGGGCCCGTGGCTGTTTAGGGAGCAGGCGGTGATCATGGAAGAGTATGATGGTTTCAAGAACCCTGAATCCTTTGAACTTGACAAACTCTCCGTGTGGGCACAAATTCACTGCCTGCCGGACAAGTTCTTGATTGAACCAGTGGTGAGAGGATTGGCGTCTTGGATTGGTGTGGAGGAGGTACAACTGAAATTGCCTGCAGGTTTCTTTGGAGAATTCGTGAGAGTCAAGGTGAAGATAGACATCAATAGCAAGATAAAACGCTTTGTTACTGCTAAGAAGGGAGAAGAGAGGGTGAAGTATCACGTGAAATATGAGAAGTTACCCACTTTTTGTTTCAATTGTGGTGAGTTTGGGCACTGGCATGAAGAATGCGGAGATGGAGAACATGACGAATCCACTTTTGAATGGGGTGACTTTGTTTTTGCTGATAATGTGAGGTTCAAGCAAGCAGGAAGGGGAAGCTTTGCATCTCAACGAGGAAGAGGAGGACCTTGGGCAGGAGGACGGGGAAGAGGAAGAGAGCCTTACAACCCTAACCAGAGTTGGCGTTTCAATGCACGTCCGCAGCAGAACCAAACGAACGATGGTCAGTCAGGGGCTGCGACAGAGGACCCGTTGGCCGGGCAAATGGCCACGCATGAGTTGGTGCCACAAGCAACTGGTAATATTCAGATGTCCAACAAACGGACATCAGTGGATAATGTAGCAATCTCGTCCGGGACTGTGAACACTGAAGGAGATCCAGGGAAAGCGATGGTTCTGGTGGCTAGAGAGTCCCAAACCCCTCCTCTTCCGCCGGTGTATGTTTCATCGAGGAAGGATCGTAAGAGGCCGAAGAAGATAGGCAAGGAGATAGTCCAGAGAGAGGTGATGGAATAAGCGAGTTTGAGGAAGAGATGGGGACCACAACAACCAACAATGATGCATTATCGGCAGGCTCCAGCAAGGAGCACTGCCGGGCAAAATGAGTATCTTAAGCTGGAACTGTCGTGGTGCGGGCAACGCCGCGACAGTTAGAGAACTTCGCGAAATCGCGAAGGATTTTGCCCCTACCCTTTTATGTATTGTTGAAACACAGATTGAGAGGACGAGGGTAGAAAGTCTAGCAAGAACCATTGGCTATGATAATGGCTATGCTGTAAGTAGTCAAGGTAGAAGCGGTGGTTTAGGAATGTTCTAGAATAATCCAATAAAGATAGAAATTCTGGGTTACTCGGTGTATCATATTGATTGTTCTGTGGAGGAAACAAACACTAAACCATGGAGAATGTCCTTGTTTTATGGTGAAGCACAAATACACCTAAGATACCAAACTTGGGATGTTTTGAAAGGAATCAGTACTTTGAGCAATCTCCCGTGGATATGCATAGGGGATTTCAATGAGGTTTTACGTCCAGCTGAACAAGAGGGTATTGGAGAGAGGAGCAATGCACGGATTCAGGGTTTTCGGGATGCGGTCAATGTGTGCATGTTGATGGATATTGGCTATCAAGGTCGTTTTTGGATATATGAGAAGAAGGTGGCCGGAGGGACTTATACCCGGGTAAGGTTGGACCGGGCAATGGCCACAGCTGAATAGAACGAAAAGTATCCGGATGCCCACCTTAAGCACCTGACAGCGGCAACTTTTGATCATTGTCCTATCTTACTGAATTTCAGCGGAACCCGTCCTCCAGACCATAAGAAAAATTTCAAGTATGAAGTAATGTGGGAAATCCACGAGACTTGGTCAGAGACCATATCGTCGATTTGGGCAGGGGGAGGTCCGATAGCAAGCACGGAGGAATTAAGGACAATGCTGAACGAATACCGAATGAGCTCGGGGCGTGGAACAAAAATATATTCGGCTCTGTGAGGAAAGAAATAAAGAGTTTGAAGTATGAATTGGACCGTTTGCATAGTGATCCAGCCAGGTTTGCACCATACCATGTTGATCTTAAAATCAATGAGAAACTAATTGAGCTTTACCATAGGGAAGTTAATGTGGAGGCAGCGATCAAGGCTGGAGTGGCTCTCGGCCGGGGACAAAAATACCCGGTTTTTCCACCTGCGTGCAAGCCAGAGACGGAAGAAGAATATGATCAAGGCACTGGCTGATTCATTGGGCGTGCCGACGGAAGAACCGGGTGCTTTAAGAGCACTTGTGACAGACTTCTACATGAGCTTATATACGTCAGAAGGTGTGTCCGGGATTGAAGAAGTCTTATCAAATGTACCAACCAAAGTAACTGAGGAGATGAATGACATGTTACTTGCACCGTATACAAAGGATGAGGTAAAAACTGCTCTCGTCCAGATGGTTCCCACAAAGGCCCCGGGGCCAGACGGGTTTCCGACACACTTGTACCAAAGGCATTGGGACATTTGCGGGGATGAGGTGACTAATGCAGTTTTGAGAATTGTAAAAGGGGAAGACGAAGCCGAGTGTGTCAATGACACAGTTTTGGTACTCATTCCAAAGGTTTTGAACCCAACACAACTCTCTCAATTTCGTCCTATTAGTTTATGTAACGTGATCTATAAAATTGCGTCCAAAGTTGTTGCCAGCAGGCTAAAGAGAATTCTTCCTGACATCATATCCGAAGAATAGTTAGCGTTTGTTCCAGGAAGGTTAATTACAGACAAAATCATTTGTGCTTATGAGTGCTTGCACTTTATGAATAGAAGCAAAGCCAAATCAAACAGCTACTGTGCCTTAAAGCTGGACATGATGAAAGCTTATGACCGTTTGGAGTGGCCATATCTCAAGGCCATGATGGAGAAGTTGGGTTTGCACAATCATGGATACAGATAGTGATGGACATGGTGCAGTCAGTCAAGTTTTTAGTTCTCTTTAACGGTGAGAAACTAGAAAAATTTGTACCCACACGAGGTATCCGACAGGGAGATCCTATCTCTCCTTACCTTTTCTTGATTGCGATAGAGGGCCTTTCGTGCCTACTAAATGTTGGGTAACGTAGTAATTTCAAAAAATTTCCTACGCACACGCAAGATCATGGTGATGATATAGCAACGAGGGGAGAGTGTCGTCTACGTACCCTCGCAGACCGAAGCGGAAGCGTTGACACAACGTAGAGGAAGTAGTTGTACGTCCTCCTGGTCCGACCGATCCAAGCACCGTTACTCCGGCACCTCCGAGTTCTTGACACGCGTACAGCTCGATGACGCACCCTCGATCTCCAATCCAGTAGAGGCTCCGAGGGGAGTTCCACGACCTGACGGCGTGGTGGCGATCTTGATGTTCTCTGTCGTGAGGGCTTCGCCTAAGCACCGCTACAATATGACCGAGGTGTAATATCGTGGAGGGGGCACCGCACACGGCTAAGGAACGATCAATGATCAACTTGTGTACTCTAGGGTGCCCCCTACCCCGTATATAAAGGAGGAGGGAGGAGGTGGCTGCCCAAGGGGGCGCCATAGGGGGGAAACCTACTTACTCCAAGTAGGTTTCCTCCTTTCCTAATCCAATATGGAGGGAAGGAAGGAGTAGTACTAGTAGGAAGGAGAAGGGAAGGAGAAAGGAAGGGGGCGGCCCCCCCCCAATTCGGATTGGGCTTGGGGGCGCCCTCTCTTGCTCCTTCTCCTCCTTCTACTAGGGCCCAATAAGGCCCATATACTTACCGGGGTTCGGTAACCTCCGAGCTCCCAGATATCCCCAAACTCTCCGGAACCTTTCCGGTGTCCAAATATATCTGTCCAATATATCAATCTTTATGTCTCGACCATTTGAGACTCCTCGTCATGTCCGTGATCACATCCGGACTCGAACAACCTTCGGTACATCAAAATACATAAACTCATAATATAAGCATCATCGAAACCTTAAGCGTGCGGACCCTACGGTTCGAGAACAATGTAGACATGACCGAGACACGTCTCGGTCAATAACCAATAGCGGGACCTGGATGCCCATATTGGTTCCTACATATTCTATGAAGATCTTTATCGGTCAAACCGCATAACAACATACTTTGTTCCCTTTGTCATCGGTATGTTACTTACCCGAGATTTGATCGTCGGTATCCAATACCTAGTTCAATCTCGTTACCGGTAAGTCTCTTTACTCGTTCCGTAATATGTCATCTCATAACTAACTCATTAGTTACATGCTTGCAAGGCTTAGGTGATGAGTATTACCGAGAGGGCCCAGAGATACCTCTCCGACAATCGGAGTGACAAATCTTAATCTCGAATTATGCCAACTCAACATGTACCTTCGGAAACACCTGTAGTACTCCTTTATAATCACCCAGTTACGTTGTGACGTTTGGTAGTACCCAAAGTGTTCCTCCGTAAACGGAGTTACACAATTCTCATAGTTACGAGAATATGTATAAGTCATGAAGGAAGCAATAGCAGAATACTAAACGATCAAGTGCTAAGCTAACGGGATGGGTCATGTCAATCACATCATTCTCCTAATGATGTGATCCCATTTAATCAAATGATGACACATGTCTATGGTTAGAAAACATAACCATCTTTGATTAATGAGCTAGTCAAGTAGAGGCATACTAGTGACTATATGTTTGTCTATGTATTCACACATGTATCATGTTTCCGGTTAATACAATTCTAGCATGAATAATAAACATTTATCATGATATGAGGAAATAAATAATAACTTTATTATTGCCTCTAGGGCATATTTCCTTCAGTCTCCCACTTGCACTAGAGTCAATAATCTAGATTACATAGTAATGATTCTAACACCCATGGAGTCTTGGTGCTGATCATGTTTTGCTCGTGAGAGAGGCTTAGTCAACGGGTCTGCAACATTCAGATCTGTATGTATCTTGCAAATCTCTATGTCTCCCACTTGGACTTGGTCCCAAATGGAATTGAAGCGTCTCTTGATGTGCTTGGTCCTCTTGTGAAATCTGGATTCCTTTGCCAAGGCAATTGCACCAGTATTGTCACAGAAGATCTTCATTGGTCCCGATGCACTAGGTATGACACCTAGATCGGAAATGAACTCCTTCATCCGACTCCTTCATTTGCTGCTTGAAGGAGCTATGTACTCCGCTTCACATGTAGATCCCTTCTGACGCTTTGTTTAGAACTCGCACCAACTTACAGCTCCACCGTTTAATATAAACACGTATCCGGTTTGCGATTTAGAATCGTCCGGATCGATGTCAAAGCTTACATCGGCGTAACCATTTACGACTAGCTCTTTGTCACCTCCATATACAAGAAACATATCCTTAGTCTTTTTCGTATTTCAGGATGTTCTTGACCGTTGTCCGATGATCCACTCTGGATTACTTTGGTACCTACCGCCAAGCTTATTGCTAAGCATCGTCAGTCCAGTACACAACATTGCATACATGATAGAGCCTATGGTGAAGCATAGGAACACCTTTCATTTTCTCTCTATCTTCTGCTTGTGGTCGGGCATTGAGTTTGACTCAACTTCACACCTTGTAGCAGGCAAGAATCCTTTCTTTGCTGATCCATTTTGAACTTTTCAAAATTTTGTCAAGGTATGTGCTTTGTGAAAGTCCTATTAAGCGTCTTGATCTATCTCTATAGATCTTGATGCCCAATATGTAAGCAGCTTCACCGAGGTCTTTCATTGAAAAACTTTTATTCAAGTATCCCTTTATGCTATCCAGAATTCTATATCATTTCCAATTAATAATATGTCATCAACATATAAAACTAGAAATGCTACTGAGCTCCCACTCACTTTCTTGTAAATACAGCTTCTCCAAAAGTCTCAGATAAAACCATATGCTTTGATCACCTTTGTCAAAGCGTTTATTCCAAATCGAGATGCTTGCACCAGTCCATAAATAGAACGCTGGAGCTTGCACACTTTGTTAGCACTTTTGGATCAACAAAACCTTCAGGCTGCATCATATACAACTCTTCTTCTAGAAATCCATTCAAGAATGCAGTCTTGACATCCATTTGCCAAATTTCATAATCATGAAATGCAGCAATAGCTAACATGATTCGGACAGACTTAAGCATCGCTACGGTGAGAAAGTCTCATCGTAGTCAACCCTTGAACTTGTCGAAAACCTTTCGCACCAAGTCGAGCTTTGTAGACGATAACATTAGCATCGGCGTCGGTCTTCTTCTTAAAGATCCATTTATTCTCAATGGCTTGTCGATCATCGGGCAAGTCAACCAAAGTCCATACTTTGTTTTCATACATGGATCCCATCTCAGATTTCATGGCCTCTAGCCATTTTGCGGAATCTGGGCTCATCATCGCTTCCTCATAGGTCGTAGGTTCATCATGGTCAAGTAACATGACTTCTAGAATAGGATTACCGTACCACTCTGGTGCGGACCTTACTCTGGTAGACCTACGAGGTTCAGTAGAAATTTGATCTGAAGTTTCATGATCAATATCATTAGCTTCCTCACTAATTGGTGTAGTTGTCATAGGAACTGGTTCTTGTGATGAACTACCTTCCAATAAGGGAGTAGATACAGTTATCTCATCAAGTTCTACTTTCCTCCCACTCACTTCTTTCGAGAGAAACTCCTTCTCTAGAAAGGATCCGAATTTAGCAACGAAAATCTTGCCCTCAGATCTGTGATAGAAGGTGTACCCAATAGTCTCCTTTGGGTATCCTATGAAGACACATTTCTCCGATTTGGGTTCGAGCTTATCTGGTTGAAGTTTCTTCACATAAGCATCGCAGCCCCAAACTTTAAGAAACGACAACTTTGGTTTCTTGCCAAACCATAGTTCATAAGGCGTCATCTCAACGGATTTTGATGGTGCCCTATTTAACGTGAATGCGGCCGTCTCTAAAGCATAACCCCAAAACGATAGCGGTAAATCGGTAAGAGACATCATAGATCGTACCATATCAAGTAAAGTACGATTACGACGTTCGGACACACCATTTCGTTGTGGTGTTCCAGGTGGCGTGAGTTGCGAAACTATTCCGCATTGTTTCAAATGTAAACCAAACTCGTAACTCAAATATTCTCCTCCATGATCAGATCGTAGAAACTTTATTTTCTTGTTACGATGATTTTCTACTTCACTCTGAAATTCTTTGAACTTTTCAAATGTTTCGACTTGTGCTTCATCAAGTAGATATACCCATATCTGCTCAAATCATCTGTGAAGGTGAGAAAATAACGATATCCGCCACGAGCCTCAACATTCATCGGGCCGCATACATACATATGTATGATTTCCAACAAATCTGTTGCTCTCTCCATAGATCCGGAGAACGGTGTTTTGGTCATCTTGCCCATGAGGCACGGTTCGCAAGTACCAAGTGATTCATAATCAAGTGATTCGAAGTCCATCGGTATGGAGTTTCTTCATGCGTTTTACACCGATATGACCTAAGCGGCGATTGCCACAAATATGTTGCACTATCATTATCAAGTCTGCATCTTTTGGCTTCAACATTATGAATATGTGTATCACTACTATTGAGATTCAATAAAAATAGACCACTCTTCAAGGGTGCATGACCATAAAAGATATTACTCATATAAATAGAACAACCATTATTCTCTGATTTAAATGAATAACCGTCTCGCATCAAACAAGATCCAGATATAATGTTCATGCTCAACGCAGGCACCAAATAACAATTATTCAGGTCTAAAACTAATCCCGATGGTAGATGTAGAGGTAGTGTGCCGACCGCGATCACATCGACTTTGGAACCATTTCCCACGCGCATCGTCACCTCGTCCTTAGCTAATCTTCGCAATCCGTAGTCCTGTTTGAGTTGCAAATGTTAGCAACAGAACCAGATATCAAATACCAGTGCTCTGTGAGCATTAGTAAGGTACACATCAATAACATGTATATCACATATACCTTTGTTCACTTTGCCATCCTTCTTATCCGCCAAATACTTGGGGCAGTTCCGCTTCGGTGTCGATCGCTTGCGGTAGAAGCACTCGATTTGTGCTTAGGTCCAGACTTGGGTTTCTTCTCTTGAGCAGCAACTTGTTTGCTGTTCCTTTTGAAGTTCCTCTTCTTCTTCCGTTTGCCCTTCTTCTTGAAACTAGTGGTCTTGTTGACCATCAACACTTGATGCTCCTTCTTGATTTCTACCTCCGCGCTTTCAAAGATCGCGAAGAGCTCGGGAATAGTCTTGTTCATCCCTTGCATATTATAGTTCATCACAAAGCTCTTGTAGCTTGGTGGCGTGATTGGAGAATTACATCAATGACGCTATCATCCGGAAGATTAACTCCCGGTTGAATCAAGTGATTATTATACCCGGACATTTTGAGTATATGCTCACCGACAGAACTGTTCTCCGGAACATCTCATATGCTCCATGATGTTCAAAACGTCGTTGAAGACCGGTTCTAAGCCGTAAAGCATGGCACATTGAACTATAGAGTAGTCATCGGCTTTGCTCTGCAGACGTTCTTAACGTCGTCGGTTACATCGGCGAAGAAGTTCGGCACCCAGCGGTGCTTCGGGGCGTAACTCTTACATGCAGCAATGAGGATAATCCTCGAGTTACGGACCCGATCCGTGTAATTGCTACCATCATCTTTCAACTTTGCTTTCTCAAGGAACGCATTAAAATTCAACGGAACAACAAAGACGAGCCATCTATCTACAAACAAACATAGACATGCAAAATACTATCAGGTACTAAGTTCATGATAAATTCAAGTTCAATTAATCATATTACTAAAGAACTCCCACTTAGACAGACATCTCTCTAGTCATCTAAGTGATCACGTGATCCAAATCAACTAAACCATGTCCGATCATCACGTGAGATGGAGTAGTTTCAATGGTGAACATCTCTATGTTGATCATATCTACTATATGATTCACGCTCGACCTTTCGGTCTCCGTGTTCCGAGGCCATATTTGTATATGCTAGGCTCGTCAAGTATAACTGAGTATTCGCGTGTGCAACTGTTTTGCACCGTTGTATTTGAGCGTAGAGCCTATCACACACGATCATCACGTGGTGTCTCAAAGAAGAAGAACTTTCGCAGCGGTGCATACTCGTGGAGAACACTTCTTGATAATTAGTGAGAGATCATCTTAAAATGCTACCGTCAATCAAAGCAAGATAAGATGCATAAAGGATAAACATCACATGCAATCAATATAAGTGATATGATATGGCCATCATCATCTTGTGCTTGTGATCTCCATCTCGAAGCACCGTCGTGATCACCATCGTCACCGGTAGCGACACCTTGATCTCCATCGTAGCATCGTTGTCGTTTCGCCATCTATTGCTTCTCGACTATTGCTACCGCTTAGTGATAAAGTAAAGCAATTACGAGCGTTTGCATTTCATACAATAAGCGACAACCATATGGCTCCCGCCATTGCCGATAACCGGTTACAAAACATGATCATCTCATACAATAAAATATAGCATCACATCTTGGCCATATCACATCACAACATGCCTGCAAAAACAAGTTAGACGTCCTCTACTTTGTTGTTGCAAATTTTACATGGCTGCTACGGGCTTAGCAAGAACCGTTCTTACCTCGCATCAAAACCACAATGATAGTTTGTCAAATAGACTCCATTTTAACCTTCACAAGGACCGGGCGTAGCCACTTTCAGTTCAACTAAAGTTGGAGAAACCGACACCGCTAGTCACCGTGTGCAAAGCACGGCGGTAAAACCAGTCTCGCGTAAGCGTCTGCGTAATGTCGGTCCGGCCGCTTCATCCAACAATACCGCTGAACCAAAGTATGACATGCTGGTAGGCAGTATGACTTATATCGTCCACAACTCATTTGTGTTCTACTCGTGCATATAACATCAACGCATAAAACCTAGGCTCGGATACCACTGTTGGGGAACGTAGTAATTTCAAAAAATTTCCTACGCACACGCAAGATCATGGTGATGATATAGCAACGAGGGGAGAGTGTCGCCTACGTACCCTCGCAGACCGAAGCGGAAGCGTTGACACAACGTAGAGGAAGTAGTTGTACGTCCTCCTGGTCCGACCGATCCAAGCACCGTTACTCCGGCACCTCCGAGTTCTTGACACGCGTACAGCTCGATGACGCACCCTCGATCTCCAATCCAGTAGAGGCTCCGAGGGGGAGTTCCGTCGACCTGACGGCGTGGTGGCGATCTTGATGTTCTCCTGTCGTAGGGCTTCGCCTAAGCACCGCTACAATATGACCGAGGTGTAATATCGTGGAGGGGGGCACCGCACACGGCTAAGGAACGATCAATGATCAACTTGTGTACTCTAGGGTGCCCCCCTACCCCCGTATATAAAGGAGGGAGGGAGGAGGTGGCCGGCCCAAGGGGGGCGCGCCATAGGGAGGGGGAAACCTACTTACTCCAAGTAGGTTTCCCCTCCTTTTCCTAATCCAATATGGAGGGGGAAGGAAGGAGTAGTACTAGTAGGAAGGAGAAGGGGAAGGAGAAAGGAAGGGGCCCCCCCCCACCCAATTCGGATTGGGCTTGGGGGCGCCTCTCTTGCTCCTTCTCCTCCCTTCTACTACGCCCAATAAGGCCCATATACTTACCGGGGTTCGGTAACCTCCGAGCTCCTAGATATTCCCAAACTCTCCGGAACCTTTCCGTGTCCAAATATATCCGTCCAATATATCAATCTTTTTGTCTCGACCATTTCGAGACTCCTCGTCATGTCCGTGATCACATCCGGGACTCCGAACAACCTTCGGTACATCAAAATACATAAACTCATAATATAACTGTCATCAAAACCTTAAGCGTGCGGACCCTACGGTTCGAGAACAATGTAGACATGACCGAGACACGTCTCTGGTCAATAACCAATAGCGGGACCTGGATGCCCATATTGGTTCCTACATATTCTATGAAGATCTTTATCGGTCAAACCGCATAACAACATACTTTGTTCCCTTTGTCATCGGTATGTTACTTACCCGAGATTTGATCGTCGGTATCCAATACCTAGTTCAATCTCGTTACCGGTAAGTCTCTTTACTCGTTCCGTAATATGTCATCTCATAACTAACTCATTAGTTACATGCTTGCAAGGCTTAGGTGATGAGTATTACCGAGAGGGCCCAGAGATACCTCTCCGACAATCGGAGTGACAAATCTTAATCTCGAATTATGCCAACTCAACATGTACCTTCGAAACACCGTAGTACTCCTTTATAATCACCCGATTACGTTGTGACGTTTGGTAGTACCAAAGTGTTCCTCCGTAAGGAGTTACACAATTCTCATAGTTACAGTGAATATGTATAAGTCATGAAGGAAGCAATAGCAGAATACTAAGCGATCAAGTGCTAAGCTAACGGGATGGGTCATGTCAATCACATCATTCTCCTAATGATGTGATCCCATTTAATCAAATGACAACACATGTCTATGGTTAGGAAACATAACCATCTTTGATTAATGAGCTAGTCAAGTAGAGGCATACTAGTGACTATATGTTTGTCTATGTATTCACACATGTATCATGTTTCCGGTTAATACAATTCTAGCATGAATAATAAACATTTATCATGATATGAGGAAATAAATAATAACTTTATTATTGCCTCTAGGGCATATTTCCTTCACTAAAATCGAGTTCTCAGTCGACTGGTCTGGAAGGGATCAAGGTGGCACCAACAGGTCCGGTTGTGAACCATATCCTTTTCACGAACGACAGTCTGCTGCTTTTTAAGTCAAGTGTTGAGGGGGCCGTGACAGTGTCAAACCTGTTGGAGATATATTGCAAAGCTTCGGGGCAGCGGATACATAATGAAAATTCATCCATCTTTTTCAGCAAGGGGTGTCCTCAAGTGATGAGGGGTAACTTAAAACAAAATTTGAACGTGCACAATGAGTCTTTGAGTGTTAGGTACCTTGGCATGCCAACTGATGTGGGCCAATCAAAAATGGGCATGTTCAAATACTTGAGAGACAGGGTACGGAAGAAAGTTAGAGGGTGGATGGATGCTACCTCTTGAGCATGCGTTGGTTTTTCCCTTGAAGAGGAAAGGGTGACGCAGCAAAGTAGCGTAAGTATTTCCCTCAGTTTTTGAGAACAAAGGTATCAATCCAGTAGGAGGCTCCTCAAAAGTCCCACGCACCTACACAAACAAACAAGAACCTCGCAACCAATGCGATAAAGGGGTTGTCAATCCCTTCACGGTAACTTGCAAAAGTGAGATCTGATAGAGATAATATGATAAGATAAATATTTTTGGTATTTTTATGACATAGATTGGAAAGTAAAAGATGCAAATAAAAGTAGATGGAAAACTTATAAATATAGACCCGGGGGCCATAGGTTTCACTAGTGGCTTCTCAAGATAGCATAAGTATTACGGTGGGTGAACAAATTACTGTCGAGCAATTGATAGAAAAGTGCATAGTTATGAGATTATCTAGGCATGATCATGCATATAGGCATCACGTCCGCAACAAGTAGATCGAAACGATTCTGCATCTACTACTATTACTCCACACATCGACCGACTCCTGCCTGCATCTAGAGTATTAAGTTCAAGAAGAACAGAGTAACAGATTAAGAAAGATGACATGATGTAGAGGGATAAACTCGTGCAATATGGTATAAACCCCATCTTTTTATCCTCGATGGCAACAATACAATACGTGCCTTGCTGCCCCTGTTGTCACCGGGAAAGGACACATAAGATTGAACCCAAAGCTAAGCACTTCTCCCATTGCAAGAAAGATCAATCTAGTAGGCCAAACCAAACTGATAATTCGAAGAGACTTGCAAAGATAACAAATCATGCATAAAAGAATTCAAGGAGATTCAAATATTGTTCATAGATAATCTTGATCATAAACCCACAATTCATCGGATCTCGACAAACACACCGCAAAAAGAGTTACATTGAATAGATCTCCAAGAAGATCGAGGAGAACTTGGTATTGAGATTCAAAGAGAGAGAAGAAGCCATCTAGCTAATAACTATGGACCCGAAGGTCTGTGGTATACTACTCACAACTCATCGGAGAGGCCTTGGTGATGATGTAGAGGCCCTCCATGGTCGATTCCCCCTCCGACGAAGCGCCGGCGAAGGCTCCAAGATGGGATCTCGCGGATACAGAAGGTTGCGGCGGTGGAATTATGTTTTCGTGGTGCTCTTGGATGTATTCAGGTTACGGGAGTATATATAGGCGAAGGAAGTACGTCGGTGTAGCAACAAGGGGCCCACGAGGGTGGGGGGCACGCCCACCCCCAGGGGACGCGCCGGGCACCCTCGTGGCCGCCTCATTTGCAGCTTGACGTCCACTCCAAGTCTCCTGGGTTGCGTTTGTTTCGAAAAGATCGCTCCCGAAGGTTTCATTCCATTTGGACGCCGTTTGATATTCCTTTTCTCCGAAACACTGAAATAGGAAAAAAAACATCAATTCGGGCTGGGCCTCCGGTTAGTAGGTTAGTCCCAAAAATGATATAAAAGTGTAAAGTAAAGCCCATAAACATCCAAAACGGGTAATATAATAGCATGGAAATCAAAAATTATAGATACGTTGGAGACGTATCAATGGAGAAACTACTGTCTGCAGCAGGAAAGGAGGTAGGCCCAAGCCATCCCAGTTTACTCTATGGCCTGTTTTAGACTACCCCGAGGGTTGTGTGAGAATATCACCTCAATAATCCGAAAATTTTGGTGGGGGAGCAAGCAAGGAAGGAGGAAGCCAACATGGGTAGCGTGGGATGTCATGACTCAACCGAAATACATGGGAGGTATGGGTTTCAGAGACATTGAAATTTTCAACCTTGCTTTGCTGGCCCGTCAAGCTTGGAGAATACTGGATGATCCAAACTCTTTAAGTGCAAAAATGCTCAAAGCAGCCTATTTCCTGAGTAGCTGTTTTTTGGAAGCACAATTAGGGAATCGCCCCTCGCAAATCTTGCGAGCTGTGATCGATGGAAGGGAAGTGTTGAAGCAAGGATTCATTCGGTGAGTCGGAGATGGAAGTACTATAAAGATTTGGGAAACAAACTAGCTACCTAGGGTAGGCCCTTTGTGTCCCATAACATCTATCTCAGCTATCCCTCCGGTGCTTGTTTCGGAACAAATCGACTCAACTACAGCGACTTGGAAGGAAGAGCTAATAAGAGCAAACTTTATATCTTTTGATGCAGACACTGTTATGGCCATTCCGTTGTGTACCAGAGTTATTGACGATTTTTGGGCCTGGGCGGCCGAGAGAAGCAGAAGATTTACAGTCAGATCAGCCTACTGGATGGTCATGAACAAGAAATATCATAGGGTGAATTGGATGGATGGATGGAAATGCGGGAGCATCAGATTTGAATGCAAGTAGCAAAGCATGGACCAATCTATGGCACACTAAAGTCCCAGCAAAACTGAGGGTTTTCTTGTGGAAACTAGCGCAACATTCCGTGCCATCCATGGATGTCCTGCATCATCGCAACATGCCGAGCACTTATCTATGCGCACTTTGCGGCTGTGCTGATTCGTGGAGGCACGCTCTTTTTGATTGCACCATGTCATGATGCAGGCCTCTTTGGTTGAACAAGTGAGCATGAACACTGATACGAATGCGAGGAATTGGCTCTTTGCAATGCATGATCACCCGCCACAAAAGGAGTTTGTTATTTTGGCTGTAACACTCTGGTCGATATGGAAGGCAAGGCGTAAGGCAATATATGAGGGTATTTTCGAAAGTCCTCACGCCACACGTCAGTTCATTCAAGCCTTTCTGAAGGACCTTGATACACTAGAGGAGATATGAAGTAAACCATCAGAGCGGCAAGAATGTAGACCCACTCATTGGATCAAGCCTCCTGATGCAATGTTTAAGTTTAATGTAGATGCTGCAGTACCCCAGAGTCGGAGGTGAGGAGTAGCAGCAGATATATGCCGTGATCATGATGGAAGCTTTCAGGGTGCATCAGCGATAGTGGTGAAAGGTGTTTATGACCCGCCGACTCTTGAAGCTCTTGCTGTTCGGGAAGCATTGGCACTTGCTGAGGACCTCAACATACAAAGTGTACATGTTGCTTCAGACTGCAGGACTATGATGGATGACATCAAGCAAAAGAACCTGACAAGCTATGGGGCGATCTTACATGAAATAATAGACCAAAGCTCTTCTTTCATTAGATGTAGCTTTGTTCATGAGTTTAGGAGCTCAAATTTCGAGGCTCGCAATCTAGCGAAGCATAGTTTAAAATTGGGGGTGGGCCGCCATGTTTGGTTAGGACACCCTAGTGATCTTTATTTTGTACCTCTGAACATTGGGTCGGTTTAAATAAAGCTTTGCGTGATTGTCTAAAAAATGTGATTCAGAACCCTCGCCTCCTGCCTCGGGGAAGCACATGCATGGAGGGAGACGGCGCTGCACAGGCACAGAGGGAGATGGTGCCCCTCCCAAATCCCCACCTTCTTAATTCATGAGTTTAACTGGCACAGAGGGGAATCAAGAGGATTGGGTGGAAGGGAGGGATTCACCAAATCCTCCCAAATCCCCACCTCCCAAATCCTCCGAAATCCGTTTGTACCAAACAAAGCCTAAAGATTTTGTGCTGCGTGAATGGTGCAGCGTTTTTGTTCTTTTTCCTTCTTTTTATTCTGTTTGAAAGAAAACGTGTCGTGCATCGCGCCCCACTACTGACCGCGTCATCCCACGATCGAGCTTGCGCAGGACTTCCTACAAACATGCCAGTATACCGCATCCTCCTATCCTATCTAAAAATAGACTCTGAATAATCACTAACATAATCGAAGCATAAAACGGTTGGGCTGCCCTGGCAATGGTTTTGGGGAGGGCACAAAAATATTGCCATGGCAGCCAAAAAACCCGTTGTCATGGCAGACTTTATTTGCATGCGTGTCGTGGCAGGGTTTAAACCCACAACCCCCCCCCCCCCTCAACCCTGCCAAAGAAGCTTGACGTCGATGATGCCCACCTTGTCGCGCATTGATACGTCTGCTACCTCTTGAGCACTGCGTTGGATTTCCACGAAGAGGAGAGGATGATGCAGTAAAGTAGCGTAAGTATTTCCCTCAGTTTTTGAGAACCAAGGTATCAATCCAGTAGGAGACCACGACAAGTCCCTCGTACCTACACAAAGCGATAACAACTCACAACCAACGCTTAGGGGTTGTCAATCCCTTCACGGTCACTTACGAGTGAGATCGATAGAGATACTATTTTTGGTATTTTTGGTAGATAGATGAAAAGTAAAAAGTAAAGGCAAAGTAAAAACAAAGCAAGTAAATAAATTGATATAGATTGATATGATGAGAATAGACCCTGGGGCCATAGGTTTCACTAGTGGCTTCTCTCAAGAGCATAAGTATTCTACGGTGGGTGAACAAATTCTTGTTGAGCAATTGATGAATTGAGCATAGTTATGAGTATATCTAGGCAATGATCATGTATATAGGCATCACGTCCAAAACAAGTAGATCGAAGCGATTCTCAGCATCTACTACTATTACTCCACTCATCGACCGCTATCCAAAGATGCATCTAGAGTATTAAGTAAAACAGAGTAATGCCGTAAGCAAGATGACATGATGTAGAGGATAAATTCATGCAATATGATAAAACCCCATCTTGTTATCCTCGATGGCAACAATACAATACGTGCCTTGCAACTCTTTACATCATTTGAGTAAGGAAACCACAAGATTGAACCCAAAGCTAAGCACTTCTCCCATTGCAAGAACTACCAATCTAGTTGGCCAAACCAAAAAGATAATTCGAAGAGACTTGCAAAGATAACTCAATGATACATAAAAGAATTCATAGAAGAATCAAATATTTTCCATAGATAATACTGGATCATAAACCCACAATTCATCGGTCTCAACAAACACACCGCAAAAAGAAGATTACATCGAATAGATCTCCACGAGAGAGGGGGACAACATTGTATTGAGAACCAAAAAGAGAGAAGAAGCCATCTAACTACTAGCTATGGACCCAAAGGTCTGAAGTAAACTACTCACACTTCATCGGAGGGGCTATGGTGATGATGTAGAAGCCCTCCGTGGTGGATGCCCCCTCCGGCGGAGCTCCGAAACAGGCCCCAAGATGGGATCTCGTGGATACAGAAGGTTGCGGCGGTGGAATTAGGTTTTGGCTCTGCTCGATCGTTCGGGATACGTAGGTATATATAGGAGGAAGGAGTACGTTGGTGGAGCTCCGAGGGGCCCACGAGGGGGCGCCCTCCACCCTCGTGACCTCCTCGGAGGCTTCTTGGAGTAGGGTCCAAGTCTCCTGGATCACGTTCGGTTGGAAAATCACGATCCCGAAGGTTTCATTCCGTTTGGACTCCGTTTGATATTCTGTTTCTTCGAAATACTGAAAAAGGCAAAAAACAGCAATTCTGGGCTGGGCCTCCGGTTAATAGGTTAGTCCCAAAAGTAATATAAAAGTGGAAAATAAAGCCCAATATAGTCCAAAATAGTATATAAAGTAGCATGGAGCAATAAAAAATTATAGATACGTTGGAGACGTATCAACGTCTCCGTCGTATCTATAATTTT
Organism: Aegilops speltoides; assembly: GCA_021437245.1. Classification (NCBI taxonomy): domain Eukaryota; kingdom Viridiplantae; phylum Streptophyta; class Magnoliopsida; order Poales; family Poaceae; genus Aegilops; species Aegilops speltoides. The sequence continues at coordinate 316,682,493 of CM038141.1, forward strand.
TGATTGTTCCATGCCAATATTCTACAACTTTCATATACTTTTGGCAACTTTTTATATTATTTTTGGGACTAACATATTTATCCAGTGCCAGTTCCAGTTTGTTGCATGTTTTATGTTTCGCAGAAACCCCATATCAAACGGAGTCCAAACGGGATAAAAACGAACGGAGAATATTTTTGGAATATTTATGATGTTCTGGAAGAAAAATCAACGCGAGACCGTGCCCGAGGGCGCCACAAGGCAGGGGGCGCGCCCCTGACCCTCGTGGGCACCCCATAAGGAGGTTGCTGCTCTTCTTTGGCGGCAAGAAAGCTAATTTTTGGAGAAAAATCTTGGCGAAGGTTTCAATCCAATCGGAGTTACGGATCTCCGAATATAGAAGAAATGGTGAAAGGGAAGAATCTAGGAACGCGGAAACAGAGAGAGACAGAGAGACAGATCCAATCTCGGAGGGGCTCTCGCCCCTCCCACGCCATGGGAGCCAAGGACCAGAGGGGAAATCCTTCTCCCATCTAGGGAGAAGGTCATGGAAGAAGAAGAAGAAGAAGGGGGGCTCTCTCCCCCTCGCTTCCGGCGGCGCCGGAACGCCGCCGGGGGCCATCATCATCACCGCGATCTACACCAACACCGCCGCCATCTTCACCAACATCTCCATCACCTTCCCCCATCTATATTCAGCGGTCCACTCTCCCACAACCCGCTGTACCCTCTACATGAACATGGTGCCTTATGCTTCATATTATTATCCAATGATGTGTTGCCATCCTATGATGTCTGAGTAGATTTTTGTTGTCCTACCGGTGATTGATGAATTGCTATGATTGGTTTAATTTGCTTGTGGTTATGTTGCTGTCCTATGGTGCTCTCCATGTCACGCAAGCGTGAGGGATTCCCGCTGTACAGTGTTGCAATACGTTCATGATTCGCTTATAGTGGGTTGCTTGAGTGACAGAAGCATAAACCCGGGTAAGGGGGTTGTGGCGTATGGGATAAAGGGGACTTGATGCTTTAATGCTATGGTTGGGTTTTAGCTTAATGATCTTTAGTAGTTGCGGATGCTTGCTAGAGTTCCAATCATAAGTCCATATGATCCAAGAAGAGAAAGTATGTTAGCTTATGCCTCTCCCACATAAAACTTGCTATCGGTCTAGTAAAGTAGTCAATTTCTTAGGGACAATTTGGCAACTCCTACCACCACTTTTCCACACTCACTATATTAACTTTATTGCTTCTTTATCTAAACAGCCCCTAGTTTATATTTACGTGCTCTTTATATTCTTGCAAACCTATCCAACAACACCTACAAAGTCCTTCTATTTTCATACTTGTTTTAGGTAAAGAGAACGTTAAGCGTGCGTAGAGTTTTATCGGTGGTCGATAGAACTTGAGGGAATATTTGTTCTACCTTTAGCTCCTCGTTGGGTTCAACACTCTTACTTATCGAAAGAGGATACAATTGATCCCCTATACTTGTGTGTTATCAAGACCTTTTTCTGGCGCCGTTGCCAGGGATCATAGCGTGGGGTGAATATTCTTGTGTGTGCTTGTTTGCTTTATCACTAAGTAATTTTTATTTGTTGTTCTAAGTTGTTCTCTATCTTTAGTTATGGATATGGAACACGAAAGACTAAAAAATTTAGGTGTACTTGCTACTCATGGAGATGGGGAACCTCCTAAAACCCTCGATGCTCATTAGGTGAAAGATATTATGTACTACTTTGATAATCCTGAGAAAACCCCATTCAATTATGTTATGGGAGACACGTTGGATCAACATGAATACTTTAGGGATTATCGCTTGACACAAAAAGGGAAACTATTATGGGATCAAATTCATATGTTGCATTGGTATACTCGGGAACTATGCTTGAGATATGATTATACTTGTTGCTCTAGGATGAAGGCTCCACACCTTCCATTTTCATGCAAACTCAATGATAATAAAACCGTGGCTTGTTATGCTAATGGTATATATGATTATTATGATGTGGAACAAATAGAAGAATTCATTGCTTTTATGGGTGCTTATGAAATTGAATCTTTGTTTAAAGAGTGTGAAAATCTTGATGATGTTGTTTACAGACCTAAAAATTTTGCTATACTTAAATATTGCTATGAGAATTATGAATTCAATTCCGATATTGATGCATTCATTGAGGAAGCCTCCACTGTCCAAGAAGAGACTAATATTTTGCAGGAGTCTATGGAAGAAGGAATTGATGAAACTGTGAGCTCATTGGATGAAAAAGATGATGAGGAGAGCGAAGAACAAAAGGAGGAAGAACGGATTAGCTACCCGTGCCCACCTTCTAATGAGAGTAACTCTTCAACTCATACATTGTTTAATTCCCCTTCGTGCTTACCGAAGGATGATTGCTATGATGATTGTTATGATCCTGTTGATTCTCTTGAAATATCCCTTTTTGATGATGCTTGCTATGCGTGTGGCCGAGATGCCAATATGAATTATGCTTATGGAGATGAACTTGTTATGGTTCCTTATGTTAAACATGAAATTGTTGCTATTGCACCCACGCATGATAGTCCTATTATCTTTTTGAATTCTCCCGACTACACTATATCGGAGAAGTTTGTGCTTATTAAGAATTATATTGATGGGTCGCCTTTTACTACTACACATGATGATTTTGATAGATATAATATGCATGTGCTTGCTGCTCCCACTTGCAATTATTGTGAGAGAGGAACTATATCTCCACCTCTCTATGTTTCCAACATGATAAAATTGTAAGAAATTGTTTATACTATGCATTGGCCTTTACTATGTGTGCATGAATTGTTCTTTTATGACATGTCAATGCATAGGAAGAGAGTTAGACTTTGTTTTTGCATGATATATGTTACTTTGTGCTCACTACTAAATTACAAATCATTGTTAATTAAAATTGGCTTTGATATACCTTGGGATCCGGGTGGATTCATCACTTGAACACTATATGCCTAGCTTAATGGCTTTAAAGAAAGCGCTGCCAGGGAGACAACCCGGAAGTTTTAGAGAGTCATTTATTTCTGTTGAGTGCTTTCATAAAGTTTAAAAACAAAAATAAATAAAGAGGGGAACCCAAAACTTCTTCAAAAAGGAAAGTGAAAGTGAGAGAGACAAGCATTGTTGAAGTGGGGGAGCTCCTTGAACTTCGTTCATACTCACGGAAACTTTGTGAATCTTGATTATAGAAACTTTTCAACAAAAATAATTATCCCCTTGTACAATTCCATTGTATTATAAAAATAATGTGCCAAGGTTTGCCTTTAGGATGTTTACAATGCTTGTTCGTTCGTGCGGTGCAGGACAGAAACTTTGGCTGTAGTGCGCGATTTTACATTTTTTACTGGAACGTGAAAAGGTTCTGAAACTTTTTGCACTGTCTTGATATAATTTTTTTTATTTTTCCTAATTTTGGTAGAATTTTTGGGGTACCATAAGTATGGTGAATGTTCAGATTGCTACAGACTGTTCTGTTTTTGACAGATTCTTTTTTTGCTGCATAGTTTACTTGTTTTGATGAAACTATCAATTTCTATCAGTGCATTAAGCCATGGAAAAGTTATACTCCCTCTGTTCCTTGATATAAGGTGTATAGATTTGAGAGAAAAGGTCCAAAATATAAGGTGCATTGTGTTTCACCACTCATTTGAATAATTTTTTAAGGGATTTGATTATATTTCCTTATATAGGTCAAGCTCCTCTATTTTCTCATGTCAATTAGTCAGGTGCAATCTCGCCCAAAACTTGTGAAATTTTCCCTCCACGTGCGTTCTTTAATTTTCGTGCCAAAAACTATACACCCTATATTTAGGAATGGAGGGAGTATTACATTAGCTTCAATGCAAAAAAATATGAATTGGTTTATTATACTAACGGATCTTACCGAGTTTTCTATTGAAGTTTTGTGTGGATGAAGTGTTTGATCGAGGAGGTCTTGATATGAGGAAAAGGAAGAGAGGAAAGAGCTCAAGCTTGGGGATTCCCAAGGCACCCCAAGTATATATTCAAGGAGACTCAAGCGTCTAAGCTTGGGGATGCCCCGGAAGGCATCCCCTCTTTCTTCAACAAGTATCGGTATGTTTTCAGACTCGTTTCGTTCATGTGATATGTGCAAGTCTTGGAGCATCTTTTGCATTTAGTTTTCACTTTTCTTTTATGCACCATGCTGGTATGAGATAGTCCTTGGTTGATTTATAGAATGCTCATTGCCCTTCACTTAAATCTTTTGAGCATGGCTTTATAAAATGCTTCATGTGCTTCGCTTATATCGTTTGAAGTTTGGATTGCCTGTTTCTCTTCACATAGAAAACCGCCATTTGTAGAATGCTCTTTTGCTTCACTTATATTTGTTAGAGCGTGGGCATATCTTTTATAGAAAGAATTAAACTCTCTTGCTTCACTTATATCTATTTAGAGAGATAACAGGAATTGGTCATTCACATGGTTAGTCATAAAATCCTACATAAACTTGTAGATCGCTGAATATGATATGTTTGATTCCTTGCAATAGTTTTGCGATATAGAGATGATAATATGTGGGAGGTTCTAGTAGATGGTTGTGTCTAGTAAGGATATTGGTGTTAAGGTTTGTGATTCCCGAAGCATGCACGTATGGTCTACTAACTATGTAACCAAATTGGCGCGCATTTTATTTTGATTGTTTATCTTTGCGTGAAGGTCGGGGGGATGGTTAACTCCTACCAACCTCCCCCCTAGGAGCATGTGTAGTTGTACTTTGCTTCAAGGGCTAATAAACTTTTGCAATAAGTATATGCGTTCTTTATGACTAATGTGAGTCCATGGATTATACGCACTCTCACCCTCCCATCATTGCTAGCCTCTTTGGTGCCGTGCATTGCCCTTTCTCACCTCGAGAGTTGGAGCAAACTTCGCCGGTGCATCCAAACCCCATGATACGATACGCACTATCACACATAAGCCTCCTTATATCTTCCTCAAAACAGCCACCATACCTACCTATCATGGCATTTCCATAGCCATTCCGAAATATATTGCCATGCAACTTCCATCATCATCATATACATTGAGCATTCATTGTCATATTGCCTTGCATGATCGTAAGATAGTTAGCATGATGTTTTCATGGTGTCTGTTTTTTGATATCTTTGCTATGCTAGATTATTGCACATCCCGGTACACCGCCGGAGGCATTCATATAGAGTCATATCTTTGTTCTAGTATCGAGTTGTAATATTGAGTTGCAAGTAAATAAAAGTGTGATGATCATCATTATAGAGCCTTGCCCCATCAAAAAAAAGAGGCCAAAGAAGCCTAAATAAAAAGGGGGGCCAAAGAAGCCCGCCCAAAAAAAAGAAGAAAAAAAGAAGGGGCAATGTTACTATCCTTTTACCACACTTGTGCTTCAGAGTAGCACCATGTTCTTCATATAGAGGGTCTCCTATGTTATCACTTTCATATACTAGTGGGAATTTTCATTATAGAACTTGGCTTGTATATTTCGATGATGGGTTCCTCAAATGCCCGAGGTCTTCATGAGCAAGCAAGTTGGATGCACACCCACTTTGTTTCAGTTTGAGCTTTCATACACTTATAGCTCTTAGTGCATCTGTTGCATGGCAATCCCTACTCCTCGCATTGACATCAATTGATGGGCATCTCCATAGCCCGTTGATTAGCCAGACTTTCTCCCTTTTTGTCTTCTCCACACAACCTCCACCATCATATTCTATTCCACCTATAGTGCTATATCCATGGCTTGCGCTCATGTATTGCGTGAAGGTTGAAAAGGCTGAAGCGTGTTAAAAAGTATGAACCAATTGCTTGGCTGACACCGAGATGAGCATGAGGGGTACCTTGTGTTAAGAAACGGGAGCATACAAGACTATATGATTTTGTAGGGATAACGTTCTGAAGCATTGATATTTTGAAATACACGATTGTTTGTTGGGATGCCCTAAGTATTATTGTTTTTATGTCAAATGATAGACTATTGCCTTGAACCACTCATGTCTTAATATTCATCCCGTGATTAGATATATGATCAAGATTATGCTAGGTAGCATTCCACATCAAAAATTATCTTTTTTATCATTTACCTACTCGAGGACGAGCAGGAATTAAGCTTGGGGATGCTGATACGTCACCGTCATATCTATAATTTTTGATTGTTCCATGCCAATATTCTACAACCTTCATATACTTTTGGCAACTTTTTATATTATTTTTGGGACTAACATATTGATCCAGTGCCCAGTGCCAGTTCCTATTTGTTGCATGTTTTATGTTTCGCAGAAACCCCATATCAAACGGAGTCCAAACGGGATAAAAATGGACGGAGAATATTTTTGGAATATTTATGATTTTCTGGAAGAAAAATCAACGCGAGATGGTGCCCGAGGGGGCCATGAGGCAGGGGGCGCGCCCCTGACCCTCGTTAGCACCCCGTAAGGTGGATGCTGCTCTTCGTTGGCCGCAAGAAAGCTAATTTTCGAAGAAAAATCTTGGTGAAGGTTTCAATCCAATCGGAGTTACGGATCTTCGGATATATAAGAAACGGTGAAAGGGCAGAATCTGGGAACGCAGAAACAGAGAGAGACAGAGAGACAGATCCAATCTCGAAGGGGCTCTCGCCCCTCCCATGCCATGGGAGCCAAGGACCAGAGGGGAAACCCTTCTCCCATCTAGGGAGAAGGTCAAGGAAGAAGAAGAAGGGGGGCTCTCTCCCCCTCGCTTCCGGTGGCGCCGGAACGCCGCCGGGGGCCATCATCATCACCGTGATCTACACCAACACTGCTGCCATCTTCACCACATCTCCATCACCTTCCCCCATCTATATTCAGCAATCCACTCTCCCGCAACCCGTTCACTACCAAAAAATACACTTCCGTGATGATACGTGTTTGTCACAGTAGGTCGCGTTTTTTGTCATGCATGTACATCCATGACAAATTTATGACAGAATCAAGATAGTCATACCAGTCTTTCAGTAGAAGTGTTCCATGACATTACCAAAATTATCATCACGGAAGTGTCCACTTCCATGACTATAAATCGCGTGTCACAGAAGTGCTTTCGTCAAGGGTGACCGACACGTGGCATCCATCATAACGGAACGCCGTTAAGCTATCGGGTCGGGTTTTGGATCCGATAACCCGTTAACAGCCACGACCAATGGGGATTTTCCACGTAAAATCATCATTGGCTGGAGGAAACACGTCTTGGCTCACCGTTTGGACAGATGTCATCCACTCATTGGACGTATACGCCTATGATACGTCGACAGTGGCACGCCCAACAGAGGCCCATTCTCGTGAAAAGGCCGCCCATTTGACTTGGTCAAAAGGTGGTGGGCGGCCCATGTAATGCCCGTTAACGGCTGTTCGCATATAGCCCATTTACAGCCTGCTAACCCAAGGCCCATTACGCCCTATCCGAATTAGGCCCGGTAGCGTCATCTGGGCCACCCAATATGATTCCAGCCCGTTTTCACTTCTGGCCCATGTATGGCCCTTGACGTCTTTCGGCCCGTATGAGGCCCTATGTAACTCTTGGCCTATTAATGGCCCGTGGTGAAACTGGCCCGTAATGAACAGTGTATTACTTTACACCCATTAACGGCCCGTGGTGAAACTGGCCCGTAATGAACAGTGTATCACTTTATACCCATTAAGGGCCCGTTATTCCGTTGGGCCATTTGCAGCCCATGTTATCTTGCGGCCTTCTCAGAGCCCATTTATTCTTGGGCTCATTTCCAGCATTCGTTTACTTATGGCCCATTACTATCATTTTCTGCTTATGGGCCAAATTCAGCCCGTGGTTATAGTTGGCCCGTTTGTAGTCCGTTAACACGTTGGGCCATTTTCACAGCGTCATGAAATACGACCTATTAACAATGGCCCGTTATGGTCGGCCCATGAATGGACGATTCCAACTCTAGCCCGTTTACGGCCATAATGTGGCCTGTTATTGGCCCATGTTTGGCCAGTCGATCATACTGCCCGTATAAGGCCCATTGATGATACGGCCCGTAGAAGGCCCATTGTTTCTGCGACCCATAGAAGGCCCATTGTTTCTACGGCCCGTGGAAGGCCCACTATTTATATGGCCCGTAGAAGGCCCACTATTTCTACGGCCCATAGGTGCAGTGTCACTACAGTAAATATTAGCCCATGGTTATTGTGGCCTAGTTTTAAAAAATAGGTTGTTGCAGCCACTAGCAAACCGCAGAAAAAGAACTGCACTGACTACAAGCAAACAAATAAACAAGACAACAAGGAAATAAATAAGCAAGCAACTTACACTAGGCTATCACGGCTATTACACATATTACATCCACTGGGCATCAAAGTTCGCCACCAGTGCAAATATAGGGAACACAACAAAGATATAAACGCCAGAAAAACAAGTCCGAATGGGACCACTTGAAGAGCTCAAGAAACAATATCACAGGTACCCATAATCTTGGCAAGATGCTTAGCAAGCTTATTAACTTTCTCTTGTTTGGCGCTTAAGTTCTCCAGCGCCTGCTGTTGCACCAGAAAGTATGCATCTGAATTCTGCAGGGACTTCCTCAGTCCTTCGGCTTCCTGTCTCATAACATCTGATCGATGTCTTTCAACTTGAAGTTGAGACTCAAGAAGCTGAACTGATTCAGGCAACGAGTTCGAAGAGCTGGTGCTAGCAGTGGTAGCCAGTAACTCAAACACTACATCAAAACAGGACTTTGGGGTTGTCTTAGTGTCCTCAATATAGTTTTTATTAGCTTTCTTGGAGACCAACAGGGATGTCTCACTATCTTGAACCTTATCTGCATTACTTCCTTTAACATTGCATAACAGGGTACTCTTCTCCAATATTTTATCCGCGTTCTAAAAGGGAAACAAACAAACACATCTCAGGTTTACAATGTAGTATATGAAACTCATTTTGGTAAACCAGTTCAAGAGTAAAGGTGGACAGGATAACAACATGAAACAAACATATATCTATGTAGTATGGTCCTTTGATGGTCTATATCATTCTAGTTTATGTTGCCAAATTAAGATAGATACAATTCAATCATATCTATTTAAGACAAAGCAACATAGACAGAATATAAGTGTGGGAAACTACACAAAGCAATAACAACACTTGTAATGTGCATGGCATGAGAACATAACTGTTTATTCAATTGAAACTGAAATCAACATAGAGCAAGTTACAACAAAGAAACAGCCAAACACGTTGAAGAAACAGGTTTAAAACATACATGTTGCGCCATTGGAGTTTCAATTGCATCCTTCAAATTTGAAATTGGTTGGTATCGATAATACAATGATGCAAGAGCAAAGTAGTATGAACCATAGCTACGGAACCCGACACGAGAACAATTCTTCTTACGCTTTAAGCATTGACTTGGGTTCGGAGTGGTTGTCCTCGTGATTTGGGCACTGCAGTTGCCTTACTAACTGCTTCGTGTTTGGGTGCTCTGTGGTGGAGACTGTCTTGTGTCAACGGAACCGGGTGTCTATCTGCTGGGGTTGGGGTTAGAAGGGGTGTAGCTGGTTCTCTGTCCAACTGGGTAGGGGTACAATCTGCATGAGTGTGGGTTATGTGTGGTGGGGCTGATTCTTGGGCAAGTACAACCGTGGTTCTATCTGTATCAACAGGTAGCACGATCTTTTCTGAAGACCGTGTTTTTACTCCCACAGATACTGCCATCACTCCCTCCAATTGAAATGGCTGATAAACAAGAAAAGTAGTTGAATGTACAGACATTGTAAGATAGACAGGTGCAATGGATAGTAGGGAAGAAAACAGGGCATGAAATAATTCACATTTATGTTGTCTAAGCAAATAGAATAGCAGGACATAATTTCACATATATGATGGCTAATTAAACAGGATAGCATGACACAATTTCACATGTATGATGGCTAACTAAACAGGATAGAATGACATACTTCAAAATATGATGACTATGTAAACATGATGACATGATATAACTATACGATGTGTCTATTAAAGTGGTTGGCATGCCATAAATCACAAACATGCCGTCGATGGAAACATGATGGCATGATATAATTCATGGATAGAATGACATAATTTAAAATATGATGACTATGTAAACAGGATGAGATGATATAACTATATTATGTCTTTAGAAAATGGGTTGGCATGCCATAATTCAGATATATGCTGTCTATGTAAACATCATGGCATGACATAATTCAAATATATGATCTATATACTAAGGAAGTGAGCAGAGGGCAATTGCATATATGATGTGTCAACTAAGGAGATGGCATTCAATATTGTGTATATGATGTAAAAAATAAGCATTGCAATACAACATATGCATTATAGGAGTAATATAACCCTGCCAAGTTTGAGCATACACCTCGGGGATAATAGGATCTGGTCATCGCCTCTGAATCCTCCTCTCAAGAGCTATCTATAACCAGCAAGATATCCGCTTGAGGTAGCATTATCTCTCTCAAGACCTTGTTTTCACTCCATTTCTCCATCACCAATTCAAATGGCTGATGCACAGAAGAGCAGATTGAATATACAAACATTGTCGACAAAAGCAATGAGAAATACAAAAAAGGACGGCATGATATAATTCACATATATGACGCTTGCCTAAACAGCATGGCATTGCATAATTCACATACATAATGCCTTGCAACAAGATAACATTGCATAATTCACATATATAATGTCTTGCAACAAGATGGCATTGCATAATTCACATATATGGTAATTAGACACTAAGCAGTGGCATTCACACAAAGCATGTCTAAACTAAGCAAATGACATAGCAATGCAAGATACCATACGCACGATATGAGTAACATAACCCTGCCAAGTTAGGGCATGCACCTCGGGGGAAATATGATGGTCATCTGTCTCTCGAATCCTCCTCTCGAGGAGCTATCGGTAACAAAGAAGACATGCGCTTCGAGATAGCATTGTGCTCTCTCAAGACCTTGTTTCCACTCCAGATTTTTCCATGACCGTGCCGAATGGCTGATGCACAGAAGAGTAATTGAATGTACTAAAATTGTTGACAAATTTAACAAATAATAAAAAATGATGGCATGATATAATTCACATATAAGATGACTGGCTAACCAGGGTGGCATTGCAAAATTCACATATATGATGCCTGGCTAGATAAGATGGCATTGCATGATTCACATATACGATAAAGAAACAAAACAGATGGCATTGACACAAAGCATGTCTAAACTAAGCAGATGACATCTTTAATGTATACAGTAAGCAATGCAAGGCACCATATGCATGATATTACCAACATCAGCATGCCAAGTTAGAGCGAAGACCTCATGGGGTAAATAGGAGTGGTCTTCTCCTTCTGAATCCCCATTAGAACAGTTATCTTCCTCTTGATTATGATCCGAAATGGGTGGAGGGGGGCTGCCTTTGCGCCCACCATGGAACGACGTCTGCATGAAATTTTATTGCCACGCAAGGCTCGTCTCTTTTGCTCTACATGATCAGTTCCATTGTGTACAATAACTGACATGCATAGGAATAAAACATAGTGAGATTATGTAAGGAGTGCATGCACAAATCCAGAGTGATGGTAGCAAACTATGGATAGACCCAAAACCAATGATAGTAGGCAGATAATAGCTTTAGTTAAAAAATACAGATAATGGCTCCTTTAATGTTTGTTTGCACCCAACATGAAACTCATAGTAGACACCGGAGATTAACCAGATAGTAGACAGATAGTACTGATTGCTACCCCAATATGTACCCCACAACCATTTAAAAACTCAAGTTCCAGCATTAGTTTGGACCTGACTCGGAGTCTAATAGGTGAACATGATGATAATGTAGCATGTCATCATATTAAGCGACGCATAACGTAAGTAGACACGGAAGAGTGCGACCTCTCTTGCGTACCCCTGTAGTCCTCAAGGTCATCTTCTCGATTGATGATGGTAATGCAGTTATCGTGGCTGCGGCGGGAAGAAGATCTGAGGCGGCGAAAGACATCTGAGAGCGGATCCTCGCTGTGGTGAACCCTTCCATCATTGGAGCAAATGAGCTGGGGTGGAACATGTGCACACAGAGCAGGACAAACCATACAGGTTTTCTTTGACACATATCTGTAATGAAGTAATTGAGTAAGGGCTTGTTTGAATTTGAGGATTCTAACAATGCAGGGATAGGAAATAGACAGGAATAGGATAGGAATGCACGTGCAAAACAAAGAATTTAAAAACACAGGATTTCTGCCAATATGGGTGTTTGATTCTCAACAATTGGAAGATCACAGGATGCAAAAAAGCATGGTGAGATTAAGTCAAACCACAAGAAAATGTATGGTTATAATGCTATTATGCTACTATCTCTTAGTCTTGTGCTTGATGAGACTAGGGGGTCCTGGACTACGGGGTGTCCGGACAGCCGGACTATCATCGTCCGCCGGACTCCAAGACTACGAAGATACAAGATTGAAGACTCCGTCCCGTGTCCGGATGGGACTTTCCTTGGCGTGGAAGGCAACCATGGCGATACGGATATGTAGATCTCCTACCATTGTAACCGACTCTGTGTAACCCTAGCCCTCTTCGGTGTCTATATAAACTGGGTGGCTTTAGTCCGTAGGACAGAACCTCCATTACAACAATCATACCATAGGCTAGCTTTTAGGGTTTAGCCTCCTTGATCTCGTGGTAGATCTACTCTTGTACTACCCATATCATCAATATTAATCAAGCAGACGTAGGGTTTTACCTCCATCAAGAGGGCCCAACACAGGTAAAACATCGTGTCCCTTGTCTCCTGTTACCATCCGCCTAGACGCACAGCTCGGGACCCCTACCCGAGATCCGCCGGTTTTGACACCGACATTGGTGCTTTCATTGAGAGTTCCTCTGTGTCGCCACCGATAGGCTCGATGGCTTCTTCAACCAACAACGCCGTCCGGTGGTGAGAGTTTTCTCCTGGACAGATCTTCGTATCGGCGGCTTTGCTGCAAGGGCCAACTCACTTGGCCATCCGAGCAGATCGAAGTTACGCCCTAGCCATCGTCGTTCGAAGCCTAAACTTCACGGCCGACATCCGCGGGGACTTGATCTTCGACGGACTCGAGCCTTAGCCGAGCGCGCCGCGCTGTCACGACGGGCATGATTTAGCTCTGCCGCCGGACAGTGCCTTGGTGGCCGCATACGAATCCGATCTGGCCCTCAGTCCGGAGCCGATCGCCCAGATCGGGGACCCGTGGCTGGACACCGCCTCGGGGGCTGCACCTTCCACAGCGATGGAGCTCAACACTAACCTCGTCTCTTGTAAAGCTCGTGACTCCGAGGTGCCGGACTCCCTGCCGGAGTCCAAACCTCCTGCGCGCCTGCCAATCGAATCCGATTGGGCGCCGATCATGGAGTTCACCGCGGCGGACATCTTTCAGCACTCGCCCCTTGGCGACATCTTAAATTCGCTAAAGCATCTCTCGCTATCCGGAGAGCTCTGGCCGGATTATGGCCAGGATGGTTGGGATGCGGACGACGAAGAAATTCAGAGCCCACCCACCACCCACTTTGTAGCCACTGTCGACGATCTAACCGACATGCTAGACTACGACTCCGAAGACATCGACGGTATGGACGACGATGCCGGAGACGAACAGGAACCAGCGCCTACAGGGCACTGGAAGACCACCTCGTCACATGACGTATATATGGTGGATACCCCAAAAGGAGGCGACAACGAGGAACAACGGGGCGCGGCTAAGGATAATTCCGCCGATAAACAACCAAAGCGGCGACGCAAGCGCCGCCCTAAGCCCCGCCTCGACAAAGACAGCACTCCTAATGACCCAGCGTTAGAGCAGGGCAAACCAGTGGACGACGAACACGCAACCAAGCAGCCGTCCGAACAGGGCGAACCAGATAATCAATCCAATCCCGGCGAAACCAACAGTCCGGACGACCTCACGCCGGACATACCACCGAAGCATAAAAACCTTCACGGAAGACTCGTCGCCACCGCAAGAAGCTTGAAGAAGGAAAAACGGAAGCTCAAAACAGCGGAAGACATACTCAGAATGAGGTGGAGCAAAGTACTCAAGGCCGCAGACAAATATGGCAATGACCACCAATCAAAGAGCTATCCGAAGCGCAAGCTGCTGCCAGAATTTGACGAGGAAGCCATAGAGCCCTCACAAATAAAAAACAAAGAGGCCGCTGGCGGATAGGCGACCAGATGCCGGGCCAAAATCTACAAGCGGCGCCGCACATAAGCCGACTCATGACCCTGGGAAAATAAATGGCCCAGCCAGGTCCATTTACGGGCCAAAAAGGAGGGCCCCAGGAAGCAGCACAACACGTCAAGTGTTCGAAGACAACGGCACACCCAAATACAGGGGCGCCGCACACCCACTATGTTTCACCAATGAGGTGCTGGATCACGAATTCCCAGCAGGGTTTAAACCCATAAACATAGAGGCTTACGACGGAACAATGCACCACAGTCTCGGATAGAGGATTATATACTACACATACACATGGCTAGAGGAGATGATCTCCACGCCATAAAATATTTACCCCTCAAGCTCAAAGGGCCAGCCCATCATTAGCTCAGAAGCCTCCCAGAAAACACTGTTGGAAGTTGGGAAGAGCTTGAGGACGCATTTAGAGCAAATTTTCAAGGGACTTATGTCCGCCCTCCGGATGCAGATAATCTTAGTCATATAACTCAACAACCCGGAGAGTCAGCACGCAAATTCTGGAACAGGTTCCTTACTAAAAAGAACCAAATAGTTGACTGTCCGGACGCCGAAGCCATAACAGCTTTTAAACACAACGTCTGAGACGAATGGCTTGCCAGACACCTCGGCCAAGAGAAGCCAAGGACGATGTCCGCGCTAACAAGCCTCATGACCCGCTTTTGCGCGGGGGAGGACAGCTGGCTAGCAAGATGCATCACCAGTGACCCGAGTACATCCGAGAGTAGAGATGGAAACGGAAAATCACGGCGCAAAAAGGATCAGCGCCGGAATAAAGAAAAAAGCCCAAAGAATATGGCGGTCGGCGCCGATTCAAAAGCTTCATGACCAAACAACAAAACACTACCTCTTAAGGATAACGGTGATGAGCTATCCAACTTACACAAAATTTTGGGTCGGATATGTCAAATCCACAATACCCCCGGAAGGCCTGCAAACCACACCCACCGAGATTGTTGGCTTTTCAAACAGTCCGGCCGACTAAATGCCGAACACAAGGGGCTCGACGCATCAAGCGAGGATGATGATAAACCCCACAAGCATAGCACCGGAAAACAAAAGACTTTCCCACAAGAAGTCAAAGCAGTAAACTCACTTTATGTGATAATGCGGAAAAACAATGCGGTACCCGCTAAGACGGGTCTCGCAAGGTCCACCCCAGCGGAACCTCGAGATTGGATGTCAAACCCAATCACTTTCGACCACCTGGATTACTCCAGAAGTATTCGAAATGCAGGATGGACTGCACTGATATTGGATCCCATAATCGACGGACTACATTTTACACAAGTCCTGATGGACGGAGGCAGCGATCTAAACCTGCTATATCCAAACACAATCCGCAAGTTGGGGATAGACCTTACTAAAATACGACACAGCTGCACCTCCTTTAAAGGAGTAACGCCAGGCCCTTACGCCAAGTGCACGGGCTCCTTGTCACTAGAAGTTGTGTTCGGATCAACGAACAACTTCCGACGTGAAAAGCTGATTTTTCATGTCGTCCCATTCGAAGGTGGCTATCAAGCACTATTGGGACGTGAAGCTTTTGTCCACTTCAACGCCATACCACATTACGCGTCTCTTACACTTAAAATGCCCAGTCCACATGGCATCATTTCATTGCGAGGGTCATCTAAAGACCCCGGACACGGCTAGACGAGTCCAGCACAAATAAGCTAGGGGCTCCCTAGCCGCACGCCCCTTCACAAGGGGCTGAGCGTATAAGCAACAACGAGCTAACATAGACTCCGCTTTACTTATGAATATTTTCCATATATCTTTTTTCGCACGATTTCCTTTCAAACTAAGTTCCTCTCTTTTTATAGATGAACAACGTGCACACCCATCCAGGATAATGGCACAACGGAGACACAGGCGCAGACGTGTAGTAGGGACCCATGGCAAGGATTCTTTTCAGATTAAGACCCTGTGTAAACCTTTTTTACTGTCTCTTGTTGCTATAACCCCCTGGTTTTTCATTATAACCAGAGTGGAGCCTGACGTTTTCGCATCGGCCGCGTCAGAGGACCCTGCCCGTACCTGGACACTAGGGGCTTAGGGCATTGTTTTGCCCATTACCAAAAAGACCGAACACCTTAGGGAGTGTTCGGCGTCTCGAGTTAGGCCTTATATGCATCAGCTCCGAATCATGTCTTTGGTCAAATGTTGGGTTTGCCCGGCTCCTGTGTTTTGCTGCCTTCGTTCCGTATCATCGTCTAACACGGCACCGGAGAACTCTGCGATTGTGCCCGGTTCATTGGGCGAGCACCTCGATGAAAGCCGAAAACCGATGTCATGATACAACGAGATCGGTCAACCACTCGATCGACCACCGGAATGTTTAGAATTCCTCCGCTTTGACGAAGGGCCGTTTCCCAGTCAGGCACATACACGCCTCGAATTCGGAGAGCGCGGTGCCCCCAGGGGCTATATCGTAGCCCCACCCTCGAACTCCGATGGCTAAGTGAAAGTGATAAAGCATCATAGTCCGGATTGCCTCGTTTGCTACGCTACCACCTCCTCAACAGGACCGAGACGTCGGATTAAGTGTGAAAATGCGCTATTTTTGCGAACACCCCCGCAACTTGTGCGTGGGGGCTGTCAAGAACTGCCATCTTTCAGGTTATAAACATGTATACATCAACGGCCGCATAGGAGATACTTCAATACTTGGAACGCACAAGTATAAAAAGCGATTACATCATAACCATTGTTTTACAAACGTTCATTTGAATGTGACATTTTTCGAGCACTGCAACTCTATTACACGAGCACCACGCATAACTTCACCAAAATAGTGCTCGGCGGGTAAACGGCTTTCGTCCGAACCCTGGGTTGCTACAGCGGCGGCATCCATCTCTGTCCAATGTGTCTTCACACGGGCAAGGGCCATCCGCGCACCCTCTATGCAGGCCGACCGCTTCATCTCCTTGATATGCGGCACCGCCCCAAGAAATTGCTGCAATAAGCCAAAATAGCTCGTCGCCTTGGGCCTCTCTGGCCACACATGAGCCACGACATCCGTCATGGCAAGTCCGGACAGCCTGTTCAGCTCAGCCCATTCGGCCAACCGATCGGTCAGCGGAAGTGAACGATCCGGACTATGGAATTGAGACCAAAACAGCTCTTCCGTCTTGTGATCCTTCTGACTCCGGAAGTGCACAACGGCATCCGCCGCACTTGCCGCTAAGTCCATATATGGATCCTCCGGCCCCACAACTGGCCAAGCTGAGCATACTTTGAATCCGTAAACCTGCGGTGTAGCAAAAAAGGCTTGCCAGACACAATGTCTCCGGCCTGGCGCAGCTCCTCCTTCATGGCCCGCATTGTAGAATGGGCATCCTTGGCTTCGGCGGTGGCCTTCACTAGGTCTTCTCGCTCCGATAAGCGCCCCTTTTCAAGAGCCTCATTGCGGTCGGTAGCATCCTTCAATTTAACAGCCAATTCGGCCACCTCTTCCCTGCTTCGGCAGTGTGCAGCCCTTTCGGCTTCTAACTCCTCGGCCGCCCTCGAGGCAGACACATTGCTTCTTCCGCCTGCTCCTTGGCTTGAGCAAGTTACGCGAAGGCTCTCCACAAAGACCACACCATCTGCGTCAAGCATAAATATTGTAAGAGGTGAGCTTCTGCTCCCTTAATAGGTGACTGCGGAGAATCAATTTACCTTGCGACTCGTCAAGTCGCCTGTTGACTAGCGCGATATCCGCATCCGCTACATCAAGTTGCCGCATTAATTCGGCAACTCCATCAGTCCGGCTAGCCCCCGGACTATCCGCCACCTGCATAGGAAAGGCGACACTCAAACACCTCGATTTTGATCCTCGGCACGCTGTCGCTTTCGACAACCTACCGAGTCTCAGGGGCTACTATCTATACAGGGCGCACTTTCATGTGCAAAATTGTCAAAAAGGCGCGTCGTTTTTACGTACCTCAAACCCCGCCAGCAAACTCCTGACGGCATTGTGCAATCCGCTTTTGGCGGATGAAATCCTTCCGATCACCATGCTCATCAACGCACGGTGATCTTCTGAGACGGACGCCCTCTCAAGCAGATCCTTCAGCTCCCCCGACCGAACACTATTCAGCGTCGAACTCTTCGGCTCGGCCGGACTCGGGGATGCCCTCCGGGACGACACCTCAGGCTCGTCCGCCCTATCCGACGGCGCAGTAGACGGAGGCGTTTTGCTCTCCATCATCTCCGGACGAAGATCCCCCGAAGACGAGCTCATCTGAGAAGGTTGCAGATCCGAACTACAAGGTAAAAATTTCGGTTATCCTCAGAAGCACAAATAGGGACGTTTTTCATTAATGAATTCCCCTTTTCCTACTCACGGCTCGCTAGAGGGCTGATTCTTTAGAGAAGACTGTGTGGCCGGGGCCTCCCCGGACGCAGGACCCTCCGGCAAAGATTTCTTACCCCGCTTAGGGGCTTTGGCCTCCGGGTCTTCGGAGGCAGTCCTCTTCTCCCCCTGGAGGGAGGGGTTCTTGATTCCCCCCTCTTCAAGCACCCCCTTTGGCGGGGCTGTAGCTCCTTTGCTCTCCCCCTCGCCTTCTTCTGAAGGCGCAACCTCCAACATTCTGACCAGCACGGGCTCCGGTGCAGTCTCTGGGAGTGGGGCCGGACACCTTATCAGCTTTGCTTGCGCAATCCACTCCTGTTGGAGGATATCGGGTTAAAAAGCGAATTATGAAAAGCAAACAAATGGTACGTCCGAACACGGAGCTACTTACTTGGGTATCCGGGCGATTGCAGCTTAGGCCGGTATCCTCGGTCAATTCCGGACACGCCACTTGTGGTCCGAAGAACAATTTGTACATCTCCACGGGTGTCGTACCCATGAAGTGTTGGAGAATCCGTGGTCCCTCTGGGTTGAACTCCCATAGCCGGAGAGGACGGCGTTTGCAGGGCAGGAGACGCCTAATTAGCATCACCTGCATCACCACGACCAGATCGATCTCCCTCGCTTGGAGGTCTCGAATCCGGCCCTGCAATAGGGGCACGTCTTTTGTCGGCCCCCAATTGAGCCTCGGTTGACCCACGACATCAACTGTTGGGAGGTCCCGAGTGGAGCAGGCGGCGGCGGCTTCGCCCCCTCGGAGCGTGATATAGAACCACTCCTGCTGCCATAAGCCGAGCTCCTCTTGGAAGGAGCCCTCGGGCCACGGGCATCGGCCCTCCCCTTCTGGCCGCCCGCCGCATTCAACAGACGCCCCGACCATCTTGGCTCCACATTGAAGGTCTTCAGCCATAGGCCGAAGTGGGGGTGACGCGGAGGAAGGCTTCGCAGATAACGATTAATGCGGAGATATGGAGGATGGACTCCGGAGCCAAGTCATGGAATTCCAACCCATAGTAGAACATGAGCCCTCTCACAAAAGGATCCGTCAGGAAGCCTAAACCCCGACGGAGGTGGGATACAAAAACAACACACTCGCCGGGCTCGGGGGTGGGGATGGCCTGCCCTTCGGCAGGCAGCCTGTGCGAAACCTCGTAAGACAGGTACTTGGCCTAACGCAGCTTTAGCACGTCCTCCTCCGTGATGGAGGAGGGCACCCACCGGCCCTGAAGGTCGGAGCCGGACATTGTTGAAGGTCCGAAGCGCTCGAATCTGGGGCTCTGAGTGTTTGGAACTTGGAGCAAGGAGAGGATTCGATGGAAGATTGAAGATAAGAAACAAGCCTTGGTCCTATTATAAAGAGGGGGAATACCAAGAGCTGTCTCCGTGACCGTTCGAGATTCGCCTTTGATAGAGGAGGCGGCAGACGCGCGTTGGGTTACCCACCCCATATTAATGAGAATCCGGAATAAGGGGAACACGATCTACGCTTGACAGACGTGCCAAGAAACCGCCGCTAAACGCTACCGAGGTGGTATGATAAAAATGATTCGAAAGAAAGGCTTGGTAGTGGTGTGACGTCACGCCGCAAAATCGTCGCCAGCTTTGAACTTGTGTATATTTTACTCTCTCTACGGTGGAATGTGGAATTTATTTTGCGAGCCGGACACTATCCGGTGTTCACAATCTTCTGGATTATTCAAAGGTGGAACCCGCCTTGCAATGCCGAACATTATGCGCGGGACTCATCGTCATTGAAGCCGAGTTCGGGACTCTTGAGGAGTCTGGACTAGGGGTGTCCGGACAGCGGACTATCATCGTCCGTCGGGCTCCAAGACTACGAAGATACAAGATTGAAGACTCCGTCCCGTGTCCGGATGGGACTTTCCTTGGCGTGGAAGGCAAGCTTGGCGATACGGATATGTAGATCTCCTACCATTGTAACTGACTCTGTGTAACCCTAGCCCTCTCCGGTGTCTATATAACCGGGGGGCTTTAGTCCGTAGGACAGAACCTCCATTACAACAATCATACCATAGGCTAGCTTTTAGGGTTTAGCCTTGTCACAGCCCTAGATTATTGCTTGTATTAGTTGCATCATAGAGCACTCATGGATCATGTCTAAATTACTGAAACTTGAACTGAGGAAATTAGAAAGCCTCAAAAACTTTTAAAAGAAGGGCAAGAACCCTTCAAATTGCATTCAGTGATTTCCAAAATGTCCTAAAAATCATTTTGGTAATTTTGGCAAGAGATATATATCAAACCAAAATTCTGGAACATTTTTTGGAATATTTTGGGACATTGAATTTAAATCATATTCTATTTGAATTTGGAATTATATTCATAATATATAATGAATATATTTTCAAATGCCCTGAGATATTTTATGTATATGTGGAGAAGTCCATTAAGTGACTTAAAAATATCCAGGGAGTTTTGCAATCTGTTTTCAAATTCTGCTTGAATTTGAATCCATGGGCAATTAAATAAAACAAAACAGAAGAAAAATAAAAAGAGCAAAAGACCTACACTGCCGCACAGACCTACAGGCTGGCTCAACTCTGCCTTGCTGCCCAACACCGCTGGCCCAGCCCACCGCGACCTCTGTCGTCTTCCTCCCTCGCCCCAAAGCTGCTGTGCTGCCGCCAGAGCGCCACAAGACGCAGCTCCACCTCCCTTGCCACCTCCTCCTCCCCTCACGCCACGGAGACGCCTGACGCCTCCTCTCACTTTCCCCTCGCTCTCTGGCTCTCCCGAACGCTCTCCCCTCCTCTGCTCTCTCTCCTCGACGCCTTGAAGCGAGCTCGCTGCCGCTAACGCCGCTTGCCAAAGCCACCGTGCTCCCTCGCCTCGCCGATCTTGCCAAGATGCCTCGTCCCCTCTTCCTCCTCACCAAGAAGGAAGGCGCCGAAGCCACGATGCCGCTAGCTCCGCCGTTCCCTCCTCGGCACCGAGGATCGCCGCCGTTGATATGCCGCCGTCTCCGCCTCCCGAGCTCGCTAAGACCGTCTCCGACCCCCTTTGAGCTCCCGCCATCTCCCCTCTCCCTTGGTCGATTTCTCGCTGCAACGCCGATGACCGCGAGTCCCGTTTGCCGCCGCCGCACGAGCTCGTCGCCGACGAGGCTCCGGTGACCAAATGGTCCCGTGCGTGCCTCCGTTGGATTCGGGAGCTCTCGTAGATCACGTAGGTGCAAACCGCTTGTCCTCCCGCATGCCGTGTCGTCGATTTCGTCGACACCCGAGCTCCGGCCGCCGCCCAACTCGCCGCCGCCGCCGCCACGGACCACCCCGCGACCTTCTGCTGCCTCCGCTGGATGCGCGGGAGCATGAGCTTCCTCCTGGTACCCCCAGCGCACCCAGCCGCTGCCCTAAGCGCCACTCCGGCGAACCACCGCCGCCCTGGGTCGTCGCCGTCGTCTAACCGCCGGCTTGTCTGACGTGGCAGCGTCATTAGCTGCTAATGGCGCCACTAATTGAACCGACACCCACTGACATAAGGGCCCCACCGCCTAACTAACCCTGGTTTAGTTTTATTTAGATTAAACTAACCCCGCAGGCCCCACAGGTCAGTTTGACCTCGCCACGTCACCTGTTGACCCGACCCCACATGTTTGTGACCCAGACAGCACCGTGACACTGACCAGTGGGACCCACTGGTCAGGTTTGACCTGGACCGGTTCTGTTGACCTGCTGAGGTCAGCATGACGCAATGCTGACGCAGTTAGTCATTTTCTGGATTTAGAATAATTCAGGAAATTCCAGAAAATAGTACAAACTTCTAAAATTCATAGAAATTCAACCGTAACTCCAAATGAAATAAATTATATATGAAAAATGATCAGAAAAATCCAATCTATCCATCTGTACCAGTTTCATGCATGTTAGAACAACTTATAGCTGCTGTTTAGCACAAATCAAATAATGGCATATGAATATCTACATATGGAGTTTGAATTTGAATCTTGTGTTCAAACCAACTCCATTTAACTTGCTGCTAGTTGCATTAGCTCAAACCATAGCATATTGCCATGTCATAATCATGCATCATATTGTGCATTTCATTGATTGCGTTCTTCCTTGTTTGCCGGTGTTTGTCCCCTCTCGATAGATGTGGTTCCGACGATGAGTTCGATGACACCGATGAAGAACTATACTATCTTCAGAAGTGCCAGGCAAGCAAAACCCCCTTGTTCATTCCGATACAATCCCACTCTCTCGCTCCTGCTCTCTTTTACTGCATTAGGACAACAACGATTCAACTGTTTCTTGCTGCGGTAGTTGAACCCCTTTATCCTTTGCATGGCCTGTCATTGCCACAGTAAATAGATGAAACCCACTAGCATGAGTAGGAGTTGTTTGAGCCCTGATGTGCCTACTCATTCATGCTTGTTTGTCATGCCTGCTCTTGCTTAGAGTTGAGTCGGATGATTCATCGGGATGAATCGAGGTGTGTGAACATGTCCTCTTGTGTGAGCTAAGTGTGTGAACATGATTTGGTAAAGGTAGCGGTGAGAGGCCATGTAGGAGTACATGGTGGGTTGTCTCATTGCAGCCGTCCTCGTGAACTGAGTTACGTGTTTGTGATCCATGAACAGCTACTACCACACATTGGGATCCTTAATTGACCCTCTCGGCTTCTTAATCACCCTTGTTCTCTGTCCGGGAGTTGCAACTAGTTTACGGTGTTTGTAGGTAGTGTTAGTAGTCTACCAAGTGGCACCCGATGCAGGTGGGCTTGGGACAGACTAGGCACTGATGTACGGTGTACCAAGTGGCACCGGATGGTGGGCTTGGGAACCTGCTCACATCGTTTGGGGCCGTGGCGACACCCGGCGGATCTCCTTGCGGATGAAACCGAATAGGCGATAAACACGGACGAGAGACTTGAGTGTTTAGGTAGGCGTGGCCGACTCCTCGCCCGCTTCGCTTGAAGGTTGCCGAGGTACATGACGGTGTCTGTATGATAAGTGGCGAGAGTGTGTGAAGAAGTACACCCTGCAGGTTATCATTATCTATTGAATAGCGGATTCCTCGGATATGGAAACTTGGACCCCTTGCATAGTTCATAGACAAGTGAAAGTGGATACTTTAAAATACGCAAGATAAGCGTGAGTGCTATGGATGGCGTTCTCGTAGGGAGACGGGAGCGGATCCATAGTGGTGTATTGTTTGGTGAATATGTGGACTCGTGCGCCACCTCAAAAGAGTTACATTGCGATCGTAGTTCAGATAGCCACCGAGTCAAAGCTGGCTTGCTGCGGTCAAACTCCACCATCCCTTTGATGATAATGATGCATATGTAGTTAGTTACGATGTAAGTCTTCTTTGGGTACATTTGTACTCACGTTTTCCTATTTTACATTTTTGCGAGAGACTTGGTCTCGCTAGTAGTTCAGCGTGGACTTGACGTTTAGCTTGTTACCTCAGCTACGATCTTGTGCCCTCGGCGAGATCTGGTAGTTAGTCGGGCTCCTCGGCCTTTTTCATTTATAGTTATGCGTACTCGGACATGTTAAGCTTCCGCTTGTGCTTTGACTTGTATGGTCTCAATGTTGGGTCGTGAGACCCTGTTTATAATATCTCGCTCCTCGGGCCTAATGAATACATACTTGAGTCGTAGAGTCATGTTGTGATGCCATGTTGTATTTGCACATATCGAGCATATTGTGTGTATGTTATTGAAATGCTTGGTATGTGTGGGATCGACTATCTAGTTGTTTATCCTTAGTAGCCTCTCTTATCGAAATGTCTCCTAGTGTTTCCACCGAGCCATGGTAGCTTGCTCTTCTCCCGAACACTTAGGCTGGCCGGCATGTGTCCTTCTTCGTTCTGTATACATCCCTTGGGAAATGTCACGCGATGAATACCGGAGTCTGTTAGCCCTACTGCCCGGTACACCGAGTCTGCTAGCCCGTGCTACTACACCGATTCACTCACGATGACCGACACGTTCGATCTTTGGGTCATGGATGCCTCGTCCTGTAAGTTTGTGCCACTTTGGGTTTCGACTAGCCATGTCACCGGGCTCCTTATCATATGGATGCTAGCGACACTATCATATCGTGTGCCAAAAGGCATAAACGGTCTCGCAAAGGTAAGGCGACACCGTGGGGATACCGTGCGTGAGGCCGCAAAGTGATATGAGGTGTTACATGCTAGATCGATGTGGCATTGAGTCGGGGTCCTGACAGCTTTGGTATCAGAGCTTGACTGCCTATAGGATTATCAAGCCAAACTGGTCGAAGTTGAGTCTAGAAATGCTTTAGTTATATAAGGGAATTGCTTGTGGGATGGAACGTAAGGCTCTTTTTACTCCTTATACTTTATGCCTTCTGATCCGAGTCATCTTATCTTTCCTACGGGGTTAAGGAACTAGGCTATCTCTTCTTTCTACTAGGATCACGTGTTTCTAACCCGTAGACTTATAGGATTGATGGATTTAAGCCCAGTTCAGTTTCTACTACTTCCGAGTGTTGACAATTGATCTCGAAACCTTGATATTATGATATTCGAGTGGTTATGCCACCACTTTGTAGAAAGTCTCAAACCTTTTTGAGCATTTACAGCCGTTATCTTCAGTCAAGAGTCATCGAGTGTTTCTAAACATCGATGCATTTGCAAATCCTTCTTCTTGTTCGATGTTCCTTGGGCCAGGTTAATCACACTAATTGCTGAGTTAAGGTATTCTATTGCCTCGACATATATGTTGGAGTTCTTATTATGACCCTAGGTGTCTTAGGGGATCATCTAGTAATCTAGCCATGATTTGTGTCCCATTGTGATGATTCTGGCCATCATTCTCGAAAGCATCCCGTGATGCCACTTAGTTAGTAGGCATTCTACTCCTGGGTTTCTGAACCCGAGATTTCCCTACTTACTTCATGTTGTTAGTGTTGCTCGTACCTTTAGGATGTTAGTAACCTTTGCGATAGTCCTCAAGGTCCGTGGTATTTCCTTCTTCCAAATACCATGTACTGCTTATGGCAGAAGTTCTTCGCCGTTCCGAAAGATCACAACCAGAGCGCTCTTGATGAGTTCTCCATTCTATATTGTGAATCTGCCAGTCCTACCTTCCCGCATGGGTTATCCGGAAGAAATGTTGAACTTGGTTCGACATACTAATCTATGCATCCACAACTCAGAAAATCATACGTTCTTTGAGTTGTTCCTCTTTACTTGTCTTCTGACCCTCGTCTATCAATTGATAGTCAGGAGTAATTGTGCATTCGTGTTATTGATGCTTATTATTCTTGTGGTCCATCGAGCCATTCTATTCTGGAATGACTAGGAGAAACAAACTCCAGTACCTTGTCCATTTCCAGGATTGGGTCAAAGTATTTGTGTTTCGCAGATCAAGATGCAATCTAGCTTCTGGTCTATTCTACCCTGAAGTATTACCGTCTTTATGTCAGGATTTTCATGAGAATTGCACCGGCTCTTGTGAATTCTTGACGTAGTGATACTTCCCGCCATCATTATTCATTCCTCGATTCCGTGTTGTTGTAACCGGAATGCCGACAAGTGAATTGTGATGTGTGAAATCAATACTCCGAGCAACTCGTTGCTTGGTAGTAAATGGACAATATTCTCACTTTTAGCGTGTTGGTTATTGAATCATCATTCTAAGATTGATCGTGCTACCTAGTCCTTATTTCTGGTGCACTCCTGATCAATGAGTTAGGATTATCCAATTCCTTGCTTATTTCACCATATCATCTTGCCCTGAAAAGCAAGATTGTTCTTGAGCTTAGTGACATATCGGTGGTTCGTGATTTTTTTTACATCTTCTCAGAAGTATTACCAGGTTGTCACCTGACCGCTATGTTGAGCTCGTGATCAAGTTGGTTTCTTGTAAACCACCCCTTCTCCAAGAATCCGTGTTGGATACCCCTGAGCTAATTGGTTAAGCTAAACGACAACTTGGAGAGTTAGAAGATAAAAGCTTACCTAACCTAGTTCATTTCAAAGGGATATCCTGGTGTTGGTGTGTTAGTTGAAGAAAGATGATATCTTCATGGATTGATCCTCGTGGTCAATTGTTGGTTTTATTGTCTTACCCCAAACCTTTGATTTGAGTATGGGCTATCATCAAATCAAATCAGAACCAACGATGTTCGTAATGTTGTCTTACTCATGGATTTTCCTCGAGCATACACCATTATATCTTTTGGGTCTGACCAATACTATCACCTTGTTCACATAGTTATGGAATTCCATTTATATGGTCATCCCTATGACTTGTTGTTGAGCCCATCAGCAGCATTTTATCTTCTCCATGATCATGTTGAACATCCATCTAGTGTTGGAAACTTTTGTAAACATTACCTTCGTGTTCCATTCATGAGGTATATGTTCGGATGAAAGAAGTGACTTTCTCTAATTCACGTGCACTTGGTGTAAGTTGCCGCCGTGGATCCGAGAAAGATTGTTTTTGCTTCCTTTGGAATCATCCCAAGTCACCATGCATGTGCGAAGTATACATTGGATTGTGAGATTAGCTACCTCCATTCCACATGTATTTCCTAGCACGCTAAGCCACCGATTGATTTGTTCGGGATAAAGAGTCTGCTCTAAGGTGAAATCTTTGGACTTCCACGCGTGGAGACTCGATATCATTGACGATGGTTCCCCACCGAACTCGGTAGTATTTTATTATAAGACTACTACGTGGTCATGCTTATGCAGGACAACGTGTTCACATGTTTGTAGCGTAACCAGCTCATGTTTTGGAGCTGGCTATCGTAGTTCTTTTCGAGAATCTTGCAACGTCATCTCGCCGATTTGTGTTGCAAACTTTCTTTTCTAGACTTGATGAGTCCGAATATCCCGACGCCAACCAGATCTGAATCTCGAGGCGGATATGATGGTTGGAACGTTCCCAAGAACTATAAGAATGGTCTCACCGTAATCGTAACGTGGATGTCGTGGCCAACACACCTGGCAGGAAGGCCTATTATTGTAGTATCTTGGTTGAAGAAGTTGGTCACCTCCCCATAAGGATCTCGTAAAACTTATTCCAGTAGTTGTTCCTTATGGATTTTTTGTGCTCCCGAAGTCCGACCTTTTACTTGATGTTCTAGATATCAAACCATATCTATGAATGGGTTATGCTAGCACATCAAGGAGGACATTAGAAGCGGAGTGCTAAATGTCTCTCGGTCGATCATCCAGATTTTGTTCCCTTGGCCCCGCTAAGGTGAAATCTGAGAAGGTTATCTTCCTTTCCATCTGCATCGTCCATCGCTGTTCATCATGGTAGTACGTTGTGTTGCCATGATCCTTGACACGGATGTTGGTAAAACCTTGATGAATATGGAAATGCTCAAGTTCTTGAGAGCACGCTCAGTCACTCGGTTAAGTCCTCGGTGACAATCGGAATGTGCCTTCCATTGCCGAGTTGTCTCAAAACCCTAGCTCCCTTTCCAACTGAGTATGCTATTTCTTAGAACTCCTTCAAACGATCATTTGTGAATTGCCTTAGGCTGGTATGCAGAGATTCAATGATCCTTTTCGATAGAGTTTCTTTCTGTCGTCATCGTGTTGGATGAAGATCTCGAAAGCTAAGACGTCAAGATCAATATGAAGCAATGAATCAACACCCTTGAGAAATGCAATGGATCATGAAGACCGTGTCAGTCCCATGTCCCCTCTGTCTTCTTACCTCACGTCTTGAATCTCGGGACGAGATTCCTGTTTAGTGGGGGTGAGTTGTCACAGCCCTAGATTATTGCTTGTATTAGTTGCATCATAGAGCACTCATGAATCATGTCTAAATTTCTGAAACTTGAACTGAGGAAATTAGAAAGCCTCAAAAACTTTTAAAAGAAGGGCAAGAACCCTTCAAATTGCATTCAGTGATTTCCAAAATGTCCTAAAAATCATTTTGGTAATTTTGGCAAGAGATATATATCAAACCAAAATTCTGGAACATTTTTTGGAATATTTTGGGACATTGAATTTAAATCATATTCTATTTGAATTTGGAATTATATTCATAATATATAATGAATATATTTTCAAATGCCCTGAGATATTTTATGTATATGTGGAGAAGTCCATTAAGTGACTTAAAAATATCCAGGGGAGTTTTGGCACTGTTTTCAAATTCTGTTTGAATTTGAATCCAGTGGCAATTAAATAAAACAAAATAGAAGAAAAATAAAAAAAGAGCAAAAGACCTACATAAACACAGACCTACAGGCTGCTCAACTCTGCTGCCCCAACACCGCTGGCCCAGCCCACCGCGACCTCCTGTCGTCTTCCTCCCCTCGCCCCAAAGCTGCTGCTGTCGCCGCGAGAAAGCGCCCACGCACGCAGGCTCCACCTCCTGCTTGCCACCTCCTGCCTCCCCCTCACGCCACGGAGACGCCGACGCCTCCTCTCACTTTCCCCTCGCTCTCTGGCTCTCCCGAACGCTCTCTCCTCCTCTTCTCTCACGCGCTGAAGCGAGCTCGCTGTCGCTAACGCCCGTTGCCACAGCCACCGTGCTCCCCTCGCTTTGGCCGATCTTGCCAATGACCGCCTCGTCCCCTCTTCCTCCTCACCAAGAAGGAAGGCGCCGGAAGCCCTGGATGCCGCCAGCTCCGCCGTTCCCCTCCTCGGCCACCGAGGATCGCCGCCGTCGATATGCCGCTGTCTCCGCCTCTAATGGCGCCACTAATTGAACCGACACCCACTGACATAAGGGCCCCACTGCCTAACTAACCCTGGTTTAGTTTTATTTAGATTAAACTAACCCCGCAGGCCCCACAGGTCAGTTTGACCTCGCCACGTCACCTGTTGACCCGACCCCACATGTCTGTGACCCAAACAGCACCGTGACACTAACCAGTGGGACCCACTGGTCAGGTTTGACCTGGACCGGTTCTGTTGACCTGCTGAGGTCAGCATGATGCAATGCTGACGCAGTTAGTCATTTTCTGGATTTAGAATAATTCAGGAAATTCCAGAAAATAGTACAAACTTCTAAAATTCATAGAAATTCAACCGTAACTCCAAATGAAATAAATTATATATGAAAAATGATCAGAAAAATCCAATCTATCCATCTGTACCAGTTTCATGCATGTTAGAACAACTTATAGCTGCTGTTTAGCACAAATCAAATAATGGCATATGAATATCTACATATGGAGTTTGAATTTGAATCTTGTGTTCAAACCAACTCCATTTAACTTGCTGCTAGTTGCATTAGCTCAAACCATAGCATATTGCCATGTCATAATCATGCATCATATTGTGCATTTCATTGATTGCGTTCTTCCTTGTTTGCCGGTGTTTGTCCCCTCTCGATAGATGTGGTTCCGACGATGAGTTCGATGACACCGATGAAGAACTATACTATCTTCAGAAGTGCCAGGCAAGCAAAACCCCCTTGTTCATTCCGATACAATCCCACTCTCTCGCTCCTGCTCTCTTTTACTGCATTAGGACAACAACGATTCAACTGTTTCTTGCTGCGGTAGTTGAACCCCTTTATCCTTTGCATGGCCTGTCATTGCCACAGTAAATAGATGAAACCCACTAGCATGAGTAGGAGTTGTTTGAGCCCTGATGTGCCTACTCATTCATGCTTGTTTGTCATGCCTGCTACTGCTTAGAGTTGAGTCAGGTCTGATTCATTTGGGATGAATCAGAGGTGTGTGAACATGTCCTATTGTGTGTGAGCTAAGTGTGTGAACACGATTTGGTAAAGGTAGCGGTGAGAGGCCATGTAGGAGTACATGGTGGGTTGTCTCATTGCAGCCGTCCTCGAGGCCCGAGTTACGTGTTTGTGATCCATGAACAGCTACTACCACACATTGGGATCCTTAATTGACCCTCTCGGCTTCTTAATCACCCTTGTTCTCTGTCCGGGAGTTGCAACTAGTTTACGGTGTTTGTAGGTAGTGTTAGTAGTCTACCAAGTGGCACCCTGCAGGTGGGCTTGGGACAGACTAGGCACAAGTGATGTACGGTGTACCAAGTGGCACTGGATGGTGGGCTTGGGAACCCCGCTCACATCGTTTGGGGCCGTGGTGACACCCGGCGGATCTCCTTGCGGATGAAACCGAATAGGCGATAAACACGGACGAGAGACTTGAGTGTTTAGGTAGGCGTGGCCGACTCCTCGCCCGCTTCGCTTGAAGGTTGCCGAGGTACATGACGTGTCTGAGGCGATAAGTGGCGAGAGCGTGTGTGAAGAAGTACACCCCTGCAGGGTTATCATTATCTATTCGAATAGCTGGATTCCTCGGATGTGGAAACTTGGACCCCTTGCATAGTTCATAGACAAGTGAAAGTGGATACTATAAAATACGCAAGATAAGCGTGAGTGCTATGGATGGCGTTCTCGTAGGGAGACGAGAGCGGATCCATAGTGGTGTATTGATATGGTGAATATGTGGACTCGTGTGCGCCACCTCAAAAGAGTTACATTGCAGTCATAGTTCAGGATAGCCACCGAGTCAAAGCTGGCTTGCTGCAGTCAAACTCCACCATCCCCTTTGATGATAATGATGCATATGTAGTTAGTTCTGATGTAAGTCTTGCTGGGTACATTTGTACTCACGTTTGCCTATTTTATGTTTTTTGCAGAGAGACTTGGTCTACGCTAGTAGTTCAGCGTGGACTTGATGTTTAGCTTGTTACCTCAGCTACGATCTTGTGCCCTCGGCGAGATCTCGTAGTTAGTCGAGGCTCCTCGGCCTTTTTCATTTATAGTTATGCGTACTCGGACATGTTAAGCTTCCGCTTGTGCTTTGACTTGTATGCTCCGAATGTTGGGTCGTGAGACCCCTGTTTGTAATATCTCGCTCCTCGGAGCCTAATGAATACATACTTGAGTCGTAGAGTCATGTTGTGATGCCATGTTGTATTTGCACATATCGAGCATATTGTGTGTATGTTATTGAAATGCTTGGTATGTGTTGGGGATATTACCACTAGGTGTAAACCGGCCAGCTTGGGCCGAGTTAACTCCGTTAGTGGTATAAGCGAGAAAGGCCCAAGGCACATGGTCGGTTTAGAACTTGTAGCCGTAAACCGCCTGATGTATAACTTGTATTGTAAGTTAGGAATAGAGAGATACCAACCGGGATACGAGTATGAACCGGTTGGGACTCTATGAACCGGCAGGCGTCACTGTGTATATAAGGGGCGACCGGCGGCAGTTCAAGGACGACAACCACAACTCGAGCCTAGGCGAAGCTTGTTTGCTCCTAGCCATCGAGACTACATCAATTCCATCACAACTAGGAGTAGGCTTTTACCTTCATCGAAGGGGCCGAACTAGTATAAACCCTTGCGTCTTTGTGTCCGCTTTAACCCCTTCAAGTAAACCCGTAGCGATGGCTCCACGACTAAGTCCTTACGCTAGGACATCCGCCGCGTGACAAATCCATTTACGGTTGGCGCCCACCGTGGGGCTATCGCCGCGATGGTTTGACGATCTTGGAGGGCAAGCTCAAAGGACTCGAAGGCTATGTCGTGGGCGGATGACCAAGAGTCATCGCGGCGGATCTATCGGCGACGCGGATGGGGTCTCGAGGCCGATTCAATCGAGTACGGATACGGGTCCCCTTCGCGGCATACACGTTTTCATCGGCAAGATCGGGAGCTCGGCTGGCGGACATCTGCACCGACCTCGTCGAGACGGCTCAGCGTGCGCGACCTGCCCAGGTTAAACCGGCCGTGAAGCATGTCTTCGTTGGAGTCATCCACGGAGGACACGACGCCAGTTCACAACACGATAGTGAGACCGTCGTTTATTCCGGATATGAATCTTCAACAGGAGAGACCGAGTCATTGTACCAGTTGCAGGGCGATATGATCAGGGGCTGTTCCAACGGTGACGATATTCCGGACCCCGAGCCGCCTCAACGGGTTGGGATATTCATGGCGATGCGCGCAGCAGCGAACTACTCTTCAACCCGCATCGCCGATGCTTTCGGATCAGCGACGGCAGCGGCGGCGGGCGAGAGGCCCGGTCGCCGCCGTTCAAGTTCTATCGGATCTGTTTGATGCACTAGCTGCGCTTATGGCGGAGGACAACCCGCGGATCGGAGGCTCATAATGCAGAAATTGCGAAGGTGAAAGAGCAGATCACGCAAGCCAAAGCGGATCTAGCGTCGGAGAAGGAGTGCATAGCCACAGGCGGGCGCTCTGGGCGCCCGAGCTTACAAACTCATGCTTGACGAGTGCGTCGCGCAGAGGTGTTAAAGCGGTATAGATCACGCCGCCATCGATTTGATCCTAGAAATCTATTTCAGACCGGGAGCGGACCCGATAATCCGCCCCAAAGACAGGAGGTAAACCGGATTGAGGCACCAAGAGCGGGGTGACGGTCCAACCACGCTGATAGAGCCTCCTCGGCGAACATGGTGGTTCCTCCACCGCATGCATACACCCTGTCATTATTCTAATCCTATGGACAACCTTGTTGCGGCATTTGCATGATTGGAGGCTATCGATCGAAGGAGATTCCCCTGGCGATCGAGACACGCCGGGTTAAGGAGCTTCTCGGATCTGCGCTGATCGGCGGAGGCATATTCATACAGCCGTGATCGGATTCATTCTACGCCCCATCAAGCGGAGCTATAGCAGGCGTATGGATGAACCGGCCATATCCAACAACGCACGGGACCGTGAGGCGGCCCGAGACAATCACCGGATGGGTGGCATTCGTGATGCTCGGAGGTGGTGGACCGGGCCGCACGCAGAGGAGGCGAGTTAGCGAAGACAAGATGGCGCTGGTCAACATACACGGTTCGCCCTACCACCTTCGCCGGACCAGGAGCCGCATCCGCTTTTGGGGTGCCCTGTTTGATCCCCGCTTTACGCAATGTGCGCCTGCCTAAAGACTTTAAGGGTCCACGCAAGGTGCCAAATTACACCGCTGATCTGTCCCCTAAAGCGTGGGTTGAAAGTTATGAGATGGCCATGGAGATGCTAGATGTCGATGAGACCACGTGTGCAAAGTACTTCACCATGATCTTTGGAAGGCACGGCTCGTACTTGGTTGAAGAGCTTACCGCCCAATTCTATCGACTCATGGGCGATTCACGGGCCCGGTTTATTCGAACTTCAAGGATACGTGTAAGCAGCCCAAGTCCATAGTAGACCCGGCGGCTTGTGTCCGAGAGGAAGGAAAGTCGACAACCCGTTGGAGTGCGCCGTGTTTAGAGATTTTGCACTCCTCAGCGGGATCAACGCCGACTCTGCGATCTTAACATTAGAAGGCAACGCGGTTTGAGCCTTTAAAATTAAAATGGGCGCATGAAGCGGTTACTGTAATGACATGGGAACCCTCATGGCGCTTTGGTGAAATATGCTGATTCGGACGGTACCAAGGATCCCGAGGCTGATGATGATGAAGCGAGGAAGGAAAGAAAACGACAACTCAAGGGGCAGCGGTACAAACCGGCGGTCATGGAAAGCGAGGCAAGCGCAAAGGCGGATGGCAACCCGGTTTCGTAGCCAACACTAACGCACAGATGAGAGGCGCGGCGCAGAGGCAAAGCGAATCGGGTCAAAATCCTATCTGAGCCGTTTGAATTACTTATTGAATCAACCTTGCCCCAAGCACGGACGAAGGAGTCCGCATCGAACCATCTCTGAAAAGATCATTATATTATGCAGAATTTAAAACTCCAATGCTTTCCGGTATGACCAGGGTCGGGTGGCGGTTCGAGATCCGGTTTCCACGGGCGGGTCACGACGAGCTTCGGTTCAGTCTTAATCAAGGCAGTCACAATAGTCGAAATAATCGGGGTGGCGGCAGCGAACAACAGCGATCGGGTTATCGAGCCAACCAAAGCAAATTGAATAGTGGGCGGTATCATGTTTTCACAACTAGTTTGGACAAGCGCGATCGGAAGCTTCACAAGCGAGCGATAAACTCTGTTGAACCGGCCTTGCCGTGTTATTTCTGCTGGTCGGAGCAGCCTATCGTGTGGAGCGAGAGGACCATCCCCGGGTTGATAATCCGGTCACCGGCATTGGTGGTAGACCCTCGGGTGGGGGCTATAAGTTCACTAAGGTACTTAAGGATGGAGGAAGCGGATTAATATATTATATTATGAAACTTTCCGTCGCATGGGTCTAACAGATATGGATCTCGACCGTCAATACGGTGTTCCATGGCGTAGTACTAGGCAAATCTGCTTATCCTTTTGGTAAGATAGCCTGGATGTGGCTTTTGGAGCGAAACACGATTCCCGATGCGAAAAGCTAACTTTTGAAGTATTAAAATCCGAGTCCATATCATGCTTTGTTTGGGCGGCCGGCTTATGCTAAGTTCATGGCACACCTTGTTATATCTACTTGCAGCTCAAAATGCTTGGTTACAAGGAACGATAACGGTGCATGGAAGCCATTGGGTTGCTTTGGAATGTGAGGAAGGTGATGCAGCTTATGCGAGGCGATCTGTGCCACGAGGAGTTGAAGTTCTATAAGGACAACGTTGATCCGGCAGATATGACCCTTTAAAGAAGCCAACTACTGAGCATGAATCGGATCTCAAGTTTAAATCGGCAATGAGACCAAGCTTGTTGACTTCGTGCAAAGCGATTCGTCCAAGCGCTTCATTTGTCGGTGCCAACTGGATCCCAAATAGGAAAGCGCGCTCATCGAGTTCATCCATGAGAACCGGATATCTTTGCATGGAAGCCATCGACATGCCGTGTGTCCGAGGAACTCGGCGAGCACACACTAATGTGGATCCTAAGTATAAACCGTGAAACAGTTCCTCCGCGGTTTAACGAAGAAAGGCGCAAAGCCATTGAGAGGAAGTAGCTGAGCTTTTGGCGGCTGGCTTTATTATCGAGGTGTTTCATCGAGTGGCTTGCTAATCCGGTGCTGGTCCTTAAGAAAACGGCACTGGCGTATGTGTGTGGACTACACAGATCTTAACAAAGCACGTCCGGCGGATCCTTTTGCCCTCCCGCATTGATCAGTTATTGATGCCACGGCGGAGATGTGGCGGTTAAGTTTTTGGATCGTACTCTGGATATCATCGATCAAAATGGCGGTTAAGGACCAGGAGAAAACAGCGTTTATAACTCCCTTTGGAGCCTTCTGCTATGTATCTATGCCTTTTGGGCTCAAAAGCGCCCAGGCTACTTATCAGCGTTGTGTACAAAATTGCCTGTATACACAGATCGGCCGCAATGTGCATGCTTATGTGGATGATATTGTGGTGAAATCAAGACAAAAGGAGACACTTGGTGAGCGATTTGAAGGAAACCGACAACTTATGATTTACAAGATGATGCTTAATCCGGCCAAGTCGTTTTGTGTTCCGCGAGCAAGTTATTGGGGTTTCGGTGTCTAACGAGAGGAATTGAGGCTAATCCGGAGAAAATTAAGGCTATTACTTCCTTGGCTAAACCAAAGTGTATCAATGATGTTCGCGTCTGGCGAGCGAGAATCGCTGCGTTGAGCGGTTTATCGGCCGCCTCGGAGAGAAGGCCATCCCTTATACCGAATCTTTGAGGAAAGCAGATAATTTAAATGCGAGTCCGCTCTGACGAAGCATTTGAGGATCTAAAGCGGCAATTGGCCAAACCACCTATTCTTGCGGCTCCGGTTGACAAGGAGCCATTGTTGTTATATGTGGCAGCCAATGCTCGGCGATGGCGTGGCCATTGTGGTGGGCGCGCAAGGAGGCGAGCAATGAATATCCGGTTCAACGGCGGTTTATTATATCGATGAGGTGCTTATCGAGTCCAAGCAAAGGTATCCGCATTGGCGAAGCTAGTCTATGGTGTTTTTATGGCGATCGGAAATCAAGCAATATTTCCAAGGCACCCCATCACGATGGTTAGTTCAGCTCCTTTGGGTGATATCATCTGAGCCGGAGGCGATCGGCGGATTGCCAAATGGGCCATAGAGCTTGGGCGCATGGACTAAAGTATATACCACGCCTGTGGTGAAGTCTCAAGCACTTGTTGATTTCATTAATGACCGGACGGAGTTACAAGCACCGAGGAGAAGCCGGATCACACATATTGGACTATTCATTTCGACGGATCGAGCGGTTGGAAGGCTCGAAATTTGAGTCGTTTAACTTCCCCACGAGGTGATAAGTTTTATTCGTTCTCCGTTTAATGTTCCCTTGTACTAATAATGCAGCTGAGTCTGAAGCCTTGCTCCATGGCCTCCGGATGGCTAAGGAGATGAACTTAAGCGGGTTAAGTGCTTTGGTGACTTCGGACCGGTGGCTTAGCAAGTATCGGCACTTGGGACTCTAAGGACTCGCTTATGGCCGCATATCGTCGAGAAGTGGATAATATTGCAGGTTGCTTCAAGGGTTATCAAGTGGATCATGTGGATCGCCGGAAGAACGAAGCGGCGGGCGCTTTAAGCGGTTGGGTTCTCGGCATAAACCGTCCCGCCTAACGTCTTTTGGGCGTCTTGCACAACCCGTCGATCCGGCTCCACGGTGAAGCGGATTTGGCTATTCTGATCCGGAGGCTCGGTTGGTGGCACATTACATGCTATTCGGATTGGGCGATTCCTTTTCTTGCGTATATGACTCGAGGAGTTGCGGAAGATGAGATTACGGCGAACGGATAATCCGCGCTCAAATCTATAGCGATTCTTAATGGTGAGTTGCATCATTGCAGTGTATCAGGGGCGTTTCAACGTTGTGTTTCGCCTGAGGAAGGCTGTGACATCTTAAGAGAAATCCATGAAGGAGATTGTGGACATCACGCTGGTTCAAAGTCCCTGGTGGCAAAGGCATTTCGTCACGGATTTTACTGGTTGACCGCACACGCTGATGCGGAGGACTTGGTTAAACGGTGTGATGGATGTCAGAAATTTTCAAGGCGTGCCCATGTACCGGCGCAAGAGTTGAGGATGATCCCAATAACGTGGCCGTTTGCAACTTGGGGGCTAGATATGGTCGGGCCATTTAAACGATCCAAGGATAAGAAGACCCACCTGTTGGTGGCAGTGGACAAATTTACCAAGTGGGTTGAAGCGGGCCCGTCGGCCAAGTGTGATGCGGCAACGGTGCGCTTCATCAAGAAGGTGATTTTCGGTTTGGCTTTCCACAGTATCATTCTTGACAATGGCACTAATTTATCCAAGGGGCTATGAAAGAGTTACGTGAGCGTGAGCACATCCGACTTGATGTATCGTCGATGGCTCATCCCGGTCCCAATGGGCGGGCGTAGCGGCTAATCAAGAGATCTTACGAGGCATAAAACCTCGGCTTATGGTTCCTTTACAACGAACACCGTGGTGTTGGGTTGAAGAGCTACCATCGGTGCTATGGAGTATCAATACTCGCCAAACCGGTCCACCGGATATACACCGCTTTTCATGGTCTACGGAGCGGGCGTCCTTCCCGATGATATCCGCACGATTACGCCCGTGTAGCGGCTTATGTTGAAGCGGACAACGAGGCGACACGGCGGGGCGCTTTGGATCTATTGGATGAAGAGCGTGATATGGCAGCTGCTCGTTCGGCGATTTACCGGCAAGATCTTCGTCGTTATCACAAATACGGGTTAAAACCGAACCTTTCAAGAAGGAGATCCGGTGCCGCCTCATCAAGACCGCACAGACATGCACAAGTTATCCCGCCTTGGGAAGGACCTTTTGTGGTCGACAGAATCTACACAACGGCTCATACTATCTGATTGATATTCGAGAGTGTCAAGACTCACGTACATCAGAGGAGGAGACCAATAGGCCGTGGAATATAGCTCATCTTCGGCCTTACTACACTTGAGTCATCGGCTCAGTTTATGTACATATCATGACAATGTATATATTATCTTGATATAATAAAACCGGAGCCTCGGCTAAAGCGGGGTCTCTGTCTTTCTTATCATGCGTGGTTACATGGGGTGCTTCATTTTAAAGCGGCCTCGGTTTACCCTTGACATTTGTTTTTATCACTTGGGGGCTTGGTCGTGTCCGAACCAATGCAACACCTCTTGATAGGCGAAAGCCACCGGATCATTGGGGACACGGTCACGTCTGAACCGGTCAC
Source organism: Aegilops speltoides (assembly GCA_021437245.1). Taxonomy (NCBI): domain Eukaryota; kingdom Viridiplantae; phylum Streptophyta; class Magnoliopsida; order Poales; family Poaceae; genus Aegilops; species Aegilops speltoides. Next base: position 316,721,052 of record CM038141.1, read on the forward strand.
GCCTCTTGGTCGGCCAATAGGGCGAGTCATTTGGGGGCTTGGTCGAACCCGAACCAATGTCATGCCACTTGGCCGGCGTACTCGCCAAGAGTCTTTTGGGGACTTGGCCGACTTGCACCATTGCTACGCCTTCGGCGAGCTTGGTTGCGTCTGACCATGGTAATGCCATCTGACCAGCTCAGTAAAGCTTTTCTTTTGCAAAGAGTTATTGCCTTTGTTGCCATATTTTTCCGTAATTGGTATTCGATTTTTTGTTCTGTTTTTATACCGACAAACGTTTTTATCCGGTTCAACTGTCAGTTACAAACTGACAGAACACGGTTTAATATTACGCCGGAGTTTTATCTGCCCGGTTTACCTTCTTCCTGTTAATCATCATTGAATAACAAGGGGCTTGTCTTGATTCAAAGACGCTTTATATAGGAGTTATTTTCTCCCGCTTCTGACGGTCATGGTTTTAAAAGCCTCCGCTTCAAGTTTGGCTATGCTACTTCATGCCAGACCACGGCGGTATTTGTATCACATATTTATTGGAATTCTGATATATCTATTTGAATACCATAAACCGGCTGGTGGTATCACCGCCACCGAGGTTCGACTTTTTCTGATTGCAGGAAAATACGGATCAAGCAAAAGTTTCACTGCTTATGCACGAAGGCATATTCAAGCGCAAAAGTTTTAACTAAAGTTATTACAAGGCAACACGGTGCCCAAGTGAGATCATTGTTCTTTGGGTATACCGCCAACGACTGTCGGCCACCGGTTTAAGTCTGCTCTTCATCCTCCGCCGCTTCAGCCTCCTCGTCTCTACCCATTGGCTGGAAATCCACAGTGGTCCAGTCGATTCCCATTAGCGCTTGGAAAACAGCCTCTTCGTGGATCAGAGAAGACGGTTCAATATCAGGAGCGTAAGTATGCTTACGGATTGGAGGGATCAGATTTTCCGCTTCAAAGGTTGGGGCAGGCACTTGCTTGTTTTGATCATTGTATTGTGCTTGATAATGTTCCAAATCGGCTTCTTGACCACCGACAAGCTAGAGGCGTCTTGCGGTTTATAGCCCGTAAATCCTCTTCATTGAAATCAGAACCATCTTCTTTAACACCGGATAGCCTTGAGCTGCTTCCACAGGATCAAAGTCTGGTACCCATGCCTTGGCTCGGATCAAAGCGTTAATAGCTCCGGTTCGAGCAGCAGATTTTTCACCTCTTCAATCCGGCAGAAGCATGGACAGCGGTTGAGTATCTTGAATCAAGGAAGGTGTCGGATTGTTATGTGAGGCTGTGGTGATGATCTGTTGGGCTCCGGTATATAATCGTTCTACTAAGGTGTAGACAGCCTTGATTTTTTCCGCACATCATTTCCTAAGTGCCCAATGCGTGTGCCTACAAGCGATAAAACGTTAGTTCTAAACCGGAATAATGATACAGCAGGTGCAACACATCACATTTGTTCAAAGGAAGCTTACCAAAGATTGCCGCAGTCATAGAATGTACTTGCCGCTTTACGGCTGTCAGATCATCTACCACCGGTTTAAGGGCAGCTTGAGATTTTACGCCCGTTTGATCAAATTGGCCTTCTCGGTGGCCCGATCCGCTGTTTCTTTCTTCAAGCTTTCCTTCACTTGTTCAGCAGCGTTCAAAGCACTGGTTAACTCTTTCTTGGCCTTCTCTGTTTCGGCCTGCTGGGTTTTCAACGCCGCTTGTAAATCGGCAATCCAGTCATCTTTGATTTTCACCTCAGCCTGTGTATTGGAAGTATGTTAAGCCAGAAATTCAAGACAGTCAAGTCCCAACCACACAACGCAGTTATATGCTTGACACTTGGGGGCTAATGTACCTTCGATTTTTATCTTGCTACTACATGGTAAAGTCCCAAGCTCAATACAAGTATTCAACTTGGCACTTGGGGGCTAATGGCTATTTGATCTAGCAATGTTTCCAAAGGCAGTTTTTATGGAAGTCCGGTTTAAATATGCACAGTTAAACCGGCCCTTGGAGCTATGCAGGTAGATTTCAAAGTTGTTAAGGAATATACTCAAGTCCCGGTTTGATCAAGATTACAAACCGGCCCTTAGAACTACAAGGACCGATATCTTGGCGATAAGGAAAGGAATGAGTTACCTCAAATTTGTCCCTCATTAACTTGACCAGGCCGACTTCATAGTCACGGCAAGTATAAAGCCGGTTTAAATAGCCGAATGAAGGTCTTGGGCGCTTAAAGCAACATATGTTTCGATTCAACATCCCATTTTCCTTTATTCAAGGTGGAAAAATCCTCTTTCACAAAGGTGCACAGTTAAGGTTGCAGATTCCCGTTCAGAGCGGCCCATACCGATAATCACAACATCATCATCTTTTGACTCGACGGATTGTATGGGCACGGCCGTTTTGGTAGCGGATCGTGAGATTTATCAAACCGGGCAAGTCTTTGCAAAGCGGATCAGCGAAGATTGAAGTGTTGATGAGCCTTTCTTGAGAATAACCTCATCTTGAACCGGAGGATCATTGGGAATATCTTCAGAGGCAAAATTTTCAAGATCCGGCGCTCTCTCATGGTCTGAGGCGGCAGCTTCTTCAGCCGTTTTATCCAAACGGGCCTTCTTGCTTGGTTTCGGTTTTGTTCTAAGAGACAAAGAGTCAGAGAAAAAGTATATCCATTGCAAAATATATTACAAGCATGTGGCCGGTTTAGCTTACCCGATGGCTATCTTCAATGGTGGTAGTTGAGTGGCCGAGGATTCACCAGAGGATGAATGGGAAGTGACCTGATAATCGGAGTCGGACGGATTAAGAGGTTGTCGGAAGAAACCCGCTTTGGAATTTAAAGCAATAAAAGGTCGGAGACCTCGGAGCGGCGCTTTCGAACCGGGCTGTTTGGTAAACCGCAGAGGTAACTACGACCGTTGTCTTGGGGTTGTCGGCGAGCTTCATGTTGTTGTGTCTTCATAAGAAATTTGGGATCCAAATAAGCAAGAGGGTGAGAAAAAATTAACTTTCCGGTTTGCCTGGCGAAATTTTGGTAAAGGCAAATTTGCTGAATCGGAAGAAAGAATAATTACCTCAGCGAATCCTGCGTTGCTGGCTTCAGCATCATCCTAACAAGCATCATCATCAATAAGGCGTGTAAAAAGCAAGCCAAGAGAATCAAGTTCCGGATTACCCACATCATCGTCAATGGCTGGGTCAGATGAAGCAGTGGTCTTTCTCTTATGGGCTGATTTCTTGACAATTTTGTTTTGGGCGGGTTGGCATACGCTTTCTCCACTTTGTCTTGGGAAAGTTTTTTGCTCCAAAACGGATTATCACCCTGGATCAGAAGTGATTAAATGTTGGATACATGAAGCAGTAACAGGTTTAATGATGAAGCAATTAGAAACTTACCGCAGGTGGTTTGTTGGTGGTGCAATAAGGAGCTAGACCGGTTTGAGCACAGAGGTGTTCCGGTTCATTCAGCATCCTTTTCACCGAGTTCGTAAGTTCATCATCAGAAAGTTCGAGTTTTGTGTGTCGGAGTGGGTCGTCGACGCTGCCAGTATACTGACACATCAAACCGGAACGCCGGCTCAGAGGCAGTATGCCCCAGGATAACCAGCAGCGTGCAAGATCAATTCCAGTCAAACCGTTGGCCATAAAGGCTCGGAGCTTGGGCGATTCGGGCGTATTTGCTTCGTCTTTGGCGCTTAATCTTTGAGAAGCGGATGAGTGTTGCTTAGCCGCTCGGGCGAAAGCCGGTAAAGGATTTTCACCTTCGTGAGAAGTATCCTTGCAATAAAACCAAGTCGCATTCCACTCTTTGGGGTGAGTATGGAGTTTGGCGTGGGGATAGGTGATCTCCTTCCTTTTACGAATAGCCATACCACCCAATTACGTATTGGGGCCGTCGGTGAATTCGGTCAAAGACGGTTTAGATGGAAGAGGTCTCTAAACAGTTCAACGAAGGTTCCTCTTGCGGATATACTTGAGATAGTACTTGAAAGTGGCATAAATTGGTGACGGAGTTAGGGCCAATGTCCTGGGGACGGAGCTGAAAATTGGCCAACACGTCCCGGTAAAATTTTGAACCGGGCGGTTTGAAGCCCCGGGCCAGGTGATCTGCGAAGACCACAACTTCTCCTTCCTGAGGTGTGGGAGGACATTCCTCTCTAGGGACCCTCCAGTGGACTGTATCTTTGTCATCTAAAGCGCCAATCGATACCAGATCGTTCAGCTGTGACTCGGTGACGCGAGAAGGAACCCAGTTGCATTCATACACTTGTTTGGCCATGATAAGATCTACAAAAGTAACTAATCCGGTTCAAGAGCGTGCTTGTTACAAAGTGATTGATCTAAGTTATGATAAACCGGAGGCAGTGTTTATAAATCGGTTTATTGTGATATGATGTCAGATGGGCTCTGGCGGTTCAACAAGGGACTAATGGTGTATCTGTGCGGTTTAGCAGCTTTTTCTTATGGTGAGTTAAACCGCCTAATCTAGGCCTTGGAAATAATTGAAGCTATGGATAGTTTGCGAAACAAGTTTCACAAGATCCCATGATAGTTACGGATCAAGCGCAGTCTCGTAAAATGAAAATATTTCACGGAGGTAAAGCGAAATGCATGGACTATGTGGCGGTATATATGCGTAAGATCCATGGGCTTAAGATGAGAAAGTGCAGCGGACGCGTAGGAATCGCTATTAATGCAAAGATAGATTCACGGTGTGGTTCAAAGTTAAAAGGATAGATGGAAACGCATACGAAGAACACGGTATGAAGTGGAACCCTAAAAACAGATCTAAGTCGAGAAGGGAAGAAGCTTACCAGAATGGAGAAGACGCGGAAAGAGGCCACGATGATTCGGTGCGTTCAGCCGATCAGCGCCTAGGACGCGCAAGCAGGTCGGCAACGATGGTGGAGCTCCAAGAACAAATGCGCGAGGAAGGCGAAGAAGAGGAAACGAAGGAGGAAAGAAATGACCCTTCGGTCCTATTTATAAAACAGCCAGCTAGGTCAAGTCGTGGATCGAAACTGCTATTAAAGAAGGCGTTATAAAGGATAAAATTTCAGGATGACGTCATGCGGTTTACATGACGAAAATAATGACGACATGGCGGTTTACGGACAACGTAAGATGTCCAAGATACAAGCTTTGTGAAGGATTGACATGAACCATTTCAAATCAATCTGGGGCCTAATGTTGGGGATATTACCACTAGGTGTAAACCGGCCAGCTTGGGCCGAGTTAACTCCGTTAGTGGTATAAGCAAAGAAAGGCCCAAGGCCTGTAGTCGGTTTAGAACTTGTAGCCGTAAACCGGCCTGATGTATAACTTGTATTGTAAGTTAGGAATAGAGAGATACCAACCGGGATACGAGTATGAACCGGTTGGGACTCTATGAACCGACGGGCGTCACTCGTGTATATAAGGGGCGACCGGCGACAGTTCAAGGACGAACAACCACAACTCGAGCCTAGGCGAAGCTTGTTTGCTCCTAGCCATCGAGACTACATCAATTCCATCACAACTAGGCGTAGGCTTTTACCTTCATCGAAGGGGCGAACTAGTATAAACCCTTGCGTCTTTGTGTCGCTTTAACCCCTTCAAGTAAACCCGTAGCGATGGCTCCACGACTAAGTCCTTACGCTAGGACATCTGCCGTGACAAATCCACGACGGTATGTGTGGGATCGACTATCTAGTTGTTTATCCTTAGTAGCCTCTCTTACGGAAATGTCTCCTAGTGTTTCCACCGAGCCATGGTAGCTTGCTCGCTCCGGAACACTTAGGCTGGCGGCATGTGTCCTTCTTCGTTCTCATATCTGTCCCTTCGGGAAATGTCACGCGATGAATACCGGAGTCTGTTAGCCCGCTATAGCCGGTTCACGAGTCCTGCTAGCCAGTGCTATAGCACGGATTCACTCGGCGATGACCGACACGTTCGATCTTTGGGTCATGGATGCTGTCCTGTAAGTTTGTGCCACTTTGGGTTTACGACTAGCCATGTCGGCCGGGCTCCTTATCATATGGATGCTAGCGACACTATCATATACGTGTGCCAAAAGGCGCAAACGGTCCCGGGCAAAGGTAAGGCGACACCCGTGGGGATACCGTGCGTGAGGCCGCAAAGTGATATGAGGTGTTACATGCTAGATCGATGTGGCATTGAGTCGGGGTCCTGACAAGCCTCCTTGATCTCGTGGTAGATCTACTCTTGTACTACCCATATCATCAATATTAATCAAGCAGGACATAGGGTTTTACCTCCATCAAGAGGGCCCGAACCTGGGTAAAACATCGTGTCCCTTGTCTCCTGTTACCATCCGCCTAGACGCACAGTTCGGGACCCCCTACCCGAGATCCGCCGGTTTTGACACCGACAACAGGATTTCTGCCAATCTGGGTGTTTGATTCTCAACAATTGGAAGATCACAGGATGCAAAAAAGCATGGTGAGATTAAGTCAAACCACAAGAAAATGTACGGTTATAATGCTATTATGCTACTATCTCTTAGTCTTGTGCTTGATTAATAGGAATATGAAAAGGAGGAGAAGTGGAAATTAGAATTCCTACGGTTTTTCTTTCAAGGAGACACTAAAGAAACAAATCCTACAGTTCTCCTTTGCTCCATTCCTTTGCACCAAATTCATGAAAAGTAGTACCATAGGAAACTTTCCAATTCCTATGTTTTTCATTCACTTTTCCTTTAAAGCACTGGCGATTCTAGTAGGTAGGCTTGAGCAAGGAAAATCCTACACTAAAAGAATGTTTTGTGCTACTTCTATTACTTTGGACCCAGGCCACTGCCATACTAGTTCAAATCCTGGCCCATCGACAAATGCACAGCTCAAGCTAGAGAGATAAATAATGATGGCGTTCAAGAAAGTCCATCACGGATAGCTAAGTTGCGGTACCTCACCGCTTGTCATATAGTAGGATAAAATAATCGTATTTCCTGTTACTACGAGTGCTCGATGGACAATATATATAACATGTAGAGTAAAAAGAGATGCAACAAGTGTACAACCTCTTTGGCGAAGCCATGTCGATCTCGGCGTGATTGGGTTGGCGGTGAGGATGCTCGGTGACTTTCTTTGTCGGAGGAGGGAAGAAGATCTTAGGCGTCTGGAGATGGAGCCCGAGGTCTTGCTCATTGTGATAGAGGTTTAAATCGTTGGAGCAGCTCCGTGAGTTGTACGACGCCGAGGTGAAGCAGACAAGAGAGACAATGAACAACGTTAACTTTGAGTGGAATTCTAATAGCATCTCCAATACATGACGTAAAATACATAACCACAAAGTGCTAGATGTAAAATACATCAGCCACTCATCTCTGAACTTAACTATCGGCCCGAACTTAACCGTCAAACCGAACCTAACTCGTCAAACTGAATTTTGTTTGTCGGCCCTGAATTTGTTTGTCGGCCGAATGCACTAGCAAGGTGAGGCTACACTTGGTCGTGACTTTTTCATCTCTCGTCGGTCGATTTTGCACCGTTGAATCTGAAATCAAGGGCATGCGGCTCATCTTCAACCTCCACCCCCACGAGCCGCCACCACCACCGCCAAACAGCAGCCCCCCGCACGCCGCGCGGCGGTGGTCTGCCGCCCGCCCGCCGAAAACACTCCCAACACTGCCCGGCCAACTCCCCACCACCGCCCCATCACGAACCCTAAGATAGATAGTGAGGTACCTCTCCGTGAGCCCCCTCCCGTTCGGGGCTGGTTCTTCCTTCACCCCGGCGAGCCCACCCCTTGGAAATCGACTGACCCAAAAGTCGATTCAGTCGACTGAAGTGTAGCCAAATTGGAGCAGCATCGCAAGCAAGAGCAAGAGCGAGAGCAGCAGCGCGAGCAAGAGCAATAGCAAGAGCAGACCAGGCAGGGGACTGAGAGCAAGAGCAGAGCAGCAATGCGAGCAAGAGCTAAAGAAGCAGCAGCTCCTACTAATGTGGACGTCGCCGCCGAGGGAGCGACGCCGTGGAGGAAGTGGCCGGCGACGCCGCCGTGGATGGAGCCGCGTCGTGTCGGCTCGGGACCGAGCGCCGGCAGCACCGTGAGATCGAATCAAGAAGAAAATGCGGCGATTAGTGTACAACCTCTTTGGTGGCGCCGATTAGGCCGCAGCTTCATCCGAGGAAACGGTGATGATGATGCTCTTCCGGTGGTGCAGGTGAAGACGGCGGTGTGGGAATGGAGGTGGCGCAAAAGACGAGGGGAACATCGGGGCATCTCCTTGGAGGTGGAGGATGGGGTGGCTGAACCGGCGGGACGATGAGATCGACGACGGATCCTCATCCGGTATGGTGGATGAGGGACGTTGAGGTGTTGCTATGGACAACGTCGTCGGGGAAGAAGCTCCGGCTGGTTGGTAGACAGAGCAGGGTGTGGGGTTTCGTCGCGGGTTTTTGTGGCCTCGGTGTACGAATGGGTGGGCGGATGGGATGGCGGTGGGGAACCATGGCTTAGAGACGCGCTTGTCCGAAATGTGGGGTAAGTTATGAAAGTACCCTCCACCGATTTGAGGCGGTTCTTTCAGTTCAGGGGTACCACGGGCATGTCGCGTGTCGGGATTTCACAGGAGGTGGGAGTTTTCGTGCGCGTTGTAATTTCGGAATAGCAAGGCGCGGGTTGAGATGGAGGGAGTTGTCGGAGCACAACGAGACAAAGATATATCTTAAATATTTCGGGCTAACAAGGCGCGGGTTGAAGAGGCGGGAGTTTTGCAGCACGATAGACAAAGACGCTAGCTTCAATTTTCGGCATAACAACGCGCGGCTTGAAATTTCGGAAGAACAAGCTTAACGTGTACCCAAAAAAGACAATTTGCACCTCAACACGCACAACACACACACAAACACCATTTAGACTAGAGTAACGTACACGTGCATTGCACGCATGAGATTTGGCAACCAAATTATGAATAAATACCACATTATAGCATGCAAGCTTTGAGTCATATATGCATGATGTAGATGTTCGTTTAATTGTTATAGTTCATTTCATTCAAAATCATCTAGTTTTTATAAGAAAGCTAATCTATTTTAAGATTCATAGAATTGTGCGTTGTAAGACATAAAGTAAAAAACAAATAATGGCAAATCATGTAGAAAAACATTTGGGCAATTATGATACGGAAGATTCTAGAACAAATAAGAAGTGCTTGTGTTTTGATGTTTGTTCATTATGCTTAAGTTCAACCATGGAGTCTTCTAGATTATACATGTGGCAAAATCTGGTGGAATCTACTCCCTCCGTTCCTAAATAATTGTCTTTCTAGATATTTCAACAAGTGACTACATACGGAGCAAAATGAGTGAATCTACACTCTAAAACATGTCTACATACATCCGTATGTTGTAGTCCATTAGAGATGGCTAGAAAGACAATTATTTGGGAACGGAGGGAGTAGATGATATCCAACGGCCAATAGTGCTCAAATTTGCCATCTTTGGACCTTCGGATTCGCCTCATCGAACGACCATCTTTCAAAGTTAAAGTTACCCGCTCACAATATAAAAATATGTATAATATAATATATATAGGGGTATAGATATAGATATGTGATGCGAAAGCCGCCCATCATCTCCAATTACATGCACGGATGCGACATGGGCAAATGATGTCTGCCATCGGTATCTCAAATTCAAATCAGTCTAACCTTGTTCAATGTGTATACATTACAACATGCTCGTTTCCAAAGCACACCGCACAGATCTCCGTTATATTCATGCATGCATGGGTTTCAAACATCAGGATCTCTTATTCAAATATTTGAATTCAACTTTACATTGATTATGACCTCACTTATTCTTTTGCACCCACACAGTAGTCTTCTCTTTATAATTGTACCACTAACTTTCTCTCGTGCATGCATGCACACACACACTACCAGTCAGCATTATCTATCGCACGCATGCAATCTTTTTCTTCAGGTCGGTCTCCCATGAAGGCACACACCCACACACATCCCCCTCTCCCTCATACCGGGCATTCTTTATCTCTCACGCGTGCATGCGCAATGATCAATGTTCCTCTATGTATGTGTGTATATAGCTAGGTCTTTCATAGTTTTCCACACAAACTGATCAATCGATATATCCAGTGAGGTCTCACCCTCTTTCCCACGTCCACATCGATCAATCTATACCTCTCCCACGTCCACATCGATCAATCTATACCTCTCTATATAGGATTAACATAAATAGCTAATACACCCACATTAATTATATATCCAACGTCCCCCTCTCATCATCCATGCCTTCCGCTTCATCTCTCAGATGCGTGCACAATGGCGAAGACAGGGGGCAGTAAGGGCCCTGCCCCCCACTAACATCACTATATATCGAGGCTAATATGAATGTGATCATTAGACAATTGCTGCTAAAAAAGGTTTAATTTCATGAATTGACACTCCTCGTAAAGGATTAGCAATGCTTGGCCCCCTAGCTCATTTATTTTTCATGGCTCCACCACTGTGTGCAACAACGCACGTGTTCACCCCCTCTCTCTAAATATCGATCTCGCACTTGTGCATTCCTTCATAGTCTCCCTCCACTCGGCCCCTCGCACCATCTTCTAGCCCCCACCGGATTTTGCCATATGTACAATCTAGCAGACTCCATGGTTGAACTTAAGCATAATGCACAAACCTCAAAACAACAATGGTTCTCTTTTATTCTAGAATCTTCCGTATCATAACTGCCCAAACTTTTTTTCTAGTTGAATTGCCATTATTTGTTTTTACTTTATGCTTTACAGCGCACAATTCCATGAATCATAAAATAGATTAAGGGCTTCTTTGATTCAAAGGATTCTCTAAGGAATTCTGGAGGATTCTAATCATTAGGAATTTTTCCTATCTTGGTTGTTTGATTCGTAGGATTGTAAACCATAGGATTTTTTCCATATGATTCATTTGCACTAGATTTCATAGGAAACATCCCATCCACTCAAACCTCTTTGAAAGAATTCTGCGTTTTTTCTATGCACAATCAAACACTCGTACAATCCTGTAGGATTCAATATGACATTCCACTATAATCCCATGTTTTTCCTATTCACGCGTTCTTAGCTTTTTTATAAAAACTAATTTGATTTTGAATGAGATGAACTATAAGAATTAAACAAAGGGCTACATCACGCATATATGACTAAGAGCTTACATGCTATAGTGTGGTATTTATTCATAATTTGGTTGCAAAATCTGATGCATGCAATGCACGTGTAAATTACTAGTACTTCGAGTATGTGCAAAACACGTAAAATAGAATACCAATGGCACGCTACACAGTGTCACTCTTACAGTTCATGAAGCCACGTGGCACATGTGGAGGCGTTGTCGCGACCTCCTTGCGTGGATTGATCCGCGATGATGTCTTCTGGTTTCGAGAAGATTGTACTCGTCCTCCACGAGCCATCTTGGCGGTACATGCACGGTTTAAGATGTGCACGCCGCCACGCACACAATCATTCCTCGCACGCACATGCGGGGTACACAAAGTGACGCAATTTTATACCAAGATCCACCCATGTGATAATTTGACGCGTGTAAAGTCATTCACTTCATTGATGGTCAATTAATACAGCGCATGCAAATTGAGTGGACATGAGGGCGGAAGAAAGACATTATTACTCCACTGCGCACATGCGAGTAGTTAAATCGTGGGTTGCTAGTAGTACTTCCATTGGTCTCCTTCATATTTTGTGCCAATTTTTGACAGTAACATAATATTTACGCATTTGAGCAATGTAGTCTACTTGAAATTTATGTTCCACTAAACTCATCGGGAGCCGTTTCGGGCCTCGAAACCAAAACCATCAATTAATCTTTACCTTGTTCCCATCACATTCAAAAGCTCGCTCACACCTACTAGTACTACGCACCAAACCCGAACGTGTTCCCACTATGCGTATTAGTACTACTAGTGCTAGTACTTAGGTTATAAAAAGGGGAACTACCTAACCAAAAATTACTCTACCTTTCCTCCTCATAAGTGCTTCTTCTTCGTCCGTCATTGCCATGGCCGGTGAGCAGAGCTCTAGGTCGAGAACTACTCGTAACAAGGGAGCGGCAACCAAGGCTGCGGAAAAAAGAGAGGGCTCGCCGCCATGCAGAGACCTCGAAAGATCTCTCACGGGCAGGTGATGGCTCCCAGGAGCACCCTAGCCGCGGAGGCGAACATGCCGAGCCAGCGGAGCTGGAGTCGTTATCCCTCGGTGGCATGCCCGATCAGCTCAATAAGCACCTCAATAAGCAGAAGGAGTTCATCTAAGGCTTGACGGAGTTGCTGAAGGAGAGCCTCGACGACATGCTCGCTGAGCTCAATCAGCAGGGGGAGTTGACCGCCGGCTTGGTGATGCTGCTGAAGAAGCGCATTGCCTCGGAGAAGAAGGTGACCGGCAAAATCCTGCGAAATCAGGAGGACAAGGCGAAGCTCTGCCACGAGATCGACCTGTTGAAGGAGAAGAACGCCGGCTGGAAGAAGCTGCATGAGAATAGTAGTTCCTCGATGAAGATGCTGCAGGCCCTCGTCATGGAGCAGTAGGAGTTGGCGAAGCTCGCGCCGAGCACCGACTCTTGTCAAGGTATGTAATGCGGCCGTGGAACAGATGATGAAGGCTCGCGTTGAGAAATCCCGCGTCATGGACATAATGAAGAAGATGGCAGAGGAGACGCACAAGGATATGGAGGTCGTGGAGGCGATGAAGAAGCAGTTACGACTCCGCGGCGAATTAGATCATTTGGGGTGATAATCTTCCTCCTTCTTTTCTCTTTGTGTTTCATCTTTTGCTTGGTGTTTACAACAAGACGTGTACGATCGTCTCCGTCGTATCTACTTTTCCAAACACTTTTGCCCTTGTTTTGGACTCTAACTTGTATGATTTGAATGGTACTAACCGGATGTACGCTGTTTTCAAAGAATTGCCATGGTGTTGTTTTATGTGCGAAAAACAAAGTTCTCGGAATGACACAAACTCCATGGAATATCTTAGAATAAATAATAATAAAATCCTCACCAAAGATGAAGGCCGGGGCCCACACCTGCTCACGAGGGTGGGCGCGCCCCCCCTGGCGCCCTACCTCGTGGGCCCCTGGTGGCCCTCCCACGCCAACTCCAACTCCATATATTGGCTTTCGGTGAGAAAAAAAATCAGAGAGAAGAAATCATCGCGTTTTACGATACGGAGCCGCCGCCAAGCCCTAATCTCTCTCGGGAGGGCTGATCTAGAGTCCGTTCAGGGCTCCAGAGAGGGGGATTCGTCACCGTCGTTATCATCAACCATCCTCCATCACCAATTTCATGATGCTCACCACCGTGCGTGAGTAATTGCATCGTAGGCTTGCTGGACGGTGATGGGTTGGATGAGATTTATCATGTAATCGAGTTAGTTTTTGTTAGGGTTTGATCCCTAGTATCCATTATGTTCTGAGATTGATGTTTCTATGATTTTGCTATGCTTAATGCTTGTCACTAGGGCCCGAGTGCCATGATTTCAGATCTGAACCTATTATGTTTTCATGAATATATGTGTGTTCTAGATCCTATCTTGCAAGTCTATAGTCACCTACTACGTGTTATGATCCGGCAACCCCGAAGTGACAATAATCGGGACCACTCCCGGTGATGACCATAGTTTGAGGAGTTCATGTATTCACTATGTGCTAATGCTTTGTTCCGGTTCTCTATTAAAAGGAGGCCTTAATATCCCTTTGTTTCAATAGGACCCGGCCGCCACGGGAGGGTAGGACAAAAGATGTCATGCAAGTTCTTTTCCATAAGCACGTATGACTATATCTGAACACATGCCTACATTACATTGATGAGCTGGAGCTAGTTACTGTGTCACCCTATGTTATGATCATACATGATGAACCACATCCGCATAATTATCCATCGCTAATCCGTGCCTCTGAGTTTTCCATATCTTGGTTTACGCTTATTTACTTTTCCGTTACTCTCGTTACAATCACTACAAAACACCAAAACATTACTTTTCTCAGTCTTTACTTTTGCTACCGTTACCACTACTATCATATTACTTTGCTACTAAACACTTTGTCTGCAGATACTACGTTTCCAGGTGTGGTTGAATTGACAACTTAGCTGCTAATACTTGAGAATATTCTTTGGCTCCCCTTGTGTCGAATCAATAAATTTGGGTTGAATACTCTACCCTCGAAAATTGTTGCGATCCCCTATACTTGTGGGTTATCAAGACCTTTTTCTGGCGCCATTGCCAGGGAGCATATCTCTATTCCTTGAGTCACTTGGGATTTATATCTGTTGGACACTATGAAGAACTTGAAAGACGATCGAACTACTATTTTGCCCTCAACTACGAGGGGAGGTAAGGAACTGCCATCTAGCTCTGCACTAGATTCTCCTTCTGTTATGAGTAAGTTTGCGACACCTAAACCTACTACTGCTATTGATTCTGATATGTCGCATGTTATTGATGATGCCACTTCTGCTATGCATGATACTTATGATGAAACTACTTCTATGCTTGAAACTACTGTGCCACTCGGTGAATTTCTTGATGAGCAAATTGCTAGGTCTAGAGAAAGAGAAATTATTGAACCTGAACACGATGATGTTTTTAATGATGAGCCTATGCATGCTTTTCCCGAGGGTTATCTTTTTAGTGCTGAATCTTTTGAAGCTGTTGTTGCTTGCCAGGATAGTCTTGAACATAAGAGGTTGCTAATTAAGTGGAGTAAAGAATCTTTTAGATGTAGGATGAGACCCGACCCTGCTTTGGCTACTTCACCTATCTGTGTTCCTGATTATGATTATTATGATATTTCTATCGATCCAGATATAATTACTTTGGTTGAATCTGATCCTTTTTATGGCTATGAATCTGAAACTGTTGTGGCACATCTTCGTAAGTTAGATGATATAGCTGCCCTGTTTACTAATAATCTCAGATCGCGCCACCTTTATTTACTTAAAATATTTCCGTTCTCATTAAAGGGTGATGCTAAGAAATGGTTTAACTCTCTTGATCCTGGTTGTGTGCAAAGTCCCCAGGATATGATTTATCACTTCTCTGCTAAATATTTCCCTGCTCATAAGAAACAATCTGCTTTGAGGGAAATATACAATTTTGTGCAAATTGAAGAAGAGAGTCTCCCACAAGCTTGGGGAGGCTTCTCAAGTTACTTAATGCTTTGCCCGATCATCCTCTTAAGAAACCCGAATATTTGATATCTTTTATAATGGACTAACCGATGCTTCCAGAGATTACCCGGATAGTTGTCTTTGGTTCTCTTTTCGTGGAAAGAACACCGATGACGCTGAACTTCTATTGAATAATATGTTGGCTAATGAAAATAATTGGGCACCTCTTGAGCCAACTCCCGAGCCAACTCCTGAGCCAGCTCCTGAGCCAATTACTGAGCCTATTCCGGAACCAACTCCGAGGAAGAGAGGTGTTCTATTTCTCAGTCCCGAAGATATGCAAGAAGCAAAGAAATCTATGAAAGAAAAAGGTATTAACACTGAAGATGTTAAGAATTTACCTCCTATTGAAGAAATACATGGTCTTAATTTACCGCATGTTGAAGAAGTATATGATCCCAATTACTTATTTACTAAAGAACCTCCCGATATCCCGACACAGGTAGTAAAGGTAAATTCTCTCTATAGATATTATAAAGCTGAAGTTCCTCCTACTAAAATTGCTAGTCAGTGCTTGGATGAGTTTGATGACTTTATGTTTAAGCAAGATGATTTTAATGCTTATTTTGGTAGACAATTAAAACAGAATACCTTTATGATTAAATCCTTGAGTGATTATATGGCTGATATTAGAGGTGAACTTAAAATTGTTAGCAAACATGCTTCTATGGTTACCACTCAAGTAGAACAAGTACTTAAAGCTCAGAAAGAAGTGTTTGATGAAATGAATAGTAAGAAAATGATTATGTTTGTTAGAGTGGCTACTAGAACTCAGAGAATGACTCAGAACCTTTGTTTCTGAAGGCCATCCTAAGAGAATCGAGCAAGATTCTCGGAGAAATAATATTGATATGCCTAGTTCTTCTAAGAGGAAGAAAAGAAAAATGATAGGATCGTGCAAACTTCTAGTGAACCTATTGTCGAACCACGATAATCCAAATGATATCTCTATGTCCGATGTTTGAAACACAATCTGGTAATGAACATGAACCTAGTGGAAATGTCAATGATAATGTTCATGTTGATGCTCAACCTAGTAATGATAATGATGTAGAAGTTGAACCTGCTGTTGATCTTGATAACCCATAATCAAAGAATCAACGTTATGTTAAAAGAGACTTCGTTACTAGGAAACATGGTAAAGAAAGAGAACCATGGGTTCAAAAACCCATGCCTTTTCCTTCGAAACCATCCAAGAAAAAGGATGATGAGGATTTTGAGCGCTTTGCTGAAATGATTAGACCCATCTTTTTGCGTATGCGATTAACTGATGTGCTCAAAACAAATCCTTATGCTAAGTATATGAAGGATATTATTACTAATAAAAGAAAGATACCTGAAGCTGAAATTTCCACCATGCTTGCTAATTACACTTTTAAGGGTGGAATACCAAAGAAACTTGGAGATCCAGGAGTACCTACTATACCATGCTCCATTAAAAGAAATTATGTTAAAACTGCTTTATGTGATCTTGCCGCCGGTGTTAGTGTTATGCCTCTCTCTTTATATCGTAGACTTGGCTTGAATAAGTTGACACCTACTGAAATATCTTTGCAAATGGATGATAAATCAACTGCTATACCTGTTGGTATTTGTGAGGATGTGCCTGTTGTGGTTGCAAACGTTACTATTTTAATGGACTTTGTTATTCTAGATATTCCCGAGGATGATAGTATGTCTATTATTCTTGGAAGACCTTTCCTTAATCTCGCGAGGGCTGTTATTGATTGCAACAAAGGCAATGTCACTTTTCATGTTAATGGTAATGAGCATACGGTACACTTTCCGAGGAAACAACCTCAAGTTTATAGTATCAACTATATTGGAAAAGTTCCATCGATTATATTTGGAGGTTTTGAATTTCCTCTCCCTACCGTCAAGAAAAAGTGTGATATTCTTATTGTTGGGATTTTCATATCCCGTTGAGGTAACTTAGTGTCATTCAAATTTCTCCTGCCCGTGATTATTCTAATGAGTTTGTTAGCAAGACTTGATCAACCTTGTTAGTGGGTTCATTTTGATGATCACGAGATGGATGAAACTAGAAGCACAACTTTCTGTACCCTCTTTATATTTTCTATTATTTAGTAGAAATAAAGTAAAATAATATTTTTCTGTCTGTTTCCTGGCTTATCCGTGCAATACAAAAAATCCCGAAAATAAAAGTCCTCAGAATGCCATGCCAATTTAATATGTTTTTTCGGGAATACACTACAAGAGATTGAGCCTACTATGACGAGACAAAAAATGTCATCGAATAGCTAATAACGTCACAAATTACCCCTAAGTGACGTTTTATGGGCGTCACAAGGATCGTCACGGAATCCCCGTCACAGATTACTCCTAGTGACGGCGCGTGCAAAATAACGTAACTGGATATAGGCCCTTCAGTGACGTTCTCTAGAACATCATCAACTTGTTATTTTTGTGACAGTCTAATAATGTCACACGCTACGAGAAAAATTGCCATATTGTACCATATTCAATGATGTAGTAACGTCACCAAATTCAAGCCACGTCAACACCCGAGAGACCTATCCCACTACTAGCATCAGTACTTTCATTATTGATGAAGATGACGCCACATATATTTGATTTATTCTGAATTTAAATTATGACAAATGATCAACTCCACCATATTCCAAATGCATATCACAATAAGTATTTAATTCATATCACATTATATAAATATAAGTTAAGATCCAAATCACATCATAAATTTATGATATCATATATTTAATCATCTCAGCCAATTCGTCCTCTCGTGTTTGATAGTAAAAAATAACACTGACTCATGACCACATGTGTTATCTTGATGATTGCAATGTATGATTCAACAACTATCTTTCCATCGCAAAAGGATGGCCTTCATGCACCATTAAGTTTGGATTAGGACTGCGAAGTTGCTTGCTGCGTTGCTTGAGCACTTAAGAGCAAACCAATCAGGTTATCCGTCTCTTGTTGCTTCTTTTGCCAAGCTTCATTCTTCACTTGCTTGATTTTCTTCACATCTTCCAATTCTTCATGTTGCTTCGTCTGCACCTCTTCAAATGCTCTCGCTTGTGCTTCAAATCTCGCCACTAACTCCTCGCAGTGCCTATAAATTGACAAAACACAACAACATTGCATCTTGATGATATGAAAACAGACAAGATAAAAAGGTACAAGAGTACCACTAAGAAGCTTACAATCTATCAAAATGTGAATGTAAAATAGAGAGGTACGTTATTAAATGTGAAGGCAAACATATGGATGGGCAAATGAAACACTCAACCAAAGAATAACTTATAATGGTTAAAATCATGCATAACTAAGAGATAAATTTCATTTATCATTCTGAAAAGGAGCAAGCATCACTGATAAGATATCAAGTCAGCAACCTAGGCAAGAAGCAACTATGCTTGGACAACAATTTTATTAGATCAAACTCAAACAACCTATATCATTCTACTAAAAAGCAAGCAGATAAACCAATCAACAAATCATACTAGATTTCGGGATTAGAAACCATACATAACAATCTTATTCTCATGCCTTTGTGTTGTAGCAGCAAAAACCATGCAACAAACCATGTATTTCTCATTACAAGAATTTATTATTTTTATATTACTTTGGATAATTGCATTTGGATCAAACCATACATAAACTGCGAAGCACTCCTTAGTTTGTTACAAGAACTGAAGACGAATGTCTTATTCACAAGTATTTGTGTATTCATTTTCTTACTATAACGAGGGCAACTGTGCACGGGCAGAAAAGCAGGAAAAAAGAAACAACAAAACAAAACAAGAAACAAGACAAGTACCTGTCATTTGCCTCTCTCGCCTCTCTATCCTTTTGCTCAATTCTTGCTTCTAGAACTCAGATCCTTGCTGATAAATTAGAGTTTCCAAATCTCCCTGATCTTGATGCATAACTCATGCTGGAAAGGAAGGTGCTATGGGCATTTTTTCCTTTAGAACTTCAGCCACAATCGTTGAATTAAACACTGGTTGCTCACCTTCTGATTGTGTTTCCCTTTTCTTTTCTATTTCATTGTATTGTATAAGGAAAACATTGATGCTCAAGTAAGGCAAAGTTCATATGATGGATACACTCGATCAATATGAGAATCTATTTCAAGTCAGAAACAATAAAGGAAGAGATCTTACATAAGCTAGATGTGTCAGCTCACTCACGCTGTTCGTATGGGTCTCTTTGAAAAACTCAATGGGACTTGGGTCCTGATTCTTGTACTTGCCTTTTTTCTATATATGAAAATCTAACATTACTACACCATATATAATGACAAGATGCGATAGACATAGACTAGAAGTAAGGTATTTGGAATTCTTACAATTTTGCTAGAAGTGGAAACATAAAACCTAATTAAAGCCAGTGAATGCACACCGATGTACACATTATTCAAGATGTAGTCCACACGATATATTACCGCTGTTACAAGTTGGCTTCGCATTGGTGGTAGACAAAAAGAAACTAGATTGTGTAAAACAGCCATAACTCGTAAGCAGGCAGCAGTGCCAACAAGAAGTTCATGTCAGAATGTATAAATAGAAAATGAAGATCTCATGCATTGGGATCTAACAAGGAAAGAAATCAACATGCATGATGCAGCTGGGTCACAGTCAGGGAGAAGCAGCCAACAGGCCAATAAAAACAAGACCAGAATGTTCAGAATAAAAACAGCAAAAAAATATGATTGCCATAGCTACTGGCATAATTTAGAAACCAGAAAGTTTACTACTATTTCAGAATTAAGGCTCGATGGATGGTGTTGTGTGTTTGCAAAGTAGGAGCGGGTTGATTTTACCCAGCTTAGTATGTCAGAATATAGTAAAAAAAACTGAAGTTTACCATGTATCTGCTTTTATCAAGTTCTGGGTGTACTGAAAATGCTTGTGGGCTTCAGACGCTTAACATCATGGGTAGCTAAATTAGGAGAGGCATGTCAAATATTAAGTTTAGTTCTCTTTTACCTAGTACCGGAGAGAAAGGTACACTGATACATAGCTATACATCTAGTTAAGGAGTAAAAATCAAGTGCAGTCTCAGTCTTTATTCAGTTTTGACAGCACTAGTTAAGGACTATTTATGGGACAGCAGAACCCCAAACATAGAATTCAGTTTCACGTTTTAACATAGATAAAGTGGTTGCATCAAGAGGCTAGTTTATCCGGACATGTAGATACAGGGATACAAGGATGCGCTGCTTCCTGCTTGTATTTAGTTCTCCTTTTATATGCTGCATACTTTAGTTCATGTGTTTATGTTCATCTGATTATGACACCATACAACGATCAAGAGCATCTAGTTTTTTTCATTACAGCAGGGTACAACCATCAGATGGTTAACATATAATTTTCTTCTGAATGCAAGAGTAGCCATACAAGCACATGGCAGCAAAAGAAATCTCCCAGCTAAGGCCACACATCTCATACCTAACTGAACTTTTCCATAATGGCTAACTGTACTACAGTAGCTTATATTCGGGTTCATCCCTTTTTACAATAGCAGGCTATAACAAATGCAAAACCATGTTCACTATTGCGGTTTTGCACACAGACCTATCAATAGGATATCAAGTAAAGTTATCTAGCAGGAGATTCAGGCTTTTTACCATCGCAAGCTGTGGCAAATCCTAATTGCAGAGAAGGGCGCGATGAGTAGTAGTATGCATGAAGCCTAATCATTGAACGCCAAGGGGTGGCTGGATGAGGAGGGCGGGATGAGGAAATCACCGAGACGTCGCCGGTCGCTGGGGAAAAGAGATCCGGGTGCTCGCTGGGCGGGTTGATGCGGTGGATCCAAGCTCGGCGGCGGGGCAGCCTCCCTCAATCTGGCGTCATGGGTCGCTGCAGTTGGGGGAGAAGAGGGCCGGGTGCTCGCGGGGCAAGGTGTTTGGGTGGATCCGACCTCGGCCTGTAGGGCGACCTCCCCCGATCTGCCGCCGCCGGTCGTTCCAATCGGGGCTGTAATCTTGGGGAAAAGAGAGCCGGTTGAATCGGGGCAGAAGAAAGCTGCGGGATAGGTGGTGGCTCTTCACGGGTGAAAAGGAAGGAGGAATTTGGCTGGGTCTTCGACGAGTGGGGACACAGGGTGCACGAGGAATGATTCATTTTCACGATTTAACTTCCACTTTAATACTGTATCATGTAATTCATTTAATTCGAAATAAATATCAAATGATTATTAGAAAAAGTAAATGTTATATAAACATTATGTTTTGGTAGTTCCAATGTAGTTTTTTCTAGATAATTGTAAATAAATATGCCGAAACTTGTACACAGTGGTCTTAAATATGTTTTTCGCGCCCACAAGGGTTCGTGCGGCATTGATCCCGACCATGATGGAACCGGTGTTTTGATTTTGATTGGGATCCGACGGCAAAGAGATCATTTGTATTTGTTGTAGAACTAGATGGTTCGCCATATAGATAAATCATTTGTATTTTTTAGATAGGACGAAACAACATCACCTCACGAGTGCCCATTCAAGTTGTTTGCCCAACAACTACCTGTCTACAATTGAAGTTTTCAACACAACCACTACCTATTTATTCCGTATATAAGAACAAAATAGTTATGTTAAAAATATATATATTTTCCATTGCCGTTCACTTTCTTATTTCCATTTCTATTTTTGAGATAAACAACATCAGATCACAAATTCCGATTAATGTTTTTTGCCGAGCCACTACCTATTTATATTAGAAAGAACAAAATAACCATCTCGGCAAAAAAGAGAAACAAAACAAGGTTTTCAGTTTATCTCTCCCTAATAATAAAGCACGGATTGGGTCTCCGGATTCACCGTCACAATACGCTTTCTTCCTATGAATTTACGCTTTCAGTTTGAATTT
The DNA here is from genome assembly GCA_021437245.1 of Aegilops speltoides. NCBI lineage: Eukaryota > Viridiplantae > Streptophyta > Magnoliopsida > Poales > Poaceae > Aegilops > Aegilops speltoides. Next base: position 316,743,075 of record CM038141.1, read on the forward strand.
AAAACATATACGTAAGGTGGTATTAATTCAACCGACTCGCTTGATTTTACGCTACTAAGCCAGACTCAGATGGGCGAACAGCCCAAGCACAACTAAGGGAAAAATTCTAGCAGGACTCTTCTTCACCTTCTATGTGCTTCTCTTCATCTTATCTTATCCAATACTGAAGCTCCCTCGCAGCGGCCTAGCGCGACGGCGGCTTCTGGAGCAGATGGATGCGCCGCCACGCAGGTCGTCGCACCTCCACCTCTAACGGGCAACGAGGTCGACCCCGAGCCGGCGTGGCGCCTCGGGTGACCGCCGCCGCATGCAGGCCGTCGCGCCCTCGCTTCTAACGGGCAATAAGGTCGACCACGGAGCCGGCGTGTCGCCTCGGGTGACCGCTCATTGTCGCCGTGTAACCCGGTCATCGTGCTCGGCGCTCGCCGCCTCCTCGCGACGAGGCCCCAACACCATCAAGCGACTTCAAGCTCTTTCTACGACGACGCAGACCGGATCCGGCCTCGCCACGCCCGAGAGCATGTCCGACTTCCTCATGGGGTCGGATTTGAGCAGCCTCAAGCAGCTTCGCCCGATCGAGGCGGGCGGCTTGCGCCATCCGCCCTACGACAACCCGCCGCCCGCAAGGCCGCCGTCGAGTCCATGCCCACCATTGTCGCCGCCGCCGCCACGCCACGCCGGCGCCGACTCCCACTATGCCGCCTCTGCAGGAGGCCTTGAGCTAGGCGACTAGGCCAGGAGATGCCTGCAGCCACATGTACCACCACGATCGCATCCCGCAATGGTCGCAGAACTCATGTCCGTGTCTTGACGAGCCGCCTGATGTGGCGTGGCTCGCCCGGTGAGTGACCTCGGCACCGCCGACGACTGTGGCAAAGAACACCGGACCGAGGAAATTTGGCGAGGAGGAGACGACGGTCGGGTTGATGATTTGGCGGCTCGAGATGGAGGCTTTGTTGTTGGGAGGTGCCGCCGACCACTGCGGCAAAGAACACCGGACCGAGGCTGGCAATGAGGAGGAGACGACGGTCGGGTTGACGATTTGGCGGCTCCGAGATGGAGGCTTTGCTGTTGGGAGGTTCGCTGGTGACAGGAGGGCCGGCGAGAGGGCGTACCCCTCCCAGTTGTCTGTACCCTTCCAGATGGAGGCTTTGCTGTGACTCTCCTTGGTTTCTGTACCCTTCCTTCGGTCATACTTCTACTGTTTTGAGTTTTGAGCTTGTATTATTGCAGCTACCGATTGGTTGTAAACAGCGGTGGAGGAATAGCAAAACTAAACGGTGAAATGTTGGCGCTGAGCGATAAAATAGGCAAGACCAAATCACCGATAACCCACCATATGCTACCGCAGCTTGGCATCACGGCGACAGATCACACGAGCGATCACGGAGCGGACTCAAGTGCCGAGGTCGCGGAGATGGAGATGGCGGTACCCCACCGCTTCTGCGGTGACGGGTGATTGGCGCTCACCTCTGTAAGGATTCTCCTGGTTGTACCTATCGAGGAGTGAGTGGAGGAGCAGGATTAGGAGATGCCCATGGCGGCATAGCAAATTGATGTCTCCTGGTGGCTTCATAATCTCGGCCCAACATGCCACAGAACTAAATGGCTCTTGAATCGCCTGATCGCTGCTTGTGTGTTTGCGGTTTGCTAAGCATTCATCAAAATTATGGTACGATCCAACTTGTACATGTATGAATTTTTGCCATATCCCACTTCAAATAAGATCAATAAAGGTTTTTTATTTGGACCGATATTTGTTTGGTTGACTTTAATGATTCTTTAACCAAATGCATAGTATGGTATAAATCACTAAATTGTAATGCTTCGCTTTCCCGTGTTCTAAAAATAAAATGCTTGGAACTTTAGGTTATCAACCAATGATTTTATTTACTCATTTGTGTATTGTTTGATTCAGAGGCTAACAATAACTTTTGACCAATTATAGGAGAACACTATCTTATCTTAAAACGGATGTATTATTAACTTTAGAATAATCAATGTGATTGCCTTCACAATCGCCATGTAATTCATGTTTTTCCGCATATAAGAAAAATCTTCAAAAATTCCGCCACTTATTGTCTATCTATCCGCCAATGATTGAATGATGAAACAAGAAATATTTGTGTTGCGAGATAAAAATAGTGCAAAAATAGATTATTGGCAAATAAGATAAAGACATATGATAGCGCATGTAGGACAAAAGAGCAAGATAGCGTAGAGTTAAGATGAGATGAGCTCTAAGGTTTATGGTTTTTGTATAATAGTTGGCGAAGAACCACACTTTACGCATGTTGTGAATATTCGCTCCTTGCAAGCCGCACCTGTGAGGGCATCAACGGTCATTGGTTGCCTCACGCCACGCACATAGCTTTGGTATTGGCCGAGGTTGGACACATCATGATCGGACAAACCCCGCACTCCCGGCAATGTGGGTGAGGAGCATAAGTGGTGACACGGTTGGGACACCGTGTTGAGTGTGTGGACCTGTTTGTGTGGAGGCAGTGTTATGGGGGAGTCTTGAGCCATGATTTTTTTGGTAGGGGCATACAATACTTTTTTTCTCCCGTTGCAACGCACGGGCATGTTTGCTATATATAACTAACCGCATATCACTCAAGGCGAGGCAAAGTCCGAGAGTTACAAAATCTTGCATTCAAAGACATTCACAAGATGTAGTTGTTATGTATATTTTAATTTCCTTCTAGAAGCTGCTATTTTATAAATTTATTGCTACTGATGATTCTTATATACTATGACAAAGTGTTATAAGAGTTTTCATGGAGTATTTCGTTAGGGAATATGTTCATGTATTACCCAAGGTAATCAACATAAAGCTTACATGTTCCTTCCTTGAATATATTCAAAGTTGGCATAAAGGGATGTTAATATTATGCACACATGTTCAATTGCTATTATAGTGTCCATTCTGTAAGCATTCCGTGAATATTATCGACCCACCAAGAAACGATCTGCGACGACCAACATGAAAGGGTGGGCGCGCCCGACACTGAAGGGCAAGGCGTCATTGGGAGGACTCTCGGGTGCGTCTGCAGGAGCCGAACCCGTGGTGCACGATCTAGAGCTGACTCAAACCCTATTTAAACTTCAACCCAGGTTTCCACACTAACGGGTGTTTTATTCCGTTGCAACGCACGGGCCTTTTGCTAGTAAAAAATAATAAATATATGTCTTCCATGGCTACACCAACTTATATTAGATAGAATAAAATAATTACAATGCTCAGTAGCCTTCGAAAAATTATGGCGAGCACCATTACCAAAACTGATGCATGGGTCCTACCTCTCATTAACCCTTGAACTAGCTATGGCAGGTCCCACTACTGGACGTTACATGACAAAACATGATCATCAACATTCGTAGTATTTGGTGACACTGGCAAGTCCGTCATGAAAATACCAAACTGTCACAGAAATTGGTAGCCACGTGTGCTTAGAGACCGCGACAATTGAGTGACGTTTATCGTCACTGATTCGTGGTAATCGATGACATTGTCCACCATTGTCATGAGGGTTTTTGTCACAGTATGTCAATTTTGTTGTAGTGATATTTGAGAATTTACTGTGCAAAAATTACCACGGGGGGAGCTGCCACCTGGTCACGAGGGTGGAGGGTGCGCCGTACCCCCCTGGGCGCGCCCCCCTGCCTCATGGGCCCTCAGTGGCCCTCCTCCACTTATTCCTGCACCCATCTTCTTCCTCTGCCTCACACAAACACGAAAAACCAACTCAAGCATGAGTTCCAGCCCCCGTTGCTGTGATTTTCGATCTCCTTGCTCAAAGCACCTCTTGCAAAACTGCTTGGGGAGATTGTTCCTTGGTATGTGACTCCTCCGTTGGTCCAATTAGTTTTTGTTCTAGTGCTTTATTCATTGCAAATTTGTGCTGCATAGGTGACCATGTTCTTGAGCTTGCATGTCAAATTTATATGGTTCCAAGTAGTTCTAATGCTTGATATAGGCCCTAGGCACTTGTGGGAGTTGTTGCTATCAATTTTATTGAAGTTGGTTCACTTTTATTTGAAGTTACTAAAAATTTCAGAAATTTTTCAGAGGAAACAATATGCTTAGGAGGATGTTCCAAGGTGGTCCTTCAAGGAAGCAAGGTCCCAGGCTTGCAATACGTGACGCCAATGAGGAACCACCAAGAGACGCACTCGTGAGGCCCTGTGAATGGCCTTCAGAAAATTTTATGAATCAAGTGGGAATTAAAGAAGAATTCTACGCATATTTGCGTAATGCCGATCTTGAGGACTTTGAAGGTGATAAATGCCCACAGTATCGTGACCTCACAAGTTCATTTGTGGGGAGGTTTGATTTTTCAACTTTGTGTAATTCTCCTTTAGTCATGTTTGACCTTTATGACAAATCTTATACCATGGACTTAGAGGATTTCACTCTTGCATGCAAACTTCCATCTTGGGGTAGTATCAGGGATCCCCCTAAATCTGAATATAGAGACTTTCTTGCTAGAATAACGGTGGGGGAATCTAGAGATATAGCGCAAGCTACTATAGAGAGCATTCACTTTCCTGCTATACATTATTTTGCTCTCTTCATTGGTAGATGTATAACTGCTAAGGATGAAGCATGTCACATGTGTGTTCTCGATCTCAAAGATTCTCGGAAGTCTTGTGTTAGGAGACCAATCTTATCATTTGGGCGCCATTGTAGCTCGTAGGTTGCATCAGAATAGGCATAACGGAGATTTCTTTGGAGGAATTTATGCAACCCGCTTAGCTAATTTTCTTGATGTAGACATTCGTGAGGGTGATAATTAGTTACCCTCTTCTTATTTAGATCTTGATCATATGTTTTCCCACCAGTTCATTGAGAGGACAGACCACCTTACCAAGATCGACTAATCTTTAACAAACGGTATGTGGTGCAGGTTGCTCTTCCCCGCTCCTACCTTCTTTGATTTCCAAAGTAGAGGAAGATATATTATTACCAGAGAGGAGGCATATGAGTACGAAAGGAGGGTGGAGGCTGCTCGACTCCATGCTACACTCGGTGGCGATAGCCGCCAAGGCCACACTACGACCCCACTTCATCTACGGATATCCGCCAGCCATCCTCGCATTAGACCAACTTAGGCCAAAAGCCTAAGCTTGGGGAGTACGATTTCCCACCGACATTACATTCATGTTCACACACACTCATTGCTAGATGTCGGTGCTCATACTCTTTCACTGTAATATCCATGTTAGTTTAAATTTCTTTTTCTAGCTTTCTTCTTGTGTGTTTGATAAACTTTAAGAAAAAACAAAAAAAATTAGTTAGTTTACTTTCCATGCTTTTAGTAGAATTAAAAAGAAAACCCAAAAATATTTCCCGTTCTTCTTTTACTTGTTGGGAGCTTTCCCATGTAAATAGTTTTTATTTCTTTTCCTTTCTTTGGGGGTCGAGAAGACCATATTGAAAATGCTTAGTGGCTCTTATATGCTTGATTGATTATTTATACCTAGAGCCCATATTACTTGTCTTCTCTCTTGAGTTGAATGCTTGCAGATTCCAGCTTAGTCCAATGCACGTGCACTCTTATTATGATACACACCGTTCGGTCGTGCAAGTGAAAGGCAATAATGATGATATATGATGGACTTATTGGGAAGAGAAAAGCTGGTATGAACTCGACCTCTTTTGTTTTTGTAAATATGATGATTCATCGTTCTTGATTCAGCTATTATGAAGTAAACATATTTGCAATGAAATTTAGAGATTATAGTTGCTTTTGCCATGCTTGATTAGCTATGAGTTATAATGGTTTACCTTGCATGCCAACATGCTATTAAAATGATTATGATATGGTATGATGGGGTGGTATCCTCCTTTAAATGCATTGAGTGACTCGACTTGGTACATGTTCACGCATGTAGTTGAATCAAATCAACATAGCCTTCATAATATTTATGTTCATGGTGGATTATATCCTACTCATGCTTATATTTGGTGTAAATTAATTTTAATGCATGTTTACGACTGTTGTCGCTCTCTTAGTTGGTCGCTTCCCAGTCTTTTGCTAGCCTTCACTTGTACTAAGCGGGAATACTGCTTGTGCATCCAAACTCCTTAAACCCCAAAGTTGTTCCATATGAGTCCACTATACCTTCCTATATGCGGTATTTACCGCCGCTCCAAGTAAATTTGTATGTGCCAAACTCTAAACCTTCAAATAAACATTCTGCTTTTGCATGCTCGAATAGCTCATATGTCAACTAGAGTGACCTTATCTTCCGTGTTAGGCGGGTTATTCTCAAGAGGAGTGGACTCCGCTCCTCATTCACGAGAAAATGGCTGGTATTCGGATGCCCAGGTCCCATGCTTTATGCAAACTAAATCAAAATAATCGCAAACAAAACTCCCCTTGGGACCCGTTGAATGTTGGAGGCACTCGTTGTTTCGAGCAAGCCATGGATTGATGCTTGTGGAGGAGGGGAGTATAAACTTTACCATTCTGCTTTGGGAACCGCCTATAATCTGCTTAGCATGGAAGATATCGTCGTCTTTTAGTTGTTATGTTGACAATGAAAGTATGCCGCTCAAAATATAATTTATCTCTATTTTCAAAACCGAGCTCGCACCTCTACAAATCCTGCTTCCCTCTCTGAAGGGCCTATCTATTTACTTTTATGTTGAGTCATCACCCTTCTTATTAAAAAGCACCCATTTGGAGAGCACACCGTCGTTTGCATTCATTATGTTGGTTTATATTGGGTATGACTTGACCGGATCTCTTTACCATGAATTGCAATGTTTAGTCACCCTTGATCTTTAAAGGTGCTCTGCATTTATGTTTTATGGGTCTCGTAAAGGGCTAGCGAGATACCATTTTGTTATATCATGTTATGATTATTTTGAGAAAGTGTTGTCATCCGAGTTTTATTATTATGGCTCGCTAGTGATTATGCTATTGATATGAGTAATTGTGAGACCTCGTGTTATTGTGAGTATGGTTAGTTCATAATAATTGCTGAAACTTGAATGTCGGCTTTTCATGTTTACAACAACAAGAGCAAACAGAGTTTCTAAAGGTTTTCTTTTTCTCTTTCGGTTTGTCAACTGAATTGCTTGAGGACAAGCAAGGGTTTAAGCTTGGGGAGTTGATACGTCTCCGTCGTATCTACTTTTCCAAACACTTTTGCCCTTGTTTTGGACTCTAACTTGTATGATTTGAATGGAACTAACCCGGATCGACGCTTTTTTTGAGAATTGCCATGGTGTTGTTTTATGTGCAGAAAACAAAAGTTCTCGGAATGACCTAAAACTCCACGGAATATCTTAGAATAAATAATAAAAAATCCTCGCCAAAGATGAAGGCCAGGGGGCCCACACCCTGTTCACGAGGGTGGGGGTGCGCCCTTCCCCCCTGGGCGCGCCCCCCTACCTCGTGGGCCCCCTGGTGGCCTTCCGACGCCAACTCCAACTCCATATATTGGCTTTCGGGGAGAAAAAAATCATAGAGAAGAAATCATCGCGTCTTACGATATGGAGCCGCCGCCAAGCCCTAATCTCTCTCGGGAGGGCTGATCTGGAGTCCGTTCGGGGCTCCGAAGAGGGGGATTCATCACCGTCGTTATCATCAACCAGCCTCCATCACCAATTTCATGATGCTCACCACCGTGTGTGAGTAATTGCATCGTAGGGTTGCTGGACGGTGATGGGTTGGATGAGATTTATCATGTAATCGAGTTAGTTTTTGTTAGGGTTTGATCCCTAGTATCCATTATGTTCTGAGATTGATGTTGCTATGACTTTGCTATGCTTGCTTGTCACTAGGGCCCGAGTGCCATGATTTCAGATCTGAACCTATTATGTTTTCATGAATATATGTGTGTTCTAGATCCTATCTTGCAAGTCTATAGTCACCTACTATGTGTTATGATCCGGCAACCCCGAAGTGACAATAATCGGGACCACTCCCGGTGATGACCATAGTTTGAGGAGTTCATGTATTCACTATGTGCTAATGCTTTGTTCCGGTTCTCTATTAAAAGGAGGCCTTAATATCCCTTAGTTTCCAATAGGACCCCACTGCCACGTGAGGGTAGGACAAAATATGTCATGCAAGTTCTTTTCCATAAGCACGTATGACTATATACGGAATACATGCGTACATTACATTGATGAACTGGAGCTAGTTCTGTGTCACCCTATGTTATGATCATTACATGATGAACCACATCCGCATAATTATCCATCGCTAATCCAGTGCCTACGAAGTTTTCCATATACTGGTTTACGCTTATTTACTTTTCCGTTGCTACTGTTACAATCACTACAAAACACCAAAAACATTACTTTTGATGTCTTTACTTTTGCTACCGTTACCACTACTATCATATTACTTTGCTACTAAACACTTTGCTGCAGATACTAAGTTTCCAGGTGTAGTTGAATTGACAACTCAACTGCTAATACTTGAGAATATTCTTTGGCTCCCCTTGTGTCGAATCAATAAATTTGGGTTGAATACTCTACCCTCGAAAACTGTTGCGATCCCCTATACTTGTGGGTTATCAGTGTCACGTTCGCTGCGAGGCATGAATAGAACAATGGTTTTTGTTTTTTGAGGGAATGAATAGAGCAATGCTAACAATGAGATGACTAGCAAATTAGATCATTTTTTATCGCCATATGGCACTGGGCTGTTGTGTTTCATGCTCCTCCATCGCAGTACTACTCCAGTGGAAAACTTGAGTATACCGCACGGTTCTTTGCTCCTCCTCGATTAGGTCGCTCACGCATTTATACGAAAGCAACAAATCACAAGGCCCCACCTTCTAGCAATAATGAGCCTAAGCAAATCACAAAGGCCCTCGCCTCATGAAACCGACCAAGCTAGACCGCCTCGCCTCTAGCCTTTTAAAAATGTATACTTTTGTACAAAGAAGAGTATCGATGGATTGCACCATGGAGCAAAACTTGAAATTAAAAAAGGTGGTACATATAGAGAGCTAAATGGCCAAATTATGCATATAGTACTATTAAAAGGCTAGTCACAATAATGGTGTCCGTGACAACCCACCCTCAAATAAAACTAAGCACCACGAATTCTTTAACAAAACTAAGCACCACAAATTCTTTGACAACTAAACTGCTGGCTATATGATGTTGGCCATATATATTGTACGATATAATGTGAATAAACGAGTGGTAGTACTATACCAACTAAAAGATGAAATGTAAGAAATACTAGTATGTACTTACTGAAGAGTTAAAGTAACAAGAAGAAACATACTAACATAGTTCTGCTGGGGGCTCAGCACAACACACCCCTCAAATTAAATTAAGCACACCTGAAATTAAACTTTGCAACTATTCCGGTGGACACTGCATTAGAACCACCATGAGCAACAACACTGCCACCTTACTCGGAGTCCTCGTCCACGTCCTCGACTTCGTCCTTGTCCCTCTTCCTCTTGGCCGATACTTCTTTGCTTGAACCACCAACTTGGTTATTGCTCTTCATCCAACCCTTGTAGATATTGAAACAAAGGTAGCCATCCATTGCAGCGTACTGGATGTGGTCTATATCTAGTACATTCCGCTACCATGCATGCCGATGAAACGTGTATGGAGGTTTCTCCAGTTTACCGTATGAAGGATGAACCATGGCTCTGCCAGGTCGGCGTGAAGGTCGACGAGAGGACACCAAATGATTCTTTTGGAGGTCGAAGGTGTTGCCTACAATGAGGCCTATCCGACGCAGGACTTCTTTGTCGTTACCAAAGTCTACAGCAACGAATTTGACTAGGTTGATCTCGAGTAAGTCCTTAAAATCCTGGCACTCAACGTCGGCATAGCATATGTGGTAGACCAAGCATAAGTCATGGACGCAAACCTGGATCACGGCGGGCTTCTTCCTCTCTTCATCCTTTAGATCCTTCTCTCGTCCCACGACTGTGGTGTACTCAACATCTAGCCCGGCGACCCACTCATCATGTGAGTCTTCAAACATGCGTCTGAAGCGAGAAAGGCATCCTTTCACCATCGCGGAAGAACGGGTGTAGATGACGTCGAACTCATCGCCGGTGATGGTTCTAACCTTGTACTCACCGCCGATTGGGGAGATTTGGGACGCCATGGATTTGGGAGGAGGGTTAGGATTAGTGGAACTGCCGTAATGTGAATGGACGGGACGACTAGGAGCGAACCGCCGTAGTATTAAAGGACGTGCGGGGACGAGTAGGAGCGAACTGCCAGCGTGCGAATGGCAGGGTAGTGGCTTTCCATTCTCCCATGATACGGGCTTTTGAGAGCCCTTGGATCGGATATCGAACGGTTGCATGGCGTGATTCTAGACCAATGGGTGAATATCCTATCCTGGAGGGTTATTCTGCAAATTTTCAGCAACTTAGCATGCGACCGTTTGATCTCAGATCCAAGGGCTGCCAAGAGCCTGTATCATGGTCGCGCCTACCACGAATCATCACGTCGCTTTCATGTGTCGCGCCTTTGGAGATTTAACACGGTGCGTTAGGCTATCTGATGTTGGCATGTCATACATAGTCATCACTTAGTCACTCATACTACAACAAGGTTGGCTATAAGGTTGGCTATAAGTGTATTTTTTTACTCCTCTATCTCTTTCTTCGTACTCCCTCCGTCCCATAATATAAGAATGTTTTTGACACTAGTGTAGTGCCAAAAACGTTCTTATATTATGGGACACAGGGAGTACTAATATTTCTTGCACTTGCCAAGGAGTGACCTCTTCCAATGAAATGGTGTTGCTAAGTTTGCTTCATTTAATAGCTATAGAATCAAAATTGTCTTTTCACCTAGGTACACGTGCTTAGCACCGTTTCTTCGTTGGGTCACCAAACTAGTCTCTCTCTTCTTGATTAACTTGCCACATCAGACTTTATGCCTATGTGGTAAGCTTGAGCACCTGTAGGAGCAAGTAAGGTGCCCATCCGTTGCACGGAAGAGTGAAATGCATTGATCGGGGTGTTATTTATTTTGACAAAGGATGTGGGGGTCATCTCATGTGCAACCGGGTCGACGTTTCAAGCACCAAATAACAAAGGCGTAAGCAGCAGGAGGGACGCACCCACTCGTCTCCGCCCAAAGGTTAGTAATGAGCAATGAGACGTCAAATCACAATGCCGCACCTTCCTGCACGGATGAAGCAACCATTATTTCACACTTCGTTCGACATCATCTCAAACCACGCACTAGTATTGCTTCGCCTCAAGAGGGACACGACATCGCCTTGGTACATCATGACACGTGGGACCGCATGACAGGCCATGCTCCCCCGCTGATCGCTGGGTAAAATCACCTCATTTTTACTATACTCCCTCCGGATCGGTTTACTACATGGCATGCATGACGATGAAACGTGTAATGAGGTTTCTCCAGTTTGCGATACGAAGGATGAACCATGGCTCCTGCCAGGGTCAGCATTGAGGGCTGACGAGAGGGCACCAGCCGATTCTTCTGGAGGTCCAAGGGGTTGTCTACAACGAGGCCTATCTGTTGCAGGACTTCTTTGTTGTTCTTAAAGTCTACAATAACGAATTTGACTATTTTGTCCTCGAGGAAGTTCTTAAAATCCTGGCACTCAACGTCGGCATGGCATATGTGGTAGACCAAGCAAACATTATGTACGCAAACCTGGATCACGGCGGGCTTCTTCCTCTCTTCGTCCTTTAGATCCTTCTCTCGTCCCACGACTGTGGTGTACTCAACATCTAGCCCAGTGACCCACTCATCATGTGAGTATTCGAACATGCGTCTGAAGCGAGAAAGGCATCCTTTCACCATCGCAGAAGTACGGGTGTAGATGACGTCGAACTCATCGCCGGTGATGGTTCTAACCTTGTACTCACCGCCGATCGGGGAGATTTGGGACGCCATGGATTTGGGAGGAGGGTTAGGATTAGTGGAACTGCCGTAATGTGAATGGATGGGACGACTAGGAGTGAACCGTCGTAGTATTAAAGGACGTGCGGGAAGGAGTAGGAGCGAACTGCCAGCGTGCGAATGGAAGGGTAGTGGCTTTCCATTCTCCCATGATACAGGCTTCCGAGAGCCCTTGGATCTGAGATCGAATGGTTGCATGGCGTGATTCTACACCTATGGGTGAATATTCTATCCTGGAGGGTTATTCTTAAAAATTTTCAGCAACTTAGCATGTGACCGTTTGATCTCAGATCCAAGGGCTGCCAGCAGCCCGTATCATGGTCGCGCCTACCACGACCGTCGCGTCGCTCGCATGGTCGCGCCCTTGGAGATTTAACATGGTGCGTTAGGCTATCTGATGTTGGCATGTCATACATAGTCATCACTTAGTCACTCATACTATAACAAGGTTGGCTATAAGGTTGGCTATAAGTGTATTTTTTTACTCCTCTCTATCTCTTTCTTCGTACTCCCTCTGTCCCATAATATAAGAACGTTTTTGACACTAGCTAGTGTAGTGTCAAAAACGTTCTTATATAATGGGACACAGGGAGTACTAGTATTTATTGCATTTGCCAAGGAGTGACCTCTTCCAATGAAATGGTGTTGCTAAGTTTGCTTCATTTAATTAGCTATAGACTCAAAATTGTCTTTTCACCTAGGTACACGCGCTTAGCACCGTTTCTTCCTTGGGTCACAAAACTAGTCTCTCTCTTCTTGATTAACTTGCCACATCAGACTTTATGCCTATGTGGCAAGCTTAAGCACCTGTAGGAGCAAGTAAGTACAATAGTGCGCTTTACATGGCATTTTTGCATATGTGGAGGAAAGAGAGGCAAGGAAAAAGTGGAGAAGTGGGCTCTCATGCAAGAGCCAGTCTCTACTACTACATGGTGGAGCATTGGGAGAGGCACCTATATGGAGGTGGTCAGGAATCGGGAGACTCACGTCGGTCATAGCGCCGTAGTTAAAATGATAATGGCAAGTCAAATCACGGGCCCCACCTGTCCAAAGAAGAATTTGTCAAAATCACATGCCCCTCGCTTTGCGAGAGCCTACTCCCTCATCTTCTCGCGTCTCTGTCGAACCGACTAGGTGGAACTGTCCCGCCGCCTATCGGGCAGGAAAAGCCCCGCCCTCGACTTTTAAATACTCCCTCTGTCTAGGTGAGTAAGTCATCTTAGGTTGTGCACCGTGACCAAGGAGGAGGGGAAAACGAGAGAACTTAATGTTCATTTGCTAATTAATAGCATTGCATGTAATTCACTAACCACTGCATGTCGTGTTTGATAGTCTCAAGTCATTAAAAACATGCACACCCCACATCTCTTATTGGTTGATATGTCAAGAAAAAAACGAGCTAGAATTTAATGCACCGTGCCTAAGTGTTTTGGGATTATTTGGTTTTCGTAAGATGACTTACACACATAGACAGAGGGAGTGGTATATAGTATACTAATTTTGTATCCATGGATTGCGCCCGCGCCATGGAGCAAAGCGTCTAGAAAACGGCGGTACACATGTACGGAGTATACAGCACGCACGTCGCATTCGCGTTGCACCCCAGACGGTCGGTCGGTCTGGCACGCTGCTCTCTGAATGGAACGCGCGTCATATTGCGTTCGCACACACATGTGGGACGGCAATTGAGAACCGACCATAGGCACACTCCCCGGCCCCACAAGTTGGGTGACTTAATAGAAGAGGGAGACGAGCAATAGTAATAGAGAAGTGTTGTACTACGTCGGTGCCTGGACGATCCCTGCAAGACACGGAAGATCAGTTCGTCCATGCATGTGACCAGTCTCCAGCAGACACGCCTGGATTGGCTATCGTCTACATATCGTGCAGGCTGTGTTGTACTTGGCTGTAGTTGTGGTGAGAAATCTAAAAGAAGGTTTCTTGTCATCTCGCAAAATTATGTGTCATGTGCTTCGGATCACTGCGAGGGTTAAACCGCGACAACTGAGTTGGGCTAGTCATTGGGGGCACATGCACGAACAGTGACTACTCGGCTGCCATCTAGGTCAAGCCGGCTATGTTAAAATTAGGACATCTATCGACGGACCCCTTTTCTACGAGTTTATCTTTAATTTGAGCTTTGTTCCTCGTCTAGTTTGTCCGTCGGGATTCATGTTGTCTCCTTTGGGCAGTGAGGTTATGATTTCTTTTCATGTGGCATTTTTTGTGTTATATGTTATAATCTGGCGCTTCACATCAAAATGACGACAACTGCGCCTCCGGGCCATGTGCATGAAGACTTCTCGACAGTCATTGACGAGGTCAAGCAGGCTCCGGTAGACAAAAGAAAACTAAGTACTACTCCACTATATAGGCAGGAGCCTCCACACTTGCTTGCTAGTGTTGCTCTCTTCACACTGTCTCGGCCTCTCCAGATCTAAACACGATAGCGGTGGCCACACACTCTCTCTCTCTCTCTCTGCTCACCGCTGGTCACAGATCCAGCCGGATCCTCTCCGTCGGGGAAGGTGGGAAGGTGCAACGTTCACGCGGTCGTCCTCGGCGACGGCTCTTACCCACTGCTGGGCGCGTCCCGATCATCCTGCCTTGCCGTTCTCTCCCAAGCACCGCTGGCGAGGGAGGGCCTCCGACCCCTTCTTCCTCGCTGCCGTAGTGTGGGCAGATCCGGCCTCCCGCCGCCCACCTAGCGACTTCCCGGCAACCATCAGGTGTAACTTCCTTCGAAACCGGCCTTGCTCTACTTCCCGAGCTCCTGACGTCGCTGCATTTGTAACCTTTACTATTTCTCAGGCCCCCTCGTAGATAGGATCGATCGGCTGTTCGAAAACCACCTAATTTTTTTATGTTTAAGAGGTAAAACTAGTTCATGCACTCGAATGTAGTACTACTTGGTTCAAACAAGGAAGAAAGGGGGTGGGGGTGGGGGAGGATTTGTTACCTGAATCTAGGACTTGGTCGAAAAAGGAAATAATGGGGGCGAAAAGGAGTAGAGACTGGCTATCCAACTGGTCTTAGGTCTAATAGGGAAATAAAGGGAAACGCAGTACAAACTCAATATAAACCCGATCTATTGGTTGAAAAGGAAAGAAAGTGGGGACTAGGGGACAAGTCAACGGAGTAAGTGCAGCACTAGATTTGCTAGCCTCACACAGTATAAGGTGGCTATACCGAACAAAAATGGGACCAACTCAGATATCCTGTTCTGATGTTTGTCGCCCGAGCCATCTTATGTAATGCCACCGGTAAAATGTAGCAATCGACTTTGTTAAAAGTAAGGACACATTAAACCAATGTTGTTTTCAATGTAATGCCTCCAAGAATATGAATCAATGGCACTTCTTTACATGTCCCGCTAAAATTTCCCATTAAGATAAGTTGGTTATTTTCGTTAGAAATGCAACCGCCCCGGTCCGCCTACTCTCCCGTGCCCAAAGTAATGTCGATTTAACGGTTGTCATAGTTAATCCTAATGCCCACACTAATATCTAGCAATGCCACTACTTTAGAAATTGCTCTCGTCCTTGTAGGATTGCCATTCAGATAAGGAACATGCTTCTTTTCATTTGATGCATGTTTCATCACTTGTTACTTGTTAGTCACCCTCCTTTCCACCTTTTTGTGCAAACAGAGATATACATTTCACGCTTGATCTTAGTTGAACTGCACAAATGATATCCAAATTATAGTTGAGCATTCCAGAGCTTCACAACCAACCTTGATGTTGCTCAATTTTATTGCAACTAATGAAGAAGAAGCTCGTGGGTTTCGTTTTACGATGGAAATGGAACCGGGCCGAGCCCTTTTCTTAAATTTTTTGAAGAAGAAGCTGCTAGCTCACGGGACATTGCTTCATTTTAGGTGAATCGCACTAAAAGGTCCCATGAATTGAATCATCCATGTTGGTGATCGAAAGAGCCAGCTTGAAATCCCGCCTAAGCACCCCGCCTCCATGCTTGCGATGCACGGTACACCTCATTTGCCACCGCTCAATTCCTAGTGTCACCGATAAAATGAAGTAATAATACTGCTTAAAATAGAGCGAGTGTCATCTCTATCATTTCATTTCCAATGTAGATAAAGAAAGTGCTTCTCTTTGTTAAAGTATGTTTCATCAACTAGTCCCATTGTTAATGTTTAAGCGCTTACGCAAACCGGGGTGCTTAATTTTAGTTGATATGTACAAAAATAGAGATTTGAATGTCTTAAGGCGCCTCCTTGTACTCTTCATGTACACCGATGTTCATCATCGCGTAAGGTGTATCTGGGAGACTTGGGACGATGTCCAAGATGAGGCGCATCAGATGAGGCGTCCACAGGCCCATCTCGCCCTCGCGAGATGGCATACTACGATACTATCGCAATATTTTCTTCTATTTATTTTGTGTGTTTCATCAACTAGTGCCACTATAATGTAATCATGCTTTTCATTATCTCAGCAAACAGGTTATTCAATTGCATTTTGGTGGAACGCACAAATGTACGTATGGATCCGACATATATGCAGAGTGCGAGGTGTGCCAAGTAAAATTATCGACACCAACCATGCTGCATGCACGCATTGGCATCCACCACAACCAAGGGATGTGTGGCGCTCTCGTGGGCGGATCTTTCTCGGCAAAAAATCCTCGACCAAATACTAGTAGCTTATATTGGCAGTTTTCTAGGGAGTACTCTTTTACGAAAGAAGCACCAATCTATTTTTCTTTATTTGTACACTGTGTCACAACTTTGACCCAAAGGTCCAGAGCTATTTTAGGGTGATTGGCGTAGTACTCAGAGACTGATTGTAAGCATGATTTTCATTAGCTGTCACACTGATTGTAAGCATGAGCAGGTGGAAGATTAGGTTAGTGCAAAGCTCACCTTAAACCCTACCGCCGCCGTTGAAATGAGGCGAGCGTCAAGGGAACCGTGGAGAATGTCCGGGAAGCGACGTCACGCCATCCGGCCTCCTCTTGCGGTGGGAGAACGAATACTCATGTGGCTCCGGCTGGCTCTGCACCCTCACGAATGACACACCATACTCGATCGATTCGTTATCCTCTTGGTGCTCGACCTTCGACCTGTACGCCCACCACCTCCGCCTGACTGTCGCCTCGGGCGAATCTGTCTGCTTCATCGCTCATAGGAGATACTCGATGAACTCGGAGGACTACGGCGTGACTGCCGCCAAGGAGTACATGTACATCGTCGCCCTCATCGCTGCCGTCTCACTCTTTCGCATACATTGCCACATGGCTCGCATCGTCCTCGAAATCTCCCACTCATTGTCAAACCAACTAAGGATCTCCTTCAACCTAGCTAACTTTGCCTGGTCGCCGCCGGTGATCTGCCTGATTCGCTACTGCTTCCTCTCCATAGATGTTGTTCTGAGTGGTCCGGTGCTAGCTTTGGAAGATGGGAGGAGACACGGGGGTCTTGCAATAGAGAAGAGGGAGAGGAGAGGAGGTGGTTTTGGAATGGAGATGATGGAGAGGAGAGGAGGTGGTGTCATGGAATTGTCACGGCAGATGTCCTTAGTGTGGGGACTTAGTCGCGAGGCCAACGCATCTATGCGGTAGCTTGAGAGGGGTTGGGCGGAATCGAGAGATGCAACACAAGACAAGGATTTAGACAGCTTCGGGCCCCGGGAAACATCATCCGGTAATAACCCTACATGCTGTTTGTGGCTAGGTCTCATTATGCTCATGAGGGAGTCGCCGTCAGCCGGCTCTCCTCTTGAGTCTAGCCCTAGATATTGTTTCTTGTTCTCTGTCCCTCTTTGGGGAGCCCTGCCCCTCCTTATATAAGTTAGAGGGGCGGGTTACATGTGGACTCCTAGTAGGACTAGGACTAGTCTATCTTTTCTTACAAGTTGAATACAAGTGCGGGTCTTGCTTCCTTCCTCTTAAGCCGGCCTACCATAACGTAAGCCGGCCTTCTAGGCCTTGAACCTCTTGGGCCCCCGGGTCTTGTCGGTCCTCTGATCCGCTTGCCAGGTCACCCATAAGTCGCCAGTTTCAAGGGTCACTTAGTGAGTCGTCCAATGTATGGTCATTAGTGAGTCGCCAAGTCCGGCCGGGTTATACATCCGACCGGGTCATACCGCGGGGTATATCCCCGACATTAGCCCCCAAATTTAATTTGGATTTATCCATGTTAAACTGATCCTGTAAAACAAACACAAGAACAAACTTTGACAGGTTGTGCTCCAGGTTAAATATTTTCCTGAACCGGCACCTGATCATCTTTAAGTCCTTGACATATCCTTCTTGATATATACAGATATGTTTCAACCTTGTTAATGCAAAAAAATCCAAATACTTCCTTTTGAAAAATCCGGGCAACAAGCCAGCTTCAGAGTCAATTTGCTGACATTAGTTTCTTGTTGAGAAATATTATAAGATATAATCCAGTTGAGTCGGCTTTCAATGCTCTGACTTGACAAAAATATTGGTCTTCAAATATTCAACTGGCGATCCGCCGGTTTAAAGATGTAGAGGCTGTCAAGTTATAATTGCCAAAATTGCCGGCTTGTAAATATTGATAGCACCGGGCCATAACTGTTGCCGACGCCGGGTCATAATTATTGGTGACACCGGATCATGATTGTTTGCAAACCCCGGGTCAATCTGATCTGCTCAAAACTGAGAATTTGAAGATTTTCCCCTTATATATATATATATATATATATATATATATATATATATATATAACTATTACGATCACGGATCGAAATAATATTCTCGATCACAACTGAATCGCCTGAGTAACGCTACTCAACTTCTCTCTGATTGAACCCGACCTTCTGCTACCTTCGAACCGTGCCTTCTACCGCGAGTTTTTCTGGTTAGCCGTGTTCCATGTGATGTAAGTGTAATCTTCAAATGATTTTTAGCAACTAAATACTCGTTTTAGATAGGAATCTTGCTCATAGGCGGATTTTGCACTCGGGTCGTGAAGAACTCGCGTTTTTTGCGATTTTACTGCCTGAGTAACGCGCCTGACCTTCCGCCTGTGCTAGGTTGAACTTCCCGCAACATTGCCCAAACGGGGCTTGTGATATACCCTTGGAAAGCTATGGACACGAATATCATGACCCAAGTTAATTTTTTCGCAAAATGTAAGCGGTTTAAGAGCAGTTTTGAAAACCGTTTTTTCTTCACACAAAAAACGTGAATCATAATTTTGATCGCATTTCTAAACCGTTTATCGGAATGAGACATATAATATGGCGTTGAAAAGCTGCTGCAAAACCGCTCCTTCCACATGTTGAAAGTTTTTTCTAATTCCTTATGGTTAAAGAGTAATTTGAGAAGACGTAAATTTTGTAAACCGAACAGCTGAGTTCGTTTTTTTGATGTCATTTCTAAATGGCTAATCCAATGGAGGCATATGATATGGCGTTGAAAATCTTATGAAAATGCGCTACTTTTTCATCTTGAAAGTTTTTTGTAATTTTGAATGGTTTAAGAGTAATTTAGAAAATGGTCCAAGTCGTACCGAGTTCGTATTTTTGAGCTAATTTTTTAACCGTGTGTTCAAATGCAGCAAATGATATGGCGTTGGAAAGCTTGAACAAATGCGAAACTTTTTGGTATGTGTTGTTTCTCCCAATTCGTTACGGTTTTAAGTCAGTTTCGAAAATGGCGAAAAACGTATTTTCGCCGTAATTTCTACAAACTTTATCGGAGTTGGGCAAGTAATATACCGTTGAAAAGCTACAGAAAATGCGAAACTTTTTCATGTTGATGGTTTTCTCTGATTCTTAGCCGTTTTTAAGTAATTCCAAAAATGGCGGGATCATTCGTTCTGCCTCTGCCGCAAAACAGATTCTTCGAAAATGCACCGCGTGAGGAACCTGAACTTCTCGGTGCGTGTACTTGAACTTCACTCTGTTTTTCACGTGATTTTTTTGCTCGTAGATCTTGATCCACTGATCATAGCTCTCCATCCCACTCACGGGAATTGAGCGGGTGATATACCGATGGAAAGCTGTTGTAAACACGCAACTTTCCCGTGTTGATCATTTTTGCATACTCGCGACGATTTTGAAAGTTTTTCATCTGAAATTCATTTAGCATAGTAGTTGAACTTCCTGCTGTTTTTGACGTTGAACTTCTGGGACGTATTTTTGTTTGTAATTTTCTCATCCATTCGTAAGTGTTACACAAATAATATTCCTTTTGTACAAACGTCTCTCACAATAATTTTTTTAACTTTCTCCGACCAAGGACTTGAACTTACACAAATGATATTACCGTTGTTTCGAGGTAAGTTAGAAAATGGCGAGATCATGATTTCTGCGTTCATCGCGAACAGATATGCACTGCGTGAAGTAGTTGAACTTCCGGAGCATGTCTTTTTGAACTTCACTTTGTTTTTGACGTGTTGTTTTTTGCACTGCATGAAGTAGTTGAACTTCTGGGGCATGTCTGTTTGAACTTCACTCTGTTTCACTTTATTATATTTTTCTTATATGAAACACACACCATGTTGTACGTGAACTTCCGGTTGTTATCACGTTGAACTTCTCTCTACTTTGAGAGAGTTATTTTAAAACACAAAAAACAACATATTTTTTATGTATTTTGGACATCTAAATACACGGTGAACCTCTCTCACAAGAATTTTTCAAACTTTTCCTCGTCGAGCACTTGAACTTCTAGCAACCATTTTTTTGTTTATGAGGTTGTTTTTAAAAGTGCAAAAAGTGGCGTTGTGTTTTTTATTTTTTGAATATGTAAATCCTAGGTTTTAATAAACTCCGAACTTCTATGTTATTTCAATTTGCACTTCACCTTTTTATATTTTTGAGTAAAGAATTGTATTCGATTTTTATACGAAAAAAAACAAACATGGAAATACAAGGTAAACCTCTCTCGCAAGAATTTTTGAACTTCCCGAAAGAGCACTTGAACTTCTTTCAACAAACCTTTTAAACTTTTAATTTTCTATACTTTTATTCCCATTTTGAAATGCATTCCTTGAAGTAGTTGAAGTTCTCGTTGTTTTCACGTTGAACTTCTATCACGTATTTTTGTTCAACCTCTCACAAAATTTTTTGAACTTTCTCGGGCCAAGCACTTGAACTTCTAGCAAAAAAACTTTTTAGCCTTTCCTTTTTTTATTCTTTTTTATACAAAATGCACACCGTCTAGTACATTAACTTCTGGCAGTTATCAACCTGAACTTCTCTCGGTTACGTGAAAATATTTGAGTTTTTTAATGAATTTTTAATCTGATTTTCTTAATCCTTTTTATGAATTTTGAAGCGCTCTGTTTTTAATAGTTGAACTTCTTGTTATTTTCTTTTTGAACTTCTTGTTTCCATTCTTTTAATAACGAGGAAAATCTGAGTTTTCTATAATCATCGAACTTCTCCATCTTTTTAATATGGACTTCCTGGTTTTATTCCTTAATCTTTTTATACGAAATTTTGAAGCGCTCTATTATTAAAAGTTGAACTTCTTGTTATTTAATTTTTGAACTTCTTGTTTCCATTCTTTAATAACGAGGAAAATCTGAGTTTTCTATAATCATCGAACTTCTCCATCTTTTTAATATGGACTTCCTGGTTTTATTTCTTAATCTTTTTTTTCAATTTGATTTGTTAGTGATTTGAAGTGATTTTTCTAGACTTATATTTTTGTTAGTGATTTGAAGTGATTTTTCTAGACTTATATTTTTGTTTTGTGCTCTTTTCAAATTTGTTTGTCACTTGAAGTTCTAAAAAATCGCAACTCTCCGATGTTTTACCTTGATGTTTATTTTTATTTGAACTTGCTGAGATAACACACTCGACCTTCTCGAACACAACATTTTGACGTTCACAAAAAATAAATTAAAGCCAAAATTTTGACCTACAGATTATGAACATTTTTCACCCCGTTTTCATGAATAGTCAAAGCTACATCATCGGATCCGGATTTCTGAGCAAATGCTTTATGACAAGAAAATAAGAATACAAAATAACAAGGAGATCTAGTGAAGGAATCAAGTTGAGGTGGAGCGAGGGAACTAGATGCAACCAAGAAACAAGTGAATTATTGAATGGTGATGAAGACCATCTCAAGAAAAAGTCAGTAGTGGCAGCAACAACCATTGAATAATCCATCAACTCCCTGTAAAGTTGTTGTAGGTTGTGTACATGTAGATATCTAATTTTCTTTACACATGAAGGTATCATTGCGAGTATCATATTTTTGTAGGCAATATGGTTTGAGGTTAAGGGAGGCCATCTCAATACTACACAGGATGTGAGATCGCATACCCATGATTTGCACCCCAAAAAAAACACAAAGATCACACACCCTGTTGCTGAACTCTGACATTCTTTCTGCACCTTATGTGACCTTCTCCCTACCTTTATGGTGACCTTCTCCCTACCTCTGTGGTGACCTTCTTCCTCCACAAAGGAATAAAAGAAATCAACTTCTTTCACCTAATGAACAAAATTTTCTTCAATCAGTAACTAAAAATAGGGTAAGGAAAAATCTGCACAATCATTTTCACAAATATTGCCAAAGGTTGGAGGCAGCTTGCAGACCGCAATAGGGATGAGAAACCCATTGTCTAACTTATTTTTAGGCATCAGCAAAACGATAGAGTAAAATAACAGACAGTATGCAATCAAAATTTTCTTATCGAAGAAGAAATATATGGGCCTCCTCCGGTTGCTGCAACAGTGGGATTCACTTCAAAAAAAATAGTGGGATTCGCAGGGGGGCTGAGGCATTGAAGGTCTTGTTCTTTGCATCGATCGCTGAACGGCCGAGGTGGTGGCGTGAACGGCCCGAGTCTTCTGGGCGCCAATGCAATGGTGGCAAGATGCAGGGGCGGCGCTCGATGGGACGCAACCAGGAGGAGGACGGTGCGTGGACAGAATGGATCGTCCATGGGGGAGGAGGCTCACTGGCCGTGGGGGAGTATGCCGATTGGCCGTGTGGAAGAAGGTCCGCCGGCATGGGAGAGGAGGCTTGCCGTCCATGGGAAAGGAACACCGGCTATGGGGGAGGATGTGTGCCGCTGTTGAGGGAGGAGGCCCGCCGGCCGGGAGGGAGGGAGGGTGGGAGAAGGTTGGCCGGCCGAGAGGGGGGCGGGGAAGGTGGGCCAGTGCCCTGGGGAGGAGGCACGCGGCGGCGAGATCCAGGGAGAGTGGCGGTAGCAGCGAGATGCAGGGCGGCGGCGCCTTGTAGGATGAAGGCGCGGGGGCGGGAAGAAGTAGGAGGCGGTGGGAGGCGATCTAGGAGGGAGAGAGGTGCGCCGAGGCCGGGGAGACGGCGGCGAGAGGCGCCGGATCTAGGGCAAGGAGGCGCTGTCGCGGTGGTTCACAGGGGATCGGGGGAGGTTACGAGCGATCGTGGGGTGGTGGGGTGGGATTTTTTTTTGCAGCGGGTTGGGGAGTTCGGGAACAACCCGATCACTCCCTATATATGTAGCCCCCAAGTGCCGGGTTGGCATGCTTGCAGCAACCTGGGACTTGTAATTGTCTTATGCTCATAAAGTTTCAACCAGTGTAGCCCCTAAGGGCCGGGTCATTATGCAATAATGAGCAGGGACTTTGTATATAATTCCTTGATAATAACATCATATAATGTAATCTCCACCATGGGGCTTGAACCCACGTCCATAAGGTTAAGAGCTTTGTACTTTACCAACTGCATAGTGGATCTCTTAATGTAATGGACTGAGGCTTGTGTACCTTGAAATTTCGATAGGAGCAATTGGTAGCCCCCAAGGGCCGGCTCATTTAAAATGTGATGAGTTGGGTCTTCAATAAGTTGAGCAAAAAAATGACTTTGCATTAGCCCCCAAGTGCCATGGTGCATGCTGGCAGTGACATGGGACTTGTATATTCGATGCAATCTTGATTTGAACAATGTAGCCCCCAAGTGCCGGGTCGTAAGCCTGCAGCGACTCGGGACTATTTCCTCCATTGTAAAATAAATCAGGCCCATTGATAAAAATAATAGCCGTTGCGCCAAAGCGACTTTGAATACCTCATCTGTTGATAAGTAAATCCAGAGTTTAAATAACCGGCGGCTCTTGGCCGATGGCGATTTAATACACCTCCATTGTAAGCCGGAATTTTTATAACCCGACGGTTTATAATCCAGAACAGATAATCATTTTGAAGCATCAACTTTGGTAATGAGCTTGAACTTAATCATTTGTATGTCATATTTCTGCAAATCCTGTAAAGAGTTTAAACAACATATGCCCTGACGACTTAACGTCAAAAAGCCAGGGCGGGTAACCACCCAAATGTAGTCTTATCCTGCACACAAGTAGATCACAAGATCCCTATGATCCTTTGAATGATACCGCTGGCTTATGTGACCCGGACAGTGAAGTTGATAACTCAACTCTATAAGAGCCGGCACATATGATCTTTGTGACAACTCAAATACTTGCGATTGTATAAAAACAGATAAAATTTTTGAGGCTTCTGATTCGAATATGATCAGTAAACCGTTCCAAATGGGTTAAGCTAAGATTCGAATACGATCATATAGCCCCCAGTGGCATTGGCGTTGCCGATCAAAATGGGTATCGACAGCTATGTTCTCTTTGGTTTGAATACGACCTATGTTTGAACAGGAAGCCCCCAAATGACCTCAAAAGTCGTTTAACGACGCTGATTCGAATACGATCCATGTCAATTCCCAAAGGGGTTGAGCTATGATTCAGATACGATCAAGAAGCCCCCAAGTAGGTTCAGCAGTTTGCTAATCAAAAGGGTATCGACAGCTATGTTCTCTTTGGTTCGAATACGACCTATGTTTGAATAGGAAGCCCCCAAATGACCTTAAAAGTTTTGGCATTGCGCCGATCAAGAGGGTACTGATAGCTATGCCCGATGAGCAGGAAGCCCCCAAGTGACCATAATAAAATAAGCCGTAAGGCAGGATACCCATGTTTTGAACCGTGCATCATGGCAGCAAGTTCCCTTTGGTAACCATTAATTTGTCTGAGATCTCGAACTTGTAAGAGATTAATTCTTTTGAACCGAAAATTCTTAAATCGGATATTGAGATCCTCATAGCTTTGTAAGGGACAAATTTACCTCGATCCGGATGTTGAACCGGTTTTGAGAGCTTCAAAGCTTTGCGGGAGAAAGATGTCTCTTGAGCTGTATTTTAAACCGGAATCTTCATTATGAACAGGAAATCTTTCTGACGGCCTTTAAATATTTGCCAATAAAGCAGTAGCCCCTAGGGCCGGGTTATCTTCCCTTCAATGACCCAGAGTTCTTGAATTCATTGAAACCGGCTAATTTTGCCGAGTCTTACCATTGTAGCCCCCGAGTCTCAAGACGACTCGAGGAGTTGGCTTGAGATGCTCCATTTGGACCATAGCAAAAGCTATACATCATTGGCGTTGATAGCGCGATGTGAATCCACAGAAGGTTGAGGTGACTGCAGCGGGTTATAAATGATCCCGTATGAGTCGTGTCAAGAATCTTTCGCCAATGGTTCCTTCCAACCGGCCGCTTGAAGTTAACCAAACAGTAGTGGCAAATGACTTGTGCACCGCCCATTGAACCATCCAAAGTCGCATTTTGGTGATAATATATGATTAATTGCCTCTTAATTTGTTGGAAGAAAACCGGGCTTCCCAAGTAGTGACTTGCTCATACTCAATGAACAGCTCATCTAGACAAGTGCGGCTCGGTGTGTCGATGTAGACCAAGCCGCGAGAGACGGACAGTAAAGACGACCGTAACATCAGAGGCGACATAGACAGATGAACCGGCCGTGGTGTTGTAAGCCGGTGCGGACGGGCCTCCTTGTTGTAAGCCGGCGTGATCGCGAGAGACGGCCACAGCATTGTAAGCCGGTGTGGTCGCGAGAGACGGTCACGACGTTGTAAGCCGGTGCGGGAGTCCGTTGAGTAACGACGACCACCTATGCCCAAAGATGTTGGCATGCCTCCATCTCCGCGGTATAATATGTCATAAGTAATTGCCCTGCATAAATAATATTGCAGACCAAGGCAAAGACAAACTTGTTCTTTGGCAAAAACAACATGTGGTAATAAAACAAACTCAGATGGATATCACCTAATTTGTTTGGACGACGGATGACCCGTTTATCGCGATAGAGGTAGCTCAGATAGACCAGCGACTCAATATAGTTTCGGCGGCTCAGGCAGACCGGCGACTTAGTATAACCCCGACGGCTCAAAGCAGCAGGGGCGACTCAACACGGTTCTGACGGGTTGATTTTGATTAAGCTGTACGGGCGGCGACTTGTGCACACCTTTGCTGATTCGCTCGGACAACAGATGAGTCGGCCGCTACATTGTAAACCGGTGCGGACGGGCGATTTAACCGCAACATTGTAAGCCGGTCATGAATCAAGAGTCGGCCACAGCGTTTGTAAGCCGTGCGGTCGGGCTGCTCAACAAAGAAAAGGCTATGCGGATGCGGTGCACCATGATGCTAACACGCATTTCATAGGCGCAGCATGATACCACCTTTGTAATGAATTCTTGTCCTGCACAAAAAAAAAATATTGTGGATCAGAATAATTGTTCTCAAACAATTTAATACGTATTGATAAAATATATAGAAAGGATAGCACCTGGCTTTTTTCTGTGGGATGAACATGGATATTTAGGGATCAAAAACATGTTCTGATATGGCCCTAGCACCGTAGCCCATGTTCCTTTATATGATGACAAACCGGTTGCAGCACTTGTACTAGTGAATTATGTGAACAGTAGCAGGAATAGTCAATTCAACTTTCCTCTTCCCAGTGCCGCGTTGGTTTTCTCGTGCAGCAGTCTTCAGGAGGCCGCGGCGTAAATTGTCGTCTTCTTCCTTTGACTAACCCGGGACGCCCAGGGAGCAGGTGCAGCGACTTGGCGTCTTCGTCAGGTATTTGCGCGAGGTAATGGCTGACATCAGATGGTCCGCCTGCTGCGGAGATAATCCGGCGCAACGGCTCATGGCAGCAGCGGGTCTGCGATGTGACGAGGTCGCGGAGGAAGCGAAGTGAGCCGGCAACGTGACGCTGCTGCGGCGGCTCGACAGGATCCAGCAATGGTGAGCTTGGTGGCGACTCTTGGACCAGCGGTGCGGTGAGGTGGCCGCGGTAATGAAAACCGGTGGCGGCTCGGTTGCGAAGGTCTGGTGCGACTCAACATGGTGTGTTTTCGGCAAGGCGAGGGCGGCTTGATTCAAAGCGGCCCAACACAACGGGCGGACATGGTGGCCAGCCCAGAGTCAACCACAGCGGAAGTGGGCAGCAAGCCGGCGGCTTGCAGGCCGCGGCAGCGGAGGCAGCGTGGGGTCGGTTTGACCCGGAGGCAGCGCGGCGAGGCCGGCTCGGGCTCGGAACGGCAGCGGAGGCGGGCGCCTCGTGGCGAGGGCGCGGGCTTGCGTGAGGGCGGCTCAGAGCGAGGCTGAACAGTCGTCGCTCGAAACGGCGCGAGGCGAGCCATGGCGCAGAGGTACGGCGATTCCAGCGAGGCCTGAGTCCGCGCCCAGATCTCCCTCCGGGTCGTTTTTGGTTTGATGAATCCAAGTCCGTGTCCTCCAGGTCGTGGCCCCCTGCTGGCTGATTTACTGGCTTCACGTGCACGTACGTGGTAGTGCTACTTGACCTCCAGATCAATTAGACATCGGTCTTTGTGCAAATACTAGTGGTGCATTGGGGCTTGGGATTTCACGTCGAGTTTGACGCTGATGCGTAAGAGCAAGTACAATAAGGTGACGTAGGCGAGCTGTAAGACATTAAATATTATATTCTTGCTTACTTGGAAGAGAGAGAAGAGGATAGAGGTAGGAAGCGGCTACTAGTTAATGTACCGTTGCGAGACGCGCTTCTGGAATGATTTGTGAGAGAGTGGGTGGGCCATGTATCAACAAAGTAGTACATATTTATATCTAGCCATTGTACTTGTTGGCTATAAGCTTGACTATATGTGATATGGCAACATCATATAGCCAACAGCTGTCTATATTATTAACCATGCTCTAAGTATGCAGCAGAATTATCTCATGACTCGATGTGTTGATAGTAGCAGTTTTCGCGATCCCCACGTCGATCGCAGCAGAGATCTGTTTCTCGGCGTAAACTTACGTTTGGACCGATTCCGTGGCGTATAGCACACCGCCCAAACAAAGGAAATCCTCTGAACTCCTGTCGGACTCGGCGACTTGCGGCGATGCAAAAAAGCAAAAAGCTAATCTTCTGTTGGTTTCGATGGATCGCTAAAGACGGGCGCGGTAGACTGACCGCAAAACCCTAATTCTTCTCTGACATTAATCTCATCAATTGTAAACATCCTCATCCGGAAAATTGCAAACTCTTCAATCTCTGGGGATAGCCCTCCAAGAACTCAACACCACCGTCAAGCGCAGTTCCCCCACAAGGGCGCCAACCGGAATAAATCGCACTACAGATGTCCTTAGTGTGAGGACTTAGTCATGAGGCCAACACATCTATGCGGTAGCTTGAGAGGGTTGGGCGGAATCGAGAGACGCAACACAAGACAAGGATTTAGACACTTGGCCCCGGAAACATCATCCGTAATAACCCTACATGTTTGTTTGTGGCTAGGTCTCATTATGCTCATGAGGGAGTCGCCGTCAGCCGGCTCTCCTCTTGAGTCTAGCCCTAGATATTGTTTCTTGTTCTCTGTCCCTCTTTGGGGAGCCCTGCCCCTCCTTATATAAGTTAGAGGGGCGGGTTACATGTGGACTCCTAGTAGGACTAGGACTAGTCTATCTTTTCTTACAAGTTGAATACAAGTGCGGGTCTTGCTTCCTTCCTCTTAACCCGGCCTACCATAACGTAAGCCGGCCTTCTGGGCCTTGAACCTCTTGGGCCCCCGGGTCTTGTCGCTCCGCTGATCCGCTTGTCGGGTCACCCATAAGTCGCCAGGCTCGGGCGGGTCACTTAGTGAGTCATCCAGTCAGGGCGGGTCATTAGTGAGTCGCCAAGTCCGGGCTGGTTATACATCCGGCCGGGTCATACCGCAAGGTATATCCCCGACAGGTGGTTTTGCAATGGAGAGAAGATCAGAAGAGGGAGAGGCGAGACGGTGGTTTTGGAATGGAGATGATGGAGAGGAGAGGAGGTGGTTTTGGAATGGAGATGATGGAGAGGAGAGGAGGTGGTTTTGCAATGGAGAAGATCAGAAGAGGGAGAGGCGAGACGGTGGTTTTGGAATGGAGATGATGGAGAGGAGAGGAGAGGAGCTGGTTTTGCAATGGAGAAGATCAGAAGAGGGAGAGGCGAGACGGTGGTTTTGGAATGGAGATGATGGAGAGGAGAGGAGGTGGTTTTGCAATCGAGAAGAAGGAGAGGAGCGTCAAAGAAATGATTTAGGATTGAGCGAGAGGGTCGGCCACAGGATCGGATCAAAATCAAAATCAATTTACCCTTCAATTAAGAAAGCGACCCCACATTAACTAGTCTCCCTTTTATTCTGGGTCATAATTGACCATGATTTTCACACATAAAATATATGTTATACGTTGCAAAAATAATATAATTTGAAAGTACATTCAGATACGAACCAAACGATACAATTTTTGGTGACATGCATTCACATTTTGCTTGTCACATACAGTACGTGGTCAAACTTTGACCCAAAATACGCAAAACAACAAAAAATACTTCCAAGACCAGCGCCGCTCTTCCGCTCTTCTCCCGTTCCAATCTAAATCCACCGTCGCTCATCTCCTGTTCCAATCTAAATCCAAATACTCCTCTCATCTTCCATTTCGTAACCACCGCCCCTCCTCTCTGCTCGATCCAAAACCGGCCGCTCCTCTCCCGTTCTAATCCAAAACCGGTGCCGCTCCTCTCCTCTTCCATTCAAAAACCACCGCCGACGAGTGAAGATGCCGTGGAGAAGTAGATCTATGGAGGAGTACAACCGATACGTGAGGATCGCTGACGGTGACCCTGTGAAGCTAGCTAGGATGTTGGAGATACAGTCTTGGTTTGACAACAAGGACCAACTAGCGGCGACGGCTGATGAAGTCATGTACCTAGGGTAGGGTCATAGACCTGATCTAAGTACCCTACCCAAGGACACCCTCAGAAGAAACTGCCTTCCAGTCGACCAAGAGAGACTTCACTCGACGGACTCGAAAGACTCACTCGACCACTAGAAGATCAAGAACCACTCTGCATCATAACGGTCTGTAATTAAGTAGTCTTTATGGCATTTAGGACACTTTATGTGAGGCGTTACCAGTAACGCCTAGACTTAATGTACTTTAAACCTGACATCGAGGGCCGGAGGGTCCATGACACTATATAAGCCACCCCCCTCCTCAGTGTAAAGGGTTCGCACCCTTGTAATCCATACACATATAATCCAGTCGACCGCCTCAGGGCTCCGAGACGTAGGGCTGTTACTTCCTCCGAGAAGGGCCTGAACTCATACATCCTTGTGTTCACAACTGCTCCATAGCTAGGATCTTGCCTCTCCACACCTACCCCCCCATTCTACTGTCAGACTTAGAACCACGACAGTTGGCGCCCACCGTGGGGCAGGTGTCTTAGCGATTTTTGGAGAAGTTGCAATTGTTCCAATCACTTCCATCATGGTTTCTGGTGGAGTTTTGGTCGAGGGCCGCAAGATCCGCCTCGGCGGGCCACCTTCATCGCCGACGACTCCGCTTGGCTCCGTGGAGGCTCCGCCGATGTCGATGCGCCTCATCCATGGTGCGACGATTTTCAGCGATGTGTCGCGGGTCATGGACAAGCTTCATTGCCTTTCCGAGCGAGGCGGTAACTTCCTCCTCCTCCTCCTCCACTTCCTCCCCATCGAATCATCATCGCATCATCGCCGGCAGGTCCCAATCCTGCCCTCCCGGCTTTTGCCCCACTACCTTCCTCCTCTTCAACAAGGCGTCAAGGCCCATTGGGCATCGAGTATAGTTCGGTGAGGGCCTGACAGACAGCAAAATAAAGATCAATCGACCAATTTGCAGTGAAAGCAGAATAAGTATGGCAAGATCACAATTGGAAATAAAGTGGGCATACCTTGTCTGGAGTGCTAGAATGGTCGAGTGGCGGAATCCTCCTGGCTCCTCGAGGGTTGTCTTTGTTTCTAGTGACCGCGGCCATCCATCTCTCCAGTGTGGCGTCGTCGACTGCTTCTGGATGGACCCGAGTTTCATCCTTGGTTCCGCAGTACAGCCACATACAATGGCCTCGGTACTGGAGAGGCTGGATGCGTCGCCTAAGGAAGACCTCCAGAAGGTCCATACCCGTCACTCCTTCCCGAACCAGCTGGACTACGCGCTCCATCAACATCTTCACTTGGGCTTTCTCCTCAGGGAGCACCTTCAGAGAAGAGGGTTTGCTTGCTCGGTCCATGGTAAACGGAGGGAGACCACTCGGCATTTCAGGCGCCGACTGCTTTGGCAATAAACCAAGTCGACTACCATCCTCTGATCGACTCAGGAAGAGTCATGGCCGGAAAGGTGCTCTTGTTTCTCATCTGGATCCCCAGACCTCCACACATCTGAATAACCTTGATCTTATCATCATCTAGACTCGCCTTTTTCACTGTCTGAGAACGACAAGTGAATATGTGCTTGAACAGACCCCAGTGCGGTCGGCAGCCCAGGAAGTTCTCGCACATGGACACGAAGGCAGCAAGGTAGGCGATGGAATTCGGATTGAAGTGGTGGAGTTGTGCCCCAAAGAAATTCAAGAAACCACGGAAGAAAACACTCGGAGGCAGAGAAAATCCACGGTCGATGTGGGTGGCCAGAAGAACACACTCACCCTCTTCCTACCGTGTGGTTGCCACTGCTCCCGGAGCCTCGCTGCTCTGTGGGGATCAAACCCTCGTTAGCCATCTCGGTGAGATCTTTCTCGGTGATGGTCGACGGATCCAATCCTTGGACCCAGCCTTGCGGCAAAGCGGACCTTGACGAAGACCCGCCCGACCGTTGCTTTCCTTTCGCCTTCCCGTCGCTGTCGCTTTCTTCGCGGCTTAGCGCCGCCGTCTTCTCCTTCACCATTGTTGCCGGCGAAGCGTACGAGGAGCGATTGGGCGGAGACGAGAGCGGACGCAGTGGGCGGAGGTGGAGAGGGCAGGGGGAAGAATGGAGAGTTACTGTTCAAAAACCCTCGCTGGGCGCCTTTATAAGAGCACTTCCGAGTGGATGACAAGTGGGCCCAGGCAATCCAATCACATCCCGAAACAGTTGCGCGTACGCGATACATGCCGAAAAAGATGGCGCGGGGATCGAGGCGTCTATGCCCTATCCCATCTGAGCGCCGCGGTCCGCCTCGCTTCGCGCGCTTCCCTAAAATTCGGATCCCACAAAGTCCGCGAACAGCAGATCGATCTGAAAGAAAAGTTTCTGATTATCAACGAAGAGATTATTGGTCCAAGACGATACGTGTCCAGAACATAAAAGCAGGTCGGAAATATTGTCAACTCCTTCCTCACTCAAACCTCGATCCATTCGGGGCTAATGATGAAGTCATGTACCTAGGGTAGGGTCATAGACCGATCTAAGTACCCTACCCAAGGACACCTCGAAGAAACCGCCTTCAATCGACCAAGAGAGACTTCACTCGACGGACCAAGGACTCACCATAAGACTCACTCTACCACTAGAAGATCAAGAACCACTCGCATCATAACGGTCTGTAATTAAGTAGTCTTTATGGTATTTAGGACACTTTATGTGAGGCGCTACGAGAACGCCTAGACTTAATGTACTTTAAACCCTCATTCATCGAGGGCGGAGGGTCCAGCGGACACTATATAAGCCACCCCTCCTCAAAGGTAAAGGGTTCGCACCTTGTAATCCATACACATATAATCCAATCGACCGCCTCGGGGCTCGAGACGAGGGCTGTTACTTCCTCCGAGAAGGGCCTGAACTCGTACATCCTTGTGTTCACAACCGCTCCATAGCTAGGATCTTTCCTCCACACCTACCCCCATTCTCTTGTCGACTTAGAACCACGACGGCTTGGCGCCCACCGTGGGGTGTGTGTCTTAGCGATTTTGGAGAAGTTGCAATTGTTCCAATCGCCCATCATGGTTTCGTGGAGTTTTGGTCGAGGGTCATGAGATCCGTCTCGGCGCTCACCTTCATCGCCGACGACCCGCTTGGCTCCGGAGGCTCCGCCGACGTCGATCGCTCCCGTCATGATGCGGCGATTTTCGCAATGTGTCCGCTGGGCGTTCTCTGCGCAACCGTCGACTCCATATCGGTCGACTTCTATCGTCCACCCTCCGGCCTCCCGCCAGCCAAGCAAGCGCCTGTCGGCCGAGGCTCAATGGTGGGTGAGGCACGCGGTGGCTCGCCAGACGGCCACCACCCAAGTTCTGCAATCGAGCCCCGACGAATCCCTCTACGGCTGCTCGATCGCCGGTGGCTCAGAGATCGTGATCCAAGTGCAATAGTAGTGATCCAACAAGCGGAGGTCTTGATGGTCAACGGACCTCGCAGCCCTCCGGTTTCCCAGAGGACGGGTAGTCGATGGAGGCGACCCGCCAAGTCCATGAGGAGTACCAACCCGAGCCACTTAATTCCTCGCAAAGGGAAGAACTGGCCTTGAGAACATGGATGCCCCGCACACTCCCATCGCAGAGAAACCCCGAGACTCGCGCTTGGAGGAGGCACGTTTGGCAAACTTGGCTAAACGCGCCGTCTCGAGAACCTTCAACAGCACTCGATTTAACGCAGCAGCAACGAGTACCGACTCTAGTCGACGCCAACTCGCTCCCGCCGACTCGTATATCGAACCCCGATTCGAATTTAGCAACAGCAACCCGTATAGCAGAGTCCATTCAACCCCGGCAATCGGAGGTCGGGCAATCTTGATGCGATCGAGACTTGCTCGGGCAGCAGGAGATCGGGAAATTCAGCCGTGTCGCAGCTTACGCAATGTAATTCACAACGATCCGTCGCTGCAAATACGGTTCGACCGGCTCATAGCCCCAAATCGCCTCCGGGCGTGAAGGACGCGAGAATCGACGGGACCAATATGGTGACCAATACGATCGTGATGATAGGCGTCGAGTGCCCACTCCTCCCCCGAGAGGTGGGTCTTACGCTCCTCGGCAAAGAAGATGACAAAGGCCAACTCGGTGTGGGCGAAGAGCTCGGCCGACCCCGGAACCAGGCTTCACGCGATCCATCATCGTGCAAGGCTTGGTCGATCGGAATAGGGCTCATCGAGGCGGCCCCGACAGAGATGCGCCCACTAGCAGCCGAAAGTGCATGTTTCAGTCCGAATGTTTTAGCGGGCTATCGAGTCATGGTGATTCCCCCAACTTCAAAGTTGGCGACTAGAGTAAGCAAGTTCACCGTGAGTCTAAGCCCAAACTTGGCTTGAGGACTACCGAGTGGCTGTACAGATCGGCGGTGGGAATGACGAGGTGGCCATGAAGCACTTACCGCTCATGTTGGAAGGTTCTGCCAGAGCATGGTTGAATCAGTTAACTCCAAGCAGCATTTACACTTGGGAAGATCTTTCCCGAGTGTTTGTCAGAACATTTGAGGGAACTTGCAAGTGACCAGCTGGATTGACAGAGCTGCAAGTTTGTGTACAGAAGTCGAATGAGACCTTAAGAGAATATATTCAGAGATGGATCACTTTGCATCATACCGTGGAGAACGTGTCTGATCATCAGGTAGTCTGCGCCTTCAAGGATGGTGTTAAGAACAGAGAATTGAGTATGAAGTTTGGTCGGACCAGAGATATGACCCTGAGTCGGATGATGGAAATTGCTACCAAGTACGCCAACGGCGAAGAGGAGGACCGACTTCGGAGCGGCAAGTACAAGCCGAGTCAGTCGGAGAAAGGAAACTCCAGTCGGAAGCAGAAACGGAAGGCCGAACCAGCGGCTCCTGGGGAGGCTCTGGCCGTGACTCAGGGCAAGTTCAAGGGAAAACCCAAAGGATCCTGGAACCCCAAGAAGGTGAAGGATAAAGAAGGAAATGACGTGATGGATATGCCGTGTCACATCCACACGAAGAAAGACGAAGAGGGTAATATCATCTACCCAAAGCATACCACTCGCCAGTGTCGACTCCTGATCCAGCAGTTCCAAGGTAAACAGCCCAAGGACAAGGAAAAGGAGTCGGACAAAGCCGAAGACGAGGAGGACAGTGAGGGAGGATACCCTCATGCTAACTCCACTCTCATGATCTTTGCGGATGTGGAAAGCAAGAGCCGACTGAAGGTTATTAACCGTGAGGTGAACATGGTCGCCCCGGCGACACCCAGCTATCTGAGATGGTCCCAAACTCCCATTACATTCGACTAGTACGATCACCCGACTCATATAGCCACCCCTGGGAGGCAAGCTTTGGTGGTCAACCCGGTTGTTGAAGGCACTCGACTGACGAAGGTGCTAATGGACGGTGGTAGTGGACTGAACTTATTGTATGCGGACACGCTGAAAGGAATGGGCATTTCGATATCCCGACTGAGCAATAGCAACATGAGTTTCCATGGAGTTATACCAGGAAAGAAAGCCGAGTCACTCGGCCAAATAGCTCTGGACGTGGTGTTTGGTGATTCGAAACATTTTCGCAAAGAGAAGCTGACGTTTGTGGTCGTGGATTTTCAGGCGCTTACCATGCTATTTTGGGGAGACCAGCTACGCGGTTCATGGCTCGACCATGTTACGTGTACCTCAAACCCGAAGATGCACGGCCCCAAAGGCGTGATCACTTTGCCGGTGATCGGAAAAAGGTAAGAGTGTTTCGAAAGGCTCAAAGATTGCCGATTCGAGCGACAGCGGTTGAGCTTGAAGGATATAAGCAAAATGCATATCCGGTGATTTGTTTGCGAGCCAAGAAGCTCGCCACAGAAGTCAACATTTCGCCGTCCGTGAGACGAAGCCCGCCCACATTCACCCGACCGACCCCAATGCAGCTCCGACCCATATCTCCACAACACTCGACCGAAATAGGAAGAAGCGCTCATCCGGTTCCTCGTGAGAATCGGGACATCCTGCATGGAAGCCACCGACATGCCGGGGTGTTCCTGTGGATTGGCTGAGCATCGCCTTAGAGTCGACTCAACCGCAAATCCGGTCAAAGAACATCTTCGACGGTCCGCCGTCCATAAGAGAAAGGCAATCGGTGAGGAAGTGGCTCGACTATTGGCGGCAGGATTTATCCGAGAGATATACCACTCCGAGTGGCTCGCCAATGTCGTCATGGTTCCTAAGAAGGACAACTCACTCCGAATGTGCATTGATTTCAAGCACATCAATCGGGCCTGCCCGAAAGATCATTTTCCTCTCCCTCGCATTGATCAAATTGTTGACTCAACTGCGGGATGCGAGAGATTGTCTTTTCTAGCCGCTTATTCCGGTACCATCGATCCGTCATGCGGACCCGATGAGATAAAAACAGCTTTCATCACTCCATTCGGGTGCTTCGCTATATCACCATGCCATTCGCCTCAAGAATGTCGGAGCCACGCTCATGCGAATGATTCGAAGTGTTTGCTCACTCAAATCACCGAATGTGAAAGCGTACATGGATGATATCGTGGTCAAGTCGCGAAGGGTTCCGACCTGCCGACCGACTCGCCAAACATTTGCCAACCTCGGGAGGTATGATATCAAGCTCAATCCATCAAAGTGCACATTCGAGTTCCCGTGGCAAGTTACTCGGTTTTCCCGCTTCCGAACGAGGAATCGACGCTAACCCGAAAAAATCGGCACTATACTCCAATGAAACGCCCGTCGGGTGCACGATGTCTAGAAGCTTCTTGGATGCTTGGCCACATTAAGTCGATTCATCTCACGACTCGGTGAAAAGGCATTGCCTCTTTACCGATCGATGAAGAAGGCGCAACAAGTTTGAGTGGACTCGAAGTCGATGCAGGCGTTTGCCGAGCTAAAAGCTCGCTCTCCACCCAATCGGTGCTTGCCGCTCCAATCGACAAGAGCCTCTGTTGCTTTATATTGCAGCCACAGGACAAGTCGTCGATCAAGATTTATGGTCGAGGGGAAGAAGAAGGAAAGCCTTCAAAGTTCAGCGCCCGATGTACTATCTCGTCTCAAGTTTTGACTCCATCAAAGCAAAGATATCCTCATTATCGGCTTGTGTATGGGATCTACATGACCACGAAGAAGGTTGCCCATTATTTATCGATCATTCCATTACGATTAAATCGTGACGACTCCACTTTCGTAGATTCTCGCACAACAAAGATGCAATCGGTCGAGTGGCGAAATGGGCAATTGAACTTCTTCCCCTTGATATCAAGTTTGAGGCAAAGAAAGCCATTAAGTCCGAAGCAATAGCAGATTTCCTTGCCGAGTGGATTGAACAACAGCAGCCGACTCAAGTTCACTCGGAGCATTGGACCATGTTCTTTGATGGCTCTAAGATGTTGAATGGTTCCGGTCTTTGGGTGTCTGGTTTCCCCGAGGAGATAAGCTCGGATATGTGCTCCAGATTCACTTTGATTCCTCCAACAATGAGGCAGAATACGAGGCCCTTTTGTATGGGTTGCGCATGGCCATTTCACTCGGTGTCCGTCGCCTTATGGTCTATGGCGACTCGGATTTGGTGATCAACCAAGTGATGAAGGAGTGGGGCGTTAGAAGACCAAATATGATCGGATCTCGCAATGCAAATGAGGAAGCCGGAAAAGAAGTTTGAGGGGTTAGAGCTCCATCATATACCCCGACTGAAAAATCAAGTGGATGATGATCTGGCAAAGATAGGTTCCAAGAGAGAAGCCATTCCGAGTGGTGTGTTCTTGGAGCATATCCATACGCCGTCAGTCAAAGAAGATCCTTTCACCGAAGAAGCTCCGCAGCCCAAGAGTGCCACAGATCCGACTGAAGTAGAAGTCCCAGCAGTGGTCGACTTGGTCATGGAGGTTTTAGTGATCACTCCCGACTGGACAGTTCCATACATCGCGTATATCCTGAGAAAAGAGCTCCCGGAGGACGAGGAAGAGGCTTGACAGATCGTCCGTCGATCCAAGGCCTTTACCGTGATCAAAGGACAATTGTACAGAGAGAGCGCGACTGGAGTTGGTCAGAAGTGTATAACGCCAGAAGAAGGTCGAATCATCCTTGATGATATCCACTCGGGGACCTGTGGCCATCATGCGTCCTCTCGGACCATCGTGGCCAAAGCATACCGAGCCGGATTTTACTGGCCAAAGGCAAATGAGATGGCAAAGGAAATAGTGGACAAGTGCGAGGGATGTCAGTTCTACTCCAATATGTCACACAAGCCTCGCCGACTCAAGACCATACCACTCGTCCCGCCCTTCACAAGTATGGGGTTGGATATGGTGGGCCCTTGAGGACAGGTCAAGCGGTTTCACGATGTATCGGTGGCGATCGACAAGTTCACCAAGTGGATTGAGGCTAAACCCATCAAGAACCTTGACGCCGATACTGCTATTAGCTTCATCAGGGAACTGATATTCAGATATGGAGTCCCGCACAGCATCATCACAGACAATGGGTCAAACTTCGACTCGGAGGAATTCAGGGATTTCTGCACTTCTCAAGGCACACGAGTCGACTACGCTTCGGTCGCCCATCCATAGTCGAATGGACAAGCGGAGCGAGCCAATGGCTTGATCCTCAAAGGGTTGAAACCCCGACTGATGCGTGACCTTAAGCATGCGGCTGGAGCATGGGTCAATGAACTTCCCTCGGTGCTTTGGGGTCTAAGGACCACGCCTAATCGGTCGACCGGAAGGACTCCATTCTTCTTGGTCTATGGAGCTGAAGCGGTCTTGCCGAGTGATCTGCTCCACAATGCTCCTCATGTTGAGCTCTACAACGGGGCTGAAGCGGAACAAGCGCGGCAAGATGTAGTCGACCTTTTAGAGGAGGAAAGAGAGATGGCTCTGATCCGATCGACCATCTATCAACAGGACTTGCGTCACTTCCACGCTAGAAACGTGAAGAGTCGAGCCTTCCAGGAAGGAGATTTGGTTCTCCGAGTGGATCAGCAGAAACAACACAAGCTTGCTCCTTCTTGGGAAGGACCCTTCATTGTCACCAAGGTTCTCCACAACGGAGCGTACCGTCTCTACAACGTCAAGCACAATATCAACGAGCCCCGAGCTTGGAATGCGGAGCTACTCCGCCCATTTTACACTTAAGTTTTCATTCGGATGAGTTGTAATAAAAGTACTTTTGTAGTTCATGTTTTGCAAGATAATAGTGTCATAATTTCCCCAATGATTTTTGTCACTTT
This sequence comes from Aegilops speltoides, assembly GCA_021437245.1. Lineage (NCBI taxonomy): Eukaryota > Viridiplantae > Streptophyta > Magnoliopsida > Poales > Poaceae > Aegilops > Aegilops speltoides. Next base: position 316,782,164 of record CM038141.1, read on the forward strand.
TATTTGTTCAGTAAAATTTCCCCCTCAGTGGGTGACTTAGCTGCGAATCCGTTTCGCCTAAGTTTGTAAAAAAATCCTTGCCGAGTGGTGAGCCAGCCTCCCACTCGGGGGCTTAGCTGCGAATCCGTTTCGCGTAAGTGTCAATAAAATCCTACCGAGTGGTGAGCCAGACTACCACCCGGGGGCTTAGTTGCAGTCCAAGTACTCACCTAAGTTTGAATAAAATCCTACCGAGTGGTGAGCCAGACTTCCACTCGGAGGCTTAGCTGCAGTCCAAGTACTCGCCTAAGTTTCAATAAAATCCTACCGAGTGGGGAGCCAGACTCCCACTCGGGGGCTTAGCTGCAGTCTAAGTACTCGCCTAAGTTTCAATAAAATCCTACCGAGTGGGGAGCCAGACTCCCACTCGGGGGCTTAGCTGCAGTCTAAGTACTCGCCTAAGTACAAATTCTACATACGCTCCGCAAGGAGGACGAGGTGCAGGTCGACTGCGACTCTCTCCTCCGAGCTACGCCACAATTACAACGTGCGGTAGCAAGGAACACGAGGTGCAGGTCGACTGCGACCCTCTCCTCCGAGCTACGCCACAAGTACAACATGCGGTTGCAAGGAGGACGTGGCGCAGGTCGACTGCGACCCTCTCCTCCGAGCTATGCCACAAGTACAATGTGCGGTAGCAAGGAAGACGAGGTGCAGGTCGACTGCGACCCTCTCCTCTGAGCTACGCCACAAGTACAATGTGCGGTAGCAAGGAAGACGAGGTGCAGGTTGACTGCGACCCTCTCCTCCGAGCTACGCCACAAGTACAACATGCAGTCGCAAGAAGGACGAGGCGCAGGTCGACTGTGACCCACTCCTTCGAGCTACGCCACAAGTACAAAGTTATGAAAATCCTACCGAGTGGAGAGCACACCTCCCACTCGGGGGCTTAGCTGCAGCCCAGTGCTCACCTAAGTTTTAAAAAATCCTACCGAGTGGAGAGCACACCTCCCACTCGGGGGCTTAGCTGCAGCCCAGTGCTCGCCTAAGTTTTAAAAAATCCTACCGAGTGAAGAGCACACCTCCCACTCGGGGGGCTTAGCTGCAGCCCAGTGCTCGCCTAAGTTTTTTTAAAAACATCCTACCGAGTGGAGAGCACACCTCCCACTCGGGGGCTTAGCTGCAGCCCAGTGCTCGCCTAAGTTTTAAAAAATCCTACCGAGTGGAGAGCACACCTCCCACTAGGGGGCTTAGCTGCAGCCTAGTGCTCGCCTAAGTTTTGAAAATCCTACCGAGTGGAGAGCACGCCTCCCACTCGGAGGCTTAGCCGCAGCCCAGTGCCTGCCTAAGTGAATTGGGGAACAAGTCGATTGCAGTAAGCATCTCGCTTTAACCGGCAAAAGACATTTCAAACCAAATGCAAGCATATTCAAACGTCGAATCCAAGTTCGGATAAATACCTAACGGAACCGAAAGTGCTCAGGCGCTAAGCCTGTTAAGGTTTATCGGTTACAAAATCACTCGGCATACCAAGGCAAATTTAAAGTGTCGAGCTCAAGAAGTTTTTTACCCCTCCTGTGGAGGGCTGGAAGGTGCAACAAACTCATCAAGGTCGATCCCATCCACGATCCGAGTGGCAAGCATGGCGAAAGTCTCCATGAAAGATCGAAATCATGCTTCTTGGTGTTAGCCACCAAGAGCTGCCAACTTGTCCTCTCGCATCCTTGCAATGGACTCGGGCCGACAGTAGCGACATCTCACACCAGACCGCGTAAGACTTCTTCCACTCGTGACTCGACCGTGGATCGTGTTTAGTTGAGTCATCGAGACTCGAGGTCATTTTGGAGCGTCTCCCTAGGCCAGAGCGTAGTGTCAATGCGGGAAGTGGCGACCTTCAGCCTTGTAAGATAGTCAATGACAGCAGCAACACGAGACTCTAGCCGGAACACGTTCATGACGACTTCATCATTCACCAGAGAGTTGATGGGGTCCAGGTTTGGTTCCAGTCGACCAGTCTCCTCTTCAAAGTTTTGGCAAAATTCTGCAAATACAATCGCCGTGTCAAGACAACGGTCGAATGGAAAGATCACTGCAAAAACAATTGTTTGGTGCAAAGGATTACCTTCGAGCATGAGGAACAACTTCTTGGCGAGTCCGCCCAGATAAGCCTTCAGATCGTTCTTCTTCCCCGCCAACTCACTCGCCTTGTCATTCAGGACAACTTTATTCCTTTTCAGTCGACTGACCTCCTTGTTGGCAATAGCAAGAGCAGCTTTCAGATTGGTGTTCTCTTCTTCAAGCTTGGTGACCAAAGCTAACTTCTCGTCTGCGAGCTTGGTCTTCTCTAAAGCTGTCTTCGCATCTCACCTAGCTCAAGGTCTTTCTTCTTCTGGCCTCCTTCACTTTGCCTCGCAGTTACAAAGAAGATTAGATTTTTGAAACAAATGAGGGGCAAAAGCAAAAATCGAGGCCTCACCAAACATACCTTTGGTATCCTCCTTTGCCTTCGCCAAATTCTCTGGACCAGCTTCAGATCAAGCTCGAGTTGGATATGCTTGTTCTCCAACTCGTGTAACGAGCCGCAAGGTCGCAGGATTTCTATGAAGAACCAATCGACAAAATGTCAAAGATAATTCACTTCCGGTGACTAAGGAAAAATCATACGCTTTCTAAGACTACAAATTACGTATCAAGACATTCGACCGTAGTCTCGGGGACTACACCCAGTGGGTGCACTCAGCCTGCCCCCACTAGTTCTATCAAGATAGAGTCGACCAGTCGACCAACAAAAAAACACATAGAAAGTGTTCTTCAGACTGTAGTCAACTGCCAGCAGTCGACCACAGTCTCGGGGACTACACCCAGTGGGTGCACTCAGCGTGCCCCCACCGGTTTGAGAAATCCATTCGACCTAGTCAAATGAAGGAAGAACTTAACTTATAAAGCCTATGGTCGACTGCCAGCAGTCCACCATAGCCTTGGGGACTACACCCAGTGGGTGCACTCAGCGTGCCCCCACTAACCCAGAATTTCAATCGACACACCCAGTGGGTGTAGGACTACTACGGATTTCAGAAAGAAGAATTTTCAGATATCATATCCTAACAGAACAGGCGATGACCGTCTGACCTGAACGTTGCTTTGAAGAGCCGAACTGGCGTCATAGGCTGCCTGGCTAGCCTCCCGGATGGCCTTCACCTGCTTCATCATGACTCCCGCCTGGCGTATCGCTTCTTTTGCAGCACTGGCTTTGTCCTCTGGGACGTAGTGGGTCGAGAAGAGTGAAGGCTGTTGTAACGCCCCGGATTCGTTGCGCCAGGTGTCCGCCAATTATTCGTCGTCGTTGCCATGTCATTTGCTTGCGTGTAGCATTTTATCATGTCATCATGTGCATTTCATTTTGCATACGTGTTCATCTCATGTATCCGAGCATTTTCCCCGTTGTCCGTTTTGCAATCCGGCGCTCCTATGTCCCTCGGCGTCCCCTTTTGTCTCCTATTATGAGTGGGTGTTAAACATTCTCGGAATAGACCGAGGTTTGCCAAGCGGCCTTGGTATACCACCGGTAGACCGCCTATCAAGTTTCGTGTCATTTGGAGTCCGTTTGATACTCCAACGGTTAACCGGGTAACCGTAAGAGCCCTCTTTTGTTGCAGCCCAACACCCCTTCCAAAGTGGCCCAAAACCCATCTAACTCCCTCCATGCTCTCGGTCGTTCGATCTCGATCACAGTGGCTAAAACCGCTCCTCATTTGGACTCTCCTAGCTCCTCTACCTATAAATTAGCCCTCCCCAAATCCTTGGTCCAAACCCTAAAAATTCTCCTCCGCACGGACGCTGCCCGCTCTTATCTTTGACACGTCCGCGCCATGCTCAAGAGCTAATCGTGGCTTGACACGTGTCCCACCGCTCTCTCTCTCTCCGCGCTGGCTCGCCTGCGAGCTTGGTAGGCCCGCCCGCCTGCCTGGCCGCCACGCGCCATGGCCTGCGTCGTCTGCCGCCAGCCTCGCCGGAACCGCACACTGCAGCGCGCCACCGCTGCCCTCGCCCCTCTGCCTGCCGCCGCCATCGCTGACCGCGCCGCCGCCGCTGGCAGCTCGCCAGCGCCGCCAGTAGGTCGCCGGCCACTCGCCTCGCCAGACGCTGCCGCCTCATCGCTTCCCGCTGCCACCGCCTCCCGCAAGCTCCACCAACGCCGCCCAGCGGCCTCTCCTCCTCATGGCGGCGCCCCTCGGGCCAGATCCGGTCGAGGAGCGACCGGATCCGGCCGGATCTCGCTCCTCCCGAGCTCCCTCGACCTCGCCGGCGACTTCCCCGGCCACAACTCCGGCGAGCTTCGACCTGCATCGAAAACCGTGCTACCCGAGGTTGACCCCCGAAATGCCTAAGTCCCTAAGTTTTCAACATAATCATGCCATATTCATTGCATCACATCTCTGCATCCGTAGCTCCGTTTCGTGCGTATAATATGTCAAATTGTTTGCCTCGACGAGTACTTCATTTAATTCCATTGCATCATTTTCCTTTGAGCTCATCTTGATGCCCGAAATGCTGTTGGAAGAGTGCATGTTGATGTTAATCTGCTGAAACTGTTATAACTTGCTCATTTGTCATTTTTTTGCCATGATTGATGTGTGCATCCTATGAGGTTGAGCTCTACATGTGTTTTGATCTATGCCATGCCATATTTCAAGGGGTGTATGCCATGTATTTTTGTGATCAATGTGGTGACTAGCACAAGCATGCAAACTAGGCTTCGTGATATTGCTGTTTGTCCCTGTTCTGCTGTTATTTTGATGCCATGTAAACTTGATGCTACAGAAAGATCCATGCATATTTTGAGATACTTCAGTAAGGGTGTTTTGAACATATGGTTATTTTCTATCCATTCATGCCCTTGTTTGCAATTATGGAGTAGCCTAGCATGTCATTTGCGTACTCTACTTTTGCTTCAAAATGTTTCCTGGCAGATTGTTTACATGTTATTCAATTTAGCCAAGGTTGCTATAGTTGATCCTTGCATGCTATGGACTTGTTCTTGACATGGTTTGTTTCACAAACATGTCTTCTTGATGATTCTATGCTTATCTTGTCATGCAATGACTTGTGGTGAGTGAATCGAGCTTGTTAAGTAGTGTACTTGCTGTTGCTGTTTTGCTAGGCAGATTCTGTTATATTTTGTTGCTATGTAAACATGCTTCTACTAATCATTCTATGCATAATTTGGAGATGACCTATAAACATGTTTTGATCTACATGTCAGGCTCTATCCATTCATGCCCTTGGTTGCAATTATAGGCAGCTGGAACATGTTGTTATCTTGCTCTAAAGTTGCTTGAAAATGTTGTTGTCAGCCTGTTTACATTAAGTTCAGTTGTTTCCATGTGTTTTAATAGTGTTCCATGCATCCTATGACCTTGCTCTTGCCATGCTTAGCTTCATAAACATGCCTTCTTACTGTTGGTTGCCTTGCCATGCCATGTATTGCTCTGTGGTGAGTGGTTCAAGCTCACCAACATGACTACTTATTGTTGTTCCTGCCACGTATGAATCTGTAATATAACTTGCCATGTTTACATGAGTGCCATCATATTTTCTATGCCTTTTTGGCTCATGGTCAGTAAGGGACTTTTGATCTATGCAATTAGTAGATTCATTCCATGCCTTTGTTTGCCATGATAAGTTCCTGTAACATGTTGTTTGCTTGCTCTAAACATTGCAACCTGATGTTATTTCCTGATAAGTCTGAAACTGTTGTTAGTTGCAATCTTACCATGTGTTTTGGAGCATGTTCTAGTGATTTCTGGAGATAGCTCAGTGTTCATGTTTTGTTATGCTTTACCTGTACTTCATGCCGATGCCTTTTGTTATTATGTTGGGGTGCTGTAGCATGTTGTTTTGATGCTTGCAATATGCCTAGTTGCTGTTTTGGACAGATTGTTGCTATGACTTGTATAGTGTGCATGTGTTGCATCGATGCTCCGTTTTGAGTGTGCTCTATATGAAACTTGCTTGATTTTGCATGTAGATTCGTATTATCATGTTGCATCCATGTTTTGGTGTGTTTGCTTGATGTTTGGTTGCATTTTGCATCGATGCCATGCTTAACTTGTTTTGCTCATATCTTCTAGGCCGTAGCTTCGAATCTAATGAACTTTATATGTAAATTGACTAGAATTTCGTGGAGATCATCTTGGTGCATCTTAACTTGCTGTTTAACAACTTGAACATAAGGTTTATTCAGTTCTGGACCAATTTCGAAATTTGCATATGAGGACTTACCGGAATTGTTATATGTTGTTCCCGGCCTCATTTAAACTTGCCTTGATGTGTTGTTCTTGTTTGCATCATATCTTGCCATGATTAGTCTCATGTATCTTTGTCATGCATCATGCTTGTTGTGCATCATGTCTTGTTCATGTGTGGTGTGTTTACTATGTTGTGTGCTTCTTCTCGATAATTCCTGCTTGCCAGATCGTGAGGATGCGTCGCTTCACGCTTGGTTCGCCTTCGTGGCTTCATCTTCTTCATGGACTCGTTCTTCTTCCTTGCGGATAGGCTGTGATGAACTATAATATGCAAAGGGTTAGTAAAGACCCCTGCAGGCTCTTACAATGCTAAAGGCTGCGGAGGTAGAAATCAGAAGGAGCATCAAGTGTTGATGGTCAATAAGACCACTAGTTTCAAGAAAAGAAGGCAAAGGAAGAAGAGGGAACTTCAAGAAGAACAACAAGCAAGTTGCTCGGGAGAAAAACCCAGAAGTGCGGACCTAAGCACAAACCAAGTGCTTCTACACAAGCGGAACAGTCCTTTGGAGCGGAACTGCCCCAAGTATTTGGCGGATAAGAAGGATGGCAAGGTGAACAAAAGGTATATGTGATATACATGTTATTGATGATGTATGCCTTACTAGGCTCGCTGATGCCTTTTGGGTATTTGATACTGTTACGGTTGCTAATATTTGCAACTTCGAAGCGAGGGACTACAGGATTAAGCGAACAACGGCAAAGGGCCGAAGGTGGCGATCTTGGCGTGGGAAATGGTTCAAAAAGTCGATGTGATCGCCTGTCGACACGCTACCTCTACATCTACCTTGAGGATTAGTTTTAGACCTAAATAATTGTTATTTGGTGCCTGCGTTGAGCATGAACATTATATCTGGATCTTGTTTGATCTGAGGCGGTTATTCATTTAAATCGAGAGAGATAATGGTTGTTCTATTTATATGAGTAATATCTTTTATGGTCATGCACCCTTGAAGAGTGGTCTATTTTTGATGAATCTCGATAGTAGTGATACACATATTCATAATGTTGAAGCCAAAAGATGCGAGTTGATAATGATAGTGCAACTTATTTGTGGCACTGCGTTTAGAGTCATGCTCGGTGTATAGCGCATGAAGAAACTCCATCTTGATGGACTTTTGGAGTCACTTGATTATGAATCACTTGGCACTTCTGAACCAAGTGCCTCATGGGCAAGATGACTAAAACCCGTTCTCGGTACTATGGAGAAGCATGATTTGTTGGAAATCATACATCTGAGATGTATGTGGTCCGATGAATGTTGAGGCTACGTGGCGGATATCGTTATTTTCTCACCTTCACGAGATGATTTAGCGGATATGGGTATATCTACTTAATGAAACATAAAATGAAACATTTGAAAGTTCAAAGAATTTGAGTGAAGTGGAAAATCATCGTAATAAGAAAATTAAGTTTCTACGATCACGTCGTAGAGTGAATATTTGATTCGAGTTTGGTCTACATTTGAAACAATGCGGAATAGTTTGCAACTCCACCTACGGAACACCACGGCGTAATGGTGTGTCGAAACGTCGTAATAGTCGTACTTTACTAGATATAGTGCGATCTATGATATCTCTTACTGATTTACCGCTCCTCGTTTTGGGGTTATGCTCTAGAGGCGGCGCATTCACCTTTGAATAGAACACACATCAAAATCCGTTGAGGCGACACCTTATGAACTCTGGTTTAGCAAGAAACCAAAGTTGTCGTTCTTAAAGTTTGGGGATGCGATGCTTATGTGAAAAAGCTTCAGCGGATAAGCTCGAACCCAAATGTCTGAATGTGTCTTCATAGGATACCCAAGGAGACAGTTGGGTACACCTTCTATCCGGAATCGAAGGCAAGACATTCGTTGCTAAAATGGATCCTTTCTAGAAGGAGTTTCTCTCGAAAAAGTGAGTGGGAGGAAAGTAGAACTTGATGAGGTAATTGTACCTTCTCCTTACTTGAAAGTAGTTTGTCGCGAAGCGGTTTTACGAGACATCTACACCAATAGTGAGGAAGTTGATGATGTTGATCATGAAACTTGAGATCAAGTTACTCTGAGAACCTTGTGGATCAACGAGTAAGATCCGCTTTCAGTGAATGCAGTAATCACTGTTACGGAAATCATGCTACTAGATCATGATGAACCTCGAACTATGAAGAAGCGATGGTGAGCCAGATTCCATAAATGGCTTGAGGCCATGAAATGCGAGATGGGATCCATGTATGAAAACAAAGTATGGACTTTGGTTGACTTGCCGAGGTAGGCAAGCAATAGAAAACAAGTGGATCTTCAAGAAGAAGGGCGGCGTAATATTCTTTATCTACAAAGCTCGACTTTTGCGATAAGGGTTTCGACAAGTTCAAGGGATTGACTCTGATGAGACCTTCTCACCCGTAGCGATGCTTAAGTCTGTCCGAATCATGTTAGCAATTGCGCATTTTATGATTATGAAATTTGGCAAATGGATGTAAACTGCATTCTGAATGGATTTACGGAAGAAGAGTTGTATATGATGCAACCAGAAGGTTTTATCGATCCAAAGGGAGCTAACAAAGTGTGCAAGCTCGGCGATCCATTTATGGACTGGTGCAAGCATCTCGGAGTTGGAATAAGCGGCTTTGATAGTGTGATCAAAGCATTTGGGTTCATCTGAGACTTTGGAAAGCACAGTATTTACAAGAAAGTGAGTGGGAGCTCTGTAGCATTTACGATATTATATGTAGATGACATATTGTTGATGGAAATGATATAGAATTTCTGGATAACATAAAGGGATACTTGAATAAAGTTTTTCAATGAAAGACCTCGGTGAAGCTTCTTACATATTGGGCATCAAGATCTATAGAGATAGATCAAAGGCAGGCAATTGGACTTTCTACAAGCACATACCTTGACAAAATTTTGAAGAAGTTCAAAATGGATCAAGCAAAGAAAGGGTTCTTGCACGTGTTACAAGGTGTGAAGTTGAGTAAGACTCAATGCCCGACCCTGCAGGAAGATAGAGAAAATGAAAGATGTTTCCTATGCTTGACCATAGGCTCTATCATGTATGCAATCTTGTGTACGGACGATGATGTGTGCCTTGCTATAAGCTTATGGGAGAAGTACCAAAAGTAATCGAGGAGTGGATCCTTTGGACAGCGGTCAAGAACATCACAGAAATACGAAAAGGACTAAGGATATGTTTCTACGTATATGGAGGTGACAAAAGCTCATAAATGGCGGTTACGTTGATGCAAGCTTTGACACGATCCGGACGATTCTAAATCATGAGACCGGATCGTATTTACACTAAGCGGAGGAGTCATAGGTTGGTGCGGTTCTAAACAAAGCGTCGTGGCGGGATCTACATGTGAAGCGGGTACATGGCAACAGGGCGAGCTAATGAAGGTGGATGAAGGAGTTCATATCCGATCTGGGTGTCATACCTAGTGCATCCGGGTCCAATGAAAATCTTCTGTGACAATCTTGGAGCAATTGCCTTAGCGAAGAATCCAGATTTCACAGAGGACCAAGCACATCAAAGGCGCTTCAATTCCATCCGGGACTTAGTCGGTGGGAACATAGAGATTTGCAAGATACATACGGATCTGAATGTAGCGAGACCGTTGACTAAGCCTCTTCCACAGGCAAAAACATGATCAACACCAGAACTCCATGGGTGTTAGAATCATTACTATGTAATCTAGATTATTGACTCTAGTGCAAGTGGGAGCCCAGAAGGAAATATGCCTAGAGGCAATAATAAAGTTATTATTTATTTCCTTATTTCATGATAAATGTTTATCATTCATGCTAGAATGTATTAATCGGAAACATGATACATGTGTGAATGCATAGACAAAGCAAGATGTCACTAGTATGCCTCTACTAGACTAAAGCTTGTTAATCAAAGATGGTTATGTTTCCTAACCATGAACAAAGTTGTTATTTGATTAACAAGGTCACATCATTAGTTAGAATGATCGATTGACATGACCCATTCCATTAGCCTTAGCACACGATCGTTTAGTATGTTGCTCTTTGCTTTTATCCATGACATATACATGTTCACAACTATGAGATTATGCAACTCCGTTTACGGAGGAACACTTTGAGTGCTACCAAAGCGTCCTGGCATGTTGGTGATTATAAAGAAAGTACTGGTGTCTCCAAAGGCGGATGTTGAGTTGGCGTATTTGAGATTAGGTTTTGTCACTCCAGGTTGTCGGAGGTATCTGCAGCCCTCTCATTAATACACATCCTTTGAAGCCTTGCAAACATTACAACTAATGAGTTAGTTGTGAGATGATGTATTCTGGAGCGAGTAAAGAGACTTGCAGGTATGAGATTGAACTAGGTATTGGATACGGACGATCGAATCTCGAGGCAAGTAATGTTATCTTCGATGACAAAGGGAACAGCATATGTTGTTATGCGGTCTGACCGATAAAGATCTTAAATAGAATATGTAAGGAACCAATATGGGCATCGAGTCCCTCTTGTTGGTTATTGACGAGAAGGCATGTCTAGGTCATGTCTACATTGTTCTCGAACGAGAGCCAAGTCCGCCGCGGCAAGGTTTGATTGGCCGGTTATTATGAGTTTATGTATTTTGATGTAATGAAGAAGTTAGAATCCCGGATGTGATCACGGACATGACGAGGAGTCTCGAAATGGTCGAGACATAAAGATTGATATATTGGAACGGCTATATTGGGACACGGAAAGGTTCGGAAGTTTGGAGAAAACCGAGTCAGGAGGGTTCGGAACCCCCAGAAGTTATGGGCCTTAGTGGGCCCAAGGGGAGAGAGGGGCGCACCCGGGGTGTGCCCCCCCAGTCCAGAATAGGACGAGGAGGAGCCCCCTTCCCTGCCCTCTTTCCTTCATTCTCCTTCCTAGTTGGACTGGGAGAGTCCTACTCCAACTAGGAGGACTCCCCCCCTTAAGCAGCCTATAGGGCCGGCCCGGCCTCCCCTCCTGCAGCCCCATATCACCCGGGGCAGGCACTAAACACAAGTTTGATCTCGGATCGTTCCTTAGCGTGTCTGTGCCCCTCACCATATTCCACCTCGGTCATACCGTGAAGCTTAAGCGAAAAGCCTGCTGAGTAAACATCAAGATCGTCTGCACGTCGTGTGACAAACTCTCCCTCCCAGCTCTCTGGATTGGAGCCGAGGCGTCATGTTTGTCGTGTGTCAAAAACTTTCAGGCGGCCGAATGCTTGTGCAGGATCGGTCGGATCGCGAGGAGACGTCTGACTACCTCTCGTTGTGATCGCTTCGCCCGGTCTCAGAGTGCGTAGACAACACTCTCCCTCTCGTTGCTATACATCACCATGATATTGCGTGTGCGTAGGAAAATTTTGAAATCACTCGTTCCCCAACAACTTTGATAAAACTTGCCCAAAAGTGTATAGTTTACCATTGCCTCACCACCACCTACTTTCCCTTAGAAGTAAGCTCTCGAGGTCATCTTTATTTAGCCCCGGGCGGTCTTTGGTCTGAATCAGGCGGGCTGCGGGGGCCCCTCGAGGCTGACTCGAGTCTGGTTTTACCGTAGGTGACCTATCCAGTGTTGCCACGAGCGAGATATGTCAGCTCCTCGGGATTAGCCGGTACTTGTCGAGGCGGCTTCTTTGGTCTTGTTTTACCATTGTCGAAATGTCTTATGGCAGGATTCCGAGACGGTCGGGTCTTCACAGGAGAAAGGTCTATTCCTTCGTTGATCGCGAGAGCTTGTCATGGGCTAAGTTAGGACACCTACTGAGGGTTTAAACTTTCGAGAGTCGTGCAGCGGTTATGTGGCGAGATGGGAATTTGTTAATGTCGGTTGTAGATAACGACACTTGATCCGAATTAAGCGCATCAACAGCGTGTAGTGAATGGTCTCTTCTCGGCGGGTCCAGGAAGTGAACACGGTTTCTAGGTTATGTTTGACATAAGTAGGTGTTAAGGATCACCTCTTGATCATTGCTAGCTTCACGGCCGTTCCTTTGTTTCTCTTCGCTCTCAATTGCATTATGTTAGCCACCATACTTGCTTAGTATTGCTACAACCTCACCACTTTGCCCTTCCTTTCCATTAAGCTTTGCTAGTCTTGATACCCATGGTAATGGGATTCTTTGAATCCTCGTGGCTCTGATTACTACAACACGATTGCGAGTACAGTTTTGCGATGATCTTGGCCAGGAGGCGATGTTTGCTTGTTTGGAGTTCTTCTTACCTTCTTCTTTGATCGGGGATAGGTTCGAATTGGTGACTGCTCGAAGTGGATATTGTTTGAGTTTACATTTATGATTCATCAAGTAGTCGGATGTTGTTCTTATATGTTGTATTGTTGTATTCAATGGCATTGTATGCCTTGTATGTATCCCCATCTATTATGTAATGTTGATGTAATGATATCCACCTTGCAAAAGCGTTTCAATATCGGGTCTATCCTTAGTGGGACCTTGAGTTCCTTTTGGATAGAAGTTAGCATATTAAGCGTGTTCAAGTTAATGTCGAGCCTCGTGAGCCTTAGGGCCCCTTGATTGATCGTGTGGTTGCCGTTGTTGAGTCTAGAAAAGCTGTTTTTGGAGTCTAGTTATATCGGAGTAGGAATTCTTTTTTCGGAGTGGTTGGCTAACCCGTGCTAGTGTTGAAGAAAAAGAACAAGCGATGGCGGATGTGCATCGACTACACCGGCCTCGGCAAAGCCGAAGGATCATTAAACTGCCAAGGATTGATCGGTGATAGACTCCACGGCGGATCGCGGTGTTGAGCTTTGGATGCATACTCGAGGATATCACGAATCAAAATGAATCAATGAGACGGAGTTGAAGACCGCATTCATCACGCCGTTCAGACCTTACGCTACGGCGATGGCGTTCGGCTTGAGAATGCAGCGCCACCTTCGGCGTTGCATGCGAAATGCCTCCTCAAAGCAACTCGGCGAGAATGCCCATGTTTATGTGGATGATGTGGTGGTGAAGGCGGAGGCGTGGGGCGGCTGCTGGAGGATCTTAAAGACCTTTGAGAATGCGCCCGATTCGAGATCAAGCTCAACCCGAGAGAAATGCGTGTTGGGTCCCGGCCGGCCCGCTCCTTGGTTTCGGTCTCGAGCGGCATAAGTGCAACCACGAAGATCAAGGCCATTGAGAGGATGGAGGTACCCAGCCATTTGTTGGACGTCTGAAGTTCACGGTACTGCTTGGCTTCCATAAGCCGATTCATCGATCGGTACTGGTAAAACTCGCCATTGTATCAGCTGATGAAGAAGACCACTTTTTTCGAGTGGAACCACAAAGCGGATGAGGCATTTCTCCAAGCTGAAGAAGATCTTTGGCGACTCTGTGTTGGCGGCTCCGACTCCCAAAGAGCCCATGCTCTTGTACATCGCCGCCACCGGGTTGTCAGCCACCGATCATAGTAGTCGAGCGCAAGGAGGAAGGCAAGCGCTCCTGGTCCGTAGACCAAAGATATACTACAGAGTCTTGTAATCGACCTCAAGCAAAACTACCCACACTACGGAAAGATGTGCTTTCTGGCGTGCATTTTGCCGCCAAGAAGCTAAAGCCCTACTTTCAAGAGAATCTCAATCATTGTGGTTTGCACCTTTGCTCTGGCCGAGATCATCGAAGTCGAGATGCTTCGGCCGAGTGGCCAAGTGGGCTATCGATCTAGCTCCATACACGCATCTACTACCAACTCTCGCACGCCATCAAATCCTTTTGCCGCCGACTTCCTCCGTCGTGGGCGAGACCCAATATTTGTCTACGCTGACGATCTACTCATTGGCGATCGCGACTTCGGACGGCTCCAAGATGCGCTCCGGCCTCGGAGCCGAAGCGTCGTCCTCTCACCTCCCCCAATGGCATGCAAGCTCAAATACGTCTTTGCAAATCCGCTCGCCGCCTCAACAATGCTCGCCCGAATGAAGCGCTCATCCACGGGTCGGCTTGCCAAGAACTCGGCATTCGCCGGATCACGTGCTATGGCGACTCCGATTTGAGTGGTTGTGCATCATCCAGTGGTAGGGGGCGCCAGAGATGCAAACATGGCTAGTTACTTCTTTGTGCAACAGCTCGTGGATATTTTGAAGGATCACGAGTTCCTCGCGTACAAGCAACCGACAATCAGCGAGATGCATTGGCGGCGATCGGCTCCACTCGCCAGCGATACCTTGGCGTCGCCCTTGACGCCTCCTCAAGCCGTCTATCAAGCCTTCACGAGTCAGACTCCATTTCGTGCGGCTTCCCGAAATAGTGGATCCGACTCCAAGACCCAAACAGCGACCTCGGGAAAGCCACGGTCGGCCGGGGCTATCGCCGGTCGGCTCGGGACCAAGCGCCCGATCGGCTTCTGAGGGGCTATGACGGTCGGCCGGGAATGCAGCGAATCATGAGAATTCCCTCAATTCGACAAGTGGCGTGAGTCCAACCGCCGCCTCGGCCAGCCACCCTCGTCCGAAGTCGCGTGGTGACAATCGAAGAGATAGTAGCACCTTCATGGGCAGCGGCCATCCTCAAGTTCCTAATCGACCAAGAGTTGCTGCGAGATGAGACTCGGCAGGCAAGTACGCAGGCGCCGACAGCCTCACACCATAGTCAGCAGAGAGTTAGTCGACGCAAGCTGGCGTGCTTGGTGTCCACGGTAGCTGCGTGGAATCGAGGAAACAAAGGCAGGCGATCCTCAAAGACATCCATCGTAGGTAGTGTGGTCACCATGCGGCTCAAGGCTTCGTGTGAAGCCTTTCGACACGTTTCTTTTGGCCGATACCACGGAAGAAGCTAAAATTAGTCAAGAAGTGCAAGGAGTGCGGTGTTCGCTCCAAGCCCCTTGACCGGGCTTATGCCGAAGGCGATCCCCGCCTGGCCCTTAGCGATTTGGGGCCTGGACATGGTGGGACCTTTCAAAGGCGGCCGAGGCGGCACGACTCATTACTCGTCGCGGTGGACAAGTTCACCAAGTGGGTAGATGCAAAGCCCATCAAGAAATTAAATGGGCCCGGCCGCAGTGACCTTCATTGCCGAAACATTACGGTGCGATACGGCATACCGTGATAGCATCATCACGGATAATCGGCACCAACAGCGCCAAAAGCGCCCTTGGCTCGTTTACGCACGGCGCGGGCATCCGTGGACTTTAGCGTCCATTGCCCATCCAGCGATCAAATGGCCAGGTGTGGAGCGAGCCAGCGGCCTCATCTGTCCGGCATCAAGCCTCGATTGGTGAACCACTTTCGGCCTTCGGCGCGAGCTGTTGGGTGGAAGAAGCTGCTTAGTCCTCGAGGAGTGCGCACAACACCGAACAGATCAACGGCTTCACGCCGTTCTTCCTCGTCTCACGGTGCGAAGCCGTCATCCCGACGGATATACAATTCGACTCTCGCGAGTCTCTATGTACCACGAAGAGGAGGAAGAAGCACGCCAAGGCGTCGACTTTCTTTGAAGAGGCGGCCATTGTGCTTTTCGGCCAAGCAGATCTACAAGCAGAGTCTGCGGCGATACTACAACCCGCAAGGTCAAGCCAAGATCATTCCAAGAGAGGCGAACCTTGTGCTCGGTGATTCGAGAGAACAGCCCGGCCGCCCCACAAGTTGTCGGCGCCTTGGGAAGGCCCTTCATCATCGGCAAGGTGCTTTGAGAAGCAGCCGCCTACTACTTGATCGGCTCGAAGCCTCGAGCATGCAAAGAGAGCGACTCGGCAAAGGAGACAGGCGCTTGCGTGGGCATAAATCTTCTTGAGAAGATTTTTACGATTGATCTCGTATGTATCACGCTACCCCCTTTTTGTATTAAGTACTAAGACCTTAGGCCCAAAGGGAACGAGCTCGGGGACTGCCTTTGATTATCGTATGATATGGATCTGCGCTTAGAAATGCTTCCTCTTTTTTTATCATAGTGTACGCACTTTGGTCCGACTAGTCGAGCTGGGGACTTCGCCATGCTGCTATGAAATGCTCCACGAGTCGGACAAGTAATGTGTTGCCCTTAAAGCCGTCTCTCCCGACGGAAGCCTTGCAGCTCATGGATAGCGGCGTGCCGATAGCGGGGAGATGGAAGCGGTGCACACATGAAAAAGCTGCTGGGACTTAAGAGCTAACGCATAGCCCAAGCGGCTCGATTTCCCCTTTGAGCCGACTCACGGGCGAATCGGCTCGTGAGTTCAACCTTTGTTAGGGCGGCCATGAGCTTTGAAATCGGTAAGTGATTCAAAACCGACTTGCTCACGACTCTAAGCGACTAAGTACTTGCCTCCTAAGTAGTAAAGCGCTTGACCCAGTGGCGATCCCATGAGCGGCTACCAGGTCGGCAAAAAGGCTGACAGCCAGAAGGAAGGCGGCAATGGAAAAAGTCTAAAGAGTGAAAGCAAGGAAAAGCGAAATCGATAAATATATACATAAGGCCCTTGCTGAATACACCTGCTGGTGGGAATTATTTAAAACTAACAAGTTTTTCAAAGTACAAAGAGATGTAAAGCAGATGCACTCTAGAGGCGGCCTCGGGAGGCCGGAGGGCGGGCCAGCCGGCGTCCGGCTTGTCAGAGGCAGATCGCCGGGCGGTCTCCGGCTGAGTATCGCCTGCGGCGGTCGTGATCCTTTCGAGGGCTCGTTCTTTGAGGCGCGATCGGTGAGGCTGGCCGCCTGCCCGATCTTCGCGCCTCCTCCTCCTCGCCTCAGATCCTCAGGCTAGCCCCTCCCTCGGTCTTTGGGCGGCAGTTACCTCCGAGAGTCTTCCTCGTACTCTGGGTGCATCCGAACCACTCGGGCGGAGCCTCCCTCGCCGGTCGTGGTCCGCTCCAGGCACAAAGACACTGGTGTCCATGTACTCGGCGATGGCAGCCTTGGCCGACGATTCGGCGCCTTCCATCGGCCCCCAACTCGGCTACAGGCCTCGGGCGGAACGCGGCGGCGGTCAGAGTCCGGCCTGAGTACCAACCTTGGCGAACTCAGGGCCGGCGTGCTCGGCGCGAGCGAGCCTTCAAGCCTCGGTGACCCTTGGCGACCTCCCGGCCGGTCGGTAGTCATTGGCGGTCGCGAAGAGCCGGCACCTCCGCCCGAGGCGGTGACGACTTCGGGCGCGGCGGCGTTGATGACGCATCAAGCGGTGGCGAGGCGGCGAGCCCCGATGCTCAAGATCGCTCACCGTCGGCTGGTTGGAAGCTGGCGTTGGCGGCGATCGCCGCCCTCGCCCTCCGCATCCTCCCGATCCGCCTTGATGGCGGAGAGCGGCTGCGAGTGGCGGGAAAGAAGTCTGCCAAGACAAGAAAAAGAAGCGATCAGGAAAACCGGAAGGCGATTCGGCGAAGAGTCGAAGAGATCAAGAAAAGAAGCCACGAGTTACCGAAATCGACGGCGTCCTCGAGAACGTGATAGCGATCGGCCGCCTACGCAGCCGGTCGGTCAGGCGGCCCGCTCCATCGCCGAACTCGGCTAGAGGCCCTCTTCCCGACTTGGCATCCTCCATTGCCTTGCGGCGAATCCCTCTGCTTTCGACGGTACTGTCGCCATAAGGCGCGCTCTTGGAGCGACTTATCGCACTCCTCCTCCCTTAAGCCTTGACGGCGGCTCTGGCCTCATCCAGCTGCCCTTGAAGAGGCGGCATTGGCATCTGAAAGCCCAAAGAAAGATAAAGCATTGTCAAACAAAAAAGAAGGTCGGCCAGGGGAGATCCGGCCCGGCGCCGATGATGGCCGAATCTCGGGACTACATCCATCGAAGCGCATCAATGCGCTTGTAGAAGAAAGAAGGAAAGTCGCCCGAAGATCCGGCCGATCGCTCGCTATCGGCCGGTCTCGAGGACCCTACGGCCATGGTGCGCTTCAGTACGCTTGAAGAAGGAAGAACTCCACTCTACCGCTAACCGGGCGTCCGCTTCCTCTTCTTCAGCGTTGCGGTTGAAGGCGATAAGCTGGAGGTTGTGATATTCCTGCAGGCCGGCGAAACAAGTCGACCGGAGCTTCGCTAGAAGAGTTAAGAACCGCTTCCCTTTCGGCAGCCCCTCCGAACTTCCCGGGACTACACCTGGGGTGTCTTGGCGCGCCCCTACGAAAAAAGACAAGCGAAAAAGAAAAACAAAAGCGTATCGGACGAGGCCGCATGGCAGATCGTCACGGTGTTAAGTTGGAGGGCCGCCTTCCTTGCGCAACTTGGTGACGTCCGGAAAGCGCTTCGTTCGTGAGCGTTGCCGCCTTGCCGCACCATCCACCGGTGGGCGGCAAAGCGGAAAACCGGCGTCGGTCGCCATCTGTGGCGGCGTTAAATCTCGAGCTCGCGCGGCAATCGTCCTCCTCGACTTCGGCGGCGTGTCGGCACGGCGACTGGAGAAAGCTGCTGCTTGTCGGGCGTCATCGCCGGCCGCCGGATCTGCGGAATCCCTTGGTTGCTTGCCATGCGGCCTCGGAGGCGGAGGGCGGCGGAGGTGGCGGGCGTAGCTGCGAGTGTCCGAGCCCGAGCGTCGCCACCTTCCTCTGCGAGAGGGTTGGCGGTGCCGACCTCCCGGTCTGCCCGTGAATTCGGCGGTGGCCCGGCGGCAGCGGAGGAGCATGCGCCGCCCATGGCGCACGAACGGCCGCCTCGGCATCTCGTTTTGCCGCGGCCATGCGGCCTCGCCCGACCTCATCCAGATGTCATTTGGGCGTTGGCGGCCGCCTTATCGCTGCGCCTTCTCTAAGCGCCGGCCTCCACCTCCAGCGCCTTCTCCCGCGTTCCTCCGTCGCCTCCGGGAGATCGGCGGCGAGGTCGACCCGCCAGCGTGTTGGAGGGCGTCGCCCCGACCCCATGGCGGAGGGCGCGACTCTCTCAAGGGAGAAGAGGCCAGAAGAAGAAAGGGGGAAAAGTCGAGCAATTCAAGCAAAATCGGAAAGAAACAAAGAAAGGACTTACAAAGAGACAAGCGGTGGCCTTTTCACTTCCTTAGGAAGCAATTGGCCTTGGCGGCCGCCTCTTCCAGCTTAGTGGCGGGTTCCCAGGGCTTCTTCGACACCTTGCCGCGCTTTCGGCCCGGCGTGGCGCCTCTTCTTGCCCGGCACAGGTGGAAGGGCCGGCTCTTGGCTAGCGGTGCGGGGCGACTTCAGCGTCGATGTAAGCCCTCGGGCCGGTCGGTGAAAGTCGCCCGGCGGTCAGAGGCCGCCGTCCACCTCCTCTCTGCCGCCTTGTCGGCGGCCTCGGCCTTGCGGCTCCCGGTGTCGGGTCGTCGATGTCGTGACCTCGCGGTCGGGGGACGTGCTTCGCGTGGCTCTCTCGTGGCCAGCCGGCAGCGGCGCGCCATGAGAGGGTTCTCGCTCAGTACCAAGATCGAGCTTCGAAGTCGGATCTGGCGAGATCGAAATGCAAGCGGAAAAACTCACCCTTTGGCGGCGGAGGTTTATCGCATTGATCGGCACCTTGCTTGAGCGCCACTTTCGTCGGTGAACTTGCGATTAGGCGATGAGGTTCACCATGTTCGCCACTTCTCCGCGCGACATGTCTTTAGTGCACAGCCGGCTTGGATCGTCGTGGGCCGCTCATCTGGCGAGATGAGATGGGGCCGGCCTTGGGCGGAAGTACCCGTGGCGCCCGGCGGCGGAGAAGTCAGAAGGCGGCGAGCCCCTCCGACTGCGTCATGACTTCGGGCGCTAGCCAGCGCCCGACTCGAGGTTTGAAATGCGTCTTGACCGATGAGACCAGCTAGCGGCGGCCCGTCGGTGACTCGAGGTCGGCGACAAAGTTGACCCGATCGCCCGTCGGTGGCGGCGTTTTTCACGTAAAGTATGTCTTCGCCACATCTTCACCGACTTCACCACCGGATGGGCGGAAAAGGGTTATCGGCCGTCGTGCGCCCGTGTAGCGATGAACGATACGTGCCGCTTTCGGCGCGTCTTGGCGACTTTGCGTCTTGAGCTTCGAAGAAGAACTCTCCCCACAGCTCGAGGTGGGGAAAAGCGCCCGATGTAGCCCTCGCCTGCGGGGTGGCGAAAAGCGGAAAAGCTTTCCACCGCATTGGGGTGGTGGTGCGTTGCAAGTGGTAGCTCGAGGCAGCGGAGGAACCCTTCGCCAGAGCCCATCCAGCGCATGAGTCGCGAAGCGGAAGATGACCCGCTCGCACGCCTCGGTGGCGGCCAGTTCTCTGGCGCGGGCGGCCTGCAAATCCAGCGCTTCCGGAAAGGCGGCGGGTCCGCGGAGGAACTTCGATGTCCTCCAGCGTCCACGTCTGAAACCATCCCACTTTCGGGGGCGAGGCGAAGCCTTGGCGGAGGAAGAGCTCATCGTCGGCGAGAAGAAGAAAAGCGGACGGAGGCGGAGCAAGAAGAAGAAGCAAGAGGGCAAGGGAGAGTCGTGGCGTCTTTGTCTGCCGCTTCCCCCTCGACCTATTATAGCCCCGTGGTTTAGAAAGCCGAGGGCGGCGTGGGGATGCGGCGCCCGACGACCCCACAGCGCCGCGATTAAAAACCCCAAATTCTTGCCCCCGCAGAACAGCATGAGATGTCAACCGCCCCCGACATAGCTGGATCCGCTCGAGGAGAGGCCTTGATAATGGCGAGCCCCAGCGGCGGCCCACGTCCGTCCGCAGCCGATGGCGAGGCAAGTATCGCCTCCGCGTGGCGTTACGTGATAGGACCGTCTCGCGCGATGGCGAGGAAGCGTAGCCGTCGCGCTGATTTCCCGCCATGACTTGCGAGGCGGTTCCTAGCGAACCGGGCAGCTCTGCGACGCGGCGGCGAAAGCAGCGGCGCCCGAATCTGGTCGGCGCTGCAAAAATTGAAACTGCGAAGCCGCGGTAGCGCCCGCCCGCCCGGACCGGGGACTCTTGTCGGAGTAATGGGCCATGGGTAGGCTGACCCGGGACCCAGATCTTCGACACATCCAGGCGGGCAGCGCCCCTCGAGCGGAGTCCCAGCCGGGCGACCTTGAAGAGCCAAGTCTCAGTAGAGCGACCGAGAAGGCGAGCCCGGTGGCGACCTTGAGAAGGCCGAGTCCAAATTGGCGACCTTTCAAGCGAAGTCCCAGAGGCGACTCTGGACCAGCCCGACTCTACGGGCTTGCGACCTCTCAAAGGGCCGACTCGAGAGTCGTCGCGCGACACGAAGACCAATGCAGGGTACAGCCCCATCGTGGCTGTCCCCTGGACCAGGGAAGAAGGCATAGCTACAGGTGAGCGCGTCACGGGAGATCTCCCAGGTGGCGCGGCACTATTGCCATGCCTCCTACTGATTCTCGACCCATTGCACAAAACCTTTGTGCCCACGACGGCATTGCCAGTCTGGCGGAGATCGCCCGAACCCCATCGTCGGTGAGATAGAAGGACTTCGGCGGAGAGTCAGAAGACGGCCCTGGAGTCGGCCTCCCAGAGTCGGCCGCCTCCGGCGAGTCCACAAGCCATAAACAGTTGGACGGGGAGTGGCGGCGGTGATCACTGACAGCGGCAGTGACCTTGTTCCCTCGACCCCATGACCGAGTACCTGCGTCATCGAAGTCTTGCCTGGCGATTACTCGTTCCAGACAGGACCCTTGGTCGGCGGGCCCAATCCCGGCAGGGAAGGCAGGCCGCAGAGAGGCCCTTGGGGCCACACCGGTCGATTACCATTGTACCCCGGAGGCATGGCCTATCTCAAACCCCGGCACCCATGCAAAAGGTTCATTACTGGATAGGTTTAGACATATAGCAAGAGGAAAGAGCAAGCCTTGCTCCTTCCTCGCCTCTACTGACTCGAGGAGCACCATTGTACTATCACCCCATAGTGATCATCGCGGAGACCCATGAGCAGCGATGAGGGTGTTATCTCCTCGGAGAAACCCGAAGTGGGTAAGATTAGCGGCGTGCATGTCTTCGCCTCATCCCGTTCCGAGCACCGGCGAAATTTTACTCGCCCCCCACCATGATAAGCCACCCGTTTTGGTTTATGTTTGCATCAACCCCAGAACAAGTGAGTTGTGGGCGATACAAGTCATACTACCTACCAGCATGTCATACTTTGGTTCAGCGGTATTGTGAGATGAAGCGGCCCGGACCGACATTAGCGTATGCGCTTACGAGGAGACTGGTTTCACCGCTCGAGCACTCGTTGCTTAAAGGTGATTGGCGGGTGTCTGTCTCTCTCACTTTAGTTGAACCGAGTGTAGCTCGCCCGGTCCTTGAGAAGGTTAAAAGCGAGTCTATTTGACAAATATCGTTGTGGTTTTGATCGTGGGTGAGATTGGTTCTTGCTTAAGCCCGTAGCAGCCACGTAAAATTTGCAACAACAAAGTAGAGGGCGTCTAACTTGTTTTTGCGAGGGCATGTTGTGATGTGATATGGTCAAGACGTGATGCTATATTTTATTGTATGAGATGATCATGTTTTGTAACGAAGTTATCGGCAATTGGCAGGAGCCATATGGTTGTCGCTTTATTGTATGAAATGCAATGCATACTGTAATGCTTTACTTTATCACTAAGCGGTAGCGATAGTCGTAGAAGCATAAGATTGGCAAGGCGACAACGATGCTACGATGGAGATCAAGGTGTCGCGCCGGTGGCGATGGTGATCATGATGGTGCTGCGGAGATGGAGATCACGAAGCACAAGATGATGATGACCATATCATATCACTTATATTGATTTGCATGTGATGTTTATCTTTTATGCATCTTATCTTGCTTTGATTGACGGTAGCATTATAAGATGATCTCTCACTAAATTATCAAGAAGTGTTCTCCACGAGTATGCACGTTGCCAAAGTTAAATCGTGCCCGGACACCACGTGATGATCGGGTGTGATAAGCTCTCGTCCATCTACAGCGGGTGCAAGCCAGTTTTGCACCGCAGAATACTCAGGTTATACTTGGCGAGCCTAGCATATGCGGATATGGCCTCGGAACACGGAGACCGAAAGGTCGGCGTGAATCATATAGTAGATATGATCAACATAAGATGTTCACCATTGAAAACTACTCCATTTCACGTGATGATCGGTTATGGTTTAGTTGATTTGGATCACGTGATCACTTAGATGACTAGAGGGATGTCTCTCTAAGTGGGAGTTCTTAAGTAATATGATTAATTGAACTTAAATTTATCATGAACTTAGTACTGATAGTATCTTGCTTGTCTATGTTTGATTGTAGATAGATGGCTCGTCTTTGTTGTTCCGTTGAATTTTAATGCGTTCCTTGAGAAGCAAAGTTGAAAGATGATGGTAGCAATTACGGATTTGGTCCGTAACTCGAGATTATCCTCATTGCTGCACCGAAGAGTTCGTCTGGATGCACCGCTAGGTGCGAACTCTTCTTGAGAGCAACACCGGATGTTATGAGCGTCTGGCGAGCAAAGCGATGACTACTCTATAGTTCGATTGTGCCATGCTTTACGGCTTAGAACCGGGACTTCAACGGCGTTTTGAGCGTCATGGAGCATATGAGATGTTCCAGAGTTGAAGTTGATATTCAACAGAATGCCCGGATTGAGAGATATGAAGTCTCCAATAAGTTCTATAGCTGCAAGATGGAGGAGAATAGTTACGTCGGTGAGCACATACTCAAAATGTGGGTATTACAATCACTTGACTCAACTGGGAGTTAATCTTCCGGATGATTGTGTCATTGACAGAAATTCTTCAATCACTGCCACCAAGCTACAAAGGCTTCGTGATGAACTATAATATGCAAGGGTTAGTAAAGACTATACAGAGCTCTTACAATGCTAAAGGCTGCGGAGGTAGAAATCAAGAAGGAGCATCAAGTGTTGATGGTCAATAAGACCACTAGTTTCAAGAAGAAAGGCAAAGGGAAGAAGAAGGAACTTCAAGAAGAACAGCAAGCAAGTTCTTTGCTCGGGAGAAAAACCCAAGTCGGACCTAAACACTGGCCAGAGTGCTTCTCTAAGCGGCGACTCGTCCTTTGGCGGAACTGCCCCAAGTATTTGGCGGATAAGAAGGATGGCAAGGTGAACAAGGTATATGTGATATACATGTTATTGATGTGTACCTTACTAGAGCTCATGATGCACACAGGTATTTGATCTTGGTTACATTGCTAATATTTGCAACTCGAAGCAGGGACTACGGATTAGCGAACAACGGCAAAGGGCGAGGTGACGATGCGGCGTGGAAATGGTTCCAAAAGTCGATGTGATCGCGATCGGCACGCTACCTCTACATCTACCTTGAGGATTAGTTTTAGACCTAAATAATTGTTATTTGGTGCTGCGTTGAGCATGAACATTATATCTGGATCTTGTTTGATGTGAGGCGGTTATTCATTTAAATCGAGAGAATAATGGTTGTTCTATTTATATGAGTAATATCTTTTATGGTCATGCACCCTTGAAGAGTGGTCTATTTTTATGAATCTCGATAGTAGTGATACACATATTCATAATGTTGAAACCAAAAGATGCAGAGTTGATAATGATAGTGCAACTTATTTGTGTACTTGCCGTTTAGAGTCATATCGGTTATAAAGCGCATGAAGAAACTCCATCTTGATGGACTTTTGGAGTCACTTGATTATGAATCACTTGGCACTTATGAACCGTGCCTCATGGGCAAGATGACTAAAACCCGTTCTCGGTACTATGGAGAGAGCAACAGATTTGTTGGAAATCATACATCTGAGATGTATGTGGTCCGATGAATGTTGAGGCTCGTGGCGGATATCGTTATTTTCTCACCTTCACGGATGATTTAAGCGGATATGGGTATATCTACTTAATGAAACATAAGTCTGAAACATTTGAAAAGTTCAAAGAATTTGAGTGAAGTTGAAAATCATCGTAATAAGAAAATTAAATTTCTACGATCGATCGTGGAGGTGAATATTTGAGTTCTGAGTTTGGTCTACATTTGAAACAATGCGGAATAGTTTAGCAACTCACGCCACCGGAACACCACAACGTAATGGTGTGTCCGAGCGTAATCGCACTTTACTAGATATGGTGCGATCTATGATGTCTCTTCTGATTTACGCTATCGTTTTGGGGTTATGCTCTAGAGGCGGCCGCATTCACAATGAATAGAACACCGTCAAAATCCGTTGAGGCGACACCTTATGAACTATGGTTTAGCAAGAAACCAAAGTTGTCGTTTCTTAAAGTTTGGGGATGCGATGCTTATGTGAAAAAGCTTCAACTGATAAGCTCGAACCCAAATCGAATGTGTCTTCATAGGATACCCAAAGGAGGCAGTTGGGTACACCTTCTATCACAGATCCAAGGCAAGACATTTGTTGCTAAGAATGGATCCTTTCTAGAGAAGGAGTTTCTCTCGAAAGAAGTGAGTGGGAGGAAAGTAGAACTTGATGAGGTAATTGTACCTTCTCCCTTACTTGAAAGTAGTTTGTCGCGAAAACGGTTTACGAGACATCTACACCAAATAGTGAGGAAGTTGATGATGTTGATCATGAAACTTGAGATCAAGTTACTCTGAGAACCTCGTAGATCGACGAGTAAGATCCGCACTTGAGTGAATGCGGTAATCCTGTTCGGAAAGCATGCTACTAGATCATGATGAACCTACGAACTATGAAGAAGCGATGGTGAGCCCAGATTCCATAAAATGGCTTGAGGCCATGAAATGCGAGATGGGATCCATGTATGAAAACAAAGTATGGACTTTGGTTGACTTGCCGAGGGTCGGCAAGCAATAGAAAACAAGTGGATCTTCAAGAAGAAGACCGCCGACGGTAATATTCTCATCTACAAAGCTCGACTTATGCAAAGGGTTTCGACAAGTTCAAGGGGTTGACTACGATGAGACCTTCTCACCCGTGGCGATGCTTAAGTCTGTCCGAATCATGTTAGCAATTGCGCATTTATGATTATGAAATTTGGCAAATGGATGTAAAGCGCATTCTGAATGGATTTACGGAAGAAGAGTTGTATATGATGCAACGAGAAGGTTTATTGATCCAAAGGGAGCTAACAAAGTGTGCAAGCTCAGCGATCCATTTATGGTGGTGCAAGCATCTCGGAGTTGGAATAAGCGCTTTGATAGTGTGATCAAAGCATTTGGGTTCATCTGAGACTTTTGGAGAAGCTTTGTATTTACAAGAAAGTGAGTGGGAGCTCTGTAGCATTTCGATATTATATGTAGATGACATATTCTTGATCGGAAATGATATAGAATTCTGGATAGCATAAAGGGATACTTGAATAAGAGTTTTTCAATGAAAGACCTCGGTGAAGCTGCTTACATATTGGGCATCAAAATCTATAGAGATAGATCAAGGCGCTTAATTGGACTTTCACAAAGCACATACCTTGACAAAATTTTGAAGAAGTTCAAAATGGATCAAGCAAAGAAAGGGTTCTTGCACGTGTTACAAGGTGTGAAGTTGAGTAAGACTCAATGCCCGACCACTGCAGAAGATAGAGAAAATGAAAGATGTTCCTATGCTTGACCATAGGCTCTATCATGTATGCAATCTTGTGTACAGACACGATGTGTGCCTTGCTATAAGCAGCGAGGAGGTACCAAAGTAATCGAGTGGATCCTTTGGGCAGTGATCAAGAACATCTGAAATACGAAAAGGACTAAGGATATGTTTCTCGTATATGGAGGTGACAAAGAGCTCATAAATAGCGATTACGTTGATGCAAGCTTTGACACCGATCCGGATGATTCTAAATCGCGAGACCGGATACATATTTACACTAAGCGGAGGAGCTGTCGGTTGGTGCAGTTCTAAACAAAGCGTCGTAGCGGGATCTACATGTGAAGCGGAGTACATAGCAGCTTGGAAGCGACTAATGAAGGATGCGGATGAAGGTTCATATCCGATCTAGGTGTCATACCTAGTGCATCGGGTCCAATGAAAATCTTACGTGACAATCTTTGGAGCAATTGCCTTAGCGAAGGAATCCAGATTTCACAAGAGGACCAAGCACATCAAGAGGCGCTTCAATTCCATCAGGGATCTAGTCGGTGGGAGACATAGAGATTTGCAAGATACATACGGACTGAATGTAGCGGACCGTTGACTAAGCCTCTTCCACGAGCAAAACATGATCAACACCAAGACTCCATGGGTGTTAGAATCATTACTATGTAATCTAGATTATTGACTCTAGTGCAAGTGGGAGGCTGAAGGAAATATGCCCTAGAGGCAATAATAAAGTTATTATTTATTTCCTTATTTCATGATAAATGTTTATCATTCATGCTAGAATTGTATTAGCAGGAAACATGATACATGTGTGAATGCATAGACAAACAATATGTCACTAGTATGCCTCTACTAGACTAGCTTGTTAATCAAAGATGGTTATGTTTCCTAACCATGAACAAAGAGTTGTTATTTGATTAACAAGGTCACATCATTAGTTGAATGATCTGATTGACATGACCCATTCCATTAGCTTAGCACACGATCGTTTAGTATGTTGCTCTTGCTTTTATCCATGACTTATACATGTTCACGTAACTATGAGATTATGCAACTCCGTTTGCGGAGGAACACTTTGGGTGCTACCAAGCGTCCTGGCGTAAGCTGGGTGATTATAAAGGAGTACTACGAGTGTCTCCAAAGGCGGATGTTGGGTTGGCGTGTTCGAGATTAGGTTTTGTCACTCCGATTGTCGGAGAGGTATCTCTGGGCCCCCTCGGTAATACACATCACTGAAGCCTTGCAAGCATTACAACTAATGAGTTAGCTGTGAGATGATGTATTACTGAGCAGTAAAGAGACTTGCGGTAATGAGATTGAACTAGGTATTGGATACCGGCGATCGAATCTCGGGCAAGTAACATATCCGATGACAAAGGGAACAACGTATGTTGTTATGCGGTCTGACCGATAAAGATCTTTGTAGAATATGTAGGAGCCAATATGGGCATCAGGTCCGCTATTGGTTATTGACCGAGAGGCGTGTCTCGGTCATGTCTACATTGTTCTCGAACCGTAGGGTCCGCGCACGCTTAAGGTTTCGATGGCGGTTATATTATGAGTTTATGTATTTTGATGTACGAAGGAGTTAGTCCGGATGAGATCACGGACATGACGAGGAGTCTCGAAATGGTCGAGACATAAAGATTGATATATTGAAGGCTATATTTGGACACGGAAGGTTCGGAAGTTTCGGAGAAAACCGGGTCTTGGGAGGAATTCTGGAACCCCGGAAGTTATGGGCCTTAGTGGGCCAAGAGGGAGAGAGAGGGCCGCACCAGAGGTGGCGCGCCCCGAGTCCGAATAGGACAAGGAGGCGGCCCCCTTCCCTCCCTCTCCTCTCCTTCCTTCCCCTTCTCCCTTCCTAGTTGGACTAGGAAGGGAGTCCTACTCCAACTAGGAGGAGGACTCCCCCTCCCTAGCGCCACTAGGACCGGCCGGCCTCCCCTTGCTCCTTTATATCTGAGGCAGGGGCACCCAGACACACAAGTTGATCTATGGATCGTTCCTTAGCCGTGTGCGGTGCCCCCTCCACCATATTCCACCTCGGTCATATAAATGCATAAGCTTAGGCGAAGCCTGCGCGATAGAACATCAAGATCGTCACTGCGCCGTCGTCTGACAAAACTCTCCCTCCCGGCTCTCTTTGGATTGGAGCCGAG
Source organism: Aegilops speltoides (assembly GCA_021437245.1). NCBI lineage: Eukaryota > Viridiplantae > Streptophyta > Magnoliopsida > Poales > Poaceae > Aegilops > Aegilops speltoides. The sequence continues at coordinate 316,810,905 of CM038141.1, forward strand.
GAGGCGTCATCGAGCTGTCGTGTGTCAAGAACTTCGGGCGGCCGAATGCCAGCCCAGGATCGGTCGGATCGCGAGGAGAACGTCGACTACTTCCTCTACGTTGTGATCGCTTCGCTTGGTCTCTGAGTGCGTAGACAACACTCTCCCCTCTCGTTGCTATACATCACCATGATATTGCGTGTGCGTAGGAAAATTTTTGAAATCACTACGTTCCCCAACAACTTTGAATAAAACTTGCCCAGCAAGGCCCAACCTTGGTTTACCATTTGCCTCACCACCACCTACTTTTCCTTGAAGTCGCTCTCTCGAGGTCATCTTTATTTAGCCCCGGGCGGTCTTTGGTCTGAATCGGGCGGTGCGGGGCCCCTCGGGCAACTCGAGTCTGGTTTTACTCGTAGGTGACCTATCCGGTGTTGCCACGAGCGAGATATGTGCAGCTCCTATCGGGATTAGCCGGTATCGTCGAGGCGGCTTCTGCTGGTCTTGTTTTACCATTGTCGAAATGTCTTATGGCAGGATTCGAGGCGATCGGGTCTTCACAGGAGAAGGTCTATTCCTTCGTTGATCGCGAGAGCTTGTCATGGGCTAAGTTGGGACACCCTGCAGGGGTTTAAACTTTCGAGAGTCGTGCCCGCGGTTATGTGGCGAGATGGGAATTTGTTAATGTCGGTTGTAGATAACTTGACACTTGATCCGAATTAAAGCGCATCAACGGCGTGTGTAGTAGTGATGGTCTCTTCTCGGCGGGTCAAGGAAGTGAACACGGTTTCTAGGTTATGTTTGACATAAGTAGGTGTTAGGGATCACCTCTTGATCATTGCTAGCTTCACGACCGTTCCTTTGTTTCTCTTCTCGCTCTCAATTGCATTATGTTAGCCACCATACTTGCTTAGTCGCTGCTACAACCTCACCACTTTGCCCTTCCTTTCCCATTAAGCTTTGCTAGTCTTGATACCCATGGTAATGGGATTCTTTGAGTCCTCGTGGCTCTGATTACTACAACAACGATTGCGAGTACAGGTTTTTGCGATGATCTTGGCCTTGAGAAGCGATGTTTGCTTGTTTGGAGTTCTTCTTACCTTCTTCTTTGATCGGGGATAGGTTCGGTCGGCTTTGAGCTGCTCGAGGTGGATATTGTTTGAGTTTACATTTTATGATTCATCCGTAGTCGGATGTTGTTCTTATATGTTGTATTGTTGTATTCAATGGCATTGTATGCCTTATGTATGTATCCCCATCTATTATGTAATGTTGATGTAATGATATCCACCTTGCAAAAGCGTTTCAATATCTTGGTCTATCCTTAGTGGGACCTTGAGTTCCTTTTGGATAGAATTAGCATATTAAGCGTGTTCAAGTTAATGTCGAGCCTCGACCGACCTTAGGGCCCCCTTGATTGATCGTGTAGTTTGCCCGTTGTTGAGTCTAGAAAAAACTGTTTTTGGAGTCTAGTTATATCGGAGTAGGAATTCTTTTTACTCCTCTGCCCCTTCGTCGCTCTTGTAAGGAATCGTGACGTAGGTGTTTTGAACTACTCCTCTTCCCCTTCAAATTTTTCTTTAGGTTCATGCAGTTGGTTTTCCGATCTTTGTTCCTCAGCTCTTTTCATCCGGTGCATTTCTCGTCAAGTCGACTCGAGCCTCTTCATCTTTGCCAAGTTCAATCCTCCGCTCTTTTCGATTGATGTTGTTTCCTTGTCCGAAGTTGTCCTTGTTTTTTTCTTTCCCACCCGCGCTCCCTTCTTCTTCTCGAATCCGGAGTCCGTAATCGAGTATCCATCCTACTCGTGCGAAGTCTTTGCCTTCTTTCTTCAATGTTTTCAACCGATGTTTTCTTCAAGATATTCGTCAGTTTTCCCTTCCAAGTTGTCTTTGTTTTCCCGCCCTCCCACCCTTTTTCTTCCCGGAGTCTGAGCATCTATTCGAGAAGCTATTTCATTCGTACGGAGCCTCTTCAGTTTTCCCTCAATTATCTCAACCGGTGAATTCTCATCTCGTTCGACATTCTTCATCTATTTTTTCTTGTCCGGTGGACTCAATTCAAGTTTTTCGGTTTGATCATATTCTTTTCCCGTAGCTCAAGTGTTCTCCTTGCTCGTTCGCCTCTCGCCAGTTTATCCTTCCGGAGTGTTCAAGACATCTCAGGAGATTCATCTTTGTTCCAATTAATTCGAGGTTGTCACCTCATTCTAATATTTCAATTATTCCGGTGCATCATCTATTTGTTCAACAATCCTTTTCTACGGTGTTTTCTTTTAGTGGGCCCTAACCCACAGGTCTTTTCCCAGGATCTTACCTGACTCTTCTAATTCCCCCGGAGTTATTCTCAATTCTTTTCAAGTGTGATGTAAGAATGAATTTCATCAGTCACATGCCTTTTCCAAGATCGATTTCAAATCATTTTCATTCTTGGCTCAACCCCCTTCGCTTTCCATTCTCCCGGAGTACCTCAGTAATTTTGGTGGTGTTTCTCGTCGTCTTTTGAAGACCAAAGAAGAAGATTTCTCTTTAATCTTGTCCGTTCTCCCGGAGATTCGCGGTGCTAGCTTTATGTTATCCTATCAAATTGTTTCAAGTCATGCAAATTCTTTTCATCCATCCGGAGCATTTCAGGAGTTGTTTTTCTCTCTCGATTATCTGGAGGCCATCTTTTCGGAAGATTTCTTCGTTCTAAGTTTTCAGCTTCGGTCGTCTCTATATTCTTCCGGTGCTTCGTTCAAGTGTTCTTTAATCAGCTCATGATCTCTTGGACCTTTTGCTTCTAAATCCCCTCTAGCATATTTGTTCTTCTAATTCTTCCTGGTGATTCATTCTCTGTCATCAGTCATTTTCAAATTCTCACGGTGGTTCTTTCAGATTCTTTTCCTTGTTTATCATATTAATCCATACGTTCTTTTCAATCTTACCGGTGATTCATGAAGACTTTCTCAAGTTTGAGATATGTCACTTCTCAATCTTTTTTTCAAGAAGAATAAGTAGTATGCAAAAATTCATTGCTCGTCATCAATTTAATTTGATGAAGGATAAGCATAACATAATTCTTATTCTCATTTCATTCGTGGCACAAGTTGTCATTTTCTTCTCCGTTCTTTTCATTCAACTCTTTCAATCCTTTCTGGAGGTTTTTGTGTCATGTCTTCATCAAGTACCATTCCATCCTCTCGAGTTCGTGTTCTATTCCTTCCATTTTCAGCCGGAGTGTTGCCTAAACCCTTTCGGTCTTATTCGTTTCTTTTCTCATTCTAACCACTCCGGTTAGAATGAGTGATTTCATAGTCTATCTGATTCCGTGAGTTTGCAATTCTCATCATTCTCGCCGTTCATCTCTTCTTCTCGAGTGCTCTCGATTCTTTGCTTCTTCTCTGGATTTCTTGCTTCACCTCTTCCCTTTTCCCTTCCGTCTCGGTCCTAAGATCTCGGGACGAGATCTCTTGTTAGTGGAGGTGTTTATGCGCCCGGATTAGATTCGCCCGGTGTCCGCCAATTATTCGTCGTCGTTGCCATGACAGCCGCGACCCCCTTGCCACGTTCAGTCGCGGGGTCATGGACAAGCTTTGATCGCCTTTCCGAGCGAGGCGGTGCAACTTCCTCCTCCTCCTCCTCCTCTTCCTCCCCATCGGAATCATCATCGTCATCATCGTCAGCAGCGTCCGAATCCCAGTCCTCCTGGTTTTCGCCCCCACTACCTTCCTCCTCTTCAGTCGGCGTCTGCGCTCCATTGGGCATCGAGTATAGTTCGGTGAGGGCCTGACAGACAGCAAAATAAAGATCAATCGACCAATTTGCGGTGAAAGCGAATAAAGTATGGCAAGATCACAATTGGAAATAAAGTGGGCATACATTATGCAGGTGCTAGAATGGTCGATTAGCGGAATCCTCTGGCTCCTCGAGGTTGTCTTTGTTTCCGATGACCGCGCCATCCATCTCTCGGTGTGGCGTCGTCATTGCTTGGATGGACCCGAGTTTCATCCTCGGTTCCGCGGTACAGCCACATACAATGGCCTCGGTACTGGAGAGGCTGGATGCGTCGCCTAAGGAAGACCTCGAGAAGGTCCATACCCGTCCTCCTTCCCGAACCAGGCTGGACTCTGCGCTCCATCAACATCTTCACTTGGGCTTTCTCCTCGGGGAGCACCTTGAGAGAAGAGGGTTTGCTTGCTCGGTCCATGGTAAATGGAGGGAGACCACTCGACAGCCCAGGCGTCGACTCGTTTTGGCAGTAAAACCAAGTCGACTGCCATCCTCTGATCGACTTAGGAAGAGTCATGGCCGGAAAGGTGCTCTTGTTTCTCATCTGGATCCCCAGACCTCCACACATCTGAATAACCTTGGTCTTATCGTCATCTGGACTCGCCTTTTCCTTTGTCGAGAGCGACAAGTGAATATGTGTGAAACAGACCCAGTCTGATCGGCAGCCCGGAAGTTCTCGCACATGGACACGAAGGCGGCAAGGTGGCGATGGAATTCGGATTGAAGTGGTGGAGTTGAGCCCCAAAGAAATTCAAGAAACCACGGAAAAAACACTCGGGAGGCGAGAGAAAATCCACGGTCGGCGTGGGTGGCGAAGAACACACTCACCCTCTTCATTTGTGGTTGCCACTCGTTCCCCGGGAGCCTCGGCTGCTCGTGGGGATCAAACCCTCGTTAGCCATCTCGGTGAGATCTTTCTCGGTGATGGTCGGCGGATCAATCCTTGGACCCAGCCTTGCGGCGGCGGGACCTTGGCGAAGACCGCCCGTTGGTTGCTCTCCCTTCGCCTTCCCGTCGCCGTCGCCTTCTTGGCGCTCCGGCGCCGCCGTCTTCTCCTTCACCATTGTTGCGGCGAAGCGTCGAGGAGGCGATTAGGCGAAAACGAGGCGGACCGATGGGCGAAGGTGGAGAGGCGGGGAAGAATGGAGAATCTTGTTCAAAAACCCTCGTGGCGCCTTTATAAAACACTTCCGAGTGGATGACAAGTGGGCCCAACAATCCAATCACATCCTAAAACAGTTACGTCGCGATACATCTTTGAAAAAGATGGCGCGAGGATCGGCGTCTATGCCCTATCCCATCGGCGCCATGGTCCGCCTCGCTTTGCGCTTCCTAAAATTCGGATCCCACAAAATCCATGAGCAATGATCGATCTGTCGGACAAGAAATTTCCTGCGATCCGTCGCTCGAGAGATTGCTAAGTACAAAAGTTCACTCGGCGAGAAGAGAATGGATCAAAGGCGTTGAAAGAAAAGTTGCTTGATTATCAACGAAGAGATTATTGGTCCAAGGCGATCGTGTCCGAACATAAGCGGTCGGAAATATTGTCAACTCCTTCCTCCTCAAACCTTGATCCATTAGGGGCTAATGATGAAGTCATGTACCTAGGGTAGGGTCATAGACCTGATCTAAGTACCCTACCCAAGGACACCCTCGAAGAAAGCGCCTTCCGATCGACCAAGAGACTTCACTCGGCGGACTCGAAGGACTCGACCATGAAGACTCACTCTACCACTAGAAGATCAAGAACCACTCTGCATCATAGCGGTGCGTAATTAAGTAGTCTTTATGGCATTTAGGACACTTTATGTGGCGTTACGATGCGCCTAGACTTAATGTACTTTAAACCTGCATTCTTGAGGGCGGAGGGTGCAGCGGACACTATATAAGCCACCCCCTCCTCGGTGTAAAGGTTCGCACCTTGTAATCCATACACATATAATCCGATCGACCGCTGAGGGCTCAGGGCGTGGGGCCGTTACTTCCTCACGAGAAGGGCTGAACTCGTACATCCTTGTGTTCTACAATGCTCCATAGCTAGGATCTTGCCTCTCCACACCTACCCCCATTCTCTTTGTCGGACTTAGAACCACGACAGCGGCGACATCCACAGCCAAATATCTCAGCAGGCGAAAAGGTAGCGATACTCCGGAGGAAGTCACGCCGAATACATAGAGCTGCTCCTCGGGCCATGGAGCAAGCAGATTCACGAATCCGATCATGAGGAAGCGGTGGTGGGAGTATCGATCCCGGATGGAGCATCCACGGAGATTGAAGGATCGAGCATCTCTGAGGTGCCGTTTGTGAGGTGTCCTACGAGCGAGCCGATGGAGTCTTCGTCGACCGAACTCAAGCGCAAGAGGAGAAAGCAGTTGGCAAGCGGCGCTTCCCGCCATCGTCTCCCTCGCCGTTTACATCGTCTCACGGCGGTATCTGCCCGAGGAATAGGAGGGACTGCCCCTCGGCCAATAGTCGGGCGAGGTTGTGAATTGTCGGGAGGAGCTTAGGGTTGTCGGTGTTTGCGAGGTTGTGAATTGTGTTTTGTGTTGTGTATTTTGAGAGTACTTTCGAGATATGAATGTCTTTTGAATTTGGATTTGCGATATTGAGCATATGAAGAATTTTATGAATTCTAGAGATCTATTTTAGCACTTAAAAAATGTAGTTTCATAGGAGTATAAAAGTGCGGCGAGAAGAAACTACAAGTTTGATTTAGATAAGCGCAAGTTGATTCGAGATAAGCGCAACTTTGAGGCGAGCATTTATATTAGCGGCCTTTTCAAGCAGGTTAACATCATGTTGGAAGTTTTATTGATGGTCGAAAATGGGACTACCAGCCAGTTAACATCATCTTGATCAACATTCATGCATAGCAAATCTTCATATGATGCAGTCAAAATGCCCACACAATGTTGAGTGTGCGAAACCAAAAAATGAGGGGCGGAGTTTTGGCAAGTGTTGGGCGTGGTTTTAGGCTGCCCGTCTAGGCTTTCATTTTAACAAAGCGCAGCCCACGACCTCGGATGGGAGGGCCTGTTTGTATTTTCTTAGGGCCGTCATGTATCGACCAGCCTATGGACCTCCCATCAGGGTTTTATTTTGACAGCCCAATTTATGTATTTTTTGAAGAAAACGCATGGCGATGCATTCTATTTTTCTATATAAGAATAGGAACACCGGTACAACTTATGTTTCCTTTTAACTATATTATATATATTTAAATTATTTTATATGTTATTATATATTATTTTTATTGTCATCATATATTTAACACATACTTACATATGTAAGAAAACAATATGCCACATCTTATGAACTTATAAAATAATTTCTTAACAAATAAATCCTGGATTGTTTTGTACGAAAATCCTAGTGATTGTGTACAAAAGCTTGGTAAGATTTAAGGGGCGAATGTAATAATATCACTTATTATAAATATATTTATAACAAAATGCTCGACCCTTTTTTATTTTTTGATAACATTGCTGGCCCAACCCAACATTATAATTAGAATCAGCCCAGCAAAATCGTGTATCTAGATAAAGTGCAAATGGCCTCTAATTTTTTAGGAAATAAAATAATTGGGCCGCATGGAAGCTACATTAATTGTTCACCCAGCCTAGCTAATGGCTGTAATTCAAAAAAAGATCAAATTGATTTGTAAATTCTCTGCCAAAAAAAAGACATAAATTACGAAAAAATGGGTTGAATCGTGCCACATTTTGGAGGCTAAAATGTGGGCCAATAGGTGAAGCCAGCATAAGTCGTTGTAAATTTAGTCGACAAATGATTCTAACATGTTAGCCGTTGGATTTACATCCAGCAGTAGCATCCATCTTCAATCTCTCGTCTTCTTCCTCCAGCCTTGCCGACCACCTCCGACCTCCTGCTTTGCTAGCAGCTTCTGCTTATGCACGCTTCGCTATGAAGCGCTACTCCACCATTGGCGAGCCATACCTCCAACCCTCCACACCTCCTGTTCTTCTCCACCATTGCCCGAACCACCTTTGCACTAGAACTAGTTAACCCTCGTACACCTCTCCGTCTGCGACTCTACTCCGCGTCTTCCCATCTCGGCTTGTTCTTTGTCAGGGTCCTCGCCGTCGTCCACCACCTTGGATCGCTCGGCACGGCATGGTCGGCAACGACACCATCGAATGGGTTGTGCGTGGAGAGGCGATAAATGAGGTCCTGACCGCACACAAGGAAATTCCTCCTTATTATGCGCAAAATAATGATTCCTCCACCTGACATCTGGGACCCAGCATACTGGGAGGCTGACTTGTGGGCCTACCAAGTTGACGGGGATGGAGGGCTTTGTCAACTTAGTCAATATGAACGATTCTAGCTCCACATGGTGACTTTGTATTTGTGAAAAAACATGCCCCCGTGACATCGGACCCACTAGCTATCTTCGCGCATGAGAAGTGCCTCCTTATTACACAAAAAAAGAATACTCCCTGCCGGTGGAACCCGGCATACTCGGAGGCTGATTTGTGGGCCTACCAAGTTGTGAGGGATGGAGGGCTTTGTCAACTTAGTCAATATGAGCGATTCTAGCTCTGTTAGCGTCGATGTTCATCCAGCAGTTGTAGTGCTTCTTCAACCTCTGGTCTTCTTACTCGGCCGCCCAAACCAGCGTCGATCGTGCGTGCTCCACGCCTCCGTGGGGGCTGTGATGCCATGGAGGCCTCGCGCCCTACTACTCCCACCGTTGGTCGAGGCCATCCCTCTACTCACCCACCCCCTGTTAATCTCTGGCGGCAATGACCTCGGACCATGAGCGAACGGTGAACCCTCGTACTCTTCGCGTGGGCATCCATTGTTGCGTCTTCCCTGGCTCCGAGTCGTCCCCTTCCTAGGCCTCGCCGTCGTCCACCGGCATGGTGCTCTCGGCGTGGTGTGGTCAATGTGGTCAAGGAACGACTTCCATCAAACGTGGACTATATGTGGAGAGGTGACAGTGGGTCCACGACATGACAAGGAAGTGCCTCCTTATTACGCGAAAATAATGATTCCTCCACGGACGGCGGGGACCCACCGGACGAGCCACCGTGTTCGTGAAAACAAGTTTCCCCACATTGCTGGGACCAACCAGCTACATCTTCGCCGCAAGGAAGTGCGCCGGGCAAAAAAACAATTAGCCCTCGATTCTTTGGGACCCACCACTACATCTTATACGCAAGGAAGGCGTCAAGGCAAAAAAATGATTAGCCCACATTGCTGGGACCCACCGGCTACATCTTCGCATCTGAAAGGAAGTGCGTCCGGGCAAAAAAATGATTAAGCCCCTCATTGCTGGGACCCACCGGCTACATTTTCGCGCGCATGGAGCGCTGGCGGTCGGGACCCACAGTCGAAGCATCGTAGCATTGTCATTCAGTGGCGAACTTATGCGTTACATATAGGCCGGTCGATGTAGAGCGCGCGTAATAGCCGTAGTAAGCGTGTCGTGTCATAGTAGAGCGCGCCGCGTAGCATGTACGCGCGTATAGCGGCGAGTGCAGAAAGAAAATAAGGCCGCGTATGTGTACATACGGGCGGGGTCTCGAATGCCTAGTCACGCATACGTCTGGCGAGGCTCGTTATCATGGGAAGCAACAAAATGCGTCGTGTTCTTGGGGAAGCGGCGAGAATCGTCGTGTTCATCGGGAAGCAATGGAGCAGTGTGGAGCCAACGGCTTGGATGGAACGGCGATGGAAGCGAGGCTGGCGTCTGCGTAGAACGGAGAAGCGGACCTCCCTGATCGAAAGCAGGGGTCTGTTGATCGGGAGGGTGTAACTTACCATAAAGCAGACAAGCGGACCTCCTACGGTCGAAAGCAGAGGTCTGTTGATCGGGAGGGGTGTGGCGTGCCGCAAAAGCAGACGAAAGCGGACTTGTGTTGAAGCTACGGTTGAAGCAGGGGGGGGTGTGGCGTGCCGCATAAGCAGGACTCCACGGATAGATTTCATCTCCACTTTGTCGACCTCCTCCGGCCTCCACGGGCTCCGTCGACCTCCTCCAGCCTCCAGGCTCCTGTTCATCCAGCCTCCACCGCGCTACTCCGCCGACTCTTGTTTAACCACCCTCCACGGGCACCCCTCCACCGTCTCTTGTTCATCCAGCCCTCCACATCACGGGGTCTGTTCAACCACCCTCCACGGCCACCCCTTCACCGTCTCTGTTCATCCAGCCCTCCACATTCGGGTTCTGTTCATCCATAAACAGCGCCACCGCTCACTTTTCATCCAACCCCCATAACACTCCTTTGTTCATCCCAGGCGGCATCGATCGGCTTCAATTAGCGGCGATGGCGAAGAATCGCTCCATCGGGTTGATTAACGACCATCGATCGATCGCTCGGGTTCGATGTAGCGTAACTGCGGTCTGTCGCTCGGGTTGATTAGAGCCCAACGCCTCGCTTCGGCTTGATTAGAATAGCGCCTCGCACACACGCAGCGTACTTATGCGAGAAAGCGCTTTCGCTCTCCCAGTAACAAGCAACTCCCGAAATCCCCTCGCTCTACCACGGTTTTTCCGTCATGGGCCCCCAAAGAATGTCATGCAGCTGCGTCTCCGGACCGCCTAGGATGAAAAGCCCATTTTCTGTCATGATTTTTTGTCATAGAAGTAGGAGCCCACCACATCTATGATGATACCGGGTTTTGTCACAATTATCGTCATAGAAGTGTCATGTGTATGACATAATTTTTTTTCGTTCGGCCCAAAATGTCACGGATGTGTCTTTTTTTGTAGTGGTTGTTCCCTCTACTTGAACATGGTGCCTTATGCTTCATAATATTATCCAATGATATGTTGCCATCCTATGATGTCTGAGTAGATTTTCGTTGTCCTACCGGTGATTGATGAATTGCTATGATTGGTTTAATCTACTTGTGGTTATGTTGCTGTCCTATGGTGCTCCCGTGTCGGCATAGCGTGAGGATTCTCATTGTAGGGTGTTGCAATACATTCATGATTAAACTTATAGTGGGTTGCTTGAGTGATAGAAGCATAAACCCGTAAGGGGGTTGTGGCGTATGGGATAAAGGGGACTTGATGCTTTAATGCTATGGTTGGGTTTTACCTTAATGATCTTTAGTAGTTGTGGATGCTTGCTAGAGTTCCAATCATAAGTGCATATGATCCAAGAAGAGAAAGTATGTTAGCTTATGCCTCTCCCACATAAAACTTGCTATCGGTCTAGTAAAGTACTCAATTGCTTAGGGCCAATTTCGCAACTCCTACCACCACTTTTCCACACTCGCTATATTAAGTTTATTGCTTCTTTATCTAAACAGCCCCTAGTTTATATTTATGTGCTCTTTATATTCTTGCAAACCTATACAAAAACACCTACAATGTCCTTCTAGTTTCATACTTGTTTTAGGTAAAGCGAACGTTAAGCGTGCGTAGAGTTGTATCGGTGGTCGATAGAACTTGAGGGAATATTTGTTCTACCTTTAGCTCCTCGTTGGGTTCGACACTCTTACTTATTGAAAGAGGCTACAATTGATCCCCTATACTTGTGGGTTATCACGCATCTCCTAGAAGTGAACATGACTGAGGGGCTTTGTGAGGCCCTCTGTTTGCTTGTTTTGATGAACTCCACGGCCACCGTGCCCTTCACAACACAATCATGGATGAAGTGGAAGCGCTTGTTGATGTGTTTGCTATTGTCATGGAGCACTCGATTCTTACAGAGTGAGATGGTGGACTTATTGTTGATGAAGAGTGTCATCGGGGAGGCGTCTCGATTCAATAGCTCATCGACAGACGAGCCAACCAGATACCTTGGCACCCCGTCGTGGTTACCATAGTATACTCGAACTCAACGTTTTAAGTAATCTAATCTAGAGCGTTTAAGCGGGATCCGATGGCTAAGGTGGGTTGGGGCCCACCAGGCGGCGCGAGTCGTCGGAGATGGAGAGGACAACATCGCGGGCGGCTTGGGTTCGGTGCGGACGGGGTCTCTGATGGTCGCCGGAGCTTGGAGAGGGCACAACGAGGCTCGGCTCGATGTGGCAGTCCTAATGGTGGTTATGGAGGAGCTCGGGAAGGACAGAGACGGCGCAGAGGGGGTCGCCAGAGACGGCACGACACCTGGTGCCTCGGGTTCTCGTCCGGGCACTTGACTCGGGGTGTTCCTGGGAAAATAGACGGGTGAGGGGGAGAGATAAGACCATGGCTGGTTGGGTGGTGACCAAATGGCACTAAAAAAACACATCCGTGACATTTTGGGCCAAACGAAACTTTTTTCTGTCATACATATGACACTTCTATGACGATAATTGTGACAAAACCCGGTATCATCATAGATGTGGTGGGCTCCTACTTCTATGACAAATAATCATGACAGAAAATGGGCTTTTCGTCCTGGGCGGGCCGGAGACGCAGCTGCATGACATTATTTGGGCCGTCCATGATGGAAAAAAACCGTGGTAGAAGCGAGGGCGAGGAAAATTTCGGGGAGTTCCGATTCACGGTGGGCGGTCGGGGCGAAGCGATCGCGTTCCTCTCACACGCGTCTGTGGCGTGTGTCGGCGTTAGCTCTAATCGAACCCGGCGAGTCATTGGGCTCTAATCGAACCCGGCGATTGCCTTTGCGAGCTCGTGTTCTTGAACCGGCGATCGATCGATGGTACATTAATTGAACTTGATCGGCGATTCGCCGCTCTGCTGCTAACTAAAGCCGATCGATTGGATGAGCGATGGCGTTGCGGGGATGGATGAGCGATGGCGGTGGGGGTGGATGCAAGACCACGTGGCGTTGCATCTGGATGAACAGGGCGACCCGTGGAGGCTGGATGAGCGATGAAGCGGTGGAGGGTGCGTGAAGGGGTTTGAGCGATGGCCGGTGGAGTAGCGGCGGTGGAGGCTGGATGAATAGGGCCGTGGAGGCTGCGGAGAGTCGGCGGTGGAGATGAGCGATATCCGTGGAGTCCGTTTTGCGATGCGCCACACCTAACGATGAACAAGACCCCGTTTGACGTGGCGCTCCAACACAAGTCATTTTAAATGCATTTTGTGATCGCCACACCTCCCAATCAACAGGGACCCCGTTTGACCATAGCGCTCCAACACAAGTCCGTTTAATCCGTTTTGCGGTATGCCACACCTCCCGATCAGCGGGACCCCATTTACGACTATAGGAGGTCCGTTTCCTCCGTTCTTGATGCGCGGACCCTCCCGATGAGCAGGATCCCGTTTGAGCGTGGCGGTCGAACACAAGGGCGTTTCCTCCGTTCTGCGATGCGCGAACCGTTTCCATCGCTGTTCGTCCAAGCCCTCGATGAACACGGCGATGCATTTCGTGCCGACCCGGCCGGTTGGCTCCCCATGAACCTAGCAGCAGCCTTTGTTTCTCCGTTCAGGCCCAGCCATGTACGAGCCCTAACGTGCGTATGCACGAGTAGGCGTTGAGACCCGCCCACATACGTGGCCATATTTTATTTCTTGCACTGGCGGCTGCGTGCGTGTACATGCTACGTCGCGGCGCCTCTACTCGACTGCGTCGGCGCCTCTACTACGACGTGCGGCGCCTCTACTCGACTGCGTGCGCCTCTACATCGACCAGTATGTACGGACACGTTCGCGACCAGAATGACAACGCTACGTACACTTCGACCAGGTGGGTCCCAACTGTCAGGAAATTCCTTGCGTGCGAAGATGTAGCTGGTGGGTCCGAGCAGTCAGGGGGGCGAATCGTTTTTTTTGCCCGGACGCACCTACTTGCGTGCGAAGATGTAGCTGGTGGGTCCCAGCAGTCAGGGGGAAACATTTTTTTCATGAAATATGGTGGCCCATCCGGTGGGTCCCCGCTGTCAGGTGGAGGAATAATTATTTTGCGTGTAATAAGGAGGGACTTCGTTGCTGCGGCCGTGGACCCAGCTGTCAGCCTCTCCACGTACAGTCCACCTCCGATGGAAGTCGTTCCTTGACCACGTTGACCATGCCGCGTTGAGAGCACCAGGGTGGTGGATGACGGTGAGGCCTAGGAAGGGGATGACGCAGAGCGGGAAGGCAGCGGTGGATGCCCACAGCGTGAAAGTCGAGGTTCACTGGTTTCTTTGCGGTGTGAGGCTGCCGTTGCCCGAGAATAACGGGGTGTGGGTGAGTAGAGGATGGCTGACCAGCGTTGGGAGTAGTAGGGGCGGTGAGGCCTCGCCGCATCATGGCCCGACCCGCCACGGAGGCGAGGAGCATGGGGCACGACCGCGCTGGTTTGGTAATTTGGAGCAAGAAGACCAGAGGTTGAAGAAGCACTATGGCGTTGGATGGACATCGTCACGGTCACTAGAGCTAGAATCGTGCATATTGACTAAGTTGACAAAGCCCTCCATCCCGTCAACTTAGTAGGCCCTAAGTCAGCCCGCCACTATCTTTGGGTCCGAGCTAACGGGGGTATTCATTTTTTGTGCGTAATAAGGAGGCACTTCCTTGCGTGCGAACATATAGCTGGTGGGTCGAGATGTCGTGGCGGTAGCGTTTTTTCACGAAATCTGAGGCCCTTTCGGTGGGTCCACGATGTCGGTGGAGGAATCATTATTTTGCGTGTAATAAGGAGGCATTTCCTTGCGTGCGGCCGTGGACCCGGTATCGGCCTCTCCGCGTCTGATCCGCCGGATGCATGTCGGTCATTGACCACGTTGACGGGCGCGCCGAAAGCACCGAGGCGGTGGGCGGCGGTGAGGCCTAGGAAGGAGCGACACGGGGCGAGGAAGACTTGGCGATTGTTTCCCTTGCGGAGAATCTGTTGTCTGAGGTTTCTTGGTTCGTTTGCCATCGCCGGAGAACAACATCAAGTGTGGGTGAGTAGAGGGGCGACTAGGCGGCGATAGAGATGCGGTGGGGCGGTGAGGCATCTTGGCGGCATAACTGCCAGCGGGAAGGAAGGAAGCGAGCGATCCATGGCGCTTGTTTGGCGGTGAGTAGGAAGAAGCGAGAGATTGAAGAAGCACGACGGCCGTTGGATGGACATCCAACAGTCACTGCTTGTGAGTCAACCTATTTTTAGGAAACCCTCAAATTTGTGGAAAATAGCACACAGACCATCTGCCATTATTTCTAATAATTTACAGCCCATTTGCTAATTCTTAAGGTTTTTTGAGCCCATATTCTTTTTGTTAGCATTACATCCCATATTGTGGCCACAGTTAAAAAATTATATGAAATTTTGCATATTTTAATGCGGTCCAAACTGTTTTTAATCCCGAAATTTCGAATCACATTCAAACTGATTTTAAAATAAATATATATCAATATAAAATCCAACAAATTATCCATGCATAAAAATTAATGTAATTTAAAATCTCGAAATGAAAAAAAGATATTTGAAACTAATTGTCGGTTTGATGTGTTTTAAAAATGTACAGCCTATTTCTCATTACTGATGGGCCATTTTCTCGGCCAGCCGAATGAAAGCTCTCCTCGTCTTGAAAGATTTGCAGCCCAATAGGCCTGACAAAAGCGACTTACTTGGCAAATCACAAAAAAAACTGGGTTGTGGCCGTGGACCCGGTTGTCAGCCTCTCCACGTACAGTACTCTTCCGATGGAATGTCGTTGAACACATTGACCACGCCGCGCCGAGAGCACCAAGGCGGTGGACGACAGCGAGGCCTAGGAAGGGGCGATCGAACCGAGGAAAACGCGGCGGTGGATGCCCAGCGGTGAGGAGTCTGATTTCACTGGTTCATTGCTGGTCGTGGCGAGGGCTGCTAGTGGTGGAAGTAGTAAGGCGATGAGGCCTCAGCGGCGACCTGACCGACCAGGGAGGCGGAGCGCGGCGGTCTCCCGGCGCTGGTTTGGTAATTTGGTGCAAGAAGAAGCGAAGAAGTAGCGGAGGACCGTTCGATTCAAATCCAATGGTTACTCTTTGCTAGAATCGTTTGTTGACTAAGTTGACAAGCCACGCATCTGCGTCGACTTAGTAGGCCTGGTCGACCTCCCAGCCGGTCGCCCGGATGTCGATGGGAGGAATCATTTTTTCAGCGTAATAAGGAGGCGATTGATTGCGTGCGGCCGGGCCAGGCGGAGGGAGTAGGGTGGGCGGGAAACTGCTGCGGCATCCTGGCCAGAGCCACAAGAGGGGGCGAGCGATCCAGGTGCTAGTTTAGGCGGTTTGGGCGGGAAGATCGAGAGATTGAAGAAGCCGTCGGCCGTTGGATGGACATCCAACGATCCTTCTTTGCTAGAATCGTGTGTTCATGACAAAGTCTTGCGTAAACAAGTCGACCTCGAAATCGTAGGCGTGTACAACCCATTTGCTATTATTTTTATAATTTTTACTCATTTTCTAATTCATATGGAATTTATTGCAGCCCGTTTTCCATTTTTAGAATTCTTGGCCATTTTAAGTCGATGCCGAGTCAAAAATTAACTAAATATGTGGGAAATTTTGAAAATTTGCAAATTTTTATTTGAGAACAAAATATTCTTAATCCAAAATTAATAGCCATACTAAAACAAATTTAAAAATAAATTAGTACTATGTCATGTTAAATCCAATGAAATCGTATAAGATATCAATGAAGAACAAAACAAAAAAAAAACCAATATCCCATTTGCTATTTTTTTGGAATTTTCAACCTTTTGATATTACTTTTAACGAAACGACCATACTCTTTGGCCAGGCGAATGCATCCCTCCTCATCTTGAAAGATTTGCAGCCCGATGGTCGGAGAAAACAAATAGGCCTAGCTTGGGTATTCTTCAAAAAGAAATATTGGGCTACCTATTTTCCCAAAGAAGCTGGTGCATGAGCATTTAGCTTTATTTATTTATTTACTTATTTATGTTTAGGGACCATGAGCATGTACAGGCGGATTCATGTGAGAGCCTCCCTTCCAGTTAATTATGGGCTTCTCTATTGGGCCTTCATCAGTGGGCTGCATGTTATCAACAAGTGGAAAATGTGTTCCGTACGAAAAATAGTATGCGCTACGTACGGTATGGGGCACAAAAGGATCGAACCGTGCAACGTCTTCCAAAACATTGTGTTTGTCGTTCGAACAACACATTTATTCAACCAATAGACGAAATATACTACTGATTGTACATTGAAAACAGCGGCGGCAGCAAACAACAGGGGGGTGCAGCGAAGCGATAGCGGGCGGAAAGTGCGAAGGCGCAACTCTCTCTTCAAACCAAACATCAGCCATCATTACAAAAGGTCTACCAAAAAGAACAAGTGTATGCATCAAACTAAATAAAGATCCTACTACACCAAGTATGCGCATCTAACTAACTGGTTCGGTTAGATGTTACTATTATTAAGGTGTGGAGATTGGTGGCGGCTTGAACGGATGGGTGCTGACGGAAACTCCGGCCCGGTAATCGAATCGATACTTGCCACCCTCTCTCCTACTTTGGGCTGTAGGCGTGGCGGCACATATCGGTATGGTGCATGCGAGAGAGCGCGTAGTGCAGTGTGTACACACAATTTTGCACGATGAAGGAAGCTGCAGCGCCATCATGATCCTTGTCGTTGGTTATCTCTGGTTAGCTGGATAATTCGGTCGACAAACAAAGCGTGTACCAAGGCTACTTACCAGACTGCAATCAAAAATTCTGAAGGCCGGAGAAGCTGGGATCTGCTCAAAAGCGTTGCGATGGCGTGATTGTATTCCGTGAAACAACACGTCCGATGCGTCGCGACGATCATCAATCGTTTGCCATTGTCGAATCGAGCAGGGAACCACCTACAAGCGCCATGCCGCTATTCTTTGAAAGGTTACGGGATTAGGAAGGGTAGCGACACGGTGACCTACAATATCATATCAAGTTGAGTCAAATAAAAAGGCTCTTGATTTAGTCAATCTTAAGAACAACATGTTATGAGCATGAGTATTTTCTCGATAAATGTTGTGATAATATAAGCAAGCCATCATGATATCATAGGAAAGTAACATCTTCTTTGTAACAACCGTTTGTACCGATGGTTGAGTAGGCCAACAATCGTCCGACCATAGAAGGAGTCGATAAGCGTAAATGAAGACCTTGTGTTCAATGGCATCGAGAACCGTGGAGGATGTATGATCTGCGATGGACATGCAGATTTATCCACTTACCGTAGTGACTGTCGGATAAGCGAGACCGTGGTTGAAGAATGCAATTAGCTTTGAAGTCCTTATAATTCGCGAGATCTTGTGGGCACTTGGCGATTACAACCTTGAGCAAATCAAACTTGGTATCATGTTAGCTCTTTGTAAGATTCCGAGTATTACGGGCGTGGTGCCAAAGCGGTGCAGTGTTAATCGAAGGAAGGGTGATCAATCGCCGGTGTAGACCTCCACGAGCACCCGGCTACGCGACCGTCGGCGAGCACCATCAAGGCGTGTTCATCTTGACCCGTACATACCGTTAATGTAGTTGAGGTGGCGGGATCGGATCGCGATCAAGGGGTTGATGCTCGCCACCCTCGATCGTTATGCTCGTGACACGCCGTTTACGAAGATCGGCGAGCATCGGCAAGCATGGAGCTGGCATAAAAGCTCCGGCTGAGGGCTTTGAGTAAGCGGTACAACCCGATGAGCCGCGGTGGCAGACATAGTGCGAGATTGTCCACACGCGAAACAATGAGCTTGATTATCTCGTGGGGAGTGAATTCCAGCCACTCTTTCGTGAATGACGCTGCTCGGTTATGCTATTGTTAGTGCTTGGGTTTGGACGAGGGGGCGCCTTAGAGGGATGGAAGATTGGGCGAGATTATGTGCGGACAATGATGGAGAAGCGAATATGTCTTTGCGGAAGTGGACGGTGATGATGACTACAACCGCCACTTGACTTACGAGACACATACCAGCAGCGTGGGTCATATGATGCGAACAACTTGCTTCGATGATCATAATCTTGGTACTCCCTATAGTACCTACTACGATTACTATGCCTAACTTGCTTGAGTAGAGTAGTAGAGTAGGACTCTGCTCTACTACTAGCACCGGAGGAGTAGTATATTCTAATCTAAAATAGTTACAAACTTCAATGCCCGAGCGTGGAATGACTACGAACCGTGCTCAAAGACCGTGTCTACGTGGTATTTGGAATTATATGCAAAAAAATAGCAAGATGCCCGTGCATTGTACGACACGCCATCATCACCAACTCGGTTTTTTATCTACTCCTACTCCTATAAAATACTTAGTTGGTGATGATGGTGGCGAGAAGGCGTGTTCAGCCAGGCGTGCAGCGGACGGTGCAGTACTATTCGATTTGTTATAAAAAACAAAGAAGAGTAGGAGTAGTAGAGATAGAGACTTAGGGAGGAGCACGAGGTTGTGGGAGATAAGGATGAACGAGGCAATGCCTTGTCTGTAAATGTGGAGAGAGGTGCGGGTATCTTTTGTAAAATTGTCATAGTTGGCTTTCTATCCGTCAGGTATAGATCCGACAGTCTATATTACAAGATGGCAGGCATACCATCATCACCAACTCGGTTTTCTATAAGAGTAGATATAGATAGATAGAGACTAGGGAGTACTAGTAAGGACACCATCTACTGCTTCGTGTGCTACTCCTGCGCTCCATTCGGCGGCCGTAACGTCCTCTACAGCCACTCCCTCTTGCGCTCCATTCGGTGAGCCTTTGTTGAAATTTGGGGCGCTCTCTGATTCTTGGCAGCCACGACTTCACCGACGATGACTTCTTCCCCGACCTCGGCAACCTCTTCCTCAATGACATGGGCGACAACCTCAACGCCAATGGTGCTGCTCCCGTTGCACCGTATGTGTTTCTGTCCTTCCTGTTCGAAATCGTGGTAGAATTCATGTTTCTACTTTGTATCCTACTACTATGCTAGTTCACATAATTAGTTTCATCTCTGTTATAGCCGTTATGATTTATTTTGTGCTTATTCGGATTAAATCTCATAGTAACTTGCTCATATATTCAACTGGCGCAACGTCCCCTGCAGCCACTCGAGTTTCATGGACGGCCTGGTCGATGCCTCCAAGGAGCCCTTCGTCTACTGCTATGAGTGCTCGATGCTGTTTTGGGGCTCGCCGGCGGACATGGTGCATCACCTCACGGATGCGTGCAACGGTCAGTACTGGCCCTTGGTAGAGAACATCAAGTACGAGACGTGCTACCCGTTCACCATGCCGGAGTCGCTGGAGGATCACCGCCGCCTGCTAGTCTTGGAGGAGGACGGCAGCGTCTTCCTCTTGATCGTGGGCACCGACAAGGCTTGCGCAGGCCGCCGCCCTGTCTCTGTAGTGTGCGTCAGGGGTGACGCCGCTGACGTTGACACTGACACGAGGCTGATGTACGGGTGCGTGCTCACTATTACTACCCCTCTGGGTCACGTGGGCGGCGAGACCGGCCTCATCGGATGGACTTGGACTCTGCGGAGCTGGGACTTTCTCGTCGATGTGGACTTGGAAAACCCATGGCATCCTTTACTCACCGACGCGGTGCACGGGGACTCCAAGGAGGTTCACCTGGACATACGCATTATCAAGTTAAATGTTGATCATTAGTCTTCGCTCAATGTAATCCGCTATCTAAGCATGTGGAGACTTCCATGCAGGATCTTTCTCTATTGCAGTATCGCGCATGAATAAAACTGTATTCGTTTATGGTTTAGTCTAGAATCTTCCATGTATGAATTTTTACTACAGTACTGGTGAAAGACTTATGATGAACCATTTCTTACATCTCCTCTGCCCCCTTGCAAGTCATCCTGATTTAATCCCTCCGTATAGGTGTATAAGGGCATGGTTAATATTACTTAATAGTATAGCCAACTGTTGACTATAAGAAAGTGCCATGTCATCTGTAGCCAACATGTATAACAATCGATACTCAAAAATTAATCATACATTCTTAAGAAGTTGCTCCCCACTTCTAGCAATTCTCTTAACATGCACACTGTCCACATCAGCATGATGCCACGTCAGCATTCCATTTGCAAACACCAAATCACCAACCAATCAGCTGAATCAATTTCCTGCATGTGGGACGTACACAGGCACGTTTTGATTTGGTGCACTGGGATGCCGAGCGGCCGAGGCAGACATGGGCTGTAACTTCCTTCTTCACACATTAATTAATTATAGCCCATATCTGCCGTCCCGAGAGGCCAGCCATCGTGCCGCTGTTCAGCTTCTTTCTAGCATCAGTTCCTTCGTCTCCTTAATTAATTATCCTCCTTGTTTTCGTGACCTTGATTAATTATCCTCCCTACTCTTCGTTTCCTTGATGCAAAAGGAAGCGATATAGGGCGCGGCGGCTGGTATCCTAGTGCTCATCCTCTCCGATTAGTTTCCCTGCGCTTCACCTCCCTGGACGCTTTTACCAATACGACGATCTTCTCCCTTCGAGTTCTGCCATAACAAGGTTGATCCCATCTTCCGTAGAAGTAGATTTTTAGATCAATCCATCCATCTACTCTTTCTTGATTTCTCCTAATTCATGATTATAACGTTTCTTGATTATTTCTTGCCGCAGTGCCGCAACTTGCACCTGATCTGCCATCGCTCCTATAGAGCCCGCGGGGTCGACAGCGTGGAGCACATCCACTCGGACTACGGCCGTAGCCACGCCGTCGTCAAGATGCTCTGGTCCGTCCAGTTCACGTGTCGCAACAGAGTACCGCCGCACGGCGTTCCTGCATGATACAGCATGGAGGACCACTTGCACCCCTTGCTGGTATCCTGGTACAAGGCCCGCTTCTGCCACGGGCCGCTGCTGGGGCAGCATCTTCTTCCCCAGCGTCGACAACTCGAACATCACCAGACAGAGCGTCATGGATGGCATCTCCATCCCCTTCGCTACGGCAAGGATCTGGCCGAGGATGTTGACGAGCAGGCGTTCCTCAGGGCCAACAATGGTGAGCTGTTCCATCTCTGCTGCGCGGGGATAGAGCTCGTCGTTATGACATCCGGCTGGTACGTGGTAGAGGCCGAGGCGGAGGCAAAGACGACCTCATCATTGTTGCCAATAAGGACATGGTACCTGCTCCAACTTTCTCCTACTTACCATCGTGAGGTCACTAAGCAATTAGTAATAGGAAAAGCTCTCTTCAGAAACAGATGGCGCACAGTGATTTTTCAAAGTTATCCCATGGAGGCCTATGTATGCACCGACCAAGTTAAAGTTTTCATATTGTTTTAATCTCTCGAAGAACTGCAATCGAAATTGAATTGATCATAGTAGAAGATTATTTGGTGCAGATTTTCAACTATTGTTGCAGCTCAATTGTCATAAACAATTTTCTATATGGTCTTGCTAGAAATCCAATAAGAAAATTTTGCTCTTCCACTTTTCATAGAATCTACACATATGGATTGAATTGATTCCTCTTTTTGCATGTCTCGGGCTCTCGGCGTAATTGTCATTGCAACGGGGTATATCATTTTTGGCAGATCTCAGTTCAAATCCATGTGCCGACGAAACCTTTGGTAAAATATAATAAGAGGTAGTAATTAAATCTTCTCAATGTATCTATGATTTTTTAAGACATAATATAATAGACTGATCATTTAGTTTACATGTACTCAAATTCCCTTTAGTTTATTTGTATAGGTGACAAGCTTCTTATTTTATCACTACATTCCCATGATTTTCTCTTTGTATGTTCTCATTTAAAATATTTCTATTTATGTCAGACTTTCAAACTATTATATTTTCTGTTATCCCTATTGTTTTATTATTTGTCTGCATATTTTCTTTCCAATTTGCATTTTTGGTGATAATCTATATCTCTTATATAGTGTGACGAATGATATATATTATTAATCCAAATTTTATACAATCAAATCTCATTGAAATATATTGCAACGGGTCCCGCTGCAACGCGCGGGGCATCATCTAGTTCTTAAAGATCATTTCTTGCAAAGCACAATAAGTGTTATTTCTTCACAAGTTTTGGATGCAGGTTGAACAGTTGAACGCTTTCGTTTGCAAAAGATACCTTTTTATATATTTCACCCGGATGTTTATGAGCTCTAGAGATGAAATAATATCCGAAGAAACCTATCGATACCCGTTACACATGAGATGACCCCCACATCCTTTGTCAAAATAATCAACTTCCCGATCAATGCATTTCACTCTTCGGTGCAACGCACGGGCACCTTACTACTATAGATTAGTACGGCCAAAAATTGAACTAACATTACATATAGTACGATAAATGCTGATGCATGTCACCTAAAATTATATCATTCAAAACTATGTTCAAATACGAATCCAACGATATAGTTTTTGTTGACATGCACTAACATTTTGTTAGTTAAATCTTCAGTCAAATTCAATGGGGGACTAATAAACCACGACCGATGTAGTACAAGTGTAGAGGGCGGCGCTGCACGAGAGTCTCACCTCTCACCCCGCTCGTGGCGCGGCACTAAAGCCGTTATATCACAAAACCCAACCACTCCCAGTAATAAGTGGCCTGGTAAAATAAATGGACAAGCAACCATCACATCCCTCCGTCTTTTTTGCATTTCATCTCTCTGCATTTACTTTCTCCGGTTCATCTCGCTCACTCGATCCCTAGCTACTACTCCTAGGGCCAGTTCTTTTGGCGGCTTCCCCAGCTTTTCCCATAAGACTAGTCACAGTGGAAAGTAACAATAAGGCGCCTCACCCATTTATTTGGGCTTCTAAACTACTACTCCGTCCTGGTTTATTCCTCACCACTGTAATTTGTGCTAAATTTTGACCAAAGATTTAACTGATAAAATGTTACTCCCTCCGTCTAGGTGTGTAAGTCCTCTTACGAAAACCAAATAATCCCAAAACACTTAGGCGCGGTGCATTAACTTCTACCTCGTTTCTTGTTTCTTGACATATCAACCAATAAGAGATAAAGAGTGTGCATGCTTTTAATGACTTGAGACTATCAAACACGACATGCAGTGGTTAGTTCATTGCATGCAATACTATTAATTAGCAAATAAACATTAACATTTATCGTTTCCCCTCCTCCTTGGTCACGGTGCACATCTTAAGATGACTTACTCATCTAGACGGAGGGAGTAGTGCATGTGACATGCACTAACAGTTCATTAGTTAAATTTATGATCAAAATTTGACACAGATTACAACGGGGACCAATAAACCAGGACAGAGGTAGTAGTTATGGGATTACTAATCTAGAAGCCTAAAAGAACTGGCCCCTGGTACTCCTACTAGTAGTAGTACTCAAGTTGGAATTCCAATTGCACGGCACAACTTGTTAGGCAAAAAAATCGATATAGGGTGCAGGAAGAGGTTTGGGAATTCGCATGCCTTTCCAACCAGTGAGATACTCCGTACAAAGTACGACAGAGAAATAACCACAAAGAAGGAAGCTAAAAGTAAACAATCAAATGAGCATTTTTGCATTTGTTTTGCATTGAATCATTTCACAAGCTTGACTAGTGCTGTTTTTCTACTTTTACAAAACCGCATCGTAATGTTAAAACGTGCATTTGCACGTACATAAGTAATAGTAGTAGTCCCTCCGTCTAGGTGTATAAGTCTTTCCTCCTTCTTGGTCACGGTGCACAACCAAAGATGACTTATTAA
The DNA here is from genome assembly GCA_021437245.1 of Aegilops speltoides. NCBI lineage: Eukaryota > Viridiplantae > Streptophyta > Magnoliopsida > Poales > Poaceae > Aegilops > Aegilops speltoides. The sequence goes on from CM038141.1 coordinate 316,835,150, forward strand.
CCTGGACAGAGGTAGTAGCACAGTCTGCAAGCATATATCGAGAGAGATGTGTAGTGCGATAGTATATAGTAAAGTTTGTGCTATATGCACGTACTTGCAAAATGCGTACAAATACACGAGGTTTCCAAACTTTCCCTTTTACATACTTAATTAAGGACGCTAAAAATTCCTGAACGTTCGGGATTTATCATTTGCGTCTCAAAACTAATGAGATCGCCTTACGAAATAAATATTATACTCCTCCTAAAAGCCATGGCGCTCGCAGGAGCACTTGCGGCGCGCCACGAGTGCCCTGGTGCGTGGCCGTTTCCCAGCGCGCTGACACAACGCCTCTTCCTCAGCCTCGCAACTCGCGAGGTGCTGATTGGCAGCTTGCCGGCGAGCGAGCGCGATCTCACCAGTGTGGTGATCCGGCGCTAACAGGTACTCCTCCTCGCTGGAAGCATGCACCCGGTCCACGTACCGCCAAGCGTAGATGAGGCACTTGGGCCCGACTACACTCAGGCATCGGCACGGGCGTCCTCCGCCACCCTCACAGCCCTCGTACGAGCCTTCTGCCAAAGAGCCAATTGCCTGACTCTCTCGGACACGACATAGGCCTCCCAGGCAGCTTGTTCTGCAGTGCGCTTCTCTTCCTCGGCCTTCTTCTCCACCTCTATTTTGGCGCGCTCTGCTGGAGGCAAAGCCTCCCACAAGGAAACATCCATTTCTTTCCAAAGCTCCTCAAGGCTGGGAGGCTCAGCGGGCGGCGCGGCGTTCTCCTCGTAGCGGGGAGCCGACGCGTCCTCCGACGCATGTGCTGGCGAGATTGGGAACGCCGACGCGTCCTCCTCGACGCGTCGCGGCAAGGAGCGGAACGCCGACGCGTCCTCCTCGACTAGTGGCGGCGAGGAACGGAACAGCGACGCGTCACGTCGCGGCAAGGAGCAGAACACCGACGCGTCCTCCTCGACTAGTGGCGGCGAGGAACGGAACGGCGACACGTCCTCCTCGACTAGTGGCGGCGAGGAACGGGACGACGATGCATGACCGTCCGCGCGGTGCAGTGAGGGGCTCCTAGGGCTTGGGAGGGGCGATGCCATGGTGGTCGACGTGAGCGGGAGGGGGAGGAGATATCAATGAACATGAACGTGAGGGGGAGGAGATAGCGATGTCGTGGGAGGCGCGGTATTTATAACGAGCAATGGCACACCTACGTAAGATATGGACTGAGCTGCACTGACTTAGCTGCGAGTCGGTTCGTCAGCGACATATGGGCGACCCTATTGGGCCCATATGTCGATGATCAATCACATGCGATTAAGTAGCAGCTACATGAGCATATTTGTTGGAGTAAATTATGGGGGAGGGAAGGGGTGGAAATATTGCTGGTCACAACGGATTGGACGAGCGTGGGGGGAGGAGAGTCATGCATGCAGATTTTTTCACACGGGGTGGAGTGGTGGGACCGCCAGAGGGAGAAGGAGAGTTTGGCAGGCATATTGTTTCCACACATGGAGAGGAAAAGATTTTTAGACGAATGGGCTTCCTACAGGTATGGGGAACGGTGCATAACAAGTCATCTTGCATGCCGGGCTAGGTTTAGTCTCAAGTCATTAAAAACATACACGCCCACACATGTTCATATTTCAAGGTGGACTAAATTATTGCATGCGATGATTAAGGCTGGCCATAATGGTGCTATCTTAGCTAGTATCATGCACACAGGAATAGCAAACATGCTGATGTGACAAAGAATTAAAGAAGAGAGGGGGTTAGAGTAACTAGTGTTCATGCATGCATTGGTAAACACATTTTTTGTGAAGAACGACAACATTAGTTGAGTACTTTTGCAGACTTCAAAAACTATTCCACCGCCTCTACTATCTTGCTAAGAGTAGGTGAAAATTTTGAATCGAGCCCTTTAAACTAGAAGGGAGGTAGTAGTACTCTAATAGCTTACCTTGTTGTGATGACAAGATAGGACATGGCACGCACCTCGACGGAGGAACTAGTCTGCATTGTGCATTTAAGTTTTGTCTAAAGTCAATGTACCTCTACTTTCACTAGACTTATAGAAAAATGTATCAACATTCACAATGTCAAATCAATATTTTTACACTCATTATAAAACGTAGTTCTTATACTCATTATAATCAGTATTGTAGATATTTATATTTTAGTATAAATTTGGTCAAACACTTTGCAAACGGTTGACGGGAGTAAAAAGGACCAGAGGGAGTATCATGCATGCGGAGTAGGCAAAACAAATTGCTCATTTATAGCCGGTTGAAGTCTGAAAGGGCGCAACCCCGTGAGGGAGGCGAAGGTCGTGGGAGGCGCGACGGTTGATGGAATTAAGTAAAGTTACATCCATGCGCCGGCATGGCGTGCGAACAGGCAGAAGCTATATCGTCAGGCCTACGATATGGGTCTAGTAGACATGACATCTAGTGGGTCCCGCATAGTTTTCGAGAACTCTTTGGGGGCTTGCAGCCATTTATCCACCGGGCAAGCCAGCAACCCCACGCCGTTCACACGCCATACTCGTCCCTGTCTTCTACCTTAAAACAGTTTGCTCCCAGTCGTCATGTAAATTCATTAGTTCGCTCCCAGTTTTTTTGCGGGGTACAACAGTTCAATTTCTCATAACCCTCCTCCAAAATACATGGCCTCCCAAATCTCCATGGTCGCCGCTGAGTACCAGGTTAGAGCCATCACTAGCTATCAGTTCATCGTCATCTACGCACACGGATCCGCGACGGTGAAAGCATGGCTTGCTCGCTTCCTACGCATGTTCAATAGTTCAACGGATGAGTGGGTCGCTGGGCTAGATGCTGAGTACACCACAGTCCTGGGATGAGAGAAGGATCTAAAGGACGAAGAGAGGAAAAAGCCCGCCGTGATCCAGGTTTGCGTACATAATGTTTGCTTGGTCTACCACATATGCCATGCCGACATTGAGTGCCAGGATTTTAAGAACTTCCTCAAGGACAAAAGAGTGAAATTCGTTATTGTAGACTTTAAGAACGACAGGGATATCCTGCGTCAGATAGGTCTCGTTGTAGGCCGGCCCTTCGATCTCCAGAAGGCAAGTCTGGTGTCCTCCTCTCAACCTTCAATGCTGACCCTGGCAGCAGCCATGATTGATCCTTAAATGCGCTGGTGAAGAAACCTCATCACGAGTTTCATCATGCATGGGATTCAAAGACATTAGATGAAGATCACATCCTGTACGCAGCAATGCATGCCTACCTTTGTTTAAATATCTACAAGGGTTGGATGAAGAAGCAGAGCCCAGTGTCCGGTTCAAGCAAAGAAGCGTCGACGAAGAGGAAGAGGAAGAGGGACGAGGACGAAGTCGAGGACGTGGACTCGGACTCCGAGTAGGTGGCAGTGCCGTCACTCATGCTGGCTCTACTATAGTGTCAAGCGGACTAGTTGCTTAGTTTATTTTCAAGGGTGTGTTGTGCTGAGGCCCCAGCAGAACTATGTTTATGTTCTTTCTCATTATTTGAACTCTTTAGTACGTACAGTAGTACTAGTACTATGTCTTACTACTGTTCTTCTTGCAGTTGGTACTATTGCTCGTATCTTCGTGTTCCTACTGTACTTAATATGTTCGTACTAGTAGTATAATTTGGGTCAGTCGATTTGTGAAAGAAGTTCGATGGAGCGAAGGAAGAAGACAACGGAAGAGGTGGAAGAAGCCCTTCTAGCCATCCATGTTGCATCAAACGGCTCACAAGAGTCGACTGACCCAAATTGCTCCTTCAGATTGCAGGATCCACGTGGCATTCAAGGTCTCGAAGGTAGATTCCGCGTCCGCACCCGGTTTGCGAGCTCTACGCGCGCGCGACCGGCTTCCACCGTGACAACCACCATGCGCGCCTCCTCTGCGCGGGCGGAGACGACAATGACACGCTAGTTCCTCCTCGCCGGCGTACTGGAGCACGCACTCGTCCTCCTCTTTGTACGCTGCATGCATAGACGCGGCTCCACCAGCTGCTCGCGTGCTTGGTAGTGCAGCGGCATCGCAAGGAGGGACTACAGACGACGTGAGCGGGCGAGCCTTCGGCTTCATGGCACAGGGATGGCGGCGACACGGCGGTGATGGGCAAGAAATTGTTGGCCGGAGCAGGCGGGCGCCGGCATGCGCAACAGCGGCGGCGGCATATTGATGAGTGCGCGTGTGGGAGCTTACTTTAGTTTTATATAAGGTTGGTCAAATTTAAAAGAAAACCGTACTAGTACACGTAAACATTAGACTTAGGTAGCGCTTTTATTAGTTAGTACCACAACCATGATACGGACTCCTGTGCAAGCGTGTGAACCACTGCCGCGCGGTTGATCGAACGGTGCGTCACCGTGTCGCGCTCGATGGACATCAACCGAACCTTTTTGTGTGTGTGAAAACAATCCCCGAATATTACTCAACTTTTTTTCCTGGGAAAGTTCTTGACGCTGCAATATTTCCATATATTTCAATTTAGCTCCAGTTCGTGTTTATTTGGATTTGGACGTTTTAGGTGCGCCCTAGTTTTTCAATACTGATTTTGTGTGTGTGGTGAGAGAGAACATGTGTATGTGTCCATATGTGTGTTGTGGCGGAAGGGCAATGTGGAGCGGTGTGCGTGTGATCTGAGACATAGAGAGGTGTGAATGTGCAAATGATCATGCATGAGTGAGACATAGACAGATGCCGATACGTTGTGTATACATGAGAGAACGGTCTTCTAGTTTACTTGTGTGTGTGTGTGTGTGTGAGAGAGAGAGAGAGAGAGGAGCATCCGTAACACAACAACCATCTCTCTCGATTCGTCCGTCCCTCGAACGATTGCATGCAACACATGCATCAACGCGCACATTTTGACACCCTCACCCGGCCACTTCCCACCTCAAGGCCCGCACAATCTCTTCGTGAATACCCATTTCTCTCCTTAGGTTTGTTTTTTCTCAATATCTGACACACACACACACACACACACACACACACACACACAGAGAGAGAGAGAGAGAGAGAGAGAGATAGAGAGAGAGAGAGACAGCACAACACACACACACACCCTCCCCCGAGCACACAATTCATCCCCATCCAAGGTTATACGGTGACCACTCTCGCTTGTGCTTCTTTGCACCCCCAACATGCACAACACCTCAATCTTCAAAGAGGGCGTCAAGCAGATCAAAGACGGCGACCACACCGCACTAGAGAATGCGGGGCCATTTGGAAGCAGGGTGATGTGACGAGGGCTGACTGACTCCTCCCCCCACCCTCTCTCTCTCTCTCTCGCACAAAATTACCAATCCCTCTATCCCCCGCACAAAATTATCAATCCCTCAACCCACGAGATCCTTCCCCTCTCGTCCATGTTTTTCCAGCTCTCTCATCAAACATGTTGTCTCTTCTCCTTCCACGTATACAGAATCCGGATGCACACGCATCTCACGTATATTACATGTCTCCACCTTTCTCACAGCCTAACTTCTTCCTCTCTCTTTCTCTCTCTATCTCTCTCTCTGTCTCGTTAGGTTTGTCTCCTACTCTCTCGTCCACATACATACAATCTTTCCCGCCCTATCCGCTCCATCTTCAAAAGCTCTCTGCACGTTTCATTCACACAATGGGATATGTCAAAATGTTGCTTCTATAATGGCTGATATAGAGTTATGGTTGGTTTTGTTGCATCCTACAAAGTAATAACTATGAAATGCATTTAAATTCTCATTTGACTGGGATTAAGTGAGTTTGAGCATGTTGTGAAGTACTATAGACCTTGTATACATCTTGGGATTCGACAATGATTGTAACTGTTGAATTGTATAGACCATTACATTCGAAGTCAATAGCCCTAATATGTTTATTTCACAATTTCAACAAATGATTAGTTCACTACAAACTAAGAAAACAAATGTGTACTCCCTCCGTTTTTATTTAAGTCTGCGTATTAGCATTGGTCAAAGTCAAGTTTTGTAAACTCTCAGAAAGCTTATAACAAAAAGTATTAACATATACAATAACAAATAAATACCATTAGATTCATTATTGAATGTACTTTCACATCATACGTATTTGTTATGGTAAATGTTTATATTTTCTATAAACTTAGTCAAACTTTAGGAAGTTTGACTTGATCAACGTAATATCAGAGTTTACTACTACTACTCGCTAGTTGCTTAGCCGAATCACTCAACACGCCACACGGGGAGTTCAGTGTCACAAAATTTTGAGGTCGGCAGGAAAATTTCCCGTGACCCTGATTCGAGTAGTGGGAAGTTACCATCATAGCCTTTGGAATAGGCCAATGGATGACGCTTGGTAGGGGGATGTTTTCGTAACTTTAGGTTCACCCTACCCAGCCAACCCCACCCCGGCACCCAGAGTAGTACACCTGAATACTCCTCATTTTCTATCCCAACGCAAAATAGACTTCTCCACGACACCGCAGCCTTCGTGCTCCTCCTCTTTACATCGGCACACTTGTCCATCGAGTGCATCTGCCTCATCGACGACCTCGTACGCTGCACTGGAGCCGGTCCACCGTCATCGTCGTACACGGAGCCTCTTTCCCGGCATCGTTTTCCACGGTCTCGGATCTGCTTCCCGGAAGCCGACGCCAAGCGCAGAAGTACCACCGTCGTGGACAATGAACTGACTCCCGTTGCCGACCATGACTCACAGAGGCTGCCGCGACCATCGTTCTCCTCCTCGATTGGTAATGTGTGTATTGAATCACTTAGCAGTACATGTGCAGTTCCAATTTTGTTCATACCTACCCTTAAAATTTCCTGGGTGCTATTGTTCTCGTAAAAGTAATTGGTTATAGCCTCCATTGTCCAATAGAATATCATCTTGTAATTGTGCGCCGCTCCTGTATCGCGCTGTGCTTGGGTAGGTTTTTCATCTGCAACCAGTAGTGTGGCAAATGATGGAAAGTTTTTTAGAACTAGCAAGATGCCCATGCGTTTCTCGCATTAAGATGCATTTATATGAGTAGTTTATCTTGTGAGAGAAAAGGATGAACGAGGGAAGGCCTTATTTGCAAATCTGGAGAGGGGTATGGGTATCTTTTTGCAAAATTCCCATTTGTTTCCTTCCTATCTGTCAGATATAAATCGGATGGCCTATATTGTAAGAAAAAAGGTATAGAGAAAAAAAAGTAGACAGTAGAGAAGTAGAGATAAATATAAAATATAAAATATAAAATAAATATAACAATAGAGAAGAGAGTAGAGATAGCAGAGACGTCGGGAAAGGATCGCGCGCGCAGGGGAAAAAGCAGCCGGACGTGCGCCCGTTTTGACGCTCGGCGTCCGGTGCACTTTATAAAATCCAACGCCCTCCCACCGCTCTGTGCCTTGCCACCGCTCTCTCCCTGCATAGTGCCTCGCCACCGCTCTCTCCTTGCTCTTTCTTGCCTCGCCGCCGCCGCGCCACCATGCCGCCGCGTCGCCGGGAAACTTTGGGATACCGCGGCATCCGCGCGCGCCCCTCCGACGGCTTCTCCGCCGAGATCTGGTTCCGCGGGATGCGCCTCGTCCTCGGCAATTTCGACACCGCCAACGAGGCTGACCGTGCGTATGACGCGGCGGTGTGGCGCCTCCGGTGGCCTCATAGAACATTGAACTTCTCCAACGTGCCGACGCGGGAGCGGGCGCAGGAGCTCGCGCCTCTGCCGCGGCTTAGCACCGATGAGGATCGTCGCGACAACCGGAGGCGGGAGCACCATCTTTGCATTGCCAAGATGGACGAGGAAGCCATGGCGCTGTGGCGCCAACACTTCCCGCAGGACATCATCAAAGAGTGTGAGTTCTACGTGCAAAGGAGGGCAGAGAGGGATAAGAGGAGGGCGGAGCGAGCCACCTATCGCGAGGATAAGCATAGGCAAAAAGCGGACGCTCAATTCAACATGAGGCTAGGAGCAGCGTCGCCCTAGGAATCCGACGACGATCAGTATCTTCACGCCTACAGTCAGACGTCAAAGGAGGACATCACCGAGGAGGAGTCGGACGCCGAGTTGTAGTTGAATTATCTTTTTTTATCTATCTATGCTGAGAACTATCCTCTACTCTCTAGTCTCTACTTCTAGATCTTAGCACTGTAAACGCTTTTTTAAAGCGCCGCGCATTATGATTCTGTTGGAGATGCTCTAACATGGCAGACGAGTGCTTTAATGTTGCCCACAAGATGCGCGAGTATTACTAGTAGTATATTTTTCTTGCCATGTTGAGATTTTAAAACCACGAGTGTGAACATGTAGAGGAGCAATGAAGACCAAACACGGCATATTGGGGACATCTTCAAGGAGCATGGCAAGTTAAAGAGGAGCTGCACCGAACCTGTAAAACGAGCTTTGGTAAGTAACACCCTTTCAATTACTTTCGTTTAGCCTCGTGTTCTTTGATGTGTATATGTTGTAGTTTCTGTTTCTCTTAAGCGTGGTGTTCTTCGATGTGTAATAAGAAGAGTCTTGATCGTCCTAATGCTTTCATTTTTAGCTTGATGTAGGAAGTGGGTGTTCTCACCTTGTAGTCTGTTTTTTCCTTTTGAATTCACTTCTCCAAGTTTTGTTTATCTGGCTTCTACTAAATGGATCTAGGTTGCTTTGAGTATTGATCTAAAAAAGAAGTACTCCCTCCGTTTCTTTTTAGTCTGCATATAAGATTTGGTCAAAGTCAAACTTTGTAAAGTTTGACCAACTTTGTTGGAAAAAATATCAACATCTACAATACTAAAGTTATATGCTATGAAAGCTAATTTCATGAGGCATCTAACAATATTGATTTCATATTGTGAATCTTTATATTTTTTTCTATAAGCTTAGGCAAAGTTGACAAAGTTTGACTTTGACCAAATCTTATATGCAAACTAAAAAGAAACGGTGGGAGTAACTTCATGTCAGGATGTAGTTCCTGCAAGGAGGGAAGTATGGTCAACCTCGAGATCATGTTTCCAAAATGAGGTTAGATTACACACAAGGTGCCGTTCCTAATGATCTTTGGCTTAGACACAAGGTGCAAATTCGAGATGATCTTTGGATTACACACAAGCCAGGTGGAGACGTCAGCTGTTCGTGTCCTCGTGGCATTAGTAAAGGCTGAAAGAAAGCATGCAGCAGCCCTTGAGAATGTAGCTGAGTTCCTGAAAAAGCGAAAAGAGCAATCAGATGTTGTCTTCACCCAAGCCAAAGAAGAGATGGAAGAAGCCAGAAATAAGCTAGCAGAGGCAGAGCAGGCTAGGCATCTCCTGCTATCTAAAACTGTTGTCAATACAAAATTTCCTTCATAATAGCTAGGTTCAAATGTTTATCCAGTCAGCATGCCTGTTGTGATGTCCGTGCATCTACTGATGTGGCACAAAATGTTTTTTTGGGTCATGTAATGACAGCAATTACTTTCCAAACAATAACAGATGAAGCATTGGACATGGTATAGTTCACATGCAAGCCCGACATTCCAAGTTCAACTTCCACATCAAACTCATGTTCACAGATATCTGCACATTCATACATAATGTCCACAACCATGATTCACTTCAAAGCCAAAAAAATGTGAGGAGAGTTATAAATAAAGAAAAACCTCTACTAAGTTCCTGCTACCGGTGCGAGCACAGCAAGTCAAGACCATGCGTAAATACATTATATTTTAGTCATTTTTTTGTGTTCTAAAATGCCTGCCGGCTCACGGAAGGACGTGTTGCTTAAACACACAGCGTGGATTCAATGAAGGCGGGAGGGGCAGTCTTAAGCTGGTTGCCGCGGCGAGGCGTGCTCACTTGGGCTGCAGCAGTCGTCCCTCTTGGCGTGGCCAGTTCAATGCCTGCGCTATGAGAAGTCGCGTCCGTATCAGAGCAATCACTCCCCCAGTCCTTTTTTGTTTGGGTATAACAAAATCTCATTTTCCATTCACATTTTACAAGTAAAATTCATGGAAAAACTTTGACCCAAAGTATGATGGGGACTAGTAAACTATAACACCCCAAAAATTTAACCAGGTTTTAGTTATTAAAATTTTGCCAAGAGTTTAAATTTTTTTTGCCTGCAAGTATATCTCTGTTGATTTCAAAACTTTTCTTTTAATATTGAGGATTTTTTTCCAAGTGGATTCTTCCAAAACATATTGGACTTATATGCCCTCTCATTAAAAACATCTCTCAATCAGTAGATTTATTTATTAAATTATTTCACCCTGAGCTTTATTCATTAAAATGACTTGTTTTAAGTTTTGGAGCTCTTTTTGTACTACAACCAGTTGATAGATTTAACTAAAAATCCAACCAAAAATTTGGAGATGTCATGTGATGTCTCTAAATCAGTTTTGTGCAATAATATATTTCATTTATTGCATATTTTGAGTGCTACACATGTTTTTCTTCTCTGGTCCAGTGGACAATTTTGCACTACAACCCTTTTAAATATTTCTTTCTATCCTCCACCAAAATTATGTGATGTTGGTAGTATCATATGATTCAACTTTATGCAAAAACCCAGTGGGGTTATTTTGAAAATTTTGAGTGAATCAACCTCATCTTCATTCTGGTCCAACATGATGGTTTGTACAACAACCATATTCTTGCTTGCTCTTTGGCCCTAGATTCTTTTCCCTACTTGTAGTCCTCCATGCTAAACCCCTAAGTCCAGGAGCATGCACTCATTGGATCATTTTTGGTTCATGAATTAATGCCATTCACCTCCTATCAAGATTTGAAGTTCTGCAAAACTTGCACTAGCAAGTTTGTGTTTTTCACCAACTAACCTCACCACCCTCTTGTGCATCCAAAGAGACACTGGTCTGGAAGAATTGGCCACTCCAAGAAATGCCTAGGTGCCTGTGGCATTTTGTCAAACACCTGGAGTGCATGGACAGATTTGGCATGAGTCTTTGTCTGCATTGTGAACTTGATCTCCTGACCAAACCACCTTGTCCCTTGATCTTCTCTCTATCACTAACCTAGTTCTGTTGCTTGCCAACCTCACCTGAGACCTCTAGCATGCCCCGGCATTTTATCAAACACATTCCGTGCGTGGTCTGGGCGTGAGCAGAGCGCGCGTATTGCACGAGCCACGGCCGAGCCGACACGTCGCGCCCCTGGTTTTGGCCCGCTCTGCAGCGCCACGCCACGCACTCCCCTTCTCACAGCAACGCGCCAAGCCGCCATGGCAACCTACAGCGCCGTCGTCAGAGCCTTGGCGGCACGCCGGCGTCCGCAGCGCGCCCCTGCCTCAGTAGGTGCCGACAAGCCACCAGCGCTCGCCAGCTGCCCCTTAAGCATCTCCAGCTCATCCACAGCCTCGTCCCCTAGCGCGCGTTGCCGCCACGTCGCCATAGCTACAGAAATATGGTTCACCGTCGTCCTTACCACCGGCCGCCTCGGAACCGACCTCCACCCCCTATATAAGGGCCCCAGAGCTCAATCGAGTCCTGAAGCAACCTCAAATGATCCCCCTAGAGCTACCATGGCCAGCAGTCGAGGAGGGCAAGGCCATCTTCCCCGAGTCCGGCCGGTTTGGTCGCCGCCAAGTCCTGGCCGATTCCGTCGCCACCAGTGCCTCCCCTCTCCACTCTCTCCACCAAGAGCTCTCCCTCCCTCTCGTGAGTGCAACCCCATGCTCAAATTTGGTTGGAAACCACCGTAGCCCCAAACCCACTATCCACCCGAATGCCTTCTCCGCCGCAAAGCTCGTCGCCGGCGACTCCGTCCATGTCGGCGACCATGGCGGGTACCCACGGATTCGTCGTGACCCCCTGAGCACACCCATGTCCAAGGGACGCCCCCGTTTGCCGGCAAATCCTCGCCGGAGCTCCTCCTTTGTTCGCTCGGAGGGGGACGACGCGCGCGTGGACTGGTCAAACCTTACCAGTGGGCCAGGCGGGCCCACCGTCAGTGACCCAGCACCGGTCCACGCAGGAGTAAGTGGAAGCGCATTTTCCCGAATGCGCCTTCGACGTGTATTTCTTTTAAAACATTTTCTTTTCTGTTTTATTTTAAAAACAGATTTTGACCAGGACTTTGACTACCTATAACTTTTTAAATACAATTCCAAATGAAATGATTCTTTTTCATATCTCTCTCAAATTTGATCTAGTTTATTTTAAGATTTATTTGATATTTTTTAAACAACTTTCTGTGCTGTTTTGAATTTGTGTGTTAATTCAAATTTATTTAAAATAGGACCTTGGAGAGAGAGAAGAAAACTTTCAAAAGTTTTGGAGTGCACCCTGCCTTTCCACACATTGAAGGCAAGCATTCTGAACCCAGGCATAATATTTTTGGTGTGTTCGTTGACACGTTTATAACACCACCTCATTTCGAAGGACTTGTTATTTCATGTGATGTGATCATTTGCATGGATGCATATTAGTGATTTCCATCTTTGTTGGAAATGAGTATACTTGTGATGGTAATCATCCTCATGTATCTTGCATGCATCTGGAAAGAAATCCGGGAAAGCCTCTGCCTTGGGTAGGCATGAGCTTGTCGCCGGTCTCCGTCGGGACGGGTATGTCCGGTATGGCATAGTAAGATATAGTGAGTGTTGATTGTATTGGTTGAAATATATTTGTTATACATGTCATGCAGGAAACTATATACCTCCTGAGTCGACCATAGATCGAGTCTTGTTCCAGTAACCCCCATACTTGCTTCGTACTACCACTCGTCTCTACAACAAGTAGAGTACGGTTCAGTAAGTTGTCAACCTCTTTCTAGCACACACCGTTCAGAGAGGCAATGGTGGAAGATACCGGTTGTAGCTGGTAGGCAGGCCACCTGGTCCGGGCGCATGGGTGTTTCCGGTTGAGACCGAGAGGGGAGGCCACCCCTTAGAGCGCGCAATATAAATTTGATCCCATGCTACGCGAGGTTGTAGCCTCCCCACTTAGAGTTTGCTTGACAGGTGTCGTGGGTGATTCCAGACACGTGTGAGTTAAGCTGGTGTGTGCAAGTGAGGTGTGTTTTCAACAAAAAGACCGTAGACGGAATTAGTCCCGATGGACTAAGGAATCCGTTACTCGTGGGTAAAGAGTACACCCTCTGCAGAGATTAAACCTATTCGAATAGCCGTGTCCATGGTTAAGGATTACAGGCTGCGATGGGTTAAGTGTTGGTCTTAGTGTCGATCTTCGGAGGAAAATCTGTTAAACCAGAACATGGATTGTGACCTGTGACTTATGATGATTATGATTATTATTAATTATGGACTAACCCCTTTATATTGTTTGAAATATTCAGTATCCTTGGAATGGTTCTACCTCTTGGATATTCACTATCATTTCTTTTGAAGCCCTTTAGGTGGTGTCGCTAAGACGCCCGACTGTGGCATTTCTTTTAAAGCCCTTTATGTGGTGTCGCTAAGACGCCCGACTGTAACATTTGTTTTAAGCCCTTTATGTGGTGTCGCTAAGACGCCTCGATCGTAACATTTCTTTTAAAGCCCTTTATGTGGTGTCGCTAAGGCGCTTGACCGTGGCATTTCTTTTAAAGCCTTTTATGTGGTGTCGCTAAGGCGCCTGATTATGGCATTTCTTTTAAAGCCCTTTATGTGGTGTCGCCAAGGCGCCTCGATCGTGGCATTTCTTTTAAAGCCCTTTATGTGGTGTCGCTAAGACGCCCGACTGTGGCATTTCTTTTAAAGCCCTTTATGTGGTGTCGCTAAGACGCCCGACTGTGGCATTTCTTTTAAAGCCCTTTATGTGGTGTCGCTCCAGACGCCCGATTGGTGCCTTGTATTATTATTATGTTATTGCATTTTCATAATAACCTGCTTACATGCATCAGAGATTTATTTTTGTGACTGACGTCATGAGCATAAATATTTTGGAACATCGTTGTTATATTATACCCGTGTTCATAATGTTTGCGAGTACATTCAAAGTACTCATTGGCTTGTCCCTGGCTATTGTCTTGGCCAGATTTCTTGCGCACAGAGGAGCGACCTTGATGACAGCCCCGGAACCCACGTAATGGCGATAGCAGCCTCGCGAAGATAGGAGTTAACATGGTCAGCTGTTCCTGTGGGAAATGGAGTCCCATATACGCTGACGATCCACAATCCGCTTCCGCCATCAACCACTAGAAACCTTTGGTTGTACTCACGGGCCAGAATGGTCTTGTACTACATATGTTGTATTTTGCTTTGGATTTCTGTATCAAGTTGGTGCCTCATCAGCTAACAGTTATCCTGGGGCTGGTGAGCACTGTGGCCGATTTCGAATTTAATACCGAAAAACCGGTCGTGGCGGACTTGGTATCGAGCCGAGTGACCATTGGCTAATCCTATCTTAGCCAGGTCGAAAAACTTAGGCAAACCAACCCACCAGACCTTAACCAAACCCCAGCCAAGCTTCTCGTGCAAGATAGTCATACAGTGACCCCGACACTTTTGGCAGTCGGTGCCCAACCTATCAGCCTAACCGTCAGTCATACGCCAGTGACCGATGGCTAAAATGTCTCATTCGCAAGCGTGCGAAGGAAGACTCCGTCCCCTTTTCTATAAAAAAGGGCATGCTAGCCCCAACCCAGCACAGCACATTCTCTACCCCAAACCGGTCCATAATGCCTGGCCCCGTAGTGCACAATGAGACCACAGCAACCAACCTTGGAGGTTTTGTGACCATACTCACAAACCTCACTCGTCGTGCCTATGCGTTAGAAGAGCCACCAGAATATGTTGTGTACCAAGGTCCCATGAGCGGTGAGGACCGCCAATTTTGGGCCACTATGCACATCTACGGTAGGGGTCTGTCGCCAGAACGCCCCTACAGGTTCACCGGAAGAACAACTTCCTTCGAACCACAAGCCATCCAGCTAGCTGCTCGAGAGGATATAGTTCAACTTTGGCAGTTGTCGCCCAGAGTTAACTGTCGCTCGTTCTACTACTACCCCAGGCATGAAGGGTATGGAAGACCACCCCAAGTTGCCAATGGAGATCACGAGACAGATCCCGCATTGTTGCACCTAGTGCGCTATGTAAGTGCACTAGAGGCACTGTTTGACCAGATCACCATTGATCTGATCGTAGCTCGAGAAGAGCTGGTTCGTCGAGCCCCAGCAAGAAGAGAAGACGAGCCCGACGCCGACAACCCAGTCGTGCTGTTCGAACAACCGATCGAGACCCTGAGATCAGCTCCAGCCACCAACCGAGATGCATTGATGACCCCAGAAGTGCTTCGTCGCCTTTTGGGAGCACACTCCAACGGGGTTGTGGCCAACAATCCTCGTGATGGTCATCATCGCTACACCGACCCTGCAGTTCCTCCACCATCTCCGGCTTATCCCGACAGTGAGACACATGGAGAAGCCTCGACATCCACAAGGCACGCCCGTTTGGATATAAACGAGGTAGACTAAGTCACCCGAGTAGTGCCAAGTCTCAGTGTATCCTCGCTTTGCAATCGTGTAACCTTGTGAATAAACACAGCCTGTCGTTGTGCCTCTGTTTTAATAATAGCCTTGCGTATTTTGTCAGTGCATAGTTGCATATTTTCTGGGCACAGCTACCAAAACCAACCCCGACGACAACCACAGTAACACGTCTCTTTATGAGATATGTGTATCTCTGACACTGACCCGACCTTTGGAGCTAATCTGGAAGATTTATTACCTTTCACCACGGTAAGCAAACCATCCCAGATACTATATAAGAAGGCCACCTTGTGACCTTTCCCAACAACCCTCACCTCGTGCACCACTCTCACAACCATTTCTTGCCATGCCAAGCCCCAGTATTTATCTGAGAACCCCAGATGCAACTGTAATAGCCTGGCTTATTAGGGATGATAGACTACTCATATCAATAAGGAATTCCTTCTTTTCCGGGATCCCATTCGGACAGAACTCCAAAGTTAAGCGTGCTTAGCTTGGAGTAGTTCGAGATGGGTGACCGACCGAAGATTGCTCCGGGTGCGCACGAGTGAGGACAAAGTCGCGAGAAAAGACTAGTATTGATCTGTGGGGCCGTCTAGATCCCGCCAGAGTAACGACCACCGGCGGGTGTGTCCGGGCGTTACAAGTTGGTATCGAGCCGACCCTCGCGGTTACGGATGGTTGCGGACAGTGCAGCGGTCATGTTGTTCATGACGTTTGTGACCCGTCATGGCACACGGCATGGCACATGTACGGACTGGATGCCGAGACGGTTGTGCCAGAGGAGCGTTCTGTGGCCCGACGAGGACGTCGGTTCCTCCGAGTGGGGGTGTATGTAATAGCACGGCTTATTAGGGATGATAGACTACTCATATCAATAAGGAATTCCTTCTTTTAGGGATCCCATTGAGACGAACTCCAAAGTTAAGTCGTTAGCCCGACCGTGGGAGATATAGCCGCATCGAGGGCGTTACAGCAACCCCGGGTAGCTTTGTCAAAATATTATGGGATTTTACCTGCAGTACCATGGGTTCCACCCAGCCACCCCAGTACGAGCTGTTCAAATCAAGAATCACCCCTTCCACCTCGAAATATTGGGCAGCAGTACACATCCCTCCCGTAGACTCCAACCAAGATCCAACAGAGGTTTCTTTCGTGGGGAAATCTATGCCAAGCCCACGCCTAGCCATAGAAGCTGCTGCGAAGGAAGCAATTGCTCGCCTTCGATCCGCAGTACCCTACCCCCGCGAACGAGGATACTATTACTTTTCGAGCCGTGCAGCACCCGGAGGAGTAACATCTTTTCCCGGTGGACGGATTGAGAGAGACCCAGTACTAGCCAACCTCATCCAGTACATCATCGCTCAAGAGCATTTGTACCAGCGAGTGATGGATTACCTCCAGAGTCTCACCGATTCGAATCCTCAGATTGCAATCGGCAGACTACTGAGGCCCGACCTGGAGAGACGCATACATCGTCTGGTCAATCCACTTCCTCCGATAGAAGAGGAGTGTATCCCATTGCCAGAGACTTTTTTTTGGGACCCCGTCCAGTTACCATTTTCATTTTAGACGTCACTGCTGTGTTTGTTATTGCAGCATTTATTATTACGTTGTAACTTATGCATGGTACCTCAAATTTATGCGACGAGTCGAGTATTTAGTTTCTACTAGTATGAGTAATTTTCTTCGTGATTAACTTGTGTAACCGCGAAAATCCTAGAATGAGATTTCTTTTCCCTGAGTTGCTGCATCGTCTATCCCCTCACTACGTGGATTATTTTTTTATTCACGCAGCACCACGACAGCAGACTCACAACCGCTCGAACACATATGGAGTATTTGTTTTCCACAACGGCTCTTAGCAAATCTCGAGGACGAGATTTTTTTTAAGGGGGGTAGTAATTGTAACACCCCAAAAATTTAACCAGGTTTTAGTTATTAAAATTTTGCCAAGAGTTTAAATTTTTTTGCCTGCAAGTATATCTCTGTTGATTTCAAAACTTTTCTTTTAATATTAAGGATTTTTTTCCAAGTGGATCTTTCCAAAACATATTGGATTTATATGCCCTCTCATTAAAAACATCTCTCAATCAGTAGATTTATTTATTAAATTATTTCACCCTGAGCTTTATTCATTAAAATGACTTGTTTTAAGTTTTGGAGCTCTTTTTGTACTACAACTAGTTGATAGATTTAACTAAAAATCCAACCAAAAATTTGGAGATGTCATGTGATGTCTCTAAATCACTTTTTTGCAATAATATATTTCATTTATTGCATATTTTGCGTGCTATACATGTTTTTCTTCTCTGGTCCAGTGGACAATTTTGCACTACAACCCTTTTAAATATTTCTTTCTAGCCTCCACCAAAATTATGGGATGTTGGTAGTATCATATGATTCAACTTTATGCAAAAACCCAGTGGGGTTATTTTGAAAATTTTGAGTGAATCAACCTCATCTTCATTCTGGTCCAACATGATGGTTTGTACAACAACCATATCCTTGCTTGCTCTTTGGCCCTAGATTATTTTCCCTACTTGTAGTCCTCCATGCTAAACCCCTAAGTCCAGGAGCATGCACTCATTGGATCATTTTTGGTTCATGAAATAATGCCATTCATCTCCTATCCAGATTTGAAGTTCTGCAAAACTTGCACTAGCAAGTTTGTGTTTTTCACCAACTAACCTCACCACCCTCTTGTGCATCCAAAGAGACACTGATATGGAAGAATTGGCCACTCCAAGAAATGCCTAGGTGCCTGTGGCATTTTGTCAAACACCAGGAGTGCATGGACAGATTTGGCATGAGTCTTTGTCTGCATTGTGAACTTGATCTCCTGACCAAACCACCTTGTCCCTTGATCTTCCCTCTATCACTAACCTAGTTCTGTTGCTTGCCAACCTCACCTGAGACCTCTAGCATGCCCCGACATTTTATCGAACACATTCCGTGCATGCTCTGGGCGTGAGCAGAGCGCGTGTATTGCACGAGCCACGACCGAGCCAACACGTCGCGCCCCTAGTTTTGGCCCGCTCTGCAGCGCCACGCCACGCACACCCCTTCTCACAGCAACGCGCCAAGCCGCCCTGGCAGCCTCTGGTGCATTGTCGAGCCTTGGCGGCATCTTGCGCATCCGCAGCCCGCCCTGCCTCGATGAGGTGCCGACAAGCCGCCAGCGCTCGCCAGATGCCCCCTTAAGCATCTCCAGCTCATCCGCAGCCTCGTCCCCTAGCGCGCGTCGCCGCCACGTTGCCATAGCTACAGAAAGACGGTTCGCCGTCGTCCTTATCACCGGCCGCCTCGGAACTGACCTCCACCCCCTATATAAGGGCCCCGGAGCTCAATCGAGTCCTGAAGCAACCTCAAATGATCCCCCTAGAGCTACCATGTCCAGCAGTCGAGGAGGGGAAGGCCATCTTCCCCGAGTCCGGCCGGTTCGGTCGCCGCCAAGTCCCGACCTATTCCGTCGCCACCAGTGCCTCCCCCTCTCCACTATCTCCACCAAGAGCTCTCCCTCCCTCTCGTGAGTGCAACCCCACGCTCAATTTTGGTTGGAAACCATCGTAGCCCCAAACCCACTATCCACCCGAATGCCTTCTCCGCCGCGAAGCTCGTCGCCGGCGACTCCGTCCACGTCGGCGACCATGGCGGGTACCCACGGATTCGTCGCGACCCCCTGAGCACACCCATGTCCTCGGATCTCCAAGGGACGCCCCCATTTGCCGGCAAATCCTCGCCGGAGCTCCAGCTCTGTTCGGTCGGAGGGGGCGCAGCGCATGGATCGGTCAAACGACCCGATGGGCGATCGGGCCCACTGTCGATGACCAGCGCCGGTCCACGCAGGAGTAAGTGGAAGCGCATTTTCCCGAATGTGCCTTCGACGTGTATTTCTTTTAAAACATTTTCTTTTCTGTTTTATTTTAAAAACAGATTTTGACCAGGACTTTCACTGCCTACAACTTTTTAATTACAACTCCAAGTGAAATGATTCTTTTTCATATCTCTCTCAAATTTGATCTAGTTTATTTTAAGATTTATTTGATATTTTTTTAAACAACTTTTTGTGTTGTTTTGAATTTGTGTGTTAATTCAAATTAATTTAAAATAGGACCTTGGAGAGAGAGAAGAAAACTTTCAAAAGTTTTGGAGTGCACCCTGCCTTTCCACACATTGAAGGCAAGCATTCTGAACCCCGGCATAATATTTTTGGTGTGTTCGTTGACACGTTTATAACACCACCTCATTTCGAAGGACTTGTTATTTCATGTGATATGATCATTTGCATGGATGCATATTAGTGATTTCCATGCTGTTGGAAATGAGTATACTTGTGATGGTAATCATCCTCATGTATCTTGCATGCATCTTTGGAAAGAAATCCGGAAAGCTTTGTGCCTTGGGTAGGCGTGAGCTTGTCGCCGGTCTCCGTCGGGATGGGTATGTCCGGTTTGGCATAGTAAGATATAATGAGTGTTGATTGTATTGGTTGAAATATATTTGTTATACATGTCATGCAGAAACTATAAACCTCTGAGTCGACCGTAGATCGAGTCTTGTTCGATAAATCCCCATACTTGCTTTCACTACCACTCGTCTCTACAACAAGTAGAGTGCAGTTCGATAAGTTGTCAACCTCTTTCTAGCACACACCTGAGAGAGGCCATGGTGGAAGATACCGGTTGTAGCTGGTAGGCAGCCACCTGGTCCGGGGCATGGGTGTTTCGGTTGAAGCCGAGAGGAGGCCACCCCTTAGAGCGCAATATAAATTTGATCCCATGCTACGCGAGGTTGTAGCCTCCCACTTAGAGTTTGCTTGGCAGTGTCGTGGGTGATTCGGACACGTGTGAGTTAAGCTGGTGTGTGCAAGTGAGGTGTGTTTTCAACAAAAGACCGTGAAGCGGAATTAGTCGATGGACTAAAGGAATCCGTTACTCGTGGGTAAAGAGTACACCCTCTACAGAGATTAAACCTATTGAATAGCCGTGTCAATGGTTAAGGATTACGATGCAGGATGGGTCAAGTGTCGGTCTTAGTGTCGATCTTGGAGGAAAATCATTAAGCCGAACATGGATTGTGACCTGTGACTTATGATGATTATGATTATTTTTGACTAACCCCTTTATATTGTTTGAAATATTGAATATCCTTGGAATGGTTCTACCTCCTGGATATTCACTATCATTTCTTTTGAAGCCCTTTAGGTGGTGTCGCTAAGACGCCCGACTGTGGCATTTCTTTTAAAGCCCTTTATGTGGTGTCGCTAAGACGCCCGACTGTGGCATTTGTTTTTAAGCCCTTTATGTGGTGTCGCTAAGACGCCCGACTATGGCATTTCTTTTAAAGCCCTTTATGTGGTGTCGCTAAGACGCCTTGATTGTATGCGTTCTTTTAAAGCCCTTTATGTGGTGTCGCTAAGACGCCTGACCGTGGCATTTCTTTTAAAGCCCTTTATGTGGTGTCGCTAAGGCCTCGACCGTGGTATTTCTTTTAAAGCCCTTTATGTGGTGTCGCTAAGACGCCCGACTGTGGCATTTCTTTTAAAGCCCTTTATGTGGTGTCGCTAAGATGCCCGACTGTGGCATTTCTTTTAAAGCCCTTTATGTGGCGTCGCTCCAGACGCCCGATCGTTGCCTTTTATTATTATTATGTTATTGCATTTTCATAAATAACCTGCTTACATGCATCAGAGATTTATTTTTGTGGACGTCATCAGCATAAATATTTCGGAACATCGTTGTTATATTATACCCGTGTTCATAATGTTTGCGAGTACATTCAAAGTACTCACTGGCTTGTCCCTGGCTATTGTCTTGGCCAGATTTCTTGCGCGGAGAGGAGCGACCTTGATGACAGCTCCGGAACCCACGTAATGGCGATAGCAGCCTCGCGAAGATAGGAGTTAACCTGGTCAGCTATTCCTGTGGGAAATGGAGTCCCATATACGCTGACGATCCACAATCCGCTTCCGCCATCAACCACTAGAAACCTTTTGTTGTACTCACGGGCCAGAATGGTCTTGTACTACATATGTTGTATTTTGCTTTGTATTTCTGTATCAAGTTGGTGCCTCATCAGCTAACAGTTATCCTGGGGCTGGTGAACACAACGACCAGTTTTTGGAATTTAATACCCGGAAAACCGGTCGTGACATAAACCAGAATGGAGGTAGTAGTTTTTTTAATCAAAGAAGGGTTTCCCCTTCCGATTTTCATTACTGAAAACTAGCATCTAAATCTAAACCATAGTATTTGCCCTAGAACTACCAGGTTCAACATCTCGCAACATAAACCCATACAACCATACGCCAAGGAGGTACGTAGTACTATGAATTCCATTTTCTCTCCATACCAATCGCTCTAAAAACTACTTACTACTTATAACAAGCCATTGAAAATCGGAACTCTTAACCCCGCTAAAAAATGATATTTTAAATGTGGCTACTTGATCTGTGGCAACTGGCGAGCCACCGCGCTCCAAGTCGTTCGCCTGTGGTCCTGACCATCAACTCCTACAGATAAAATTATCACGCGAGCTGACTATTCCTACAAAGGTGCCCCACCACGTACCCGGTACCCACGAATGCAGCAATCGTGCACCTAGGGTTTTAGGGTTTATTTGTTAACGTCGCCTTTACGTAACACTCATGTGTGCGAGACAGTGAGAGGCCGACTGCGTGCGTGTGCCTCTTCTCTTTGTATATGTACTCCATCGTTTGTCTGGTGTCCAAAAAATTATAATAACTACTAGCGATGTGCCAATGCGTTGCCACATGATCAAAGTAGATTAATACATATTCACCGATTTGATAAAAAAAAGTCTAGTTTTGAAATACGTATATCACTAAGAATATGTTATGTTTCACTCAAAATATATTCCTTTGGCGGTTTTGGTGAGATAAGGAGGAATGTTGTTGGTTTCAAGATTCGAGAAGTGGTATATGTCTAATTTCTACTCTTACTAGCAAGATGCCCGTGCGTTGCACGGAACATCAAGATCTTGTGGGAGAAAAGGATGAATGAGGGAAGGCCTTATCTGCAAATGTGGTGAAGAGTGCGGGTAAATTGCCATATTTTCCTTCCTATCCGTCAGATATAAATCAGACGACCTACATTGCAGGATGGTAGGCCCACAATCATCACCAACTCTATTTTGTATCCCTACTCTTATAAAAGCATTGTTGGTGATGATCGTGTGCCTGCCATCCTGCAATATAGGCCGCCTGATCTATATCTGAAGGATAGGAAGGAAACTATGGCAATTTTGCGAAAAGATACCCACACCCCTCTCCACATTTGCAAATAAGGCCTTCCCTCGTTCATCCTTTTCCCCCACAAGATAAACTACTCATACAAATGCATCTTGATGTTCCGTGCAACGCATGGGCATCTTGCTAGTTGTTGCAAAAAGCCCATGTGTGTGTGAGAGAGAGGGAGAGTGGAGGAGGACGGAGTGCATGTGTGACAAAGACACAAGGAGTGTGTGTGCGATAGGTATCATCTTAAAATGAGGCGATAGTGTGTGTGTGCACGATCAAGAGGGCGTGTCTCAAGAAGGGAAGAAAAATCTACATAGATACAAGGAGCGGGAGAGAGACATGTATGCAATAGTGGAAGCATGAGTGTGCGGGTGTATAAACCTATCTAGAGGCTAGCTAGTCAATAAATGTTTGTGAGAGAAATACGAGTCAGGGTGCGAAAGTGAGAGTTTTGTGTGTGTGTGAGAGAGAGACGGTAGTCGGGAAGGGGAGTGGAAGCAGGAGTTGTGTGTGTGTCTGTGAGATAGAGAGAGGAGACGGTAGTCGGGGTTGTCTGGTTGGTAAACAAATGAATAATGTCAGTCTGGGATGGAGACGTAAAGGAGACCGCAACAAATGTTGTGTCTACAGGAGAGAGAGAGAGAGAGAGAGAGTAATTTTAGTGGTATGAGTCATATGTAGAGACATATAGGGTGTGTGAGAGAATCCCATAGAGAGAAAGACAAAGTGAAAGACGAGTGGAGACTGTGTGTGTGGCGGTGAAAAAGAAAGCTTAGGTACCGAGTGATACCAGAGAACAGTAGAGACGTGAGAGATAATGAAAATCGTGTAATGTATAATGATAGGGAGAGTGTGACACCTCTCAAAGGGAGACGTCGAGAGACCATGTTTGCGAGGATAGGAGAAACATGAAGTGAGCGTGCGGGTGAGCTGGAGAAAAGAGAGTGATAGCTACCAGAAGGAGCATGCATGCGAGAGAGATGGGCGTGAAAGGAGTGAACAAAAAAGGGATTCAAATATTTGAATTCGAGATCATGATACATGTAATCCATACTCAAACCAAAATTGATCTATCAAACATGCATACTCATATGAATTCACGCACATCTATGTTATTTAATATGTAGATATTACTGATCCATACATTTTAGTAGAACATAATTTGGTTAATTTTTTTGAATTCAACCTTAACATTTTGAGATCGTTGTATTTGTAAATCATATTATACATATAAAGCAGCAGAATTCTTTGTTGTGCTTTTGAAAGTATATATAAAAATGATGTATATAGAATGTAATTCCAATTGAAAATGGATCCTTGAAAAAATAGAATACAAACAGGATTGAATTGAGTTGGCACGATGGCGTGCACTCTGCAAAATTTGAACAAAGCGGGGAAAGTCACAGTAACCGCCCAAAACCAAATTCTGCGAGATGGAAATTACTACTGCCTATCCCTGCCACGCAAAGCCTATCTGCTGGATTTCTATAGGTTTCGATAGGGGTAGGTTTGTAATTTCACCCAAACGTGACGTAACCGCCTCTCACCCGGATTCATACACGGTGGGCGCCAAAACACAGTGTGTCCTCGGCCGAAATCGACTCCCTCCCCGATTCATATTCATACACGGTGGGCGCCAAAAACAAACTCTCGTCTGCAAATATTCGGTGTATGCAACATTACCGTCCTATCCCCAACCGACTAATATTGTTGTGATGTAGTAGAAATTCAAAACGGGGGCTAAGTTTGTAAATTTCCTTGCATTTGAGACAAGCGTGCCCTGAATACATGATTCCCCCTTCCTCTCTACCTCCCTTTTCCCCATTCGTACTCCGTGGGCACCAAAACACCCTCTCCACCCCACCCTCCTCCGTCCACCCCGTTCGCCGCCTGTAACACCCCGGATGTAACTTTCCATATTTGTAACTCCAACTCTTGCCATTTTCGGTTGTGTGTTATGGTATTCCCTCTGTGGTTGGGTTTGTCTTTCGTTTTTGCATTTTGTTCATGTCATGCATTTCATATCATGTGCATCTCATTTGCATACATGCTCGTCTCATGCATCCGAGCATTTTCCCTGTTGTCCGTTTTGCAATCCGACACTCCCACATGCACCCGGCGCACCCCTCTTGTCTCTTTTAGTGAGTGGAATAAAAACGTTCTCAGAATGGACCAAGGTTTGCCAAGTGGCCTTGGTACACCACCGGTAGACCACCTGTCAAGTTTCGTTCCATTTGGAGGCCGTTTGATGCTCCAACGGTTAACCGGGTAACCGCGAAGGCCTCTTGTGTGTTGTAGAACAACACCCCTTCAAAACAGCCCAATAACTCACCTAAACCATCTCCATGTTCTCCATCGCCGGATTGCGATCGTGTGGGCGAAAACTACACCCCATTTGGACACTCCTACCTCCTCCTAGCTATAAATATGTGCCCTCCTCCGAAATCCCGGGTCCCGAAACCCTAGCCGTTCCCCTCTCCGCCGCCGGACACGTCCGGATCGGGCCAGACGCGTCCGCCGCCGCGCCTGCTCTACTCGTAGCGCGCCACATGGCCTCGCCACCACCGCCCCCCCCTCATCCCGCCAGGTCGCGGGCGCCCTCGAACCCGAGCCGCCGCCCGCTCCTCCCGTGTGCCCGCCGCCGTCCCGCCGCCTCCGCCACCCGCCACCGCCTCCGTCGCGGCGCCGCCATGCGCCGGACTCCGCCAGTCGCCGCCCGACCTCACCACCCGCCGCCGCCGCCCTTCGGATCCGGCGAGCGCACCGGATCCGGCCGGCCCCATCCCACCGGCCTCCTCCTTCCCCGAGCTCCGGCGATCTCCCTCCTCTCCAGCACCAACTTCGGTGACCCAATCCGGCCCTGCCTCATTTCCCGTGCGATGAACCCTAGATCTAGATCGGGAGAGGTTGACCTCGTATTCCTCCAAGTCCTTTTCTGCAATATTTTTATGCCCTGTTCATCATGCCATAACTTCATGCTCGGTACTTCGATTTGTGCATATAATATGTCAAAATGTTCATCATGAGATGCCCTTCATTGTGTCACATTGTGCCATGCCTGTCTGAGTTCATATTGATTCCTAAATAATTGTTGCAGGAGTGCTATATGATGTTTTTTTGTTGTCTGTTAACAGAACTTGGTGATTTGTCTTTTCCATTGCATTTTGTGTGTGCATCCTATGAGCATGAGCTCTACAGGTGTTTTGATCTACAGCATGCCATATTTACATAGGTGTTTTCCATGTAGTTTTGTGATCAGTGTGGTGGCTAGCACAAGCATGCAAACTAGGCTTCGTGATGTTGCTGAATTCAGTCCTTGTTCTGCTGTTATTTTGAGGCCATGTAAACTTGATGCTACAGTGATATCCATGCTTGTTTTGGGATACTTCAGTAAGGATGTTTTGAACATATGGTTATGCTCTATCCATCCATGCCCCTGTTTGCAATTATGGAGTGCCCTAGCATGTCTTGTTCTTGCTCTATTTTTGCTATAAAATGTTTCTGGCAGAATGTTAACATGTTAATCCATATTGCCATGGTTGTTGCTAATGATACATGCATCCTATGAACTTGCTCTTGCCATGGTTAGCTTCATGAACATGTCATCGTGCTGTTAGTATGCTTGTTTTGTCATGCAATGCTTTGTGATCAGTGAATCGAGCTCGGAAAGTTGTTAACATAAATCTGTTTATGCTATGCTCTGTTTTTCTGCTAAAGCTGAAACTATTAATAAAACTTGCTATGTTTACATGGGTGCCATCATATCTTCTCTGCCTTTTTGGCTCATGTTCAGTAAGGGACTTTTGTTCTATGCATTTAGTAGATTCATGCCATGTCTTGATTCTCTATGATATTTTCATGTAGCATGTTATTTGCTTGCTCTAAACATGGCTTCCTGATGTTATTTCTGGCATGTTAGTATTTTCACAAAGTCTGTGAAGCTGATGTCTTTTGCACTTTTGCCATGCTTGTTTGAACCTGCTATTGTGTGATTTAGCCATAGCTCAGTGTTCATGTTTTCTCAAGCATCTTGTGTACATCACTTCCATATGCTTTCTTGCTATGTTGGAGTACAGTAGCTTAGTTTCTTGTTTCATGCTAAGTAGCATCGTGGTGTTAATCACAGAATTGTGTCATTCTTGTTTTGCTTGCCATTTGCAAACCGTGCATCTGTTTCCGGTGATCTTTATATCGATTTTAACTGAAATCACCTCATCTTTCCAGCGGCATACTTGGTTTGCCAAGTTGATTCCTTGATCATTCTTTCCCTTCCGGAGCACGCTTATGCATTGCATATCATATCTCGCATATCATGCCATGTATTGCATCATGTTGCTTGTGCATTGCACCGTGATTGATTGTTGTCCAATTGCTTGTGTTCTTGCCTTGGGTAAAGCCGGAGACGAGTACGTGAATGAGGAACTTGTTGAGTACGCTAACGAGGATCAAGCTTTCGACAACTCAGAGAACTTTGCAGGCAAGATGACCATACCGTCGAAATCACTTCTATCTTTGCTTGCTAATTGTTTCGCTCTATCGTTATGCCGCACTACCTAACACCTGCTGTATCATGCCTCCCATATTTCCATGTCAAGCCTCTAACCCAACTTTCCTAGCAAACCATTGTTTGGCTATGTTACCGCTTTTGCTCAGCCCCTCTTATAGCGTTGATAGTTGTAGGTGAAGATGAAGTTTGTTCCTTGTTGGAACATGGATATTTTGGGATATCACATTATTTCTTATTTAATTTAATGCACCTATATACTTGGTAAAGGGTGGAAGCCTCGGCCTTATGCCTGGTGTTTTGTTCCACTCTTGCCGCCCTAGTTTCCTTCATACCGGTGTTATGTTCCTTGATTTTGCGTTCCTTACACGGTTGGGTGATTTATGGGACCCCCGTGACAGTTCGCTTTGAATAAAACTCCTCCAGCAAGGCCCAACCTTGGTTTTACCATTTGACACCTAAGCCTTTTTCCCTTGGGTTTTCGCGAGCCCGAGGGTCATCTTTGTTTTAACCCCCCGGGCCAGTGCTCCTCTGAGTGTTGGTCCGAACTAGAGCCACTTGCAGTGCCACCTCGGGGAAACTTGAGGTCTGGTTTTAGTTGTACGTAGTGTTCATCCGGTGTGCCCTGAGAACGAGATATGTGCAGCTCCTATCGGGATTTGTCGGCACATCGGGCGGCTTTGCTGGTCTTGTTTTACCATTGTCGAAATGTCTTGTAAACCGGGATTCCGAGACTGATCGGGTCTTCCTGCGAGAAGGATTATCCTTCGTTGACCGTGAGAGCTTGTGATGGGCTAAGTTAGGACACCCCTGTAGGGTATAAACTTTCGAGAGCCGTGCCCGCGGTTATTGGCAGATGGGAATTTGCTAATGTCTGGTTGTAGAGAACTTGACACTTGACTTAATTAAAATGCATCGACCGCGTGTGTAGCTATGATGGTCTCTTTTCGGCGGAGTCCGGAATGTGAACACGGTTTGGGTTATGTATGAACATAAGTAGTTTCAGGATCACTTCTTGATCACTTCTAGCTTCTCGACCGATGTGTTGCCTCTCTTCTCGCTCTTACTTGCGTATGTTAGCCACCATATATGCTTAGTGCTTGCTGCAGCTCCACCACCTTACCCCTTTCCTACCCATGAGCTTAAATAGTCTTGATCTCGCGGGTGTGAGATTGCTGAGTCCTCGTGACTCATAGATTCTACCAAAACACTTGCAGGTGCCGAGGATACCAGTGCAAGTGATGCAACCGAGCTCAAGTGGGAGTTCGACGAGGACTTTGGTCGTTACTATGTTTCGTTTCCGGATGATCAGTAGTGGAGCCCAGTTGGGACGATCGGGGATCTAGCATTTGGGGTTATCTTCTTTTCTTTTGGATTTGACCGCAGTCGGTCTATGAGCGTATTTTGAATGATGTATGGATTTATTTATGTTTTGTGTGAAGTGGCGATTGTAAGCTGATACGTCTCCAACGTATCTATAATTTTTGATTGCTCCATGCTACTTTTTCTACAATTTTGGACTATATTGGGCTTTATTTTCCACTTTTATACTATTTTTGGGACTAACCTATTAACCGGAGGCCCAACCCAGAATTGTTGTTGTTTGCCTATCTCAGTGTTTCGAAGAAACGGAATATCAAACGGAGTCCAAACGGAATGAAACCTTCGGGAACGTGATTTTCTCACCGAACGTGATCCAGGAGACTTGGGCCCTACTCCAAGAAGTGCCAGAGGCGGTCACGAGGGTGGAGGGCGCCCCCATGGGCGCGCCCCCCTACCTCGTGGCCCCCCTGTTGCTCCACCAACGTACTCCTTCCTCCTATATATACCTACGTATCCCCAAACGATCGAGCAGAGCCAAAACCTAATTCCACCGCCGCAACCTTACAGATCCACGAGCTCCCATCTTGGGGCCTATTCCGGAGCTCCGCCGGAGGGGGCATCCACCACGGAGGGCTTCTACATCAACACCATAGCCCCTCCTATGAAGTGTGAGTAGTTTACTTCCGACCTTCGGGTCCATAGCTAGTAGCTAGATGGCTTCTTCTCTCTTTTTGGATCTCAATACAATGTTCTCCCCCTCTCTCGTGGAGATCTATTCGATGTAATCTTCTTTTTGCAATGTGTTTGCTGAGAACGATGAATTGTGGGTTTATGATCCAGTATTATCTATGGAAAAAATTTGATTCTTCTCTGAATTCTTTTATGTATGATTGAGTTATCTTTGCAAGTCTCTTCGAATTATCCTTTTTGGTTTGGCTAACTAGATTGGTAGTTCTTGCAACGGGAGAAGTGCTTAGCTTTGGGTTCAATCTTGCGGTGTCCTTACCCAGTGACAGAAAGGGTTGCAAGGCACGTATTGTATTGTTGCCATCGAGGATAACAAGATGGGGTTTTAATCATATTGCATGAATTTATCCCTCTACATCATGTCATCTTGCTTAAGGTGTTACTATGTTTTTAACTTAATACTCTAGATGCATGCTGGATAGCGGTCGATGAGTGGAGTAATAGTAGTAGATGCAGAATCGTTTCGATCTACTTGTCTCGGACGTGATGCCTATATACATGATCATTGCCTAGATATGCTCATAACTATTGTCATTTTTGTCAATTGTTCAACAGTAATTTGTTCACCCACTGTAGAATATCTATGCTGTTGAGAGAAGCCACTAGTGAAACCTATGGCCCCCGGGTCTATTCTCATCATATCAATCTCTATCGCTTTATTTACTTGCTTTGTTTTTACTTTGCCTTTTACTTTTTACTTTGCATCTATCTATCAAAAATACCAAAAATATTATTTATCATCTCTATCAGATCTCACTCTCGTAAGTGACCTGAAGGGATTGACAACCCCTAATCGCTTTGGTTGCGAGTAGCTATCGTTTTGTGTAGGTACGAGGGACTTGTGCGTGGTCTCCTACTGGATTGATACCTTGGTTCTCAAAAACTGAGGGAAATACTTACGCTAATTTGCTGCATCATCCTCTCCTCTTCGGGGAAATGCAACGCAGTGCTCAAGAGGTAGCAAGAAGAATTTCTGGTGCCGTTGCCGGGGAGTCTCACGCAAGCAAGTCAACCATACCAAGTACCCGTCGCAATCCCTATCTCTCGCATTACATTATTTGCCATTTGCCTCTCGTTTTCCTCTCCCCCACTTCACCCTTGCCGTTTTATTTGCCCTCTCTTTCCCAATCTCCTCCTCTCTTTCCCGTTTGCCTTTTTTCCATTGCCTTTCTGTTTGCTTGTGTGTTGGATTACTTGTTGCCATGGCGCAAGATAATACCAAATTGTGTGATTTCTCGAATACCAATAATAATGATTTCCTTAGTACTCCGATTTCTCCTCTTAATAATGATGAGTCTTGTGAAATCAATACCGCTTTGCTGAATCTTGTTATGAAAGATCAATTCGCCGGCCTTCCAAGTGAAGATGTCGCTACTCATCTAAACAATTTTGTTGATTTGTGTGATATGCAAAAGAAGAAAGATACAGATAACAATATTGTCAAATTGAAGTTATTTCCGTTTTCACTTAGAGATCGTGCTAAAGTTTGGGTTTCATCTTTGCCTAAAAATAGTATTGATTCTTGGAACAAGTGCAAAGATGCTTTTATCTCTAAGTATTTTCCTCCCGCTAAGATTATCACTCTTAGGAACGATATCATGAATATTAAACAACTTGATCATGAGCATGTTGCCCAATCTTGGGAAAGAATGAAATTAATGCTTCGTAATTGCCCTACTCATGGTTTGAATTTATGGATGATCATACAAAATTTTTATGCCAGATTGAATTTTGCTTCTAGAAATCTTTTAGATTCGGTCGCGGGAGGCACTTTTATGGAAATTACGTTAGGAGATGCTACCAAATTGCTTGATAATATTATGGCTAATTATTCTCAATGGCACACCGAAAGATCTTCTAGTAAAAAATTGCATGCTATAGAAGAAATCAACGTTTTGAGTGAAAAGATGGATGAACTTATGAAGATGTTTGCTCCTAAAAATACTCCTCTTGATCCCAATGATATGCCTTTGTCTACCTTGCTTGAGAATAATAATGAATCTATGGATGTGAATTTTGTTAGTAGGAATAGTTTTGGAAACAATGCTTATAGAGGAAATTTTAATCCTAGGCCTTATCCTAGTAATCCTTCTAATAATTATGGAAATTCCTACAACAACTCTTATGGAAATTTTAATAAGATGCCCTCTGAATTTGAGAGTAGTGTTAAAGAGTTTATGAATTCACAAAAGAATTTTAATGCTTTGCTTGAAGAGAAATTGCTTAAAGTTGATGATTTGGCTAGGAACGTTGATAGAATTTCTCTTGAAATTGATTCTTTAAAGCTTAGATCTATTCCCCCTAAGCATGATATCAATGAGTCTCTCAAAGCCATGAGAATTTCCATTGATGAGTGCAAGGAAAGAACCGCTAGGATGCGTGCTTCCAAAGATGCCTTTATTAAAGCGTGTTCTTCCAATTCCTATGAAAATCAAGATGAAGATCTAAAAGTTATTGATGTGTCCCCCATTAAATCTTTGTTTTGCAATATGAATCTTGATGAAACTGAATATGATCTTCCTTTACCTAGAAGGCGTTCTAAGAATTCGGAGTTTCTAGATCTTGATGATGAAATTGATGAAAGTGGGATTGAAATAAATAGAAACCGAGATGTTGCTAAACCCACTATTTTGGATCTCAAGGAATTTAATTATGAAAATTGCTCTTTGATTGGTTGTATTTCCTTGTTGCAATCCGTGCTAGATTCTCCTCATGCTTATAGTCGAAATAAGGCCTTTACGGAACACATTGTTGATGCCTTGATGCAATCTTATGAAGAAAAACTTGAGTTTAAAGTTTCTATCCCTAGAAAACTCTATGATGAGTGGGAACCTACTATTAAAATTAAAATTAAAAATTATGAGTTTCATGCTTTGTGTGATTTGGGTGCTAGTGTCTCTACTATTCCCAAAACTTTATGTGATTTGCTAGATTTCCGTGATTTTGATGATTGCTCTCTAAACTTGCATCTAGCAGATTCCACTATTAAAAAACCTATGGTAAGAATTAATGATGTTCTTATTGTTGCAAATAGGAATTATGTGCCCATAGATTTTATCGTTCTTGATATAGATTGCAATCCTTCATGTCCTATTATTCTTGGTAGACCCTTCCTTAGAACGATTGGTGCAATTATTGATATGAAGGAAGGGAATATTAGATTCCAATTTACCTTAAAGAAGGGCATGGAACACTTGCCTAGAAAGAAAATAAAATTACCATATGAATCTATCATGAGAGCCACTTATGGATTGCCTATCAAAGATGGCAATACCTAGATCTATCCTTGCTTTTATGCCTAGCTAGAGGCGTTAAACGATAGCGCTTGTTGGGAGGCAACCCAATTTTATTTTGTGTTTTTTGTTTTTGCTTCTGTTTAGGAATAAATAATCCATCTAGCCTCTGTTTAGATGTGGTTTTATCTTTTAATTAGTGTTTGTGCCAAGTAGAACCTATAGGATAACCTACGATGATAGTTGATTTGATTCTTCTGAAAAACAGAAACTTTGCGCACATGAATATAATTTTGTTAAATCACAGGAACGTGATTTTGCGTTGATTCTTTTTGCTGATGTTCAATAAACAAATTTTCCAGGACTTCCTATTTTTGTAGAATTTTTAGAGTTCCAGAAGTTTGCGTTAGTTACAGATTACTATAGACTGTTCTGTTTTTGACAGATTCTGTTTTACGTGTGTTGTTTGCTTATTTTGATGAATCTATAGCTAGTAAAATAGTTTAGAGAAGTTGGAATACAGTAGGTTTAACACCAATATAAATAAAGAATGGGTTCATTACAGTACCTTGAAGTAGTCTTTTGTTTTCTTTCTCTGACGGAGCTCACGAGATTTCTGTTGAGTTTTGTGTTGTGAAGTTTTCAAGTTTTGGGTGAATTCTTTTGATGGATTATGGAACAAGGAGTGGCAAGAGCCTAAGCTTGGGGATGACCATGGCACCCCCAAGATAATCCAAGGACACCAAAAAGTCAAAGCTGGGGTATGCCCCGGAAGGCATCCCCTCTTTCGTCCACTTCCATCGGTAATTTACTTGGAGCTATATTTTTATTCACCACATGATATGTGTTTTGCTTGGAGCGTCTTGTATTATTTGCGTCTTTGCTTGTTAGTCTACCACAATCATCCTTGCTGTACACACTTTTTGAGAGAGCCATACATGAGTTAGAATTTGTTAGATTACTCTATGTGCTTCACGTATATCTTTTGAGCGTGATAATTTTTGCTCTAGTGCTTCACTTAGATCTTTTAGAGCACGGTGGTGGATTTGTTTTAAAGAAACTATTGATCTCTCATGCCTCACTTAGATTATTTTGAGAGTCGTTAATAGCATGGTAGTTTGCTTAATATTAATATACTTGGTATTCAAGATATGTGAAAATTTCTTTTGAGTGAATTGAATACTAAGATAAGTTTGATGCTTGATAATTGTTTTGAGATATGGAGGTGATAATATCAAAGTCATGCTAGTTGGGTAATTATGAATTCAAAGAATGCTTGTGTTGAAGTTTGCAAGTCCCGTAGCATGCACGTATGGTTAAATTTGTGTAACCAATTTGAAACATGAAGTGTACCTGGCTTGTGCATCCTTATGAGTGGCGGTCGGGGGAGAGTGATGGTATTTTCCTACCAATCTATCCCCCTAGGAGCATGCGCGTAGAACTTGATTTTTGATGACTTCTAAATTTTTGCAATAAGTATATGAGTTCTTTTGACTAATGTTGATTCCATGGATTATACGCACTCTCACCTTTCCGCCTTTGCTAGCCTCTTGATGCCGTGCATTGCCCTTTCTCACCTTGAGAGTTGGTGCAAACTTCAGCAAGATCTATACCCCATGATACGATACGCTCTATCACACATAAACCTCCTTATATCTTCCTCAAAACAGCCACCATACCTACCTATTGAAAGGATCGATATGGTTGACTAGTGGGGTGGGGTGAATAGGCAACTAACAATTTTTAAGCTATTCTTTACCAAAGTAAACTTTGGAACAAAATAGGTTGTCTAGATGTGCAACTAAGTGAGCAACCTTATGATGCAATAACAACTAGCACATAAGCAAGCAAGGGATACAACACAAGTAGGCTTGCAAAAGTAAAGGCACGAGATAACCAAGAGTGGAGCCGGTGGAGACGAGGATGTGTTACCGAAGTTCCTTCCTTTTAAGGGGAAGTACATCTCCGTTAGAGCGGTGTGGAGGCACAATGCTCCCCAAGAAGCCACTAGGGCCACCGTATTCTCCTCATGCCCTCACACAATGCGAGATGCCGTGATTCCACTATTGGTGCCCTTGAAGGCGGCGACCGAACCTTTACAAACAAGGTTGGGGCAATCTCCACAACAATTGGGGGCTCCCAACAACACCACGAAGCTTCTCCACAATGGAGTATGGCTTCGAGGTGACCTCAACCTTCTAGGGTGCTCAAACACTCAAGAGTAACAAGATCCGCTTGGGATAAGTGGGGGGAATCAAATCTCTCTTGGTGGAAGTGTGGATCGGAGCCTTGTCACCCAATCCCGAGCAAATCAACAAGTTTGATTGGCTAGGGAGAGAGATCGGGCGAAAATGGAGCTTGGAGCAACAATGGAGCTTAGAGATGGAAGATGTAGTCAACTAGAGGTAGGAGACGCCCCTTATATAGTCATGGGAAAGATCCAACCGTTATCCACATGTTCAGCCTGCAACAAGCGGTACTAACGCTCCAGGGGCGCGGTACTACCGCAAGGCCGCACGATACTACCGTGGCGGACCACGGTACTTCCGCGACAGCAGCAGAGGCTGGGACTTGCCTGACTTGGGTGCAGTACTACCACTTGCGCGGTACTACCGCTCCCCTTTGCGGTACTACCGCAAGGCAGGAAAGTCATTGCCGACGAAGAGCGCGGATGAAATAAATTACATCCGTGCCTACTTCCGCTGAAAATGAGGCAGTGCAAAAATCCGACGCGGTACTACCGCGCAAAAGAGGCGCTGGTATTGTTGGGCGCGGATGTAAAAATTACATCCGCTCCTACTACCGTGACGCCGCGGTACTAGGTAGGAGGGCCACGGTACTACGACTCCTGGGAAGCGGTACTACCGTGGGCTCCCACGGTACTACCGCGCTGGACGAGCGGTACTACCGTGGGGGCGCGAAAGTAAAAAATTACATCCGCCCCACTACTGCCGTGCGAGCGGCACTAGGCCTGGGAGCCACGGTACTAAGGCTCCAGAGGAGCGGTACTACCGTGACCCACAGCGGTACTACCGCTGGTGCTTGCGGTACTACCGCAAGTACAGAAGTAGCCGTCAGATTTAGGCACAACTAGGATAACGAAGAGATGCTCCAAGGAAAGGTAGGACAAGTGTACGTGTTGATTCCACCCAAACCTTTCCGACGCGGACCCCCTCTTAATAGTACGGCTCTCCTACGACTCAAATCCACCAAAGAGAAACGTAGAACAACGCCGACTTCAATAGTCTCCGAGGGGCACCGAATCGTCTCGTGCCTAGTGATGAAGTATCTGAGAAACTCAAGGCACATGATTAGTCCGCAAAAGCATTGTCATCAATCACCAAAACACTTAAGGGATACAAATGCCCTTACACCTATCATGGCATTTCCATAGCCATTCCGAGATATAT
The DNA here is from genome assembly GCA_021437245.1 of Aegilops speltoides. NCBI lineage: Eukaryota > Viridiplantae > Streptophyta > Magnoliopsida > Poales > Poaceae > Aegilops > Aegilops speltoides. The sequence goes on from CM038141.1 coordinate 316,870,971, forward strand.
TGCCATGCAACTTCCATCATCATCATCATGACATACATTACTTTTGTCATATTGCCATTGCATGATCATGTAGTTGACATCGTATTTGTGGCAAAGCCACCATGCATTATTTTCATACATGTCACTCTTGATTCATTGCACCATCTTGGTACACCACTGGAGGCATTCATATAGAGTCATATCTTGTTCTAAGTTTCGAGTTGTAATCCGTATGTTGTAATCAATAGAAGTGTGATGATCATCATTATTAGAGCATTGCCCAAAAAAGAAAAAAAGAAAAGAAAAAAGAAAAGAAAAAAGAAAAGAAAAAAAAGAAGAAAGGCCAAAAGAAAAAAAGAAAGGCCCAAAAAAAGAAAAGAAAAAAAGGGCAATGCTACTATCTCTTTTTCCACACATGTGCTTCAAAGTAGCACCTTGTCCTTCATTTAGTGAGTCTCATATATTGTGCTTCAAAGTAAACCTTGTTCCTCATGTAGTGAGTCTCATTAAGTTTTCCTTTTCATACTAGTGGGAATTTTTCATTATAGAACTTGGCTTGTATATTCCTACGATGGGCTTCCTCAAATGCTGCATGCTACTTTATCTACTGTTTTGGACTATATTGGGCTTTATTTTCCACTTTTATATTATTGTTGGGACTAACCTATTAACCGAGGCCCAGCCCAGGATTGCTGTTTTTGCCTATTTCAGTGTTTCGAAGAAACGGAATATCAAACAGAGTCCAAACGGAATGAAACCTTCGGGAACGTGATTTTCTCACCGAACATGATCCAGGAGACTTCGACCCTACTCCAAGAAGTGCCAGAGACGGTCACGAGGGTGGAGAGCGCCCCCCTAGGCGCGCCCCCTACCTCGTGGGCCCCCTGTTGCTCCACCGACGTACTCCTTCCTCCTATATATACCTACGTATCCCCAAACGATCAGAACAGGAGCCAAAACCTAATTCGGTGCATGCAACCTTACAGATCCACGAGATCCCATCTTGGGGCTCTGTTAGGAGCTCCGCTAGAGGGGGCATCCACCACGGAGGGCTTCTACATCAACACCATAGCCCCTCCTATGAAGTGTGAGTAGTTTACTTCAGACCTTCGGGTCCATAGCTAGTAGCTAGATGGCTTCTTCTCTCTTTTTGGATCTCAATACAATGTTCTCCCCCTCTCTCGTGGAGATCTATTCGATGTAATCTTCTTTTTGCGGTGTGTTTGTTGAGACCGATGAATTGTTGGTTTATGATCCAGTATTATCTATGGAAAATATTTGATTCGTCTCTGAATTCTTTTATGTATGATTGAGTTATCTTTGCAAGTCTCTTCGAATTATCCTTTTTTGTTTGGCCAACTAGATTGGCTTGCAATGGGAGAAGTGCTTAGCTTTGGGTTCAATCTTGTGGTGTCCTTACCCAGTGATAGAAAGGGTTGCAAGGCACGTATTGTATTGTTGCCATCGAGGATAACAAGATGGGGTTTTTATCATATTGCATGAATTTATCCCTCTACATCATGTCATCTTGCTTAAGGCGTTACTCTGTTTTTAACTTAATACTCTAGATGCATCTTTGGATAGCGGTCGATGAGTGGAGTAATAGTAGTAGATGCGAAATCGTTTGATCTACTTGTCTCGAACATGATGCCTATATACATGATCATTGCCTAGATATGCTCATAACTATGCTCGATTCATCAATTACTCAACGATAATTTGTTCACCCAAGTAGAATATATATGCTCTTGAGAGAAGCCACTAGTGAAACCTATGGCCCCGGTCTATTCTCATCATATCAATCTCTATCGCTTTATTTACTTGCTTTGTTTTTACTTTGGCTTTTACTTTTTACTTTGCATCTATCTATCAAAAATACCAAAAATATTATTTATCATCTCTATCGATCTCACTCGTAAGTGACTGAAGGATTGACAACCCGTGTCGCGTTGGTTGCGAGTAGCTATCATTTTGTGTAGGTACGAGGGACTTGTGTGTGGTCTCCTACTGGATTGATACCTTGGTTCTTAAAAACTGAGGGAAATACTTATGCTACTTTGCTGCATCATCCTCTCCTCTTCGGGGAAATCCAACGCAGTGCTCAAGAGGTAGCATAAGCCAACTCTCTTTATCCCATTCTTGTTCATTACATGGGATTATGTGAAGATGACCCTTCTTGCGACAAAACCTACAATGCGGTTATGCCTCTAAGTTGTGCCTCGACACGTGAGAGATATAGCCGCATCGTGGGCGTTACAAGTTGGTAATCAGAGCCATCCCCGACTTAGGAGCCCCCTGCTTGATTGAATCGTTGGCGTTGTTGAGTCTAAAACAAAAAATGTTTTGAGTCTTAGGATTATATATATATTAGAGAGTAGGATTCTTTTTACTCCTCAGTCCCTTCATCGCTCTGGTGAGGTCTCCTGATGTAGATGTTTTGACTTTTTTCTCCTCCGATTTCACTACAAAAAATTGAGGATCACACGGGTATCTTGGGATCGTTTCGATATTCTTGTGACGAGAACATTGTTCTTGGTGCCTCCTGACATTTAGGGGTTGTGGCAGTGTCCCGAGGAGTTGAGCTCCGAGGTGTTGTCGTCACAATTTTATCGTTACAGTTCTGGAATAACTGAGTTTCGCCGACATCAAAAATCTCTTTTATGCAGTTGTTCGTGAGATAACCTTGACGCCACCCAGTACTGGGGAGTTCGGGAGTATTTCTATAGCTCGTATAGCGGATGCTTTTCGAAGGTTGAGGTACACGATTTCCGAAGGTTTCTTGGTTATGTGTTGATGGATGGATACAACTGGATGTAGGGATTGTTAGTTTGGGTGAGATATATTGCTTCCCCTGTATCCCCAACACCGGATTGCATAACCAGAAAGTTTCGGGAGTTTATAGGTGGGTTTCAAGTAGCTCTAGCATTTCTTCCCGCAGATATTTGGTTTGTGATTGGTTAATCCTTACCACTTATTTGTTCCAGTTGTACCTTGGTATTTCTTTCATCAATCTCTTATCAAGTGGCTTCTCACCTTAATGGACGTGTGATGTTAGCTTTGGAATTCATTCGTTCATCCTTGCTCGAATGTTTTTTGTGAACACTATATGCTGCAATTTCTAGCCTTTGATTCTACTTATGTATCATGTCAATGGTGGTTCTAACGGATGTCATCTTCCTCAGGATGGCTCCGCCAACTCCCAACAACCCGGATCGGGGTGAAGAAGATTGATCAAACCCACCACCTCCGCCACCTCCTCCGCCTCCGGAGGCATGGCAAGCTGTCGTGGCGGCCCCCAACGCCAGCACCCAGATGCTTTTGCAAATCTTGCAAGAACGCAACCAAGGCTAAGGCACCCAAGGGAATCAAGGTCAAGGGCAGTTCAACCATTAGCCTCAGTTTCCTACCCTCAACCAGTTCCTTGCAAATCAGCCGAAGTCTTTCAGCTACTGTGCCGAGGCCACAAACGCCGATGATTGGCTCGTGGATATCAACAAGCATTTTGAATGTAGCAATGTCAGGCCTGAGGACTACGTCAAGTTCGCTTCTTTTCAGCTCAAGGACCAAGCAGCTGATTGGTATCAGCAATACAAAGATTCCAGAGGAGGTCGAGTGATTACTTGGACTGACTTCTGTCGGGACTTTAAAGCTCACCACATTCCTACAAGTGTTGTTGAGAGTAAGCGTGAGGAATTCCGCAATCTCAAGCAAGGCAGCATGTCCGTGTACGAATACAACAAACAGTTTCAGAAACTTGCGCGCTTCGCTAAACAAGACGTTCCTGATGAAAAGAATATGATTTATCAGTTCAGAGGTGGCCTCAGAGAGGATCTGCAGTTAGCTCTCGTTCTTGTTGAGCCTACTCAGTTCGATCAATTCTACAACATGGCCCTCAAGCAAGAAGGTGCTCAGCTCAAGTGTGAGGCTTCTAAGAACAGAATCAGGGATGTAGTCCAGTCTTCTTCTTCCTCACAAGTGGCAGCTAAGAAGCAGAAGTTCTACCTTCCTCCTCTTCCGTTTTGTCAGCCGTACCAGCAGAAGAACTCAGGTGGTCGTGGATCTTCCCACCCACCCAACCCAGGCTATCAGAACAAGTCAAATTCTCAAGCTCCAAGGTCAAATGCTCCTTATCATCGTCCGCTCTCAAAGGTGACTTGCAACAAGTGCCAGCAGAAACGTCACTACGCGAACAAGTGCTTCAACCAAAGGCGCCTTCCGCCTCCTCCTCCTGTGAGATCTTCAAGCAATGCAGTGGTCAAGCATAATTCCAAGTTTGCAAAGGTGAACATGTTGAATGCAGCTCAAGCGGAGGAGTCTACTAATGTGATAATGGGTAATCTCTCAGTTAATAACATTCCTGCAAAAGTTTTATTCGATACTGGTGCATCGCTTTCTTTCATTTCAAGACCTTTTGTTGCCAAGCATGAGTTTGTGACAGAAAAGATTCCTATCCCGTTGCAGATTGTGTCCTCGGGTACGCAAATGTCATCTAATAATTGCGTCCCGGATGTTTCTATCAAGATGGGAAACTATAAATTTCTATCTAAACCAATTGTTCTTGGTGACTCAGATATTGATCTAATTCTCGGTATGGACTGGCTTTCTAAGCACAAGGCTCAGCTTGATTGTGCTGCCAGGGAGATTCGATTGACACACTCTTCTGAGGATGTGATAATCTATGCCGCTCATGATGAAACCATTCGGTTGTTTTCTCTCAATGAGAAGGGAGAGCTAGACGCAATCTCTTAGATTCTGGTCGTTTGTGAGTACCAAGATGTCTTTCCAGAAGAGCTTCCGGGTATGCCTCCGCACCGGCCAGTCGAGTTCGTTATCGATCTTGAGCCTGGCACTGAACCCGTTTGCAAGCGTCCATACAAGCTTGGACCTAAAGAGCTGAAGGAATTGAATAAACAGCTCGATGAACAAGAGCGTCTGGGTTTGATCAGACCGAGTTCATCTCCATGGGGTTGTGGAGTTCTTTTTGTCCAGAAGAAGGATGGCACGGACCGACTGTGCGTCGATTACCGTCCATTGAACAAGAAGACAATCAAGAACAAGTATCCACTTCCCAACATCAATGAGCTATTCAAGCAACTCAAAGGTTCTAAAGTATTCTCCAAGCTTGACCTTCGTATGGGTTATCATCAGATTCGCATTCGCGAACAAGATATTCCCAAGACAACATTCAGAACAAGTTTTGGTTCTTATGAATATACTGTCATGTCTTTCGGCCTTGTCAATGCTCCTCCAACGTTCTCTCGAATGATGCCCCTACATCACTGAATTCGTCTTGGTGTATCCCGATGATATCTTGGTCTTCTCCAAGAATAAGAAGGATCATGCCAAACATTTGCGATTGGTGCTCAACAAGCTCAAAGAGTATCAATTCTATGCGAAGTTTTCCAAATGTGAGTTTTGGCTTGATGAAGTTCTTTACCTTGGTCATATCATCTCTGCCAAGGGCATTGCTATTAATCCCGAGAAGGTGTCTGCAATTGTGAATTGGGAACCTCCTCAGAATGTCAAGCAGCTCCGCAGTTTTCTTGGTCTTGCAAGCTATTGCCGAAGATTCGTTGAGAATTTCTCTAAGATTGCAAAGCCTCTTTACAACCTCCTCTAGAAGCATGTCAAGTATGTCTGGACGCCTGAGTGTGACGTTTCTTTCAACATCCTCAAAGAGAAGCTTGTCTCAGCTCTTGTCTTGACTCCTCCTGATGAATCCAAGCCATTCGAAGTTTTCTGTGATGCTTCTCTTCAAGGTCTCGGTGCTGTGTTAATGCAAGAGAAGAAAGTTTTGGCCTATACCTCTCGTCGGTTGAAGCCCAACGAAAAGAACTACCCCACTCATGATCTTGAGTTGGCGGCAGTTGTCCATGCATTAATAACATGGAGACATCTCTTGTTGGGAAGGAAAGTGGACATATTCACCGATCACAAGAGCCTCAAGTATATCTTCACTCAACACAACCTCAACCTCAAGCAAACTCGATGGGTCGAAATGATTCAAGAGTACAATCCAAGTATTGAATATACTCTTGGAGAGGCCAATGTGATTGCAGATGCTTTGAGCAGAAAGGCTTATTGCAACAGCTTAATTCTCAAGCCCTTCCAACTGGACCTTTGTGAAGCTTCCCGCAAACTGAATCTCCAAGTTGTTCCTCAAGGCTTTCTTGCCAACCTCCTAATCTCTCCTACTTTGGAAGATCAAATTCGTGAGGCACAACTCCTGGATACCATGGTGAAGAAGGTGAAACGTGGTATTGCCAAGGGCCTGTCCAAATACAAGTGCTATCGCTTGGATGACCAAGATACTCTATTCTTCGAGGATCAAATTGTGGTTCCTCAAGGCAATCTAAGGAAAGTAATTATGAATGAAGTGCACAATTCCCTTCTATCCATTCATCCGGGAAGTACGAAGATGTACCATGACCTCAAGTAGTCGTATTGGTGGACTCGAATGAAGCGAGAAATTGCTCGATTCGTGAATAAATGTTCCGTCTGTAGAAGGGTGAAAGCAGAACACCAACGACCAGCTGGTCTCCTCCAACCTCTTGCTATTCCAGAATGGAAGTTCGATCATATTTAAATGGACTTCATTACTGGATTTCCAAAGTCCAAGCGTGGGAATGATGCTACTTTCGTTGTCATTGACAAGCTTACTAAAGTGGCTCATTTCCTTCCAATCAAAGAATCCATCACAGCAGCTCAGTTGGCAGAGCTATACACCTCCAAAATTGTCTCCTTGCACGGTATTCCGCAATTGATCTCTTCAGACCGTGGAAGCATTTTCACCTCTAAGTTCTGGGACTCCTTTCAAAAGGCCATTGGCACCAACATTCGCTTCAGCATAGCTTTCCATCCTCAAACTAGTGGCCAAGTCGAGCGAGTCAATCAAATCCTTGAAGATAGGCTCGGGGCTTATGTCATTTCCTTTGGCATGAAGTGGGAAGATTGTCTTCCATATGCCGAGTTCTCCTACAACAACAGCTTCCAAGCGAGTTCGGGCAAGGCCCCATTCGAAATCCTATATGGCAGAAAGTGCCGTACTCCTCTCAATTGGTCCAAGACTGGTGAACGCCAACTTCTTGGCAAAGACTTGATCACAGAAGATGAAGAAATGTGTAAAGTCATCCATGAAAATCTCAAAGCCGCGCAATCGCGCCAGAAGAGTTACTATGATAGCAAGCACCGTGACTTGACTTTCGAGATCGGAGACCATGTCTACCTCCATGTCTCTCCAATGAAAGGCACTCGTCGCTTCGGTATCAAAGGGAAGCTTGCCCCGAGATACGTGGGTCCTTTCAAGATCATTGGCAAAAGAGGCGATCTCGCTTATCAACTTGAGCTTCCGTCCAACTTTGCAAATGTGCACAATGTGTTTCACGTGTCACAGCTTCGCAAGTGCTTCAAGACGCCTGAGCGGACTATCAACTTCGAAGAGATTGACCTCCAAGAAGATCTGTCTTATCATGAGCACCCTATTGCTATTATTGATGAGACCGAGTGCAAGACTCGCAACAAGTCTATCAAATTCCCGAAAGTGAAGTGGTCACACCATTCCGACCGAGAAGCCACCTAGGAGCGCGAGGATCACCTCCGTTCCGAATATCCGGAGTTCTTTCAGTCCTAGATCTTGGGACGAGACCCTCTTGTAGTGGTGGAGTGTTGTAACACCCCGATGTAACTTTCCATATTTGTAACTCCAACTCTTGCCATTTTCGGCTGTGTGTTATGGTATTCCCTCCATGGTTGGGTTTGTCTTTCGTTTTTGCATTTTGTTCACGTCATGCATTTCATATCATGTGCATCTCATTTGCATACGTGTTCGTCTCATGCATCCGAGCATTTTCCCCGTTCTCCATTTCGCAATCCGACACTCCCACATGCACCCGGCGCACCCCTCTTGTATCTTTTCGTGAGCAGGAGAAAAACGTTCTCGGAATGGACCGAGGTTTGCCAAGTGGCCTTGGTACACCACCGGTAGACCACCTGTCAAGTTTCGTTCCATTTGGAGGCCGTTTGATACTCCAACGGTTAACCGCGTAACTGCAAAGGCCTCTTGTGTGTTGCAGCCCAACACCCCTTCAAAATAGCCCAATAACCCATCTAAACCATCTCCATGTTCTCCGTTGTTGGATCACGATCGTGTGGGTGAAAACTACACCCCATTTGGACACACCTACCTCCTCCTAGCTATAAATATGTGCCCTCCTCCGAAATCCCGGGTCTCAAAACCCTAGCCGTTCCCCTCTCCTCCGTCGGACACGTCCGGATCGGGCCGGACGCGTCCGCCGCCCGCGCCGCGCCACTCGCGGCAAGGCCACGTAGCCTCCGGCACCGCCCGTCGCCACCGCCCGCCAGCCATGGACGGTCCCGGAGCCCGAGCCGCCGCCAGCTCCTCCGTCGCCCGCCGCCGTCCTCCGCCACCTCCGCCGTCGTGCGCCGCCACCCGCCGCCGCCTCGCGTCGCGACGCGCCGCCACACGCCAGACTCCACCGTGCGCCGCCCGACCTCACCACCCGCCGCCGCCGCCGCCCTTCGGATCCGGCGAGCGCACCGGATCCGGCCGGCCCCATCCCGCCGGCCTCCTCCTTCCCCGACCTCCGGCCATCTCCCTCCTCTCCGGCACCAACTCCGGTGACCCGATCCGGCCCTGCCTCGGTTCCCGTGTGACGAACCCTAGATCTAGATCGGGAGAGGTTGACCTCGTATTCCTCCAAGTCCTTTTCTGCAATATTTTATGCCATGTTCATCATGCCATAACTTCACGTTCGGTGCTCCGATTTGTTCATATAATATGTCAAAATGTTCATCATGAGATGCCCTTCATTTTGTTCCATTGTTCCATGCTTGTTTGAGTTCATATTGATTCCTAAATAATCGTTGCAAGAGTGCTATATGATGTTAACTGCTGTCTGTTAACAGAACTTGGTGATTTGTCTTTTTCATTGCATTTTGTGTGTGCATCCTATGAGCATGAGCTCTACAGGTGTTTTGATCTACAACATGCCATATTTAAATAGGTGCTTGCATGTAGTTTTCTGATCAGTGTGGTGGCTAGCACAAGCATGCAAACTAGGCTTCGTGATGTTGCTGATTTCAGTCCCTGTTCTGCTGTTATTTTGAGGCCATGTAAACTTGATGCTACAGTGATATCCATGCTTGTTTTGGGATACTTCAGTAAGGATGTTTTGAACATATGGTTATGCTCTATCCATCCATGCCCCTGTTTGCAATTATGGAGTGCCCTAGCATGTCTTGTTCTTGCTCTACTTTTGCTATAAAATGTTTCTGGCAGAATGTTAACATGTTAATCCATATTGCCATGGTTGTTGCTAATGATACGTGCATCCTATGAACTTGATCTTGCCATGGTTAGCTTCATGAACATGTCATCTTGCTGTTAGTATGCTTGTTTTGTCATGCAATGCTTTGTGATGAGTGATTCGAGCTCGCAAAGTTGTTAACGTAAATCTGTTTATGCTATGCTATGTTTTCTGCTAAAGCTGAAACTGTTAATAAAACTTGCTATGTTTACATGGGTGCCATCATATCTTCTCTACCTTTTTGGCTCATGTTCAGTAAGGGACTTTTGTTCTATGCATTTAGTAGATTCATGCCATGCCTTGATTCTCTATGATATATTCCTGTAGCATGTTTTTTGCTTGCTCTAAACATGGCTTCCTGATGTTATTTCTGGCATGTTAGTATTTTACTTTTGCCATGCTTGTCTGAACCTGCTCTTGTGTGATTTAGCCATAGCTCAGTGTTCATGTTTTGTCAAGAAACTTGTGTACATCACTTCCATATGCTTTGTTGCTATGTTGGAGTAAAGTAGCTTAGTTTATTGTTGCATGCTAAGTAGCATCATGCTGTTAATTACAGAATTGTGTCATTCTTGTTTTGCTTGCCATTTGCAAACCGTGCATCCATTTCCGGTGATCTTTATATCGATTTCAACCAAGATCAACTCATCTTTCCAGCGGCATACTTGGTTTGCCAAGTTGATGCCTTGATCATTCTTTCCCTTCCGAAGCACGCTTATGCATTGCATATCATATCTCGCATATCATGCCATTGATTGTTGTCCCATTGCTTAGTTCTTGCCTTGCGTAAAGCCGGGAGACGAGTACGTGAACGAGGAACCTGTTGAGTATGCTAACGAGGATCAAGCTTTCTGACAACTCTGAGAACTTTGCAGACAAGATGACCATACCCTCGAAATAACTTCTATCTTTGCTTGCTAGTTGTTTCACTCTATCATTATGCCGCGCTACCTACCACTTGCTATATCATGCCTCCCATATTGCCATGTCAAGCCTCTAACCCACCTTTCCTAGCAAACCGTTGTTTGGCTATGTTACCGCTTTTGCTCAGCCCCTCTTATAGCATTGCTAGCTGCAGGTGAAGATGAAGTTTGTTCCTTGTTGGAACATGGATATTTTGGGATATCACATTATCTCTTATTTAATTTAATGCACCTATATACTTGGTAAAGGGTGGAAGGCTCGGCCTTATGCCTGGTGTTTTGTTCCACTCTTGCCGCCCTAGTTTCTGTCATACCGGTGTTATGTTCCTTGATTTTGCGTTCCTTACACGGTTGGGTGATTTATGGGACCCCCTTGACAGTTCACTTTGAATAAAACTCCTCCAGCAAGGCCCAACCTTGGTTTTACCATTTGCCACCTAAGCCTTTTTCCCTTGGGTTTTCGCGAGCCCGAGAGTCATCTTTATTTTAACCCCCCCCCCCCCCCGGGCCAGTACTCCTCTGAGTGTTGGTCCGAACTAGAGCCACTTGCAGCGCCACCTCGGGGAAACTTGAGGTCTGGTTTTAGTTGTATGTAGTGTTCATCAAGTGTGCCCTGAGAACGAGATATGTGCAGCTCCTATCAGGATTTGTCGGCACATCGGGCGGCTTTGCTGGTCTTGTTTTACCATTGTCGAAATGTCTTGTAAACCGATTTCGAGGCGATCAGGTCTTCTGGGGAAGGATTATCCTTCGTTGACCGTGAGAGCTTGTGATGGGCTAAGTTGGGACACCCCTGCAGGGTATAAACTTTCGAGAGCCGTGCCCGCGGTTATGTGGCAGATGGGAATTTGTTAATGTCAGGTTGTAGAGAACTTGACACTTGACTTAATTAAAATGCATCAACCACGTGTGTAGCCGTGATGGTCTCTTTTCGGTGGAGTCCGGAAAGTGAACACGGTTTGGGTTATGTATGAACGTAAGTAGTTTCAGGATCACTTCTTGATCACTTCTAGCTTGTCGACCAATGCGTTGCCTCTCTTCTCGCTCTTACTTGCGTATGTTAGCCACCATATATGCTTTGTGCTTGTTGCAGCTCCACCACCTTACCCCTTTCCTACCCATGAGCTTAAATAGTCTTGATCTCGCGGGTGTGAGATTGCTGAGTCCTCGTGACTGACAGATTCTAACAAAACAGTTGCAGGTGCCGAGGATACCAGTGCAAGTGACGCAACCGAGCTCAAGTGGGAGTTCGACGAGGACCTTGGTTGTTACTATGTTTCGTTTCCAGATGATCAGTAGTGGAGCCCAGTTGGGACGATCGGGGATCTAGCATTTGGGGTTATCTTCTTTTCTTTTGGATTTGACCGTGGTCGGTCTATGAGTGTATTTTGAATGATGTATGGATTTATTTATGTTTTGTGTGAAGTGGCGATTGTAAGCCAACTGTCTTTATCCCATTCTTGTTCATTACATGGGATTGTGTGAAGATGACCCTTCTTGCGACAAAACCTACAATGCGGTTATGCCTGTAAGTCGTGCCTCGACACGTGAGAGATATAGCCGCATCGTGGGCGTTACACCACCCCATCCACCATCGTCCTCCTCCACCATGCCGGAGTTGATACCCCGACGCTGCCGTCCATTACAAGATATCGACCTCTCTCATCCACGGCTTCGGACCGGGATCCTTGCATCCCGTCCTCTCGCTTCATCCCCGTCGTCGTCCACCTTGCCGGCGCCGCTCCTACAACCGTCTGGTCCACCGCGCCCCGCCACCACCGTCTACCCTCCTAGATCTGCTTCCATGCCGCAGATAGCCATCACTACCGCAGCACCGTCAAATTCTCAGCATATGCATACATGGCGCCGCACTAGAGGCGGTACTCTTTCGTATCTACTCAACTTATTTATCGCAGCAAGAAAATAGATCGCCACTGCTTTACTCTGATTTCTTGTCTTAGTTGCGAAGTTGCCTTTGTCTGGTTTGCACCTTCGGATCCGCCATGGCACGCTCAACACTATACTCCCAATGCTTATGGTTTCCCCTTTATATTCCATACTAGTTAAATAACAGTAGACTAAATTTCAAAATTGGGTCAGTCGATTTTTCAGAGCTCGCCGGAGTTTGCCGGTGCGAACGAAGGGGCTCGGGTGGTTGTGGGGCCTCGCTGAACGAAGAAACCTCGACGCAGGTGGGGGTTGGGGCGGCGGTGGGGGGTGGGGGTGGCGGAGGAACACAAGCGGTGTGGGCCAGTGGTCTGGCCGGCGGCCCGTGCGGTGTTTTGTATGGGAAGAATCGGAGATGAGGAAGAAGAAGGGTTAGGAGACATAGGATCTTCATCCAACCGCCTGAAATGGTCGAGAGACAACTGGGAGTTGCATTCTTAATGCACTCTGGTTCATCATGTGTGGGCACTGCGCAACCAACATTTTATTATCCAAAATCTTTACCATGTTCCTCTTCCGTTATTCTTTAATATGTACTCTCTCCGTTCGTAAATACAAGTCTTTGTATAGATTCCACCACGGACTACATATGGAGCAAAATGAGTGAATGTACACTCTAAAATGTATACGGATACATCTGTATGTGATCCATAGATGAAATCTCTACCAAGACTTATATTTTGGAACGGGGGGAGTATGATAGTAGTATAGTATGTTCCTTGTACTGAAGATGAGCAGGACATTTGCGATGTAGAGGTCTATCTGATTAGGTTGTGATGGACACTTTGAGCCTCTTTGATTCGTAGGATTTTGTAAACATAGGAATAGGATTTGTAGTGACCTGCCCACTTGAATCCTATAAGAATAGCAATGAAATGTGGGGAGCTGTGTCGCCTTTGAGAGTTACACTGATATTAACAGTACCGCACCTTCACTTGAAGAGAGCTGGTATCCAAAGCCTTTCTAGCCGTGCCGGTAGTACTAGCACATATACTCCAGCAAGTTCCACTTTGCTGATTTTACTCTGATGCTTACGGTTTTCCCCGTTATATCTACATTATGATCTGTGTAGCTGCTTTCTGTCACACTAGCAGCAGTCTACTCTTGAAGCTAAACACTGCAATGACTTACAAAATTGGCACCAAGGCATTGAGTGCCATTCTAGATGCAATGAAACTCATATGCTCCCCACCTGTTGATTCTTGTTCAGAATATGATCCTAATGACTATTCTAACCTCGAGGAGTCAAAGGCAGATGGCATGTCCTGTTCACCCATCAAGGTGCCTGTTCTAATTTGGCAAGGTTTTATTGATTGCGGGTATCTTGCATATGTTATCTTGCATTTCTTCTACTTTGTTGCACCGCCATCTGCTTAGTTTACTCATCATATATGTCGAGATGCCATGCCCATCCATTATCAATACATATTTCATCTGTCATCATACCATGTTTTCCCACTCAAATGTTGTTCTTGTGCATCAGACATCAAAAAGGAAGAGGGTGATTGCCAAACCTGAAGGAGCACCAGCAAAGTCCTTGAAAAACGTGGTGGTGCCGGAGAAATCAGACAGCACCCAACTTATATTGGTTGTACAACCAGGGACACAAAACGTAGGACCGACTCCAGCAGACTGTACCCATACTTCACTGGCCACACCACTAGCCCCACCACACAGGACCTGCACTCCAGCAAAAGGTATGCCGATTTCATTTGCCATAGCACCAGTCGTACCACAGAAAAATACCACACCAAAGAAAAAGTACAAACAAGTCCACCGGCAAGACCTATCCCAACTACTGAGACGGCCAATTCCTGCAGATTAGAACCCCATTCCATTTATTCCCAGTTTAAAATACAATGCTTTCAATGTTGTTAGGGACTACGTGCATATATTCCCATCATGGGAAGATTATAGTGAAGACAAACACCATTTTCACATCTTCCTGTCCAACTTACGTGTAAGTGATATTATTCATGGTTATTATTTTCCTGTTTTCTGCTGATTGAACACATCAATGATTTACATTACATTGTTGTAACTAGGCGAGGGTCAATCTGGATAGTCATGACGAGCAAAGCTTGCTTGTGCTTTTCAAGGAAGCATTGCAGCAGTATCGGTGTTACCTGAGGAAATCACACTTTGATGGCAAGTCCATAAATGAATTTTCGGTGAAGTCTCCTATGCTAAATTAGAAGACAATGAATGGAAAAACCTTGTTATGCACTGGTCTCGTTCCCAGGATGAGGTACTGTCTATGAAATCACATGACAATTTGAACATCTACTTTTCCGCATGTGCCTTACGGATCTTTTTTGCAGGAAATTTGCTCGAAGAAGAATTCTGGTTTGAAAAGAACGATAGGATATCGCAAATATGCTGCCCGCTGCTTTGCTCTTGTTAGTACCTGTTGTCATGTATCACTATACTTGCATACATACCTGGTTCATTATGTGACAGCAGTATGCATGATAGCTTGCTTATCAATTGTTTGCTCCAAATTATTTGATCTGTATGAATGGTTACATTAGTGTAGAATATACCCAATGCCAATGATTTTTTTAGCTCTGCATTGTTCTTGTAAGTACATGTTGTCCTTTATCAGTGTACTTATAATGACAGGTAGTTGTTCGTGTACCATCACTCTGCAGCTTATTTTCCTTTGCCCTTTATTTTCTACACATCAGATCTATATTTACTCTTACCATAAGGTTGGTCTTGAAGAAGTTTAGTTGTGCATTGCTCTTGGCTGTACCTTTTGCTGTCGCATGCACTTACATTTATAGCTACTTGGTTATGTAGCATCACTCTTCATCTTATCTTAAATATTCTCCATTTTTTCGTATATTATCACATCTATATTTACTCTTAACAAAATGTAGAATAATGGCAATGCTTATGAAGAAGATTCTGTGGTAAACTTCTTGAATTGCCCCCCATCAACATGGACAAGGCCTTTATAGAGCTTGTCTTCACCAATAATGTAAGTTTGTCCTTCTCAAGCCTTCAAACTTTGTTGTATATATTTGGTTAGGCATGACTGCAATAGCTGTTTATTTTTGGTGTTTGCATCAAATTGCATGTTTAAAGTTTATTATGTAGTTCATAAACAAAAGTTTGTCCTTCTCAATTTAAGTTTTCAGTTTGTACAACCAAGTTCCTTCTTCATACCATGTAAATTAAACTATCTGAGCAAGTGATCTTCTTTTGCACTACATGTATGCTTCATTCTTCATCCGTAATCCAAAGGTGTGGTGAACCTACCCACTACAACATAATGTCATATTCGCAATGTCTTAACTATGAACAATGTCATATCATTCTACTATTATTTAAACCGTCTCTTTATTTGCCAATCTGAAATGGGATAAATTGACAAAGACACTAACCATTGATACTTATGACTTCTTGATTTGTAATCCGGTGGTGTCGTGAAGCTGCCAACTCCTTCACAATGTCATTTCCTGCCATGTCTTGACCTGAACAATACCATATTGTGTTAATGCAATTTTAAACCGTGTCACTTTATTAAATCAATAAGAAATGTGATGAATTATCAAGACTTGATACTTTTATGTGAAAAACACGTCATCGGTCTACTTGTTTATCTTTCGAGTGAGGAAGATATAAGTGTTGAACAAGCGATCTCATCATCTTGCTCACCGCTTGCTTGCTGCAGCTCCCAATAGGCTAACCTTTGTTGAAATCTATTGAAGTCTTTATCGGTTTTGTATATGATTTTGTCGGCGTGTTTATTTGCCTTTGGTGGCGATCTTTGATGTCCGATGTATGTAATCTGCTTTGCTTGTGCTTTATTATCATAGTGGCGAACTTTGATGCCCAAAGGATGTAATATGCGTAATTTCTTTATTGTATAGTCTAGGTTTTTCTTATTCATGATGCTGCGGTTATTTTCTCAGATATATATCCTGTCTTCGCGATGAATCGCCAAACCGTAAAATTACGGTACATAATCGGGCCGTCATGCAATCACGATGTAGGTTGGGCACAAACGCGTGCGAACAGCTCACGGGCGGCGGCGAAAAATGGACCCGGCCCATGATTGTGTGAATCAAATCACGGGCTTTTAACAGCCAAAATTGTCTCGGTCCTTGTTTGGCCCATCGGATATCGGTGCGAAAGGGCGGATGCAAATCGGGCCGTAGTTAGGCCCAACTATATGACGGGCTTTTAACAGGCCGAAATTAATATAGGGCCGAAATGTTAAACAGACCCTTAACATGCCGAAACTAATATCAGGCCGAATTACTAAATGGGCCTTTAGCAAGTGGGCCCAAAAGCATAGCGTCCAGTTGACGGGCCGAATCTGATATGGGCCATAATTGAGCTCAAAGCCTCTTAAAGGGCCGAACCTGATCTGGGCTGTAATTTGGCCCAGAACGTGGTAGGCTTTTAACGGGCCGGATCTCATATGGGCCATTATTAGGCCCGGAACGTGGCAGGCCATTAATGGACCAGATCAAATATGGGCCGACATTTGGCCCAAAACATGGCAGCCAGTTAATGGGTCGGCCTACTAGGGTCCTCAAAATCTTGTGGGCCTCAAATGGGCGGCCCATTAATGTCGGCGATATATCGTGGGCCTTTAGTGGGCGGCCCATTATGATCCGCAAGAATCTTGTGGGCCTTTACAGGCGGCCCATTATGGCACACAAAAATCTTGTGGGCCTTTACAGGCGGCCCATTATGGCCCGCAAAATCTTGTGGGCCTTTAGTGGGCCAGCCCATTATGGTCCACAAAATCTCATGGGCCTTTAGTTGGGCGGCCCATTATGGTCTCGCAAAATCTTGTGGGCCTTTAGTTGGGCGGCCCATTTAAACTTGATGGGCGGTCCACGTGTCAACATATCATAGGCGCGTCTCGCCCATTGGATGAGTGACACTGTGCCAACGCGACGACATCGTGTCTCCTCCGGCCAATGATGATTTTACCGTGGAAAATCCCCATTGGTCGGGTGTTAACGGGTTATCGGATCCAAAACCCGACCCGATAGATCAGCGGTGTTCCGTTACGGTGGATGCCGTGTGTCGGTCACCCTTGACGAAAAGCACTTCGTGACGCGCGATTTATCGTCATGGAAGTGGACACTTCCATGATGATAATTTTGGTAATGTCATGGAACAGTTCTCGACAACACGTATGACTATCTTGATTACATCATAAATTTGTCATGGATGTACATGCATGACAAAAAACGTGACCTACTGTGACAAACACGTATCATCAGGGAAGTGTATTTTTTTGTAGTGTGGACGACGGAGGCTCACCGAAGCGGTGCAGGTGCGAAAGCGGTCTAAGCTCGCACATGGGCAGCCTGGCGGCTATGGTGTTTGGGCGAGTAGGGGAATGAGACGAGAGGGTCTGGGGGGTTTTATAGGCGGGGTTAGGGGATGCTCGGGCGGCCGGGCGACACAGGGAGTGGGGGTGCACCTTTGGCGGTTCTTGCGAGGTGGAGTGGGTTGCGAGAGGGAGCTGGGGGATGACAGGCGGGCCTCGCTGGTCAGTGGGAGAGGGAGAGAGAGTAGGCGGGCTTGCTGGGCCTCAGCCTAGATGGCTGGGCTGGCTTTCTCTCTTTTTTTTCTCTTTTCTGTTTTCTGTACCGCCTTCTGTTTTGCATTTTAAAATTCGAATTTGAATTTTATCCAAAGGGAAAATGTTTTCTAAAATACCTTGGGATTATCTCTGACTTTTAGAACATTTCTCCAAGGGTTTTCGACAAACTAAATATTTGTCAAATAACTAATGGGCCCATTTGCAAGGTTATTTCTTTTAATTTCTATTTTCTGTTTTTGTTTTTAATTTCCTGAGTTTTACTTATAGTATAGTTGCCCAATTTAAACTAAGCTCTGGTTCACTCAAATAAAAATAGGGCATATATATAATCATAGGAAATTTCTTTCTTGCCCTAATGCAATTTTTGAAAATGATTTTGAGGGTGAGGCCTTCATTGTTGGAAAACGTTGCATGGAAACATAAAAACCCTACGCACACGCAAGATATATCCATGGAGATGCATAGCTACGAGAGGGGGAGAGCATCTACATACCCTTGTAGATTGCTAAGCGGAAGCGTTTATCAACGTGGTTGATGTAGTCGTACACCTTCACAATCCGTTCGAATCAAGCGCCGAACGCACAACAACTCCGCGTTCAGCACACGTTCAGCTCGATGACGTCCTCGCCTTCTTGATCCAGCAAGAGGGGCGAAGTAGTAGATAAGTTTCGGCAGCATGATGGCCTAATGACGGTGGTGGTGAAGTTATTTCCGCAGGGTTTGCCAAGCACAATTTTTGGACGGAGGACGGACTAGAGGGAGAGGGGGCACCAACACACGACTTGGGATACATGGTGTGTGGTGCCCCCTCCCCTCCTCACATATATATAAATGGAGGGGAAGGGGAGGCAGCCCTAGGTCTAGGTGCGCCCCCAAGGGGGGCGGCGGCCGCCCTGAGCGCCTGCCTAGGCGCCCCCTTCCATATTTGGTGCCGGGGGGAAGTAAGGGGGGGGGGCGGCTGCCCTAGGGCGCCCCTCCTTCCTTTGGCATGTGGGCAGGGGAGGTGGAGCACACCCAAACCCTTGTGGGTTGGTGTGCCTCCCTCCTTTGGCCCATGAGGCCCACCAAGTAGGTATAACCTACCAGTGGCCTCCCGAAACCCTTCCGACACTCCGATAATTATAATGTGCATTCTGAAACTATTCCGGAACCCAAATACTATCATCCTATATATCAATCTTCACCTCCGGACCATTCTGAAGCTCCTTGCCATGTCCATGATCTCATCCGGGACTCCAAACAACATTCAGTCACCAACATACATAACTCATAAGTACTATATCATCAACGAATATTAAGCGTGTGGACGCTACGGGTTCGAGAATAATGTAGACATGACCGGGACACTTCGCCGGTCAATAACCAATAGCAGGACCAGGATGCCCATATTGGTTCCTACATATTCTACAAATATATTTATCGGTTGAACCTTTATGACAACATACGTAGTTCCCTTTGTTCGTGGGTATGTTACTTACCCGAGATTCGATCGTCGGTATCTCCATACCTAGTTCAATCTCGTTACCGGCAAGTCTCTTTACTCATTCTGTAATACATCATCTTGTAACTAACTCTGTAGTAACTTTGCTTGCAAGCTTCTTGTGATGATGTATTACCGAGAGGGCCCAGAGATACCTCTCCGTCATACGGAGTGACAAATTTCAATCTTGATTCATGCCAACTCAACAGACACCTTCGAAGATACCGGTAGAGCACCTTTATGATCATCCAGTTATGAAGTGACATTTGATAGCACACAAGATATTCCTCTGGTGTCCGGGAGTTGCATGATCTAATGGTTGAAGGAATATGTATTTTACATTAAGAAAGCAGTAGCAAAAAGCTGAACGATCATATGTTATGCTAACAGATGGGTCTTGTCCATCACATCATTCTCCCAGTGATGTGATCCCTGTTATCAAGCGACAACATATGTTTATGGTCGGGAAACCTTGATCATCTTTTGATCAACGAGCTAGTCTAGTAGAGGCTCACTAGGGACACGGTATTTGTTTATGTATCCACACATGTATTTAAGTTTTTGGTCAATACAATTCTATCATGAATAATAAACCTTTATCATGATTAAGGAAATATAATAATAACCACTTTATTATTGCCTCTAGGGCATATTCCATGGCTTTCATTTGAATTCAAATGATGGTTTGAATTCAAATGTTGGCCTTGTTGGTCTCTAAAACCAAATATGCAAGGAAATCATGGATGCATATGCTTCTATTTTCACAACCAGATTTAGGAGAAATTTAGGTTTGACATACTTGCTAGACATACCTCTTCAAATACGTTGGGAGAGCATGATGGTGGTGTGACTTGAACAGTATCTTGCCTCGCCTTCGGATGACTACCCAACACCTTGTGCTCCTCTTTTTCTTGATTCCATGCATCATTACTTCGAAGATCTTTGTCAACCAAACTTTGTTCGGCTACTTGCTCTCGTCCTTGAGGCTCATCAATTTCTTTGGGACGAAACTCATAGGGCAGGAAGTAGGTTCTCTTTAGAAAAATAAAAAACGGTTGTTTCGCTATCCTTGACATGCCCTTTCACAATGATACTTACATGTTTGGATATGTTGGTTTCGAAACACACACTAGTTGATTCAACTTTTTCAACTGGACACTTTCACTCTTCGAATCATAACTCCTTTTTGCTTTTACCAATTGGCAAGACTTCTTTTCTTCGAGTGAATTCCTTTTCTATTTGTTCCTGACGACGAGCGGTATTTCTAAGTTTTTCTTAATTTTAGCCCACTCCGGATATAATTGCCCCCAATGCTTTTGGGCTCTTTCGGCAATGAGATGTCGCCGAACTTCTATAATTTTCAAGGGGCAATATTACATGATACCGTACTAGGTGAAGGCATATGCGTTTCTGCTGATTTTTCACTTATTCGGCCATGACGGTGAATGTGCTAAGCCGAATTATGGACATCAACCATTACGTATGGTGCGAAAAAATTAGTAACACGAGGTGTAGATGGTTTGAGGGTAATTGGCCATGTAAGTAGTAGTAGCATGGCTAATTCCCCTATCCACATGTGTTGTTTTGATGCACATATTGCAAGTTAGTTGCCTATGAATTAAAAGGTAAAACACCTTGTGTGCTATTGGAGATTCTAACATTTGATTTTTCGAATTGATTAACCGAACTCATCATGTTGTTCATCGAGATATTAGTTTGTAGGGTTGCTGATGCATGAGAGTTGGGATGCATATGTTGCATGTAGCTAATCTCTACTCCTATAAAAAGCTGATTTGGTGATGATGGTGTGCCTGCCATCCTTCATTTACAACCATTCGATTTACATCCAACGCATCCGAGACAAACTATGTCAGTTTTGCAAAAAGACCCCCATACTCCACTCCTCGTTTGTAGATAACCCCCTGCCTCTCACGTTCAGCCATCTCTCCCTCTCACCTCATCTAGCCATCTCAGGAAAAAATAAGAAGGATCTGGAGAGGTCGCTGCTTTCGGCGCCCGTCTGCCCCCAACTCCTCTCATCCCTTCTCTTAGGCTGCATTGCCGACCACCACCACGACCCACTCCTCCTCACCATCTCCTCTGCCCCCTTCCAAATCATCCTGAGTTACATTCATAGTGGTCTAGAAAAAATAAACAAAATCGATACTCAGAAAATAATTCTTAAAGATCATTTTTTGCAAAGAACAATAAATGTTATTTCTTCAAAAGTTTTGGATGCAGGTTGAACACTTGAACGATTTTTTTTGCAAAAGATTTTTTATCTATTTTGCTTACATTTACTATTCACTTGGATGCTTGTGAGCTCTAGAGAAGAAATAATATCCGAAGAAACCTATTGATATTTGTTACGCATGAGATTACCCCCACATACTTTGTCAAATAAACAACTCCCGGATCAATGCATTTCAGTGTTCCGTGCGTTTGCACGGGCATCTTACTAGTATCATAAAAATTTGAAGCGTGTAAATTATATTGCATAAGCCCTTGCATGTAACTAGATGCATGAATGATAAAACTTGGGCTAGCTGATACACTCATTAAGTGATCTAGCAACAACATATGCATTATTTGCATCTACATAGGTGAATTGGGTATTCATATTACCTTTGTAGATCGCATATTCTTGATGACGAACTCTTCGTAGCAAAAACAGGCTAGACACAGTTCAAAGCTTCGTCCCCAGCGGAGTTGCCAAAAAGAATGTTCGCATACGAACACATCACCGTGTACCCTCAATGTCGGGGGTGATGCACCGCAGCTCAGTCGAAGGAGACCCGTCCGGAAGTACGTACGCAAGCAATCCGGTGGGTGCTTTGTAGACTCGAAACCCCACACGTCCGGGAAGGACCATGTCAGGGCGTGCGCCGGCTATAGGCTGCCCTAGGTCGACCTGATCGCCCCTAGGGCCTCGAGGTTCGCCGCCCTGCAACAAGAAGAACGAACGAAGAACGAGGATGAAGAAGAACAAGGGAGAAGGTAAAGGTAAAAGGTGATAGATTGAGTTGTCAATTGTGTGTTGTTCAATCGGCCGTCACCTCTCATTTATTTATGAGGCGGCTGGACTTCCTGTACAAAAAAAGGATTAGAAATTCCGTTCAAAACATCAAAAACCCTAACCTAACTTGGACAGAAACCTTTGGCAATTTTCCGGATCCATTCGGAGCCTCCAAGTGATTTGGTTTGGTCTCACCGAGTGAACTTGGCCAGCCTTATTTACTCTTCTATATTCCACTCGGAAATTCTGAGTGGTTTCACTCGGTCTCACCGAGTGCACGGGTGTCTCGTGACAAATCTCTTACATCCGTTCGATCTCATCGAGTCAAATCCACTCGATCTATCCGAAGTAACTCTACAGCTTCTGTCCCTAGCCTTGTTTTGGCTATACAGGATGCATACAACCTCGGATTTTGACGATATTTGTACAATCTGGAGTCATCTGTGTTGTACAGGGCTTCTAGAAAACGGGCTACCTAGCTTTGGGGTATTTCTCCACTTTTGAGCTTTGTTTCCTGGTGTGTTCCTCTCAGGTCTTAATCCATGTATTGCATTTCCAGGGCCCCCAAGCAATAATTTCCGGTCCCATCCACCCGTCAAAATTAATTTCCCCAAAATGACCTCCACCAACTTCCCCGTACCCTCGCGTTAACCCACCAATCCTTGCTCCTCCGACTTTGCCTCAACAGAGAAACACACCATTCTTGTTCCTCCGCCTCCCTCTCTTCCGATAACCAGATATCAGTTATCACCGGCGTGAGGCACGAGCCTGATTGAACATGTCCACCTCACGCGCCCTCCTCTCCAGCCCGCACGGGGGTGCGGGCCCGACCTTCACGAGAGCGCGGGCCCGCCTCGCCGCGCCTTCGATCCCGTTCGCGCGCCGCGGCGCTCTCCGCGCCCGGACCGCGATCCTGTCGTCGCCGGCGGCCACTGTGCCGGTGACCTCTTCGGAGCCGAAGCGCCGGATCTCGCGCTCCGTATCGGACTCGGCGCCGCGGGCGAAGCCTGCGGTCCTGGTGGCGGAGAAGCTGGGCGAGGCCGGGCTGGACGTGCTGCGTCAGTTCGCCGACGTGGAGTGCGCGTACGGCATGTCCCCCGCCGAGCTCCTGGCCAAGGTGGCGCAGTTCGACGCGCTCATCGTGCGGAGCGGCACCAAGGTGACGAGGGAAGTGCTGGAGGCGGGGCGCGGCCGGCTGCGGGTGGTCGGCCGGGCCGGCGTCGGGATAGACAACGTCGACTTGCAGGCGGCGACCGAGGCGGGGTGCCTCGTCGTGAACGCCCCCACGGCCAATACCGTCGCCGCGGCGGAGCACGGCATCGCGCTGCTCGCCTGCATGGCCCGCAATGTCTCGCAGGCGGACGCCGCGCTCAAGGCCGGTGAGTGACTGATCGCTTAACTGCAGCATCGCTTCATTTGTTACGGTGGTTAGTTACGCCCCGTTTTAGTTTGTCGATTGCCATTGTTTCAGATTTCAGTACTATTTTTGACACGACGTCCGATTCTGAAGGAGGGCGGCAGATTAATACCACAAATAATCTCTGGTGCTCACTCCTCCTCAGAATAGGAACACGTGATTAAATTTCCAATTTGGTGGTGTCACTTTAGTGGTGTTAGGTGCCAGAGAAAGGTAAATTTAGACTTTACATGGACATATTGTGTCTAAGACGGACACCTTTCAATACTTATTAGGATCAAATGCTAGTAGAAAGCAACGGTTGTCGTCGAAAATGTTGTACGGAACCATGGTTCAGCCGAACCTACGCTCGACACCATTGATTTCTAGACACTATTCATAACGATCCATGCATGGTTGATTAAAAAATGCAGTTGACATGCATGTCTATTCATAAGGGTCCATGCATGGTTGATTAAAAAATGTAATTGACATGCATATCACGGATTCACATGTAATAGGATGTTAAATCATACGGCATAGACGTTCGGCTGAACCATGATCCTGAATCACGTCTCTCCGGCTGTCGTATCAAAGAGGGTACTGTATTAGCCAGCGAAGCAAAGCGGAGGTGGATGAAGCGGCATCCCAAAAAAAAAAGGTACCCACACAAGCTCAAAAGTAAATTCGGCATGACGGCGATTGAGTCTCTCTGTTGGAGCCTATGCTAAATTATTGCGTCCTATGAATACCGCCACGTCGCTAGGACCCAATTCTAGGGCCCGCTTTTTTCTAGGCTAGCACCACCAAAGAAGCCGTCTTCACCACAGGCTTGCGTACTTGTCTTGATCCATGAAATAATTGTCCCTTGCCTCCTTCTCTCCTTCTCTGGCAGCTGATATAGTGGAAATTCGACTTGTTGTTTTCTGATATAAGGGTAGTGATCAGTCAAGTACTAACCAAACAAAAGGGCTAGTGCTAGTAGTACGTATGATCAATTGAGTTTTGCTCGTGTGCTTCAAGCAACAATGATTGAGCCGACGATTTTCAGGGTGGGTTTTCTTCGAAAAAACAGCCTTTGACTTGTGAACATTAGCAGGTCAATTTTCAGGGTGACTCCAGGAGAGCATTAATCTCTAGTTTGATTTCCTTTTAATCGCGTTGTAATAGCTGCATGCACTCTACTTACAAAAATAAACAAATGTACCTCCCTCTTTCTGTAGAAAACGGAGGAAAAGTACACACGCATGACCCCCATAACCAAACTGTATCAATATGCTGAACTGTTACAACGGAAAATGAACCGTGTGTTTGGCAAGAGCTTTCAGATGACATTTTGATTGTGATATCGACAACCTGCTTGCCGTGGGTGATTGATTGAGTACAGTATATTGCCTCTTTTGTGTGTCTCTGAAGTCTGTTGGAACATCATGACAGCTTACCAGTGTAGCCAAAAGGGGTGCATCAAAGCTGTGGGTGAGGAGTCTTTGCTTTCTGGGGTTAGTTCAGATAGTAGAAGTTATGCTTTCAATATCTTTGAGAATCTAAGTGTAACACACTAAAGCGTACTAAGTTGAATATGTATGAAAACTATTGAATGTCATGGTTGCTATTTAGTACTCCCTCCGTCCCATAATATAAGAACGTTTTTGACACTAGTGTAGTGTTGAAAACGTTCTTATATTTTGAGACAGAGGGAGTACTAAATATCAGCAAAGAAAGTGGAGTATAATTTTAGAATCTCTGGTCCACTTTTGTTGGGCTTTACTTTTCTTGTGATAAGCGGTTGCAAATTCAGCAGGATGATGCCTTTTTCGTATTGAGGAATCTGTGCAAAACTTTTTTGGCAATATGAAACTAATAAAATTTGATGGGTCTGAAACATGATACCTCAGTCCTCAGTTTAGTGGGGAATATGATCCCTGTTCAACTTTAGCATTTTGATCTGCTATGTGGCAAAAATTTAGTGCTACATATAGAGGCAAAATCGGTCTCTGATATTTTGGAACTTGTTGCTTTCTGGCACTTACGAAGCCCAACAAAATCATGCCCTGTCAAGGCGGAAATTCGATGGATGTAGGCTGCCTTTGTTTTGCCTGCAAAAATTGCTATATGATCCTATCTAACTATCTAGTAGGTATTTTCAGTTTTTTACCATAAAATTTTGACGATGAATTCACCTTACCACTTAACAACCGGGTCCCCTAAGGGAGGGTGTAACAGAGTGTGGGGAAATCCAGTTGCTAACGCTCCCGGATGTGGGTTCTTCACAATTAGCACTGTTTCCAGTCTAGCTGTGTCGAATCAATTGTATTACTATCTTTCATGTTTATATTGTCGCATAAACTATACAGTTAAATACTTCCTTCGTCTGGAATTACTTGTCGCTCAAACAGATGTATCTAGACGTATTTTAGTGCTAGATCATTGAGCGGCGAGTAATTTGGGACGGAGGGATAACTTTTAACCACGGATACAAAAGCAAAAACTTCCACAGCTGATGCGAGTGAACTCGTTCATTCTTACTAACGAAAGTATTGAACTCATTTCCCACAGGCAAATGGCAAAGAGCCAAGTATGTTGGAGTTTCCCTAGTTGGAAAGACTCTTGCCATCATGGGCTTTGGAAAGGTTGGCTCGGAGGTAGCAAGGCGAGCGAAAGGGCTAGGGATGCATGTGATTGCTCATGACCCCTATGCTCCGGCTGATAAGGCCCGTGCCATTGGAGCAGAGCTGGTGTCCTTTGAGGAGGCCATCGCCAAAGCCGACTTCATCTCCCTCCATATGCCGCTCACCCCGGCGACCTCCAAGGTCTTCAACGACGAGTCCTTCGGGAAGATGAAGACCGGTGTGCGGATCATCAATGTGGCCAGGGGCGGAGTGATCGATGAGGATGCTCTGGTTAGAGCACTAGACTCTGGCAAAGTTGCTCAGGTGATTAGAAGCTTCCTCTTCTCAGCTTTCTTTCAGCTCACCAGTGTGGAGATTTCTCTGAAAGGTGGAGGTTTTGTTTGCCAATCTGGATCAGGCAGCTCTTGATGTCTTCACTGTGGAGCCCCCAGCGAAGGACAGCAAGCTGGTTCTTCATGAGAATGTCACTGTCACGCCCCATCTTGGAGCAAGCACAGTGGAGGCGCAGGTCGGCGTCTTGGCTACAATAAATGTTCCAATGGATGTAATCAAACCACTTGCTGCTCTTTCTGAGGTACCAACGCACCTGATCTTGCCGCATTGCAGGAAGGCGTCGCCATCGAAATTGCTGAAGCCGTCGGCGGCGCACTGAGAGGTGAACTCGCAGCGACCGCCGTAAATGCTCCCATGGTCCCAGCAGAGGTACGCACGAAGCTTCTTGAGATGTCAGTGATAGACTGTGATTATGCGGCAAATCTTTCTTCTAAATCCGGTTCTTCTCTTTACAGGTCTTGTCAGAGCTAGCTCCGTATGTTTCCCTGGCGGAGAAGCTGGGGAGGCTGGCAGTGCAGCTCGTCGCCGGAGAGAGCGGCATCAAGGGCGTCAAAGTAGTGTACACCTCAGCCAGGGATCCCGACGACCTCGACACGAGGCTCCTCCGGGCGATGGTCACCAAGGGCATCGTGGAGCCCGTGTCCAGCACGTTCGTCAACCTCGTGAACGCGGACTACACGGCGAAGCAGCGCGGCCTGCGCATCGCCGAGGAGCGGGTCTCCCACGACAACGCCGCTGCCGAGGCGCCGCTGGAGTCCATCCAGGTACGCCTTTCGCACGTGCAGTCCAAGTTCGCCGGGGCGATCAGCGACGGCGGGGACATCGTCGTCGTCGGCAGGGTCAAGTACGGCGTGCCTCACCTGACCGTCGTCGGGCCCTACGAGGTCGACGTCAGCCTGGAGGGGAACCTGATCCTGTGCCGGCAGATCGACCAGCCCGGGATGATCGGCAAGGTCGGGAACATCCTCGGGCAGAGGAATGTGAACGTCAGCTTCATGAGCGTCGGCCGCACCTCCCGTGGCAAGCAGGCGATCATGGCCATCGGCGTGGACGAGGAGCCGGACAAGAAGACGCTCGAGAAGATTGGGGCGATCCCGGCCGTCGAGGAGTTTGTGTTCCTCGAACTATGATGGACAGGGGGCGCTCGCTCCACTCCTCGCTAGAATAAGTGGCATCGCAGCAACATCATATTGGTTTGATGCCACACGGAGTGGAGCGAAGTGATCCTTCCACTTCCACGGCGCCTTGGTTTGGCCTCCGTTTGAATAAGAACGATGTGTGTGTATGTTATATATGCTGTGTGTGTCAACGTGTGCGCCTAGCGCTTGTCTGTGGAGAGTCGTATCATAGTATTATATTGTTTGGCTAGATATAATTGTTTGTGTGTTGCAAACTTGCAATACAGACACAAATATTTTGTATGTAATGCTGATGATTTATCTGTCATTTTATTTCTATTTTTATTTACTAAATGACAGCAGGATGCTATATTTCATAAAGAGAAAAGTATGTTTTTGTCCCTCAAGTTCTCCAAAAGTATAGACTTGGTCCCTTAAGATTTTTTGGTATATATTTGGTCCTTCAAGTCTCTAAACCGGATAACTTTGGTCCAAAACCAGATTTTGAGCATGTTGACTGGGGTTTGACCATGTTGACCAGGTTTGACCGATGAACAGTAAATTTGGGAAAACAGGAAACAAATTCAAAAATCTGAAATTTTGTGACAATCAACATGCTTGTGAAAACAACATGCTTTTGAATTGACTGTTCATCATTCAAACCTGCTCAACATGGTCAAACCCGGTTAAACATGGTCAAACCCGGTCAACGTGCTTAAAATATGGTTTTGGACCAAACTTATCTGGTTTTGAGACTTGAAGGACGAAATGTATACCAAAAAATCTTGACCAAGTCTATACTTTTGGGTAACTTGAGAGACCAAAAACATACTTTTCTCTTTCATAAATAAAATTGGAGAAAAACAAAGTTGAGGATTGGCGCTGGTTTCTGAGAACTAAACCAGCAAGGGAGAATACGCGCTCAAGGGTGGCGAAAAATCATGTAAAAAGTCCAGACTAATGATAACTGACAAACATCAGCCGGAAGAAGGATAGCAAGCGAACGGTTTTTTGCAACTTCAACTTCAGCTGATACGCTGCTCGGCTTGGCATCGCTCGAAAGAACTATACAACGCCAGCGCTCGCGGATCCGTTGGCTACAGGCCGGTGATGCAAATTCCAAGCTATTTCAGGCTGTAGCTAATGGGAGGAGGATTAAAAACTTCATACCCCGCGTCAAGCATGAGGAGGTGATTGTCATTGACCAATAGCGCATACAAGAGATCTTCACAGAGGCTTACGAGGGATTGTTGGGGAGAGCGCAGGCGCGTGAGCTTACCATGGACCTCGAGTACCTGAGCATGGAACCAGTGGATCTCCACGAGCTGGACTGCCTATTTTTTGAGGAGGAGGTGTGGAATGTCATTAAGGAGATGCCTCTGGACAAAGCGTCGGCCCCGATGGCTTCACTCGTGCGTTCTACCAAAAGGCCTGGCCGGTGATCAAACCCAACATCATGGCCGCGCTACATAAACTGTTTGTGGGAGACGGAAGAGGATCCGGGAAGCTCAATATGTTGGGAATCGTTGCATGGAAAACAAAAAAAATTCTACGCACACGCAATGATCATTCCATGGAGATGCATAGTAACGAGGGGGAGAGTGTGTCTACGTACCCTTGTAGACCGTAAGCGGAAGCGTTTCACAACGCAGTTGATGTAGTCGAACTTCTTGCGCTTCAACCGATCAAGTATCGAACGCACGACAGCTCCGCGTTCTGCACACATTCAGCTTGGTGACGTCCCTCGCCTTCTTGATCTAGCAAGACGTCGAGGTAGTAGATGAGTTCCATCAGCACGACGGCGTGGTGATGGTGATGGTGAAGTGATCCCCACAGGGTTTCGCCTAAGCACTACGAAAATATGACCGGGGGTGTAAACGGTGGAGGGGGCGCCACACACGGCTAGGCTGTCTGGGGTGTGCTAGGCGCCACCCTCCTCATATATATAGGTGGGAGGAAGAGGGGAGAAGACAAGGGGCACCCCTATTAGGTCTGACTCCTACTTGGGCTCCTGCCCTTGGCCACCCCCCCTGCCATGTTTGTCGGAGGGGGAGGAAAGAGGGGGGAGGGAAGGAAGGGGAATCATATTTCACTCTTTCCTTTCCCTTACCCTCTTTCCTTCTCCTCCTAGGCCGGCCCATATGGGGGCGCACCAGCCCCTTGTGGCTGGTGCGTTTCCCCTCTTGGCCCATAAGCCCATATCTTTTGCCGGTGGTGCCCGAAACCCCTTCCATTGACCCGATAAGTACCCGGTGTCGTGGTTCTAAGTCTGACAGTAGAAGTAGGGGTAGGTTAAGGAGAGGCGATGTCCTAGCTATGGAGCGATTGTGGAGACAAAGGATGTGCGAGTTGAGCCCTTCTCGGAGGAAGTAATGACCCCTCGTCTCGAGCCCCGAGGCGGTCGAGTGGATTATGAGTATGAGTATTACAAGAATCTGAACCCTTCTACTGTGGAGGGGTGGCTTATATAGAGTCTTGCCAGACCCCAGCCAGCCCACATAATGGAGGGATTAAAGTACATTAAGCTAGGGGGTTCTTGTAGCGCCCTCATAAAATGCCTTAACTATCATTAAGTCTATTCAATAGCACACCGTTCTGTTGTGGAGTGCCTTGACCTTCGGTGGTCGAGTGAGTCTTCATGGTCGAGTGAGTCTTCCATGGTCGAGTCCTTCGATCAGTCGAGTGGATTCCTCTTTGGTCGATGGAAGATGATCTCTTCTATGAGTACCCTTGGGTAGGGCGTTTAGGTCGGGCCTATGACCCTACCCTAGGTATATGAATCCATCATTAGCCCCGAATGGATTGAGGCTTGAGTGAAGGAGGAGTTAGCGTTGTTTCCGATCGCTTTTGTATTACAGTTACGTGTTGTCTCGGATCGGGATCTTCTTCGTTGATAACAGAAACTTTCCTTGATCGACTTGATCCATTCTTGTTCTTTAGTCGGTGACTTCCTTTGTTATACAGGTAGCGGATCGCGGGAGATCTCGCGCTTGACAGATGATCATCAGCTCATGGATCTCGCGGGATCTGAAATTTGGGGAAGCGCGAACGGAACAGATCTGCGGTGCTTGGATGGGGCCTTGAACGGAGCCTCGATTTCCGCGCCGCTTTCTCCGCCACGTATCGCGCCGTGCGGCTGTTCGGGATATGATTGGATTGCTTGGGTCCACTTGTCATCCACTCGGAAGGGATGCTATAAATGTAACTCCCGGAAGCTTCGCCAAGTACCTTGTTCTTCCTCCCCAGTTCTCTCCGTCTCCGCCCTCCACCACCGCTGCTGCTCCCTTGCCCTCTCTCCCCCTGCACATTCCGCCGGCGACCATGGGCAAGGAGAAGACGACGATGCTGGAGCGCGCGAAGAAGGCGTCGGTGGCGGAGAAGGCGTCGGCGGCCGAGAAGGCGAAGGGGAGATCCACCGGTCGCGGTGGTTCTTCGTCGAATCAAACTGCGAAGGGCTGGGTCCAGGAGATGGATCGGTCGGCGATCGAGAGAAGGATCTCCTTGATATGGCTAATGACGGATTGATTCCCCACGGAGTCGCGAGGCTTCCTTCGAGAGTGGCAGCCTCAACCGAAGAGGGTGAGTCGTGCTTTTGGCCACCCATGTCGACCGGGTTTTTCGCTGCCACCGAGTGTCTTCTTTCGAGGTTTTTGAATTTCTTGAACCCAGCTCCACCATTTCCTCAAACTCCATCGCATACCTTGCCGCGTTTGTGTCTATGTGCGAAAACTTCTTGGGTTGTCGACCGACTGGGGTTTGTTCAAGTACATCTTCACGTGTCGCTCCCGGTATGAAGAAGGCAAGCCCCCAGTGACGAGAAGACCCAAGTAGTCCGATGTGTGGTGGTTTAGGAGTCCAGTTGAGGAACAAAAGCACCTTTCCAGCTATGCATTTTCCCGAGTCGGTCGGGGGTTGGCGATCGACCTGGTTCTATTGCGGAGCGAGGCGACGCCGGAGACGATCGACCGCCTCCTGAATTTACCATGAGTCGAGTGAATAAAACCTCCTCCTCAAGGTTGTTCTGAAGAGGGCTGAAGTGAAGATGCCGATGGACCGAGTGGTGCAGCTGGTGGGGGAGGAGTGGTGGCATGGATCTCTGGAGGTTTTTCTTGGAGCGAATCCAGCCCCTTGATTCGAGTCATCAGATGTGGTTGTATTGCGGCACGAAGGCGAGACTCGCGTCCACCCGGAGGCGATCGGCGATGCGTAGTGGAAAGATGGATGGCTTCAATCACTCGGGAACAAGGACAATCTCGCGGATCCCGGAGGATTTCTCCGCTTGATCGTGATGTTGCGTTCGGATAAGGTACACTTGTTCATTTTGTTGTATGTCCGCGAGTGTGTTTACAGAACAGGTCGTGAACTCGCTTCAATACTTCCAGGCCTTCACCGAGCTGTATTCAATGCCCAATGGCGCCCAGATTCCGACTGAGGAGGGTGAAGCCAGCGGAGGCGAGAGTCAAGAAGAGTGGGATTCAGAAGCTGCAGGAGACGACGACGACGATGACGATGATGACGAGGACGACGATGACGAGGACGAGGAGGAGGAAGTAGCACCGCCGCGCTTGGAAAGGCGGTCAAAACTTGTGCACGACCCTTCGGTTGAACGCGGTAAGGGAGTAGCGACTGCCTCGCAGTCGACCAAACGCCCTCGGACTGCTTCTCCGGTGCCGACTGAGAAGGCGCCGAAGCAGCCGAAGGTAGTTCCACCGAGGACAACCAAGCCTCTGCCGAAAATGAAGGGGTCCATCCCCACCATCTCAGGGTAAGCGTTCTGCTTAAATCTTCTTGCTCTATGCAAATTTTATCTCTGGTTGGTACTTGAATCGGTCGACTGATTCTTTGGACTTTCAACAAGCGACTTCGAAACCTCACCAGGTGAAGACCATGAGATGGAGGACGCCGCCACCTCAAATCCTGGTACTATATCCTTAATTCCTTGTTTTAGTCGACTGTCTCAAGATTTCTGTCTGACTTTAACTTTTTCCTGAAGCTCCAACTAATGACATCATCACTCTTCCTGACGACGATGATGAAGATGAGGAGCCATTGAGGACTAGGAGGAGCAGGAAGGCGTCTACTGGCGGGGAAGCCCAAGGCGTGACGGTGCCCGAGACCGTTGTGATGGAGGAGAGATCGGCACTCGACATACTGTATCTTTTGCGAATCCGTTGACGAGTGCCCGACCCACTTCGTCGAGTGCTGGACAACCTTCGATCTTCACCATACACCACGTCCGGAGGACCAGGCTGATCTTTGCTAAAGAGGCGATCCGTCAGCGGGATCATGATGGAGCGGTGAAGATCGCTCGGGAAGCGAGCCAGCGGCTTCGGCGCCACTCTCGCCCTTGAGCAATGTTGAGTTTAGTCGACCACCACATTACATTAGGATATGCTATCGAAACTTTTCTTTCTGAATTCTGAAATTCATAGAAATAGCAGTCACCCACTAGGTGTGTCGATAAAAACTCCATGTTAGCGGGGCACTGAGTGCGCCTACCGGTGTAATCCCCAAGGCTAAGGTCATTGCTGGCGATCGGTCTTAAACTTATTAAATAAATGTTGATCGATATCCGAATGGAATGAATGTGTTTACAAACCGGTGGGGGCACGCTGAGTGCACCCAGGGGTGTAATCCTCGAGGCGTGATCAATCTGCTGGCGATTGATTACTGATCTGAAGAAGCTTTCGATCGGGTCGATTTTTTTTTTTTTTTGTGTTGGTCGATGGTCGACTCTTTCTTAAACTTACTAAGAATGGAACTGGTCGATCGGGTCGACTCATTCTTAGGCTTACTAAGAATCTAAACTGGTCGATCGGTCGACTCACTCTTTTTATGGTCATGATCGGGTCGACTATGTCTTGAATAAGACCCGATTGGGGCACGCTGAGTGCACCCAGGTGTAATCCCGAGACTACGGTTGAATGCTTGCATTCGATCGTAGTCTTAAAACGCTACAATTCTTCTTCATTCACTCGGAAGTGAATTATCTCGATATTTTTGAAACTGTCTCTTTGTAGAAATCTTGTGATCTTGCGGCCGCTATCTTTGAGCTGGGCGAAGCATATTCAGCTCGAGTTGGACTTGAAACTGGTGCAAGAGAATCTGACGAAGGCGAAGGAGGAGACCAAAGGTATGTTTGGTGAGATTTTGACGACTCTGTCTTCCTCCTACTTGCTTCAAGTTTGACTTTGCTGCGATTTACAGGCAAGGTGAAGGAGGCTCAAAGGAAGAAGGAGCTTGAGCTGTCTGGAGAAGATCAAGCTTGTTGACGAAAAATTGGCCTAGTTGCCAAGCTCGAACAGGAAAACGCCGATCTGAAGGCTGCTCGCCATTCGCCGCAAGGATCTTTGGCGAATGAAGGCCGACAAGAAGAACTCGACCGATAAGATCCTCCAACTGGCTGGGAAGAAGAACGAGCTGGAAAGCTTCTTGGGCGGTCTTGCTAAGAAATTATTCCTTAAGCTCGAAGGTAACCTTCTCCACTCGACCAATCCTCCCAACTGTTATGTTTCCATTCGATTTGTTTTCCCGACTCGAGGTTTTATGCATGCGAGTTCTCGCCGCAACTTTGAAGAAGAAACCAGCCACCGGAGACGAACCTTGACCACTGTCAATTCCCGGTGAGCGATGAAACGCCATGAACATCTTCCGATTGGAATCTCGCGTTCTTTCTTGTTGTGGATTATCTCGCCAGATGAAGGTGGCTCGTCCGCATCGACTCGGCGCCTCTGGCCCAATGAAACACTCCAAAATGACCTTGAGTCATTGATGGCTCGATGAACACCGTCCACGACCGAGTGCAAGAGTGGAAGAAATCTTGACTCGGTGTGGTGCGGCGTTCGCCACAATATGCAGCGCGAGTCCATTGCAAGGAAGCTTCGAGAAGATAAGTGGCGGCTCTCCGAGTGGCCAACACCAAAAAGCACGACTTCAGACCTTCATGGAGACTTTCATCGCTGCTGCCACGCGGATTGCCGGCGGGATTGATCTTGACGAGTTCGTTGCTCCATCCAGCCCTCCACGGGAGGGTAAAAACTTTCCTTGACCTTAAATTTGCCTCGGTATGCGAGTGAAGTTGTAACCGATAAAACTTTAACGGGCTTAGTGCCCGAGCACTCTCGGTTACTTTTAGGTGTCGACCTAAATTTGGATTGAATGTTTGGCTATGATTGCCCTTGGCTTGAATTGCTCTTTGCGAGTTAACGTGAGCGCTTCTGCAGTCGACTTATTCCTTAGGCGAGCACTGGGCTGCAGCTAAGCCCCCGAGTGGGAGGTTTGCTCTCCACTCGGTAGGATTTCTTTTATCTTAGGCGAGCACTGGGCTGCAGCTAAGCCCCGAGTGGGAGGTTTGCTCTCCACTCGGTAGGATTTCTTTTATCTTAGGCGAGCAGGGCTGCAGCTAAGCCCCGAGTGGGAGGTTTGCTCTCCACTCGGTAGGATTTCTTTTATCTTAGGCGAGCACTGGCTGCAGCTAAGCCCCAGTGGGAGGTTTGCTCTCCACTCGGTGGGATTTCTTTATCTTAGGCGGGCACTGGGCTGCAGCTAAGCCCCAGTGGGAGGTTTGCTCTCCACTCGGTGGGATTCTTTATCTTAGGCGAGCACTGGCTGCAGCTAAGCCCCAGTGGGAGGTTTGCTCTCCACTCGGTAGGATTTCTTTGTATTTGTGTCAGCTCGGAGAAGAGGGTCGCGATCGCTGCGCCTCGTTTTCCTTGAAATATACTTCATACTTAGGCGAGTCCTTGGACTGCAGCTAAGCCTCCGAGTGAAAGTCTGTCTTACCACTCGGTGGGATTTTAATAACTTAGGCGAGCACTTGGGCTGCAGCTAAGCCCCAGTGGGAGGTTTGCTCTCCACTCGGTGGGATTTCTTTTATCTTAGGCGAGCACTGGGCTGCAGCTAAGCCCCGAGTGGAAGTCCGGCTTACCACTCGGTGGGATTTGTAAAACACTTAGGCGAGCAGAGCTGCAGCTAAGCCCCGAGTGGAAGTCGGCTTACCACTCGGTGGGATTTGTAAAACACTTAGGCGAGCACTGAGCTGCAGCTAAGCCCCCGAGTGGAAGTCTGGCTTACCACTCGGTAGGATTTGTAAAACACTTAGGCGGAACGGATTCGCGCCTAAGCCACCCACTGGGGGAAGTGAAAATTTTACTCGACGTAAAATAAAAAGTGACAAAAATTATGAAGGAATTGTGACACTATAACTTCAAAGCTCGTGAGCTACAAGAGTACTTTATTACAATTCTTCCGAGTGAAAAACTTTAAGTGTAAAGCAGTGGAGCAGATCCGCATTCAAGCTCGAGGCTCATCGATATCGTGTTCGACATTGTAGAGGCGATATGCCCCATTGTGGAGCACCTTTGTGACGATGAAGGACCTTCCCATGAGGGAGCGAGTTTATGTTGCTTCCTTTGATCCACTCGAAGGACGGATCTCCTTCTGGAAGGCTCGACCTCGCACATTTAAAGGCGTCTGGTAGCGCAAGTCTTCTTTGGTAAATGGTCGGCGGATCGAGCCATTTCTCTTTCCTCTTCCAGGAGGTCGATTGCATCTGGCGTGCTTGCTCAGCTTCTGCTTCATTATAAAGTTCAATTAGTGGAGCATTGTGAAGGAGATCACTCGGTAAAACTGCTTCTGCCCCATAGACTAGGAAGAAAGGAGTTCTCCCGATCGACCGATTAGGCGTGGTCCATAAACCCCAAAGTACCGAAGGAAGTTAAATCGACCCAAGCTCCAAACCGCATGCTTGAGATCTCGCATCAAGCGGGGCTTCAAACCCTTGAGGATTAGTCCATTGGCCCGTTCGCTTGTCCGTTCATTGTGGATGGGCAACTGAGCGTAGTCGACTCGTATGCCTTGGGAGTTGCAAAATCCTTGAATTCTTCCGAGTCAAAATTCACCCATTGTCGTGATAATACTATGCGGGACTCCATACCGAACGTCAACTTTGGATGAAGGAAACAGCGATCACGGCATCAAGTTTTTGATTGGCTTAGCCTCAATCCACTTGGTGAACTTGTCATTGCTACCAAGACATGCGTGAAACCGCTCCGTCCGTTCGCAAGGGACCGATCATGTCCAACCCCATCTGCGAAAGGCCGACGAAGCGGAATGGTCTTCAAGGCTGACGCAGGCTTGTGTGACATATTGGAGTAGAACTGGCATCCTTCGCACTTGTCCACTATTTCTTTCGCCATCTCATTTGCTCTTGGCCAATAAAACCCAGCTCGGTATGCTTTGGCTACAATGGTCCGAGAGGACGCATGGTGACCACAGGTCCCCGAGTGGATATCATTGAGAATGGCTCGACCTTCTTCTGGCGTTATGCATTTTTGTCCGACTCCCGTTGGGCTTTCTCTATATAACTGCTCATTGATAACGGTAAAGGCTTTAGATCGACGGACGATCTGCGAGCCTCTTCCTCATCTTCTCGGGAGTTCCTTTCTCGGGATATCGCAATATATGGAATTGTCCAATCGGGAGTGACCACTAAAACCTCCATGACCAAGTCGACCACCGCGGGACCTCAACTTGGTCGAGTCCGTGGCACTCTGGGTTGTGGAGCTTCTTACGTGTAGGGATCTTCTTTGGTGACGGAGTGTGTATATGTTCCAAAACACACCACTCGGAATGGCTTCCCTCTTGGACCCTATCTTGGCGGATCATCTGCTTTGCTGATTTTTCGATCGGGGATGTGATGGAGCTCAACCCCTCAAACTTCTTTTCCAAATTCTTCATTGCATTGTAGTATCCAAATCATAGCCGGGCTTCTCGTCCCACTCCTTCATCACTTGATTGACCACTAGATCTGAGTCGCCATAAACCATCGGCGACGGACGCCGAGTGAGATGGCCATCGCAATCCATATAAAAGGGCCTCATACTCGCCTCATTGTTGGAGGAATCAAAGTGAATCTGGAGCACATACTTAAGCTTATCTCCTGCAGAAACCAGAACAACTGACACTGAACCATTCAGCATCTTGGAGCCGTCGAAGAACATGGTCCAATGCTCCGAGTGAACCGATCGGTTGTTGTTATTCAATCCACTCGGCGAGAAATCCGCTATAGCACAGGACTTAATGGCTTTCTTTGCCTCGAATTTGATATCAAGGGAAGAAGTTCAATCGCCCACTTCGCCACTCGACCGGTTCGCGCCTGTTATGCAAGATCTACGATAAAGGAGCGTCGTTGACGATCGTGATGTAATGATCGGAGAAATAGTGAGCAACCTTCTTTGTGGTCATGTATATACCATACACAAGCTTCGATAATGAGGGTATCTCTGCTTGGATGGAGTCAAAACTTCGGACAAATAATACACGGGCGTTGAACTTTGAAGGCCTTTCCTTCCTCTTCCCGCCGACCGTAAGCCTGAATCCCGACAACTTGCCCGGTGGCTGCAATGTAAAGCAACAGAGGCTCTTTGCTGATTGGAGCAGCAAGCACCGGTGGGTGGAGAGCGAGCTTTAGCTCGGCAACGCTGCATCGACTTCAGAGTCCACTCGAACTTGTCGACCTTCTTCATCGATCGGTAAAGAGGTAATGCCTTTTCACCGAGTCGTGAGATGAATCGACTTAAAGCGGCCAAGCATCTAGTAAGCTTCGGGCGTCGTGTACTTTCGCCGCAGGCGTTTCATTCGGAGAATAGTGCCGATCTTCTCACGGGTTAGCGTCGATTCCTCGTTCGAAACGAAAACCGAGTAATTTTCCACCGGAACTCGAATGTGCACTTTGACGGATTGAGCTTGATATCGTACCTTCGGAGGTTGGCAAATGTTTGGCGAGGTCAGCGAGCAGGTCGGAACCTTTTCGCGACTTAACGACGATATCATCCATATCGCTTCCACATTCCGGTGATCTGGTGAGAAGACACTTCAATCATTCGCATAAATGTGGCTCCGGCATTCTTGAGGCGAATGGCATGGTGATATAGCGAAGCACCGAATGGAGTGATGAAAGCTGTTTTTATTTCGTCGGGTCCATACAGACGGATCTAATGATACCCGGAATACGCATCTAGAAAAGACAACCTCTCACACCCCGCGGTCGAGTCGACAATTTGATCAATGCGGGGGAGAGGAAAATGATCCTTCGGGCAGGCCCGATTAATGTGCTTAAAATCAATGCACATGCGGAGTGAGTCATCCTTCTTGGGGACCATGACAACATTAGCGAGCCACTCGGAGTGGTAAATCTCTCGGATGAATCCTGCTGTCAACAGTCGAGCCACTTCTTCCCCAATAGCCTTTCTCTTACGGGCGGCGGACCGTCGCGAGATGCTCTTTGACTGGTTTCACTGACTTGTCGACTGAAGGCGATGCTCAGCCGATTCCTCAGAACACCCGGCATGTCGGTGGCTTCCATGCAAAGATGTCCCATTCTCACGGAGGAACCGGATGGCGCTTCTTCCTATTTCGAGTCGAGTGTTGTGGATATGTGGGTCGGAGCTGCATTGGGGTCGGTCGGATGAATATGGGCGGCTTCGTCTCACCGCACGACTTGAATGCGAACTTCGATGGCTGGCTTCTTAGATCGTAGCAAATCACTTGGATCTGCGTTTGCATGTACTCGTCGAATTCGATTGCGACACTTGGGAGTCGGCAATCTTTGAGCCCTTCGATAGCACTCTTCCGCCTTCTTCCGATCTCGGTGATGGTGATCACTCCTTGGGGCCTGGCATCTTCGGTTTGAGGTACCGTAGCATGGTCGGGCCATGAATCGTGCGTGGCGGTCTCCCAAAATGGCATGGTATGCACTCACGAAAATCCACAACCTCAAAGGTCAACTTTTCTTTGCGGAAGTGTTTGGAATCACCAAAAACCACGTCCAGGGCTATTTGGCCGAGTGAGTTGGCCTTCTTCCCTGGTATGACTCCGTGGAAACTCATATTGCTAGCGCTCAATCGGGACATCGGAATGCCCATCCCTTTCAAGGTATCCGCATATAACAAATTCAGCCCACTACCACCATCCATCAGCACTCTTGTCAGTCGAGTGCCTTCGACAACTGGATCGACCACTAACGCTTGCCGCCCAGGGGTGGCAATGTGAGTCGGGTGATCAGATTGGTCGAATGTGATAGGTGTCTGGGACCACTTGACATAACTTGGCTTAACTGGGGCAACCATATTCACCTCCCGATTGATGACTTTCAGTCGACTTTTGCTTTCCACATCCGCGAAGATCATCAGAGTGGAGTTGACATGCGGTATTCCTCCTCCTTGTCCTCTTTGTCTCCGCCTTATCTCGCTCCTTCTCCTTGTCCTTAGACTGCTTGCCTGGCTTCTTTGGATCGAGAGTCGACAGCGACAGTGGTGTGCTTCGGGTAAATAATGTTGCCCTCTTCATCTTTCTTTGTGTGAATATGGCATGGCATATCCATCACGTCATTTCCTTCCTTATCTTTCACTTTCTTCGGATTCCAGGATCCTTTGGGTTTCCCCTTGAATTTCCCCTGAGTGACGGCCAGGGCCTCTCCAGGAGCTGCTGGCTCGGCTTTGCGCTTCTGCTTCCGACTCGAATTGCCCTTCTCCGACTGGCTCGGCTTGTACTTACCACTTCGGAGTCGGTCTTCTTCTTCGCCGTTAGGCGTGTTGCTAACAATCTCCATCATTCGACTCGGGTCATGTCCCGGTTCGACCGAACTTCGTGACTCAATTCTCTGTTTTGGCGCCATCTTTGAAGGCGCAAACCGCTGATGGTCGGACACATTTTCCACATGATTGTGCAAGGTAATCCACCTCTGAATGTACTCTCGGAGAGTTTCCTTGGTCTTCGCACACAAACTTGCAGCTCACAAACCAGCCGGTAAACACAAGTCCCTTCAAAAGTCTGACGAACACTGGGACAAATCCTCCCAAGTATATATCTTCTTTGTGAGGTAATTGACTCAGCCATGCCACAGCTGAACCTTCCAACATGAGGGCAAATGTTTCATGGCCACCTCATCATTCCCACCACCAATCTGAACAGCCACTCGGTAATCCTCGAGCCAAGTTTGGGCTTAGATTCCCAGTGAACTTGCGACTCCTGTTGCCAATCTGAAATTGGGGGAATCACTGCGGCTCGATAGCCTGCTAAAACACTCCGGACCGTAGACGTGCACTCGATTGCTGGTGGGTGCATCTCTCTGGGTCCTCCTCGATGGGCTCTGTTCGGTCGACCAAGCCTTGCGATAATGGATCGCGCATCAAAGCACAGTTCTCAGGGGTCGATTGGAATCCTTCGCCTGTCTTGAGCGTCGTCATCATCGGCGCCGAGGAGCGCGTCTGACCCTTCCCTCGGAGGAAAGGGCATTCGGCGCTGTCATCTCGGTCGGAGCGATCTCGAGCTGCTCTCGCCGGTTGTCGCGCCCTTCCGCCGCGGAGGCGATCTGGGGTGTGAGCCGATATGCAGATGTTAGCAGCGACGGATCGGTGTGAATCTGTTACGTGACTACGACACGGCTGAGTTACGATCACTGCCGCTCGGAGTAAATCTACGATCTGCTTGCAAGCCTCTTCCGACTTCCGTGGGGCGGCTGGATGGACTCTGCTATCTGAGTTGCGGTGCTAAATTCTGAATGGGTGTGCGGTATACCGAGTCGGCGGGAAGAGCCGACGCGTCATTGATTCGTGGAGTCGTTGCAGCGCCGCTAAATCGAGTGCTTTCGCCGAAGATTCTCAAGCGGCGCGTTATTGGCCAAATGGCGTGCTTCCTCAAGGCACGAGCCTCGAGGGTCTCTCCGGCGATAGGAGTATGTAGTGCATCCATGTTCCTCGACGAAGCTCTTCTCTCTGCAGAGAGTCGAGTGTCTCGGGCTGGTACTCCTCGTGTTCTTGCAGGATCACCTCCCCGCGCCCCCACCCCGTGGGCGGCCGGGAGGATCTGAGGGCCGTTGACCATGAGGATCTCCGCCGCCGGATCACTGCTATCACACTCGGATCACGATCTCTCTGAGCCGGTCGACCAGTCGAGCAGTAGTAGAGGATTCGTCGAGCTCAATAGCCGCGACTTGGGCGGTGGCTGTCTGGCGAGCCACCGCGTGCTTCACCCACCGCCAAGCCTCGACCGACCAGAGTGCTTGCGCTGGTGGGAGGCTGGGCGGCGACCGATAAGGGAGTCGACCGATCTGGTCGACGGTTGCCGCAGCAAAGCGCCCTTGAACACATGCGCGAAAGTCGTCGCCCAGCAGGACGGGGCGCCTCGATGTCAAGAGGGGCTTCACGGAGCCATCTTGGTCGTCGGTGACAAAAGTGAGAGCACCGAGACGGATCTCGTGCCCAGCGCAAAACTCCGAAGTCATCATGATGAAGGTACTGAAATCTGCAACTCCTCCACAAATCGCTAAAACACCTGCCCCAAGGTGGGCGCCAACTGTCGTGGTTCTAAGTCTGACAGTAGAAGTAGGGGTAGGTTGAGGAGAGGTGATGTCCTAGCTATGGAGCAGTTGTGGAGACAAAGGATGTACGAGTTCAGGCCCTTCTCGGAGGAAGTAACAGCCCTACGTCTCGGAGCCCTGAGGCGGTCGAGTGGATTATGAGTATGAGTATTACAAGAATCTAAACCCTTCTACCTGTGGAGGGGGGTGGCTTATATAGAGTGCGCCAGGACCCTAGCCAGCCCACATAATGGAGGGATTAAAGTACATTAAGCTAGGGGGGTTACTGGTAACGCCCCTCATAAGGTGCCTTAACTATCATTAAGTCTATTCAATAGCACACCGTTCTGTTGTGGAGTGCCTTGACCTTCGGTGGTCGAGTGAGTCTTCATGGTCGAGTGAGTCTTCCATGGTCGAGTCCTTCGATCACAGTCGAGTGGATTCCTCTTTGGTCGACTGGAAGATGATCTCTTCTATGAGTACCCTTGGGTAGGACGTTTAGGTCAGGCCTATGACCCTACCCTAGGTATATGAATCCATCACCCGGTACCCCCCGAAACACTTTCGTTGTCTGAATACCCTCATCCTATATATCAA
This sequence comes from Aegilops speltoides, assembly GCA_021437245.1. NCBI lineage: Eukaryota > Viridiplantae > Streptophyta > Magnoliopsida > Poales > Poaceae > Aegilops > Aegilops speltoides. The sequence continues at coordinate 316,913,650 of CM038141.1, forward strand.
TCTTTACCTCTTAACTATTTCGCGACTCCTCTTCCTGTCTGTGATCTCATCCGGGACTCCGAACAACATTCATTCACCAAATCACATAACTCATATAATACTATATCGTCATCGAACGTTAAGCATGCGGACCCTACGGGTTCGAGAACTATGTAGACATGACCGATACACCTCCCCGGTCAATAACCAATAGCGGAACCTGGATGCCCATATTGGCTCCTACATATTCTACGAAGATCTTTATTGTCCGAACCGTTATGACAACATGTGTAATTCCCTTTGTCCATCGATATGTTACGTGCCCGAGATACGATCGTCGGTATCTTAGTACCTAGTTCAATCTCGTTACCGGCAAGTCTCTTTACTCGTTCCGTAATACATCACCTCGTGACTAACTCCTTAGTCGTTTGCTTGCAAGCTTATGATGTGTATTACCGAGAGGGACCAGAGATACCTCAACGATACTCGGAGTGACAAATCCTAATCTCGATCTATGCCAACTGAACAAACACCTTCGGAGATACCTGTAGAGCATCTTTATAATCACCCAGTTATGTTGTGACGTTTGTTAGCACACACAGCATTCCTCTAGTATTCGGGAGTTGCATAATCTCATAGTCGAAGGAATATGTATTTGACATGAAGAAAGCAATAGCAATAAAACTGAACGACCATTCTGCTAAGCTAACGGATTGGTCTAGTCCATCACATCATTCTCCTAATGATGTGATACCGTTATCGAATGACAACTCATGTCCATGGTTAGGAAACCTTAACCATCTTTGATCAACGAGCTAGTCTAGTAGAGGCTCACTAGGGACACGGTGTTTGTTTATATATTCACACATGTATTATGGTTTCCAATCAATACAATTCTAGCATGAATAATAAACCTTTATCATGAATAAGGAAATATAAAATAACAACTTTATTATTGCCTCTAGGGCATATTTCCTTCACTATAAAGCGTTGATCATGCTCATCCCCAAGAAGTGGTCGCTAAGGAAATCGGGGGTTTCCGCCTAATCAGCTTGCCACACAGCTTCTCGAAGCTTTTCGCTAAGATCCTAGTGAACAGAGTGTGTATGCATATGAAAGAAATTGTTTCGGCTAACCAGTCTACCTTCATTGTCGGGAGGAATATACACGACAACTATCTTCTAGTTAGGCAAGTGGCGCGGAAAATTTATGGAAGGAAGGAGAAAGGCGTATTCCTGAAGCTCGACATCACCCGCGCCTTTGACTCCCTCTCTTGGCCATTCCTCTTTGAGGTTTTGAGGAAAAAAGGGTTTGGCAGCACCTGGATCAGATGGATAGCGATCTTACTACAATCGGCCACGACTAAAGTGATTGTTAATGGAGTCCCGGGCCGCATCTTCGCACATGCGCAAGGGTTGCAGCAAGGGGATCCGGTGTCCCCCTTCTGTTCATGGTGGCCATGGAGGCCCTGTCGGCTATTTTCACCAAGGTCGAGCACGAGGGTGTGGTCAGTTCTTTCACCGGTGTCTCGGCAATGCAGCGCCTCTCGATCTATGCAAATGATGTTGCCCTCTTCGTCAAGCCCACAAACATGGATCTAAACTTTGTGAGAGCCGCGCTCGACATCTTTGGATAAGCCTCGGGCCTTAGGATCAATTACAGGAAATCTGTCGCGATTATCATTCATGGATCAAAGGTGGACAACAACCGGGTGGCTGGGATATTACAATGCACAATGGGATTGTTCCCCTGCAAATACCTTGGCATCCAGCTCTCCATCTTGCAGCTCTACAGACCGGATTGGTAGCCACTACTTGATCAGGTCAGGCACATGGTCCCTGCTTGGTAGTGCGGTCTCATCCAGAGGCCAGGGAGGCTCATCCTAGTAAAATCAATTATCGCGGCTAGACCCATTCATGAATTGTTGATCCTAGACGCGCCATAGTGAGTGTTTGATGACATAAACTCTTGGCTCCGATCCTACTTTTGGGCCGGGAAAGACAAGACAAATGGGGGCAGTGCCTTGTAGCTTGGAACACCATCTGCTGCCCCTATTGCTATGGAGAATTGGGGTGAAAAACCTCAAGTTGCAAACTCTCGCCCTCCGGGTGCATTGGGAGTGGATTAGATGAGCGGACGACGAACGACCATGGAAGGGCCTGAAGTTGGTCTATGATAGTGAGTCCAGGGAAGTTTTTGACAGCCTTATCTCCATCTCGGTTGGCGACGGGAAGTATACTCTGTTTTGGCGCAACCGATGGATGAATGGGCGTGCGGTGGTTGACATATCCCCGGCCATCTTTGCCCTCATTCCCTCGCGCATCCAGAATATCCGTACGGTGCATCAGGCGTTGGGGAGCAGAAGGTGGGAGAGGGACGTCCAGGAGGAGCTAAATTTCACTATGCATATGCAACTATACCTACTTCAACAGGCCATATCCCTCATCGAAAGGGAGGAGGGGCGGTCCGATATGCTCACATGGCTGCCCGACAAGTCGGGAGCTTATTCGGCGAACTCCACCTACAAGAGATTGTGCATGGGCCTTACTTACTACATGTCGGCTCTTCTCATATGGAAGACATGGGCACCATTGAGGTGCAAGATTTTCCTTTGGTCAGCCTCGCAGTACAGAGTGTGGACCTCCGACCATCAGACCCGACATGGATTGCAGGACGAGACCTCCCCTTGCTTCACTTGTCTCCAGAAGAGGACAAAGTCGACCACATATTAATACAATGCTCATACGCTAGAGAGGTGTGGCACCTGATCCTGAGTCACTTCAGGCTGAACATCGCTGCCCCGCCCACGGACTGCACTTGAATACAGTGGCGGGAGCGAGCCAGAAGCGCCCTCCACAGGTGCGAGAGGAAAGGTTTCGACTCCCTGTTCATGGTAACAACTTGGGCAATCTGGAAGCAGCTGAACGCGGGGGTCTTTGGTGTTGGGGAACGTAGCAATAATTCAAAATTTTCCTACGTATCACCAAGATCAATCTAGGAGATACTAGCAATGAGAGAGAGAGAGAGAGAGAGAGATCGAGTCCATCTTCATACCCTTGATCGATCGCTAAGCGGAAGCATTACAAGAACGCGGTTGATGGAGTCATACTCGCGGCGATTCAACTCGCAGAAGATCCGATCTAGCGCCGAACGGACGGCGCCTCCGCATTCAACACACGTACAGCCCGAGGACGTCTCCTCCTTCTTGATCCAGCAAGGGGAGAGCAGAAGTTCAGGGAGAGCTCCGACAGCACGACGGCGTGGTGGTGGAGCTTGTGGTTCTCCTGTAGGGCTTCGCCGAGCACTACGGAGGAGGAGGAGGTGTTGGAGGAGGGAGGGGTTGTGCCAGGGAAGGGTGTGCGGCTGCCCTCTCTCTCCCTCACTATATATAGGGGGAGGGGGGAGGAGGAGGCACACTAGGGTTTCCCAGGGGGAGGGGCGGCGGCCACATGGGAAACCCTAGATGGGTTTGGGCGCCCCCACCCCTAGGAAACTTGCCCCCCAAGCGGGGAGGGGCGGCTGCCCTAGAGGAGGCGCCCCCACCTCTCCAGGTTATGTGAGATGGGGTGAGAGGGGCGCACAGCCCCTTAGTGGGCTGATGTGCCCCCTCCCCTTGGCCCATAAGGCCCCCAATGCTTGTCAGGGCCTCCGAAACCCCTTTCAGACACGCTGGTCGTCACCTGGTACCCCCGGAACAATTCCGGACTCCAATACCCTTCGTCCAATATATCGATCTTCACCTGCGGACCATTCCAGAGTTCCTTGTCATGTCCGGGATCTCATCCGGGACTCCGAACAACCTTCGGTAACCACATGCTATTTCCCATAACAACTATAGCGTCACTGAACCTTAAGTGTGTAGACCCTACGGGTTCGGGAACCATGCAGACATGACCGAGACACCTCTTGGCCAATAACCAATAGCAGGATCTGGATACCCATATTGGCTCCCACATGTTCCATGATGATCTCATCGGATGAACCATGGTGTCGGGGATCCAATCAATCCCGTATACAATTCCTTTTGTCTATCGGTATGTTACTTGCCCGAGATTCGATCGTGGTATCCCTATACCTTGTTCAATCTCGTTACCGGCAAGTCTCTTTACTCGTTCCATAACGCATGATCCCGTGACTAACTCCTTAGTCACATTTAGCTCATTATGATGATGCATTACCGAGTGGGCCCAGAGATACCTCTCCGTCATACGGAGTGACAAATCCCAGTCTCGATTCGTGCCAACCCAACAAACACTTTCGGAGATACCTGTAGTGCACCTTTATAGCCACCCAGTTACGTTGTGAGGATTGGTACACCCAAAGCATTCCTACGGTATCCGGGAGTTGCACAATCTCATGGTCTAAGGAAATGATACTTAACATTAGAAAAGCTCTTAGCAACTGAACTACACGATCTTGTGCTATGCTTAGGATTGGGTCTTGTCCATCATATCATTCTCCTAATGATGTGATCCCGTTATCAATGACATCCAATGTCCATGGTCAGGAAACCACAACCATCTATTGATCAACGAGCTAGTCAAGTAGAGGCTCACTAGGGACATGTTGTGGTCTATGTATTCACACATGTATTATGGTTTCCGGTTAATACAATTATAGCATGAACAACAGACAATTATCATGAACAAGGAAATATAATAATAACCATTTTATTATTGCCTCTAGGGCATATTTCCAACAGTCTCCCACTTGCACTAGAGTCAATAGTCTAGTTCACATCAGTATGTGATTGTAATGAATCCAACACCCATGGGGTTTGATCATATCTTGCTTGTGAGAGAGGTTTTTAGTCAATGGGTCTGAACCTTTCAGATCCGTGTGTGCTTTACGTCATCTTGTAGATGCAGCTACCATGCGCTATTTGGAACAATTCCAAATAACTGCTCTACTATACGAATCCGGTTTACTACTCAGAATCATTCGGATTAGTGTCAAAGTTTGCATCGATGTAACCCTTTACCACGAACTCTTTTACCACCTCCATAATCAAGAAATTTCCTTAGTCCACTAGTTACTAAGGATAACTATGACTGATGTCCTATGATCCATTCCTGGATCACTCTTGTACCCCTTGACAGACTCATGACAAGGCACACTTCAGGTGCAGTACACAACACAACATACTGTAGAGCCTACGTCTAAAGCATAGGGGACGACCTTCGTCCTTTCTCTTTCTTCTGCCGTGGTCAAGTCTTGAGTCTTACTCAATACTCACACCTTATAACATAGCCAAGAACTCCGTCTTTGCCGATCTATTTTGAACTCCTTCAAAATCTTGTCATGGTATGTGTTCATTTGAAAGTACTATTAAGCGTTTTTTGATCTATCCTTATAGATCTTGATGCTCAATGTTCAAGTAGCTTAATCCAGGTTTTCCATTGAAAAACACTTTTCAGCAACCCTATATGCTTTCCAGAAATTCTACATCATTTCTGATCAATATGTCAACAACATATACTCATCAGAAGTTCTATAGTGCCCCCACTCACATCTTTGGAAAATACAAGTTTCTCATAAACTTTGTATAAACCCAAAATCTTTGATCATGTCATCAAAGCGTATATTCCAACTCCGAGATTCTTATTCCAGTCCTTAGAAGGATCGCTCGAGCTTTGCATACTTGTTAGCATCTTTTAGGATTGACAAAACCTTCTGGTTGCATCACACACAACCTTTCCTCAAGCAAATCGTCAAGGAAACAATGTTTTGACATCCTATCTGCAAGATTTCATAAATAATGCAGTAACTGCTAATATAATTCCAACAGACTCTTAGCATCGCTACGAGTGAAAAAAGTCTCATCGTAGTCAACTCCTTGAACTTGTTGGAAAACATCTTAGCGACAAGTCGAGGTTTCTTAATGGTGACACTTACCATCATTGTCCGTCTTCCTTTTAAAATCCATCTGTACCCAATACCTTATGACCATCAAGTATTTCTTCCAAAGTCTACACTTTGTTTTCATACATGGATCCTCTCTCGGATTTTATGGCCTTGAACCATTTGTCGGAATCCGGGCCCACCGTCGCTTCTCCATAGCTCGTAGGTTCATTATTGTCCAACAACGTGACCTCTAAGACAGGATTACTGTACCACTCAGTAGCTGTATGTACCCTTGTCGACCTATGAGGTTCGACGGTAACTTGATCTAAAGCTTCATGATCATCATCATTAGCTTCCTCTTCAACTGACGTAGGTGCCACAGAAACATCTTTCTCTGCTGCGCTACTCTCTGATTGAAGTGAAGGTTCAACAACCTCATCAAGTTCTATCTTCCTCCCACTCAATTCTTTCGAGAGAAACTTTTCCTCGAGAAAGGACCCGTTTCTAGAAGCAATCACTTTTGCTTCCAGATCTGAAATAGGAGGTATGCCCAACTGTTTTGGGTGTCCTATGAAGATGCATTTATCCGCTTTGAGTTTGAGCTTATCAGGCTAAAACTTTTCCACATAAGCGTCACAGCCCCAAACTTTTAAGAAACGACAGCTTAGGTTTCTCTAAATCATAGTTCATACGGTGTCATCTCAACGGAATTAGGTGGTGCCCTGTTTAAAGCCATGTTCAAGAATTCATCCGATTAACCAGTTAACTTGCCGATTAATCCCTACTCATAGGTTCACCGAGTAGCCTATAAACCGATAAATCGTCTGATTAATTGATTAAATGACCGATTAACTTGCCGATTAGCCGATTAATCCCCTACTCACCAGCCAACCGAGCAGCTACCAGTTAACAATTTCCTCAACAATCTTGTGGTTGTCTCTAATGCCTAACCCATAAACGATAGTGGTATTTCGATAAGAGACATCATGGTATGCACTATATCCAATAGGGTGCATTTATGATGTTTGGACACACCATCACACTATGGTGTTCCAGGTGGTATTAGTTGTGAAACAATTTCCACAGTGTCTTAATTGTGTACCAAACTCATAACTCAGATATTCATCTCTATGATCATATCAAAGACATTTTATCCTCTTGTCACGACGATCTTCAACTTCACTCTGAAATTACTTGAACCTTTCAATAATTCAAACTTGTGTTTCATCAAGTAAATATACTTAGCATGTACTCAAATCATCTGTGAAGGAAGAACATAACGATATCCATTGCGTGCCTCAGCACTCATTGGACTACACGCATCAAAATGTATTACTTCCAACAAGTTGGTTTCTTGTTCCATCTCACTGAAAACGAGGCCTTTCAGTCATCTTGCCCATGTGGTATGATTTGCATGTCTCAAGTGATTCAAAATCAAATGAGTCCAAACGATCCATCTGCATGGAGTTTCTTCATGCGTATATACCAATATGACTCAAATGGCAGTGCCACAATTAGGTGGTACTATCATTACTATCTAATATCTTTTGGCATGAACATGTGTATCACTACGATCGAGATTCAATAAACCACTCATTTTAGGTGCAAGACCATTGAAGGTATTATTTAAATAAACAGAGTAACCATTATTCTCCTTAAATGCATAACCGTATTGCGATAAACATAATCCAATCATGTCTATGCTCAACGCAAACACCAAATAACAATTATTTAGGTTTAATACCAATCCCGGTGGTAGAGGGACCGTACGATGTTTGATCATATCAACCTTGGAAGCACTTCCAACACATATCGTCATCTCACCTTTGGCTAGTCCCCGTTTATTCCGTAGACTTTTATTTCAAGTTACTAACACTGAGCAACCAAACCGGTATCTAATACCCTGGTGCAACTAGGAGTACTAGTAAAGTACACATTAATATAATGTATATCCATTATATTTCTGTCGACCTTGCCTGCCTTCTCATCTACCTAGTATCTAGGGTAGTTCTGCTTCAGTGACCATTCCCCTTATTACAAAAGCACTTAGTCTCGGGTTTGGGTTCAACTTTGGGCTTCTTCACCAGAGTAGCAACTGATTTGTCATTTCATGAAGTATCCCTTCTTGCCCTTGCCCTTCTTGAAACTAGTGGTTTTACTAACCATCAACAATTGATGCTCCTACTTGATTTCTACTTTCGCGATGTGAAACATCACGAATAGTTCAAGGATCATCATATCTATCCCTGATATGTTATAGTTCATCACGAAGCTCTAGTAGCTTAGTGGCAGTGAATTTGGAGAACCATCACTATCTCATCTTGAAGATTAACTCCCACTTGATTCAAGTGATTGTAGTACTGAGACAATCTGAGCACATGCTCAACAATTGAGCTTTTCTCCCTTAGTTTGCAGGCTAAGAAACTTGTCTGGGGTCTCATACCTCTTGACGTGGGCACGAGCCTTAAATCCCAATTTCAGCTCTCGGAACATCTCATATGTTCTGCGACGTTCCAAAAAATGTCTTCGGCGCCTCAATTCTAAACCGTTTAACATTACGCACTGAACTATCATGTAGTCATCAAAACGTGTATGTCAGATGTTCGCAACATCCACAGACGACGTTCGAGGTTCAGCACAACGAGTGGTGCATTAAGGACATAATCCTTCTGCGCAGCAATGAGGACAATCCTCTATTTACGGACCCAATCCGCCTAATTGCTACTGTCAACTATCAACTAAATTTTCTCTAGGAACATATCTAAACGGTAAGCTACGTCATAATTTGCAAAGACCTTTTGACTATGTCATGATAATTAAGTTCAACTAATCAAATTATTTAATGAACTCACACTCAGATAGACATCCCTCTAGTCATCTAAGTGATACATGATCCGAATCGACTAGGCCGTGTCCGATCATCACGTGAGACGGACTAGTCATCAACAGTGAACATCTCCATGTTGATCGTATCTACCATACGACTCATGTTTGACCTTTCGGTCTATCATGTTCCGAGGCCATGTCTGTACATGCTAGGCTCGTCAAGTCAACCTAAGTGTTTCACGTGTGTAAATCTGGCTTACACCCGTTGTATGCGAATGTTAGAATCTATCACACCCGATCATCACATGATGCTTCGAAACAACGAACCTTCGCAACGGTGCAAAGTTAGGGGGAACGCTTTCTTGAAATTTTAGTGAGGGATCATCTTATTTATGCTACCGTCGTTCTAAGCAAATAATATGTAAACATGACAAACATCACATGTAAATCATAAAGTGACATGATATGGCCAATATCATATTGCGCCTTGCTACCTCTTGAGCATGCGTAGGTTTTCCCTTGAAGAGGAAAGGGTGATGCAGCAAAGTAGCGTAAGTATTTCCCTCAGTTTTTGAGAACCAAGGTATCAATCCAGTAGGAGGCTACACTCAAATCCCTCGTACCTACACAAACCAGCCTTGCAACCAACGCGATAAAGGGGTTGTCAATCCCTTCACGGCCACTTGCAAAAATGATATCTGATAGAGATAATAAGATAAATATTTTTGGTATTTTTATGATATAGATTGGAAAGTAAAGATTGCAAAATAAAATAGATCGGAAACTTATATGATGAAAAATAGACCCGGGGGCCATAGGTTTCACTAGTGGCTTCTCTCAAGATAGCATAAGTATTACGGTGGGTGAACAAATTACTGTCGAGCAGTTGATAGAAAAGTGCATAGTTGTGAGAATATCTAGGCATGATCATGTATATAGGCATCACGTCCGCGACAAGTAGATCGAAACGATTCTGCATCTACTACTATTACTCCACACATCGACCGATATCCAGCATGCATCTAGAGTATTATGTTCATAAGAACAGAGTAACACATTAGGCAAGATGACATGATGTAGAGGGATAAACTCAAGCAATGTGATATAAACCCCATCTTTTTATCCTCGATGGCAACAATACAATCGTGCCTTGCTGCCCTCATCCTTTGGGAAAGGACACCGCAAGATTGAACCCAAAGCTAAGCACTTCTCCCATTGCAAGAAAGATCAATCTAGTAGGCCAAACCAAACTGATAATTCGAAGAGACTTGCAAAGATAACAAATCATGCATAAAAGAATTCAAGGAGATTCAAATATTGTTCATATATAATCTTGATCATAAACCCACAATTCATCGGATCTCGACAAACACACCGCAAAAAGAATTACATCAAATAGATCTCCAAGAAGATCGAGGAGAACTTTGTATTGAGATCCAAAGAGAGAGAAGAAGCCATCTAGCTAATAACTATGGACCCGAAGGTCTATGGTAAACTACTCACATTTCATCGGAGAGGCTATGGTGTTGATGTAGACGCCCTCAGTGATCTATTCCCCCTCCGATGGAGCGCCGAAAAGGCCCCAAGATGGGATCTCACGGGTACAGAAGGTTGCGGCGGTGGAAATAGAGTTTCGTCGTGCTCTCTGATGTTTTCAGGGTATATGAGTACATATAGGCGAAAGAAGTCAGTCAGGGGAGCCATGAGGGGCCCACGAGGGTGGGGGCGCGCCTACCCCCCTGGGCGTGCCTCCCTGCCTCGTGGCCGCCTCGTTGCTTCCTACATCCACTCCAAGTCTCGTGGATTGCGTTTGTTCCAAAAACGACTCTCCCGAAGGTTTCATTCCGTTTGGACTCCGTTTGATATTCCTTTTCTGCGAAACACTGAAATAGGCAAAAAAACAGCAATTTGCACTGGGCCTCCGGTTAATAGGTTAGTCCCAAAAAAGTATAAAAGTGCATAATAAAGCCCATTAAATATCCAAAATAGATAATATAATAGCATGGAACAATAAAAAATTATAGATACGTTGGAGACATATGAAGCAGCCCCAAGCTTAATTCCTTCTCGTCCTCGAGTAGGTAAATGATAAAAATAGAATTTTTGATGTGGGATGCTACCTAGCATAATTCTCAATGTAATTTTCTTTATTGTGGCATGAATGTTCATATCCGAAAGATTCAAGATAAAAGTTTAATATTGACATAAAAATAGTAATACTTCAAGCATGCTAACCAAGCAGTTTATGTCTTATCTAAATAACGTAGGCAAAGAAAGCTTATCCCCACAAAATCATATAGTATGGCCATGCTTCATTTTCGCACACAAAATGCTCCCATCATGCACAACCCCGGTTTCAGCCAAGCAATTGGTTCATACTTTTTAACGCGCTTCAGCCTTTTCAACCCTCACGCAATACATGAGCGTAAGCCATGGACATAGCACTATGGGTGGAGTAGAGTATGATGATAGGGATCATGTGAGAAAACAAAAAAAGAGAAGTCTCACATTGACACAGCTAATCAACAGGCTATGGAGATGCCCATCAATTGATGTCAATACGAGGAGTAGGGATTGCCATGCAACGGATGCACTAGAGCTATAAATGTATGAAATCTCATCAAAAGAAACTAAGTGGGTGTGCATCCAACTTGCTTGCTCACGAAGACCTAGGGCAATTTGAGGAAGCCCATCATTGGAATATACAAGCCAAGTTCTATAATGAAAAATTCCCACTAGCATATGAAAGTGACAAAATAAGAAACTCTCTATCATGAAGATCATGGTGCTACTTTGAAGCACAAGTGTGGTAAAAGGATAGTAACATTGTCCCTTCTCTCTTTTTCTCTCATTTTATTTTATTTTTTATTTGGGCTTCGTTGGCCTCTTTTTTTCATTTGGGCTTCTTTGGCCTCTTTTATTTTTCACAAAGTCCAGAGACTCATCCCAACTTGTGAGGGAATCATAGTCTCCATCATCCTTTCCTCACATGGGACAATGCTCTAATAATGGAAATCATCACACTTCTATTTATTTACAACGCAATACTTAGGACAAAATATGACTCTATGTGAATGCCTCCAGCGGTATACTGGGATATGCAATGAATCAAGAGCGACATGTATGAAAGAATTATAAAGGTGGCTTCGCCACAAATACGATGTCAACTATGATCATGCAAAGCAATATGACAATGATGAAGCGTGTCATAATAAACGGAACGGTGGAAAGTTGCATGGCAATATATCTCGGAATGGCTATGGAAATGCCATAATAGGTAGGTATGGTGATTGTTTTGAGGAAGATATAAGGAGGTTTATGTGTGATAGAGCGTATCATATCACGGGGTTTGGATGCACTGGCGAAGTTTGTACCAACTCTCAAGGTGATAAAGGGCAATGCATGGTACCGTAGAGGCTAGCAAATTGCAGAAGGGTAAGAGTGTGTATAATCCATGGACTCACATTAGTCATAAAGAACTCATATACTTATTGAAAAATTTTATTAGCCCTCGAAGCAAAGTACTACTACGCATGCTCCTAAGGGAAGGGTTGGTAGGAGTTAACCATCGCACGATCCCGACCTCCACTCATAAGGAAGGCAATCAAAGAACACCCCATGCTTCAAATTTGTCACACAACGTTCACTATACGTGCATGCTACGGGACTTGCCAACTTCAACACAAGTATTTCTCAATTTCATAATTACCAACTAGCATGACTCTAACATTACCACCTTTATATCTCAAAATAATTATCAAGTATCAATTTTATCATAGTGTTTAATGCACTCTATATGAAAGTTTTTATTTTACCCAACTTGGATGCCCATCATATTAGGACTAATTTTATAACCAAAGCAAATACCATGCTGTTCTAAAGGACTCTCAAAATAATATAAGTGAAGCATGAGAGATCAATAATTTCTATAAAATAAAACCACCGACGTGCTCTAAAAAGGTATAAGTGAAGCACTAGAGCAAAATTATCTAGATCAAAAGATATAAGTGAAGCACATAGAGTATTCTAATAAATTCCGATTCATGTGTGTCTCTCCCAAAAACAATGTACAGCAAGGATGATTGTGATAAACTAAAAGTCAAAGACTCAAATCATACAAGACGCTCCAAGCAAAACACATATCATGTGGTGAATAAAAATATAGCATCAAGTAAAGTTACTGATGGACGAAGACGAAAGAGGGGATGCCTTCCGGGGCATCCCCAAGCTTAGGCTCTTGGTTGTCCTTGAATATTACCTTGGGGTGTATCAAGCATCCCCAATCTTAGTCTCTTGCCACTCCTTATTCCATAGTCCATCGAGTCTTTACCCAAAACTTGAAAACTTCACAACAGAAAACTCGTAAACTCCGTTAGTATAAGAAAATAAATCACCACTTTAAGGTACTGTAATGAACTCATTATTTATTTATATTGGTGTTAAACCTACTGTATTCCAACTTCTCTATGGTTCATACCCACCGATACTAGCCATAGATTCATCAAAATAAGCAAACAACACATGAAAAACAGAATTTGTCAAAAACAGAACAGTCTGTAGTAATCTGTAACTTTAGAATACTTCTGGAACCCCACAATTCTACAAAATTAAGAAGTCCTAGATAATGTGTTTATTAATATTCTGCAAAAATAATCAACTGAAAAGCACGTTTCTTTGATTTATGAAAATTATTCCCGTGCGCACAAAAGTTTCTGTTTTTCGGCAAGATCAAGTTAACTATCACCGTAGGTTATCCTAAAGGTTTTACTTGGCACAAACACTAATTAAAACACAAAACCACATCGAACCAGAGGCTAGATGAATTATTTATTACTAAACAGGAACAAAAATCAAAGAACAAAAATAAAATTGGGTTGCCTCCCAACAAGCGCTATCGTTTAACGCCCCTAGCTAGGCATTGATAATTTCAATGATGCTCACACGGAAGATAGTAATTGAAACACAAAGAGAGCATCATAAAACATGTGAAAATCACCTCTAAGTCTAACATACTTCCTATGCATAGGCATTTTATAGGAAAACAAATTAGCAAGACAAGCAAGATCTAGCATATGCAAGGAAGAAGAAAGAAACAATAGCAATCTCAACATAACGAGAGGAAATTTAGTGACATGGAAATTTTTACAACCATATTTTCCTCTCTCATAATAATTACATGTAGGATCATAAGCAAATTCAAAAATATAGCTATCACAAAACATATTCTTAACTCGATCCACATGTATGCAAAGTTGACACTCTTCCAAAATAGTGGGATTAGCATTAACTAAAGTCATGACCTCTCCAAACCCACTTTTAAAAAGCTTCATAAGATTGAAAATTCTCCAAATATGTGGGATCTAAAGTTGACACTCTTCCAAACCCACTTTCAATATTATTGCTAATATTATTATCAATCTCATATTCATCATGGGGCTTAAATAAATTCTTAAGGTCATAAGAGGAATCACCCCAATCATGATCATTGCAACAAGTAGTAGACATAGCAAAACTAGCATCCCCAAGCTTAGGGTTTTGCATATTATTAGCACAACTGACATCAAGAGAATTTATAATAACATCATTGCAATCATGCTTTTCATCGAAGGAACTATCAAGTATGGGTGCAATAGCAACGATCTCATGTTTAACATAAGGAACTATAGCAAATTCATCTTCATAAATATTGGCATCATGGCCACAAGAATAGCAAGCATCATTTTCATCAAGGGATATTTCAATCAAATCTTCGGAATCATAATTATGTATAGATTCGTGCATATTTTTATTTTCTTCCAAAGCAACGGTCATTCTCTCAATAAATTCCTTAACATAGACATTATGAGCATAGTTTTCATAGCAATATTTAAGTATGTCGGAATTTTCAGATTTGTAGAGAGTAATGTCATACTTTTCAATCAAAGAAGCAACTTCATGAGTACCCTTAAAAACGACAAATTCTTCAATTTGTTCGATATCATAGTAACTATAAACACCCTTAGCATAAGAAGATAAGATTTCATTGTCATTAAACTCACATAGGTAGGGAAGGTGTTTTTTAGGGTTCTTAGAGCAGCAAGTAAAATCATAAATTTCACAAAGATTCCAAGCATAACACAACAATCTGTTTATTTGATCCCATAAGAGTCTCCCTTTTTCAGATAAACGGTGATGCACAAAATGAGCATGCTCATCTAAAGATTTCCCATCAACTAGGCTAGTTGGGGTTTCAGCACGAGCGCATAAGGATCGAAGATGATCCAAGTAGAACACTTTAAGCAGATCCATATCAATAGATTTTTAGCAAGCAAAGACGCAAGCAAATAGAAGGCACATGGAAACACAAAACAAAGATACATACGGGAAGAAGGCGAATAAAAGGCAAAGGTGAAGTGGGGGAGAGGAAAACGAGAGGCAAATGGCAAATAATGTAATGCGAGGGATAAGAGTTTGTGATGAGTACTTGGTATGTCTTGACTTGTGCGTAGACTCTCTCCGGCAACGGCGCCAGAAATCCTTCTTGCTACCTCTTGAGCATGCATTAGTTTTCCCTTGAAGAGGAAAGGGTGATGCAACAAAGTAGCTGATAACCCACAAGTATAGGGGATCGCAACAGTTTTCGAGGGTAGCGTATTCAACCCAAATTTATTGATTCAACACAAGGGGAGCCAAAGAATATTCTCAAGTATTAGCAGTTGAGTTGTGAATTCAACCACACCTGGATAGCATAGTATCTGCAGCAAAGTATTTAGTAGCAAAGTAGTATGGAAGTAACGGTAACGGTAGCCAAAGTAATGATAGCAGTTTTGTGGTAATTGTAACAGTAGCAACGGTAAAGGAAATAAGCAAAGCACAATATATGAAAATCTCGTAGGCATTGGATCAGTGATGGATAATTATGTCGGATGCGGTTCCTCATGGAATAGTTATAACATAGGGTGACACAGAACTAGCTCCAATTCATCAATGTAATGTAGGCATGTATTCCGAATATAGTCATACGTGCTTATGGAAAAGAACTTGCATGACATCTTTTGTCCTACCCTCCCGTGGCAGCGGGGTCCTAGTGGAAACTAAGGGATATTAAGGCCTCCTTTTAATAGAGTACCGGACCAAAGCATTAACACATAGTGAATACATGAACTCCTCAAACTACGGTCATCACCGAGAAGTATCCCGATTATTGTCACTTCAGGGTTGTCGGATCATAACACATAATAGGTGACTATAGACTTGCAAGATAGGATCAAGAACTCACATATATTCATGAAAACATAATAGGTTCAGATCTGAAATCATGGCACTCGGGCCCTAGTGACAAGCATTAAGCATAGCAAAGTCATAGCAACATCAATCTCGAAACATAGTGGATACTAGGATCAAACCCTAACAAAACTAACTTGATTACATGGTAAATCTCATCCAACCCATCACCGTCCAGCAAGCCTACGATGGAATTACTCACGCACGGTGGTGAGCATCATGAAATTGGTGATGGAGGATGGTTGATGATGATGACGGCGACGATCCCCTCTCCGGAGCCTGAGCGGACTCGTGTCAGCCCTCCCGAGTGAGATTAGGGCTTCTTGGCGGCTCCATATCGTAAAAGCGATGAAACTTTCTCTCTGATTTTTTTCTCCGCGAAAGCAAATATATGGAGTTGGAGTTGAGGTCGGTGGGCGTCGAGGGCCCACAAGGCGGGGCGCGCCAGGGGAGGGGCGCGCCCCACCTCGTGGACAGGGTGTGGCCCCCCTGACGCTAATTCTTTCGCCAGTATTTTTTATTAATTCTGAAAAGTTGCTCCGTGGATGTTCATGTCATTCCGAGAACTTTTATTTCTGCACAAAAATAACACCATGGCAGTTCTGCTGAAAACAGCATCAGTCAGGGTTAGTTCCATTCACATCATGCAAGTTAGAGTCCAAAACAAGGGCAGAAGTGTTTGGAAAAGTAGATACGACGGAGACGTATCAACTCCCCCAAGCTTAAACCTTTGCTTGTCCTCAAGCAATTCAGTTGACAAACTGGAAGTGATAAAGAAAAACTTTTACAAACTCCGTTTGCTCTTGTTGTTGCAAATATGTAAAGCCGGCATTCAAGTTTTCAGCAAAGATTATGAACTAACCTATTCACAATAACACTTAGGTCTCATGTTTACTCATATCAATGGCATAATCAACCAGCGAGCAATAATAATAAAACTCGGATGACAACACTTTCTCAAAACAATCGTAATATGATATAACAAGATGGTATCTCGCTAGCCCTTTCTGAGACCGCAAAACATAAATGCAGAGCACCTTTAAAGATCAAGGACTGACTAAACATTGTAATTCATGGTAAAAGAGATCCAGTCAAGTCATACCCAATATAAACTAATAGTAATGCATGCAAATGACAGTGGTGCTCTCCAGCGGGTGCTTTTTAATAAGAGGGTGATGACTCAACATAAAAGTAAATAGATAGGCCCTTCGCGGAGGGAAGCAGGGGTTTGTAGAGGTTCCAGAGCTCGATTTTAAAATAGAGATGAATAACATTTTGATCGGTATACTTTCACTGTCAACGTAACAACTATGAGATCTCGATATCTTCCATGCTACACACATTATAGGCGGTTCCCAAACAGAATGGTAAAGTTTATACTCCCCCACCACCAACAAGCATCAATCCATGGCTTGCCCGAAACAACGGGTGCCTCCAACTAGCAACAATCCTGGGGGAGTTTTGTTTAATTATTTTGATTTGATTTGATCTTTTGATCATGGGACTAGGCATCCCGGTTACCAGCCATTTTCTCGTGAATGAGGAGCGGAGTCCACTCCTCTTGAGAATAACCCACCTAGCATGGAAGATACAGACAACCCTAGTTGATACATGAGTTGCGCGAGCATACAAAACAGAATTTCACTTGAAATTTTGGAGTTTGGCACATACAAATTTACTTGGAATGGCAGGTAAATACCGCATATAGGAAGGTATGGTGGACTCATATGGAATGACTTTGGGCATGGAGTTTAGATGCACAAGCGGTATTCCCACTTAGTACAGGTGAAGGCTAGCAAGAGACTGGGAAGCAACCAACTGAGAGAGCGACAACAGTCATAAACATGCATTAAAATTAATCAACACTGAATGCAAGCATGAGTAGGATATAATCCACCATGAACATAAATATCGTGAAGGCTATGTTGATTCTGTTTCAACTACATGCGTGAACATGTGCCAAGTCAAGTCACTCAAATCATTCAAAGGAGGATACCACCCTATCATACCACATCACAACCATTGTAATAGCATGTTGGCATGCAAGGTAAACCATTATAAGCTCCTAGCTAATTAAGCATGGCATAAGCAACTATAATCTCTAATTGTCATTGCAAACATGTTTATTCATAATAGGTTGAATCAGGAACGATGAACTAATCATATTTACAAAAACAAGAGAGGTCGAGTTCATACCAGCTTCTCTCATCTCAATTAGTCCATCATATATCATCATTATTACCTTTCACTTGCACGACCGAACGGTGTGTATAATAATAATAGTGCATGTCCATTGGACTAAGCTGGAATCTGCAAGCATTCAACTCAAGGAAGAAGACAAGGTAATATGGGCTCTTGGTTAAATCGACAATTATGCATATGAGAGCCACTAAACATTTTCACTATGGTCTTCTCCTCTCGACCCCCAAAGGAAAGGAAAGAAATAAAACTATTTACACAGGAAAGCTCCCAACAAGCAAAAGAAGAACGAGAAATCTTTTTGGGTTTTCTTTTAATTACTACTATAAGCATGGAAATTAAACTAACTATTTTTTTGTTTTTCTTAAGGTTTATCAAACACACAAGAAGAAAGCTGGAAAAAGAATTTAAACTAGCATGGATAATACAATGAAAAAGTATGAGCACCGACAACTAGAATGAGTGTGTGAACATGAATGTAATGTCGGTGAGAAATATGTACTCCCCCAAGCTTAGGCTTTTGGCCTAAGTTGGTCTATGGCCATGGATAGCCTGACTGATATCCGAAGTTGTAACTGGGCTCGTACTGAGATGCAGCAGCCATTGCCTCCTGGGCTGCAGCACGGCAGCGAGCTGCCTCCGCCCCCCTCTCGTACACGGTTGCCTCCTCCCTGGTTACAACATATCTTCTTTTTGCCTGATAATCAAAAAGGGCATGAGCAGTGAGAGTAACATGGACAGCGCGACATCTGTCAAAGATTAGTCGATACTGGAGGAATTGTTCATTCCTCTCAAGAAAATGATGACTGAACATAGCATTATAATCCAAATAAGCGGGAGGCAACTCCCTATCACCCTCACGTGGAGGTATACCAAGATAATTAGCCACACGGGTCGCATAAATCCCTCCAAATAAATCTCCAACTAAACCATTATTATGCAACCTACATGCAACAATTGCCCCCAAGTTGTATTCTTTATCACCTAATACAGCACTCCTCAGAACACAAAGATAAGGAACACACATGTGACATGCTTCATCTTTACCATTAATGCATCTACTAATGAAGAGAGCAAAATAATGTATAGCAGGAAAATGAATGCTCCCTATGGTAGCTTGTGCTATTTCTCTAGATTCTCCCACAGTGATACTAGCAAGAAAATCATTATATTCAGATTTACGGGGTTCATTAATACTACCCCACTGTGGGAGTTTGCAAGCAGTAGTAAAATCTTCTAGGTCCATGGTATATGATTGATCATAAATACCAAACAGGACATTTTGAGAATTACGCGAAGATGAAAATTTAAACCTTCTCACGAATGAATCAGTCAAATAGTAGTACTGAGGACACTTATCTTGCATGAAGTCCTCAAGGTTAGCATTACGCACATATGCATCAAATTCATCCTTGATGCCTGCTTTGACCATAAACTCCTCTGATGCCATTCACAAGGCGGCACGTCAGCTTCCCTTGGTGGTTCATCATCCTGCTCGCGCATCGCGAGCCTGGGTCCTTGCTTTCTTGAAGAACCACCTTGGTACATTTTCCTAGACATAATTCTTCCTCTGAAAAATTTCTGAAATTTTTAGTAACTCAAAATAAAAGTGAATCAAACTCAATAAGATTGATAGAAACTACTCTCACAAGTGCCTAGAGCCTATATCATGCATTAGAATTACTTGGGACCTCATAAATTTAACATGCAAGCTCAAGAACAGGGTCACCTAGGCAGCAAAAATTTGCAATTAATAAAGCACTAGAACAAAAACTAATTGGACCATTGGAGGAGTCACATACCAAAGAACATTCTTCCAAAGCAGTTTTGTGAATGGAGCCTTGAGCAAGGAGATCGAAAATCGCAGCAAAATGAGTTAGAACTCGTGCTTGAGCTGGATGGTGATTTTTTTGGGAGGAAGAAGAAGTGTGTAGGTGCAGGAATAAGTGGAGGGGAGCCACCGTGGGCCCATGAGGCAGGGGGCACGCCCTGGACCCTCGTGGCCAGGTGCTTGCTCCCGCTGCTGTGTTCTCAGTGCCAAATAATCTCAAGTATTCCAGAAAAATCATACTAAATTGGCATGGCATTTGGAGAACTTTTATTTATGGGAATTTTTTAATTCAGAAAACAGACAGAAAATATTATTTTTGCTTTATTTATTCTAAATAGCAGAAAGTAAAAGGAGGGTACAGAAGGTTGTGCCTTCTAGTTTCATCCATCTCATAATCATCAAAAGGAATCCACTAACAAGGTTGATCAAGTCTTGTTAACAAACTCATTCCGAATAACATGAAACTAGATAAATTTCGAATAACACTGGGTTACCTCAACGGGGATATGAACATCCCCAATAATAAGAATATCATATTTCTTCTTGACGGTAGGAAGAGGAAATTCAAGACCTCCAATAATGATAGTTGGACTTTTTCCAATAGAATTGATGCTATGAACTTGACGTTGTTTCCTCAGAAAGTGTACCATATGCTCATTACCATTAACATGAAAAGTGACATTGCCTTTGTTGCAATCAATAACAACCCCTGCAGTGTTCAAAAAGGGTCTCCCAAGGATAATCGACATACTATCATCCTCAGGAATATCAAGAATGACAAGGTCCATTAAAATAGTAACGTTTGCAACCACAACAGGTACATCCTCACAAATACCGACAGGTATAGCAGTTGATTTATCAGCCATTTGTAAAGATATTTCAGTAGGTGTCAACTTATTCAATTCGATTCTACGATATAAAGAGAGAGGCATAACACTAACACCGGCTCCAAGATCACTTAAAGCATTTTAACATAATTTCTTTTTATGGAGCATGGTATAGTTGGTACTCCTGGATCTCCAAGTTTCTTAGGTATTGCACCCTTAAAAGTGTAATTAGCAAGCATGGTGGAAATTTCAGCTTCCGGTATGTAACACCCTCGATGCGGCTATATCTCCCACGTGTCGAAGCACGACTTAGAGGCATAACCGCATTGAAAGCAATGTCGCAAGTGAGGTAATCTTCACACAACCCATGTAATACATAAGGGAAAGAGATACATAGTTGGCTTACAATCGCCACTTCACACAATTACATGAATAAAGCATTACATCATCCAGATACAATCAAGGTCCGACTACGGAACCAAAATAAAAGAAGAACCCCAAATGCGACAAGGTCCCGATCGACCCCAACCTGGGCTCCACTACTGATCAACTAGAACGAAACAACACAAAGGGCAAGATCTTCATCGAGCTCCTCCGTGAGCTTGGTTGCGTCACCTGCTCGGTAACATAGGCACCTGCAAACTGGTTTTGGAAGTATCTGGTGAGCCACGAGGACTTAGCAATCCCATTACCATGGGTATCAAGACTAGCAAAGCTTAATGGGAAAGGAAGGGGTAAAGTGGTGAGGTTGCAGCAGCGGCTAAGCAAGTATGGTGGCTAACATACGCAAAAGAGAGCGAGAAGAGAAACAAAGGAACGGTCGTCAACTAGTAATGATCAAGAGGTGATCCTGAACACCTACTTACGTCAGACATAACACAGAAACCGTGTTCACTTCCCGGACTCCGCCAAGAAGAGACCATCACGGCTACACACGCGGTTGATGCGTTTTAATTCGGATCTGGTGTCAAGTTATCTTCAACCGGACATTAACAAATTCCCATCTGCCACATAACCGCGGGCACGGCTCTCGAATGTTTATACCTGCAGGGTGTCCCAACAGCCCATGACAAGCTCTCGCGATCAACGAAGAATATACCTTCTCCGGAAGACCCGATCGGTCTCGGAATCCCAGTTTACAAGACATTTCGACAATGGTAAAACAAGACCAGCAAGACCTCCGGCATGCCGACATCCCGATAGTAGCCGCGTATCTCGTCTCAGGCCACGATCGGATGAGCGATGCGTACAACTAGAACCAGCCCTCAAGTTTCCCCGAGGTGGCGTTGCAAGTGGCTCTAGTTTGGACCAACACTTAGACAAGCATTGGCCCGGGGGGGCTAAAATAAAGATGACCCTTGGGTTAATTACTCCCAAGGGAAATATAGGTGGTGGTGAGGCAAATGGTAAAACCAATGTTGGGCCTTCTTTGGACAAGTTTTATTCAAAGCGAACTGTCGGGGGTCCCATAAATCACCCGACCGCGTAAGGAACGCAAAATCCGGGAACATAAGACCGGTATGACGGAAACTAGGGCGGCAAGAGTGGAACAAAACACCAGGCATAAGGCCGAGCCTTCCACCCTTTACCAAGTATATAGATGCATTAATAATATAAGAGATATTGTGATATCCCAACATAACCCTGTCCACCATGGAGAAATCTTCAACTTCACTTGCAACTAGCAACGCTATAAGAGGGGCTGAGCAAAGCGGTAACATAGCCAAGCAACGGTTTGCTAGGACATGGTGGGTTAGAGGTTTGACATGGCAATTTGGGAGGCTGACAAGCAAATGGTAGGCATCGTAGCATTGGCATAGCAAAAGAGCGAGCAAACTAGCATAGCAAAGATAGTAGTGATTTCGAGGGTATGGTCATCTTGCACGAGATCCCGCAAGGAAGAAGAACGATTCCATGAAGAAGACAAACAGACGTGGTCGAGCGGATCCTCACAACTCCGGAGCGAAACCGAAGCTAACGAGAGAAGCAAACCGGAAAGAAGCAAACAACATGGTAAACACACAAGCATAAACATGTCATGATGCACAAACAAGTATGATGCATGCCCGGTTTAAATAGCATGGCATGGCAATATGCACAAACAAAACTACAAGTTAAATGGAGCCCAATATGCAACGAGTTGCATATTGACGAAACACCACATCAATTATTTAGTTCTCTCTCGGTTATGCTACTCATCAATATTAAATGTTGTTAAACATGGCAAAGGGTGAAGCATAATAAAAACTATACCACCTAAACAATTTAAATGGGGCCGGATATAAAAACAACAAATCCGGTAAATCCCCATATGCATTTAGCAATTTAATGCAATACCAAGTTTAAACATTTAAATTGTTGTTATCATGATGCAGATGACATATACAAGTTATATGCAATTTTTATGAAAATGTAGACATGAGCATGATAAGGAGCATTTGGACACCATGGCGGAACGAAAAGGGTGCCACGGCGGCGAAACAAAAAATGGTGCCACGGCAACATATCCGAAAATGATGCCACGGCAACATATCCGAAAATGATGCCACGGCAACATATCGGTTCCGGTAGCTCACGGAGATACCGGTGCAAAAGAGCAAGTGTGCGGAAGCAAAGGATGGTGGGGTGATCCCGGTTACCGGGTTCCCACGGGACGACGGCATGGCCAACAAGGCGGAACATGCATGAAGCAAACGGGCACGGTGCAAACAAGGACAACTCATTCAACACATGCATTTGGTCCATGGTTGATCGTCTCGGCTGTTATACCTTCGAAGCGTGCCTTTCGATGCGGTTCAAAAATGTCGAGGGAAGTAGTCGTTCACGCGATGTAGTGGAAGTAGTGGTTCGCGTGGTGGCGGTAGTGGAAGTAGTGGTACATCTCGTAGACGTTCACGGGCCGACGGTAGTTGTACACAGGTCGTAGAGGAACTTGAAGCATCCGAGGTCTTCGGGTTCGTAGTGGTACTTGTTGTTACATGTAGTCGAACTTGAGGTGTCCGTTGGGTACTTTTGAGCCCACGTAGTCATACACGTTTCGTAGATGTCCGGTGCGTCTGTAGATGTACTTGGCGTGTCCCTGAAATGTCTTGTGGGGGGTCACGGCGACGGCAACAAGTCTTGGCGTGCGACGAGGAGACGCGGGAGGCAACGGAGTCCAGAGGGTCGCTCCAGCCACCGCCCGCTGGTCGAGAACACAACGGCGAAGTGGCGGCGGCGTCGAGCTTAGCGCGATCCGAATGGCGGCGGCGCGGACTTGGATCCGCCATGGAAAAGATGAACGCAATGCGGAGCTCGGAGAGACCTCGCGCCGAGCTCTGTTGGTGGCGATGAAGAAGGCGGCAACAAGGCGGTCCGTGGTGGTGGCGAAAGGCGCGACGGCGATGGGGCGCTGGAGTTAGCGCTCCGGTGGTGTTCGGAGGCCGGGCGCGGGCCGGCAGGGGCGAGGTCGCGGGGCTCGCTGGTCGCGAGAGGTGGAGGCGAGGCGGACGGGTCGCGAGGAGAAAGAAGGGCGAGGTGGGCGCACGGAGGAAGGGAAGATCGAGGAGAGGGGCGAGGGATCGGGCGCAGCGGGTGAGGATCGAGGAAGAGGGAGATGGCGGCGAGGTGGCAAGGGAGAGATGGGTATCGGGACGAGGAGCGCTGGGCGGATCGGTTGGGGGCTAGGGTTAGAAGGGCACAGTTGGGCTGCCTTGGGCAGCCGGAAGGTAGGGATGACCAGGTGGGCTGGCTAATCACCGGTGGTCTTTGGACTGGCTCTTATTGAAAGTCTTGCATCTCTTATCTATTTCTTCAAACGAAATAAAAGGACAAAAGTCTGAGTGATTGGAGGGTGGTGAGAGATATGAAAATATCCTCGGGACCACGGAATTATGCCCTATTTAAGAAAATGATTTGGGGGATTTTAGAGGTTGAAAAATAATTCAAGTTTGAATTAAATTCAAACTTGAGCCATTTAAAACCTAACCAAAACATTTCCAAAAGAGGTGAAATTTGGCGGTGGGGTTTAGGGCAATAAGTTTGACTATTTGGGAGAAAGTGAACATTAAAGGAGAAGGGGAAAAATGGCACTTGTCAAAAGAAGGAAGTAGAGGGAAGGAGAAGGTGGGTGATGCGAGATTCATGCATGGAACAAGCAACAACATAATATGTATGAGAAATCACACCATGCACATGATGACATGATGAAATGCAAAAATAAAAGGAGCAAGCAAAAATGAAACACATGGAGAGACCCGAAACCTATGGAAGTCTTCTCGAGCATCAGTCTCGGGGCGTTACAACACTCCACCACTACGAGAGGATCTCGTCCCGAGATCTAGAATGGCACCAGAGGGAAAAGGAAGAGGAGAGGTAAAACAAAGTTGCTTCTTTGACGAACGAGTGAAACCATGAACCTTGAGAGGTTGAGCAATTTAAAAGAAAGAGTATAACAGAGATGAACGAGATTGCAAACAATCCATTAGAAAAGATGAACAGGGAGTATTACGAGAACTTGAAGGTTGAAAGACATGAATCAAGAGTTTAATGGACAAGATAGAATTCGAAACCACTCCGGTTAAAACAAGATGAGAGAGGAAGAATGATATAATTTGGGCAGCACTCCGACTGTAAATGGAAGGAATTGAACATGAACTTGACAAGATGAGAGGATACATGATGAAATCAACAACACACTGCCTCCAGAACTATTGAAAGAATGGCACAAGGGGTAAGAAAGATTTCAGACAGCACTAAGGTTGAAAAGAGAGGCAAAACTTGATAAGATGAAAGAACTTGAAGAGATGACATAACATTTCGGTTAAATGGATAAGCACGAAAAGAACACGATCCTCACAATCGAGATGATGAGTGAAAAGAGCAACATCACAATGTCTCCGGAAGAAAGAATAGAAGATAGATCATTGGAATAAAGGGACGGAGAAGAAAATGACAACTTCCACCACAATTGAATTTGGAAGGCATCCTTGCAAGAAGGTTAGAATAGAGTTGTTGGAAGACCGACAATGAAAAGAATAAGTTTGTAGTGGGCTTATGGAAACATCTCGAGACTATGAGGTGACAACCGGCCACTAACGGAAACCATTGATTTGATTGAGAGCACCAAAGAGATGAAAACTGCTTTCGCCGAGAGGATAGGAGAAAACTTGGATCATTGATAAACACCATAATAGCAACATTCCTTAGGGAAGGCTTTAGGTGAAATCTTTACCAAGATAACTCCAACGAAGAGATTGATGGATTTAAAATACCTCACTTTTGACAACAATATGAATCATGAAACATGAAGGAAATTGTCAAGAGTGACATAACACCACCTCAAAAGATAAGGTAGAAAGAATTGCACTTTGGAATGCAAGATGAAGAATACTTGAGCTCCTCAAAACAAAACAAGTGTTGGGCACCCTGTTTAATTTTGAGTATAGCTTGGCGGATCATAACTTCAAGAGAAAACTTGAAGAACAAATCGAGAATGAAAGGAATCCTTGACAAACAGTCATGTAGAGCCTCCATGAAGAACTCCGGTAATAAAAGGATGATGAAAAGAAAGAGAAGTTGAAAACACAAGGTGAATCCTTGCAATGATTTAGATGGATCTCCGTGATAATTAGAGCTTGGAACTCCGGGAAAAAGAGAAGATGAAACAAATGAAACCGAGAATTTTAAGGGCCTCCGGAATAAAGAATTAATCACTTGGATGAACAAGAATAAGAATTATGTTATGCTTATCCCTCACCAATTAAATTGATGACAATCAACGGATTTGGCATACTACTTATTCTCGTAGAAAGGATTAAAAGAGATATATCACAACTTGAGAAGGTCTTCAACGAACCACCGGTAGGATTGGAAAGAACGAATGAATTGATATGATGAACAAGGAAGAGATATCTTGAAAGAACCACCGTAAGAATTGAAAAAGAGAGTAGCAAGGGAACAATTCACCGGAAAGAATTGGAAAACGAATGAAGATACTTGAAGGGATTTATATGCATGAGAACAAAGAGATCATGGACTAATTAGAGGATATTTGAACGATGCACCGGTAAGATTTGGAGAACGATAGCTACACGCTGAGAATGAAGAATTATGACATGATGGCCTTTGGAGGAAAGAAATAGAAACAACTCATGAAATGCTCCGGATGGTAAGAAAAGAATTGTCACAATCAAAACAATTATGAGGATGGCATCAAGCTAGAACCATGAATCTTCAAGAGAATGGACAAGATTTAAGAGAAATCCTTCTTCGGTCTTCACATGTTGAGAATGATGATGAGAACCACCATGAATTGTTGAGATACTCCGGGAGAATTAAAAGAGGAAACGTTGAGCCAAAGATGAAAAGAATTTGAAAACGATCTTGAAGAAGACATCTGGCTGATGAAAATTCATTCTTACGTCAAACTTGGAAATGAATTAGAGAATAGCTCCGGGAGAATTAGAAGAGTCAGGTAAGATCCTGGGAAAAGACCTGTGGGTTAGGGCCCACTCAAAAGAACACTGTTGAAAAGATTTAAAAGAGATGTTGCACCGGTTGAATTAAATGACTTGAATGAGATACCAATCTTGAAAGAGCTTGAACGAATGCGGAGTGGAAACACGAATCTTCAAGATATCTTGAGCACTCCGGAATAACAAATAGCGAGAAATAGAATGATAATGAGGTGCACCGGTATGAGAAGACATTGAAATGAGGAAAAAGGTATGATCAACAAAACTTGATTTGAATCCACCGGAGAAGAGAAAGGAATGAGGAATGACGAACTAGTAGAACATCTTCTTGAGAACCACCGGGTAAGAACATTGACGGAAAAGAATGGAGAAACTTCACAAAAATAAAAGGATACTTGGTAAAGAAATCTTAGTCCTCGAGGAAAAAGGGTGGGTGGGCGGGAAAAACAAAGGCAACTTGGAGACGGATGAAACAAACACCGTTGAGAAGAAATGATAATTGGTCTTGCTGATGTTGAAGTGATCGGATCCACTTGAAGAGAAACACGCCGGTTGAAAAGGATTGACATGACAATCTCGATTGTCGAGAAGGATTGGTCTTCACATCGGAGTATGAGAACACCATTTCGGAAAGGTATGGAATCAACACTTGACATTGAAGTAACTCGAATACCACAACTCAAAACAAAAACAAAGGGCTGGCTTGCAGAATAAGTCAGAACAAACATATGATAGAGATTTCGTCCGAAGTTTTCGTGGTGGGGCCTACACGGGCTCGATCGTGCAACACCATCATGTACAAGGCAATGCACATGACATCTGAAGCGTCCCAGTCGGCATAGCCAAGGACTCTTTAAGACACAACGAGACCACTGTAAAAAACGACCGTGGATAGGCGGACCACTAGACGTCGAACCCCAATTTCATATCATACATCCGTCGGAAAGATATTCTAGGAGCTACTTGAATTCCCACCTATGAAACTCCCGAAATTTTCCGGTTATGCAATCAGGTGTTGGGGATACAGGGGAAGCATAATATCTCACCCAAACTAACAATCCCTACATCCAGTTGTATCCATCCGTCAACACATAACCAAGAAACCTTCGGAAATTGTGTACCTCAACCTTGAAAAGCATCCGTTATACGAGTCATGGCAATACTCCGTACTCACCTCGATCTTTGGGTTATCGGGTTATCTCACCAACAAGCTGGATAAAAGAGATTTTCGATGTCGGCGCTAAACTCGTATTCCGAACTGCAACGATAAAATTATGACGACAATACCTCGAGCTCAACTCCCGGGACACTTCCACTAAACCCCGACAGAGGCACCAAGACAATGTTCTCATCATAAAACCATCGAACGATTCCAAGATACCAGCGTGACCCTAAAAAATTTAGTGAAATTTGAGAAGAGAAGAGTCAAAACTCTCGTCGGAGACCTCACCAGAGCGACGAAGGGACTAAGGAGTAAAAAGAATTCCTAACTCTCCGATATATATAATCCTAAATGACTCAAAACATTTTCTAGACACAACTCGACCGCTAAAAGCGATCAAGCGGTGGGGCTCCTAAGGTCGGGAAGGCTCGATTACCAACTTGTAACACCCTCGATGCGGCTATATCTCCCACGTGTGAAGCACGACTAAGAGGCATAACCGCATTGAAAGCAATGTCGCAAGTGAGGTAATCTTCACACAACCATGTAATACATAAGGAAAGAGATACATAGTTGGCTTACAATCGCCACTTCACACAATTACATGAATAAAGCATTACATCATCCAGATACAATCAAGGTCCGACTACGGAACCAAAATAAAGAAGAACCCCAAATCGACAAAAGGTCCCGATCGACCCCAACTGGGCTCCACTCTTGATCAACTAGAGCGAAACAACACAAAGGGCAAGATCTTCATCGAGCTCCTCCTTGAGCTTGGTTCGTCACCTTTCGATAACATAGGCACCGCAAACTGGTTTTGGAAGTATCCGGTGAGCCACGAGGACTCAGCAATCCCATTACCATAGGTATCAAGACTAGCAAAGCTTAATGGGAAAGGAAGGGGTAAAGTGGTGAGGTTGCAGCAGCGGCTAAGCAAGTATGGTGGCTAACATACGCAAAAGAGAGCGAGAAGAGAAACAAAGGAACGGTCGTCAACTAGTAATGATCAAGAGGTGATCCTGAACACCTACTTACGTCAGACATAACACAGAAACCGTGTTCACTTCCCGGACTCCGCCGATAAGAGACCATCACGGCTACACACGCGGTTGATGCGTTTTAATTCAGATCTGGTGTCAAGTTATCTTCAACCGGACATTAACAAATTCCCATCTGCCACATAACCGCGGGCACGGCTCTCGAAAGTTTATACCTGCAGGGTGTCCCAACAAGCCCATGACAAGCTCTCGCGATCAGCGAAGGAATAGACCTTCTCTCGGGAAGACCCGATCGGTCTCGGAATCTCGGTTTACAAGACATTTCGACAATGGTAAAACAAGACCAGCAAGACCTCCCGGCGTGCCGACATCCTGATAGTAGCCGCAGATCTCGTCTCGAGCCACGATCGGATGAGTAGTACGCATAACTAGAACCAGCCCTCAAGTTTCCCGGTGGCGCCGCAAGTGGCTCTAGTTTGGACCAACACTTAGACAAGCATTGGCCCGGGGCTAAAATAAAGATGACCCTTGGGTTAATTACTCCCAAGGGAAATATAGGTGGTGGTGAGGCAAATGGTAAAACCAATGTTGGGCCTTCTTTGGACAAGTTTTATTCAAAGCGAACTGTCGGGGGTCCCATAAATCACCCGACCAGCGTAAGGAACATAAAATCCGGGAACATAAGACCGTATGACGGAAACTAGGGCGGCAAGAGTGGAACAAAACACCGCATAAGGCCGAGCCTTCCACCCTTTACCAAGTATATAGATGCATTAATAATATAAGAGATATTGTGATATCCCAACATAACCCTGTCCACCATGGAGAAATCTTCAACTTCACCGCAACTAGCAACGCTATAAGAGGGCTGAGCAAAGCGGTAACATAGCCAAGCAACGGTTTGCTAGGACATGGTGGGTTAGAGGTTTGACATGGCAATTTGGGAGGCTGACAAGCAAATGGTAGGCATCGTAGCATTGGCATAGCAAAAGAGCGAGCAAACTAGCATAGCAAAGATAGTAGTGATTTCGAGGGTATGGTCATCTTGCCTGAGATCCCGCAAGGAAGAAGAACGATTCCATGAAGAAGACAAACAGACGTAGTCGAACGGATCCTCACAACTCCGGAACGAAACCGAAGCTAACGAGAGAAGCAAACCGGAAAGAAGCAAACAACATGGTAAACACACAAGCATAAACATGTCATGATGCACAAACAAGTATGATGCATGCCCGGTTTAAATAGCATGGCATGGCAATATGCACAAACAAAACTACAAGTTAAATGGAGCCCAATATGCAACGAGTTGCATATTGACGAAACACCACATCAATTATTTAGTTCTCTCTCGGTTATGCTACTCATCAATATTAAATGTTGTTAAACATGGCAAAGGGTGAAGCATAATAAAAACTATACCATCTAAATAATTTAAATGGGGCCGGATATAAAAACAACAAATCCGGTAAATCCCCATATGCATTTAGCAATTTAATGCAACAACAAGTTTAAACATTTAAATTGTTGTTATCATGATGCAGATGACATATACAAGTTATATGCAATTTTTATGAAAATGTAGACATGAGCATGATAAGGAGCATTTGGTCACCATGGCGGAACAAAAAGGGTGCCACGGCGGCGAAACAAAAAATGGTGCCACGGCAACATATCGGTTCCGGTAGCTCACGGAGATACCGGTGCAAAAGAGCAAGTGTGCGGAAGCAAAGGATGGTGGGGTGATCCCGGTTACCGGGTTCCCACGGGACGACGGCATGGCCAACAAGGCGGAACGTGCATGAAGCAAACGGGCACGGTGCAAACAAGGACAACTCATTCAACACATGCATTTGGTCCACGGTTGATCGTCTCGGCTGTTATACCTTCGAAGCGTGCCTTTCGATGCGGTTCAAAAATGTCGAGGGAAGTAGTCGTTCACGCGATGTAGTGGAAGTAGTGGTTCGCGTGGCGGCGGTAGTGGAAGTAGTGGTACATCTCGTAGACGTTCACGGGCCGACGGTAGTTGTACACAGGTCATAGAGGAACTTGAAGCATCCGAGGTCTTCGGGTTCGTAGTGGTACTTGCTGTTACATGTAGTCGAACTTGAGGTGTCCGTTGGGTACTTTTGAGCCCACGTAGTCGTACACGTTTCGTAGACGTCCGGTGCGTCTATAGATGTACTTGGCGTGTCCTTGAAATGTCTTTTGGGGGGTCACGGCGACGGCAACAAGTCTTGGCGTGCGACGAGGAGACGCGGGAGGCAACGGAGTCCAGAGGGTCGCTCCAGCGACCGGCCCGCTGGGTCGGGGCACAACGGCGAAGGGCGGCGTCGCGCGAGCTTGGCGCGATCCGAATGGCGAGGCCAGCGGGACTTGATCCGCCGATGGAAAAGATGAACGGCGCGCGCGAGCTCGGAGAGACCACAGCGCCGAGCTCTGTTGGTGGCGACGAAGAGAGGCGGCGGCAAGGCGGTCCGTGGTGGTGGCGAAGGGCGCGACGGCGATGGGGCCGCTGGGTTGGCGCTCGGTGGTGTTCGCGGAGGCCGGGCGGGGCCGGCAGGGCGAGGTCGGGGCTCGCTGGTCGCACAAGGGGTGGAGGCGCGAGGCGCACGGTCGCATGTGAGGAGAAAGAAGGGCGAGGTGGAGGCGCACGGAGGGGAAGGGAAGATCGAGGAGAGGGGCGAGGGATCGGGTGCAACGGTGAGGATCGAGGAAGAGGAGATGGCGGCGAGGTGTGCAATCGGGAGAGATGGGGATTGGGACGAGGAGCTGCCAGGCGGATCGGTTGGGGCTAGGGTTAGAAGGGCGCTGTGGGCTGCCTTGGGCAGCGCGAAGGTAGGGATGCCACTGGGCTGGCTAATCACTTGTGGTGCTGGACTGGCTCTTGTTGGAAAGCTCTGTCTCTTATCTATTTCTTCAAACAGAAATAAAAGGACAAAAGTACGGAGTGATTGGAGGGTGGTGAGAGATATGAAAATATCCTCGGGACCACAGTATTATGCCCTATTTAAGAAAATGATTTGGGGGATTTTAGAGGTTGAAAAATAATTCAAGTTTGAATTAAATTCAAACTTGAGCCATTTTAAAACCTAACCAAAACATTTCCAAAAGAGGTGAAATTTGGCGGTGGGGTTTAGGGCAATAAGTTTGACTATTTGGGAGAAAGTGAACATTAAAGGATAAGGGGGAAAATGGCACTTGTCAAAAGAAGGAAGTAGAGGGAAGGAGAAGGTGGGTGATGCGAGATTCATGCATGGAACAAGCAACAACATAATATGTATGAGAAATCACACCATCCACATGATGACATGATGAAATGCAAAAATAAAAGGAGCAAGCAAAAATGAAACACATGGAGAGACCCGAAACCTATGGAAGTCTTCTCGAGCATCGGTCTCGGGGCGTTACACGGTATATTTCTTTAATTTGTAATGATATCCTTCATGTATTTAGCAAAAGGGTTTACTTTAAGCATATCAATTAAGCGCATACGTAAGAAGATAGGTCTAATCATTGGGAGGAAGATGAAGTGTGTGGGTGCAAGAATAAGTGGAGGGGGGCCACCATGGGCCCATGAGGCAGGGGGCGCACCCTGTAGGGGTGGGCGCGCCCTGGACCCTCGTGGCCAGGTGCCAGCTCCCCCTGTTATGTTCTCAGTGCCAAATATTCTTAATATTTCAGAAAAAATCATACTAAATTGGCAGGACATTTGGAGAACTTTTATTTTCGGGTATTTTTTATTGCATGGATAATTTAGAAAACAGACAGAAAATACTATTTTTGCTTTATTTATTCTAAATAACAGAAAGTAAAAAGTGGGTACAGAAGGTTGTGCCTTCTAGTTTCATCCATCTCATGCTCATCAAAAGGAATCCACTAACAAGGTTGATCAAGTCTTGTTAACAAACTCATTCCGAATAACATGGAACCGGAGAAATTTCAAATAACACTAGGTTACCTCAACGGGGATATGAACATCCCCAATAATAATAATATCATATTTCTTCTTGAGAGTAGGAAGAGGAAATTCAAAACCTCAAATCATGATAGTTGGAAATTTTCCAATAGAATTGATGCTATGAACTCGAGGTTGTTTCCTCGGAAAGTGTACCGTATGCTCATTACCATTAACATGAAAAGTGACATTGCCTTTGTTGCAATCAATAACAGCTCCTGCAGTATTCAAAAAGGGTCTACCAGGGATAATCGACATACTATCGTCCTCGGGAATATCAAGAATAACAAAGTCTGTTAAGATAGTGATGTTTGCAACCACAACAGGCACATCCTCACAAATACCGACATGTATAGCAGTTGATTTATCAGCCATTTGCAAAGATATTTCAGTAGGTGTCAACTTATTCAATTCAAGTCTACGATATAAAGGGAGAGGCATAACACTAACACCAGCTCCAAGATCACATAAAGCAGTTTTAACATAGTTTCTTTTAATAGAGCACGGTATAGTTGGTACCCCTGGATCTCCAAGTTTCTTTGTTATTCCACCCTTAAAAGTATAATTAGCAAGCATGGTGGAAATTTCAGCTTCGGGTATCTTTCTTTTAGTTGTAATAATATCTTTCATATACTTAGCATAAGGATTCACTTTAAGCATATCAGTTAAGCGCATATGTAAGAAGATAGGTCTAATCATTTCAGCAAAGCGCTCAAAATCCTCATCATACTTTTTCTTGGACAGCTTGGGAGGGAAAGGCATGGGTTTCTGAACCCATGGTTCTCTTTCTTTGCCGTGCTTCCTAGCAACAAAGTCTCTCTTATCATAACGTTGATTCTTTGATTGTGGGTTATCAAGATCAACAGCAGGTTCAATCTCTACATCATTGTTATTGCTAGGTTGAGCATCAACATGAACATTATAGTTAACATTATCACTAGGTTCATGTTCATCACCAGATTGTGTTTCAGCATCAGAAATAGAAATATCATTGGGATTCTTAGGTCTATCAACAACATGTTCACTAGATGCATGCAAAGTCCTATCATTTTTCTTTTTCTTCTTTTTAGAAGGACTAGGTGCATCTAAATTATTTCTCTAAGAATCTTGCTCAATTCTCTTAGGGTGGCCTTCAGGATACAAAGGTTCTCGAGTCATTCTACCAGTTCTAGTAGCCACTCTAACAACAAAATCATGTTTATTATTTAATTCATCGAGCAAATCATTTTGAGCCTTAAGTACTTGTTCAGCTTGAGTGGTAACCATAGAAGCGTATTTACTAATGAGTTTAAGTTCACCTTTAACTCGAGCCATATAATCACTCAAGCGTCCTATAATGTAAGCATTACTCTTTAATTCTCTACCAACATAAGCATTGAAATTTTCTTGTCTAGCCATAAAGTCATCAAATTCATCCAAACATTGGCTAGGAAATTTAGTAGAGGGGATTTCAACTTTATCATATCTATAGAGAGAATTTACCTTTACTACCTGTGTAGGGTTATCAAGACAATGTGTTTCTTCAATAGGTGGTATATTAAGACCATGTATTTCTTCAACTGGAGGTAAATTCTTAACATCTTCAGCTTTAATACCTTTTTCTTTCATAGATTTCTTTGCCTCTTGCATATCTTTAGGACTGAGGAATAGAACACCCCTCTTCTTCGGAGTTGGTTTAGGAATAGGTTCAGGAATTGGCTCAGGAGTTGGCTCAATTGGATCAGGAATTGGCTCAGGAAGAGTCCAATTATTTTCATTAGTCAACATATTATTCAATAGCAATTCAGCTTGGTCGACTGTTCTTTCCCTGAAAACACAACCAGCACAACTATCCAAGTAGTTCTTGGAGGCATCGGTTAGTCCATTATAAAAGATATAAAGTATTTCATTGTTCTTAAGATGATGATCAGGCAAAGCATTAAGTAATCGGAGAAGCCTCCCCCAAGCTTGTGGGAGACTCTCTTCTTCGATTTGCACAAAATTATATATTTCTCGCAAGGCAGTTTGTTTCTTATGAGCAGGGAAATATTTAGCAGAGAAGTAATAAATCATATCCTAGGGACTATGCACACAACCAGGATCAAGAGAATTAAACCAAGTTTTAGCATCACCCTTTAATGAGAATGGATATCTTAAGGATATAATAGTAGCAAGACTTCTCATCATTAGTGAACAGGGTGGCTATATCATTTAACTTAGTAAGATGTGCCACAACTGTTTCAGATTCATTGCCATAAAAAGGATCAGATTCAACCAAAGTAATTATCTCAGGATCGACAGAGAATTCATAATCCTTATCAGTAACAAAGATATGTGAAGTAGCAAAAGCAGGGTCATATTTCATTCTAGCATTTAAAGATTTCTATTTCCATTTAGCTAATAACTTCTTAAGATCAAATCTATCATTGCAAGCAAGAATAGCTCTAGTAGTTTCTTCATCCATAACGTAATCCTCTGGAACAACAGGCAATTCATACTTAGGGGGAGAACCTTCATCATCACTATCTTCAATAATTTCATCCTCTCTAGCCCTAGCAAGTTGTTCATCAAGAAATTCACCTAATGGCAAAGTAGTATCAAGCACAGAAGTAGTTTCATCATAAGTATCATGCATAGTAGAAGTGGCATCATCAATAACATGCGACATATCAGAATTCATAGCAGTAGCAGGTTTAGGTGTCACAAGCTTACTCAAAACAGAAGGAGAATCTAGTGTAGAGCTAGATGGCAGTTCCTTACCTCCCCTCGTAGTTGAGGGAAAAATCTTAGTTCTTTCGTCTTTCAAGTTCCTCATAGTGACCAGCAGATATAAATCCCAAGTGACTCGAAGAATAGAGCTAAGCTCCCCGGCAACAGCGCAACAGTAAAGGAAATAAGCAAACCACAATATATGAAAAGCTCGTAGGCATTGGATCACTGATGGATAATTATGTCGGATGCAATTCCTCATGTAATAGTTATAACATAGCGTGACACAGAACTAGCTCCAATTCATCAATGTAATGTAGGCATGTATGCCGAATATAGTCATACATGCTTATGGAAAAGAACTTGCATGACATCTTTTGTCCTACCCTCCCATGGCAGCGGGGTCCTAGTGGAAACTAAGGGATACTAAGGCCTCCTTTTAATACAGTACTGGACCAAAGAATTAACACATAGTGAATACATGAACTCCTCAAACTACGGTCATCACCGAGAAGTATCCCGATTATTGTCACTTTGGGGTTGTCGGATCATAACACATAATAGGTGACTATAGACTTGCAAGATAGGATCAAGAACTCACATATATTCATGAGAACATAATAGGTTCAGATATGAAATCATGGCACTCAGGCCCTAGTGACAAGCATTAAGCATAGCAAATTCATATCTCAGAACATAGTGGATACTAGGGATCAAACCTAACAAAACTAACTTGATTACATGGTAAATCTCATCCAACCCATCACCGTCCAGCAAGCCTACGATGGAATTACTCACGCGCGGCGGTGAGTATCATGAAATTGGTGATGGAGGATGGTTGATGATGACGACGACGACGAACCCCCCTCCCCGGAGCCCCGAACGGACTCCAGATCAGCCCTCCCGAGAGAGATTAGGGCTTGGCGGCGGCTCCATATCGTAAAACGCGATGAAACT
Source organism: Aegilops speltoides (assembly GCA_021437245.1). Lineage (NCBI taxonomy): Eukaryota > Viridiplantae > Streptophyta > Magnoliopsida > Poales > Poaceae > Aegilops > Aegilops speltoides. The sequence continues at coordinate 316,950,637 of CM038141.1, forward strand.
TTGTCTCTGATTTTTTTCTCCGCGAACGCAAATATATGGAGTTGGAGTTGAGGTTGGTGGACGTCTAGGGGGCCCACGAGGCAGGGGCGCGCCCCCACCCTCATGGACAGGGTGTGGGACCCCTGACGCTAATCCTTTCGCCAGTATATTTGATTAATTCTAAAAAGTTGCTCCGTGGATTTTCAGGTCATTCCGAGAACTTTTATTTCTGCATAAAAATAACACCATGGTAGTTCTGCTGAAAACAGCGTCAATCCGGGTTAGTTCCATTCAAATCATGCAAGTTAGAGTCCAAAACAAGGGCAAAAGTGTTTGGAAAAGTAGATACGATGGAGACGTATCAGTAGCGTAAGTATTTCCCTCAGTTTTCGAGAACCAAGGTATCAATCCAGTAGGAGGCTACACTCAAATCCCTCATACCTGCACAAACAAATAAGAACCTTGCAACCAACACGATAAAGGGGTTGTCAATCCCTCCACGTGTTGGGGAACGTAGCAATAATTCAAAATTTTCTACGCATCACCAACATCAATCTATGGAGATTCTAGCAACAAGAGAGGGAGAGGATGAGTTGATCTTCATACCCTTGAAGACCGCGATGCGGAAGCGTTACAAGAACGCGGTTGGTGGAGTCATACACGCAGCAATTCAGATCGCGGTCGATTCTGATCTAAGCGCCGAACGGACGGCGCCTCCGCGTTCAACACACGTACAGCCCGGGGACGTCTCCTCCTTCTTGATCTAGCAAGGGGAGAGGAGAAGTTGAGGGAGAACTCCGAAAGCACGACGGCGTGGTGGCGTTGGAGCACGTGGTTCTCCGACAGAGCTTCGCTAAGCACTACGGAGGAGGAGGAAGTGTTGGAGGAGGGAGGGGCTGAGCCAGGGGCAAGGGTGCGGCTGCCCTCTCTCTCCCTCACTATATATAGGGGTAAGGGAGGGTGGAGGAGGCGCCCTCGGGTTCCCTAGGGGAGGGGTGGCGGCCACAGGGGAAACCCTAGATGGGTTTGGGCGTCCCCACCCCTAGGAAGCTTGCCCCCAAGCCGGGAGGGGTGGCTGCCCTAGGGGAGGCTCCCCCACCTCTCCACGTTATGTGAGATGGGGTGGGAGGGGCGCACAGCCCCTTAGTGGGCTGATGTGCCCCCTCCCCTTGGCCCATAAGGCCCCCCAACGCTTGCCGGGGCCTCCGAAACACCTTTTGGTCACGCTGGTCATCACCCTGTACTCCCAGAACAATTCCGGACTCCAATACCCTTCATCCAATATATCAATCTTCACCTCCGGACTATTCCGGAGTTCCTCTTCACGTCCCGGATCTCATCCGGGACTCCGAACAACCTTCGGTAACCACATACTATTTCCCATAACAACTCTAGCGTCACCGAACCTTAAGTGTGTAGACCCTACGGGTTCGGGAACCATGCAGACATGACCGAGACGTTCTCCGACCAATAACCAACAACGGGATCTGGATACCCATGTTGGCTCCCACATGTTCCACGATGATCTCATCGGATGAACCATGATGTCTCGGATTCAATCAATCCCGTATACAATTCCCTTCGTCAATCGGTATGTTACTTGCCCGAGATTCGATCGTCGGTATCCCAATACCTTGTTCGATCTCGTTACCGGCAAGTCACTTTACTCATTCCGTAATGCATGATCCCATGACTAACTACTTAGCCACATTGAGCTCATTATGATGATGCATTACCGAGTGGGCCCAGAGATACCTCTCTGTCATACGGAGTGACAAATCCCAGTCTCGATTCGTGCCAACCCAACAGACACTTTCGGAGATGCATGTAGTGTACCTTTATAGCCATCCAGTTATGTTGTGACGTTTGGTACACCCAAAGCATTTCTATGGTATCCGGGAGTTGCACAATCTCATGGTCTAAGGAAATGATACTTGACATTAGAAAAGCTTTAGCAAACGAACTACACGATCTTTGTGCTACGCTTAGGATTGGGTCTTGTTCATCACATCATTCTCCTAATGATGTGATCCCGCTATCAATGACGTCTAATGTCCATGGTCAGGAAACCATGACCATCTATTGATCAACGAGCTAGTCAACTAGAGGCTCACTAGGGACATGTTGTGGTCTATGTATTCACACATGTATTACGGTTTCCAGTTAATACAATTATAGCATGAACAATAGACAATTATCATGAACAAGGAAATATAATAATAACCATTTTATTATTGCCTCTAGGGTATATTTCCAGCAGTCTCCCACTTGCACTAGAGTCAATAATCTAGTTCACGTCACTATGTGATTGTAATGAATCCAACGCCCATTGGGTTTGATCATATCTCGCTTGTGAGAGAGGTTATTAGTCAACGGGTCTGAATCTTTCAGATCCGTGTGTGCTTTACAAATCTCTATGTCATCTCCTATATGCAGCTACCACACGCCATTTGGAACTATTCCAAATAACAGCTCTACTATACGAATCCGGTCTACTACTCAAAGTCATCTAGATTAGTGTCAAAGTTTGCATCGGCGTAATCCTTTACGACGAACTCTTTTACCACCTCCATAATTGGAAAATTCCTTAGTCAACTAGTTACTAAGGATAATGAAAGTGCGTTATATCGACTAGAGGGGGGGTGAATAGGTGATTTTTATGAATTCTTCACTGAGGAATTTGCTGGCGAGGAAATTCCTTAGGGAAGAAGTACTTGCAGCGGAATATGTACTCAGAAGTAAACATAACAGGATACACACATAGTCAGCATGATAAAATGAAGACTAAAACAGAGTACGGAAAGCGTAAACACAGGATAACAAGATGAAGACAAACGGACTGAAGAAATTGAACTGAGGAATTTGTGAAAGTCTTCAGTCAAAGTCTTCAAGCACAAATATGAACAACATTCAACACAAGAATGAGGAAATGAAAGAGTTGAGGAAATAGAACCACGGTTGGTGAAGACAATGATTTGGTAAACCAGTTCAACTCTTTGTCTCGGTTGTATGTCCGGTTGGAGCGGCCGAGTATTTAAACTCGAGGACACACAGTCCGGACACCCAGTCTCTGAACCGCAACTCAAGACACCCAGTCCTCACCGTATTCTCCTTGAACTAAGACCACGCATGCCTCGTCCAATCACTTGTGGTAAGTCTTCAGGTGACTTCCAAACCTTCACAGACTTGGTCACTCGGCTATCCACAATTCCTCTTGGATGCTCTAGACCTTGACGCCTAACCGTCTGGAAGAAGCACAGTCTTCAAAGGTAACAAGCGTCGGATCCACGCAGATCAATTTCTTGATGATGCTCAATCACTTTGGGTTTGTGGGGGTTGGTTTTGGGATTTTCCTCACTTGATGATTTTCGCTCAAAGTCCTCGGAGGATGGGTTGCTCTCAAATGACAAGTGTCAAGTTCTCTCGGAGCAGCCAACCAGCTAGTGGTTGTAGGGGCGGCTATCTATAGCCTAGGAGCATCCTCGACATGATAAGACATAAATGCCCTTCAATGATATGACCGTTAGGTGGATAAGATATTTTGGGACAGCCGCCAAGAAGACAAGAACGGTCGGAAATTTGACTCTCAAATTCCTCGGGGCTATCATGTTCCTCATTGTGTTGGCAATTCAGACCGGCGAATTCCTAACTCCTCGATCGAAAGAAAGTCATCGATGACTGGAAGAACTGCGTCTCATCCTCAAGAACTTGATCGAATCTGTATGAGATTTCAATGGCTTCACTCAAGGGATTGGTAGGTTTAGGATTTTGAGTTGAGCATCACATGGAAATTTTTCCTTAGTATTTCCTCGACCCCCTTTAACAGTACGGTGTTTCCTATGACTCAAGAAAGAGAAAATGAAACTACGAAAACAAAAGTCTTCACGCTTCATATTCCTCGAATGAATATCAAGTCTTCAAGGTCACACCAATTTCTTCACTTTCAAAGTCTTGAAAGTCTTCGAATATCAAAGTCTTGATTGAAGAACTTCATTTTTAGGGGTCGACTTTCTCTGTAAATATCAAACTCCTCATAGACTTATAGACCTGTGTACACTCACAAACGCATCAGTTACTTAACCTATAAGTCTTCAATACACCAAAATCACTAAGGGGCACTAGATGCACTTACAATCTCCCCCTTTTTGGTGATTGATGACAACATAGGTTAAGTTTTCATGGGATAAACATATGAAGTGTAAATCTGATATTGAGGAATTTGATTGCAAGATATAGAAGAACTCCCCTAATATGTGCATAGAGAGGAATTTGCTTTTGAGGCAATGCACATTTGAAGAATTGAATCATGGAGATCTCCCCTATATCTTGTAATTCATACACGCATTTGATATATAATATGAAGAATTTGAAATGCATGATGAAATATGGTGCCTGATGAGATTCAGCATGCGTGCAATAATATTAACAAGGAATAAGCATGCGGAATAGCACATCAAAAGTTTCAGGGCTCAGTGCATCAAAAGCATCAGAGCACGACCAAAAGTATCAAGGCACCATCGGATTTAAGATTACAACTCAATCCAATTAAAGGTTTCGAAAGAACGAGAGTTGTAACTTAATAAAAATGCCCATAATATAAACCCGCTTGAAGACTAACTCAGATTTCTCCCCCTTTGTCATCAAATGACCAAAAGGATCGGCGAGGATTAACGCATCAAGATTTTCAAGTCGATGGAGGAGCCCGGCGTTGTCGGGTTGGTTGTTGAAGTAGGGCTGCCGCAGATGTCGTCCAAATCTTCATGTTCATCGGTTTCACGCGATGAAGAATAAGAACTCGCCACCGATCGGGAACTTTGACTCTCTTGAATTTCTTGGAGGTGGTGCGAGACCACCAAAGGTTCCCGGAGACCCATAGTCTTCAATTCTTCCGCAGAATATACATGATTGAGAACAGCCCAGTGCGGTTGAGGGTTTCATGAAGATAGTCTTGATTTTCTTCACCGCATTATGTGTTGAGGTCATGTTGTGAAGAATTGCAGCAAATTGACGCTTCACCCATTTCGATTGCGTTCAACCTTCCGATGAAGACGAGGAGTAACTCACGGTCGATCATCACCACAGGTCTTTGTTGCTTGAGGCTTTTGCTTGGTGAGGTATTTGCGGCGTAATCATGAGTTGCGAATCGTCATTGGTGGAGTAAGATGTAGCGAGACGGAATTGACCATCCAATGGACGAGTGCCTTCATCAATCACAGCTGCTGCCTTGCCCTTATCATCGATGATGAAACCGGTCGCTTGAGGACTTCAATGGGCGGCAAGTAGCTGCCATGGTTCGAGTGTCGACCTTGTAGTTCAAAGGAAGATCTTGCCCGTATGAATCTCATAATCCAAGGCGCATAGGGCTTCAGCTCAAAAGGTGACATTGCAACATTAGCCAGAGTCCTCATGAAGAAATCATGGAAGTTAACAGGAACACCATGAATGGTGTTGAAAAGCATGTTCTTCATGATGCCAACGACATCCTCATCATTTGAGTCGTGGCCTTTGATGGGACTCATTGTCTTTGTCAAGATTCTATAGACAGTCCGAGGCACATACAACAATTCCTTGACGAGGAATTTGGTTCGAGGGGCCTGCCCTGGCTTCAAAGGCTTCATGAGCACTTGCATAAAATGATCAGACAGTTTGCGGTCATTGTAGATGCAACGTGCAGTTTCATGGGGAGGATCAAGAGGAAGGACACGAAGCAATTCGATTCTTTGGTGCCTTGTAGTGAGTATTTTCGTCATCCAATCCAGCACCCATGAATTGACATCTTTAGCATCTCCGGTGATGTGCAGGGTGGCATAGAACTGAAGAATGAGTTCTTCATTCCAGTCACAGATATCAATGCAGAAATTCAATAGCCCTGCATCATGAATAACTCTGAGGACCGGCTCGAAGCATGGTAGTGATTCCATATCCACATGAGGAATATGCTCATGGTCGAAGATCTTGTCCTTGTCAAATAGCACTGAGGAATAAAAGTTAGCTTGAGTAGGAGTCCAGAAGCGTCTTTTCCTCATGTGAGCAGAGTCATACGGATTGTAAGCAGTGAAGAACACATGCTCAGAAAAGAAGTCTTCAGCCTTGAATTTTTGTTTCCTCGAGAACGGATTCTTCGGTTTGGGCAGAGGAATGTCTGTGATTTGCACCACAACCTCAGGAATCGCGATCTCAGGTGCTTCAGGCTGAGGAATTTCTGGTTCCTCTTCTAGTGCAATCTGGGGATCAACAGCAGGTTCTTCAGCACTAGTGGCTGGAATTTCTTCATGAACAGACGATGTGGGATGAGTTTCTTCAGAGCCCAATTGAACAGTTGTAGCCGGGGACTGAGGAATTTGTTGAATTGGAGTGAAGAGAGGAGTATTGGGATGCTGACTTTCCCAAAAGTCATCGTTCATCACCGTGTAGTGCATCCAATATCCACGTCTTCATCTTCTTTTCAATTTCCTCAACACCACCTCTTCACCGTGAACCGAGGCATGGGTGAGAAGCGATGGGTGGTGAAGGGAATGCTTCCACTTCAATTTCTTCATCAAGCTGTTCTGAGGTAGCAACAGATTGATTATCTTCATCAGATCCGCTTGGGATCGTGTAATCTTCTCCGTAAGGAACAATTTCCTTAGACGACATGGAGGAAATGGGAATGGCATCAATAGGATTTTCAAGTGAGCTGGTCATTGGCTTCATTTTCTTCGCAGCCGAAGAATTTGACACAGCAGATGCCTTCCTCTTCTTCACTGCAGCTCGCTCAGCAGCCTTTGTCTTCTTCACTTCATAGCGTAGGAAGAATTGGAGTTGGTGTTGGCGCAGAGGGAGCCGAGGACGTGGTTCGATTTCTTGAGCGCACCGCTAGTGGATGCCACAGGAATTTCTTCAATGGCTGGAATAGAGTCATCACCACGGAACTTGTATTCTCATCGGCAGGTGAGAGTCATCAGCGATCTTGGCATGTTCTTCACAAGCGAGCGCGAGTCTTGACTGAGGATTTTCTTGTTGCGATGGGGCTGCAACAGTTGTCATTTTCTTCGTCAAATTAACGAATCTCACCTTGGCTCCTTGCCAATCAGCATTGTAAGCATCGAAATCCTTGCTGAGGGCTTGGATCTCAGATTGTACTTTGAGAAGTTCTTCAGGAGTCAAGTTGACGATGTTCTTCCTTAGAAGCTTCTCCTTTCTGGCTTGTGTTCTCTTAATCTCACGAGCCTTTTCAAATTTCCAATTCTCTTCAAATGATGAAATGGTTGACATATGACTTTGACCAGAGTCGATGGCGGATCAGAATGGGAGTGTTTGGATCTTGATGCCACAGTCGATGAAGTCAAGGATCTTCTTGGATCCAAAAGCAGAGGCACTGATTGTTCCTTTGGCTCTAGCGGCCTTTGTCGATCTGTCTCGATGATTTCTGCGAGTTCTTCATCGAAGCTTCATCATCGAGGGCACGTTGAAGGCAACTGTTTCTTCTTTGGACTTGGCCGAGGACCGCGTCCAATTGTTGCTTTTGTCTTCAGCAGAGTGGGGCTGATGAGGACATTAGTGCGGTGAGGAACTTGCCGAGACACGAAGCAATTGAGAAACCCCGAGTCCTTTGACATGTAGCGGATGCAGGAGTTGAGGACTTGGAGGAGCTGCGAGGATTTGGAGTGAGCAGCAGCAGTCTGAGGAACTTGCAGTGAGGGCGCGGCTGAGGAACTGGGCCATGAGGGCGCTGATGGTGAAGCACTTGGCTTGCGAGCCGGCTTCTTGACATTGATTTCCTCGGCTTGACCGAGGTCTCAGCAACAGCAGCAGCAGCAGAATCCTCATTGAATTTCCTCACCGCCTCCTTGGCCTGTCTTGCCAATTTGGCTTGGCGCTGGACCATTCTTCAGAAAGTCTTCACCACGCTTGATCTTTGGTGGGATCGTGACTTGGCCAAAGCCAAAGGAGCTCTTGGGCATGGAGGGTTTAAGGCGAATTTCTTCATGTACTTGGGAGTAACATAGCGATATTCCCTCCATTCTCGTGCCCATCTTCGTTCTATCCTCTCGATGCGCACTTTGCGCTGATTTTTGGTCTCCTTGCCAAACTTGGCTTCATCAGGTGTGCAGTAATCTTTGTAAATTTCATCAAGAATCTCAAAGGCAGTCATGACCTCCGGTTTCTTTCCTCCCTTCTGCGGTCTCTTGCCTTCTGCCATTTTCTTCAGATGAGGAATTTGAACAATAGAACACTCAAGAAGTATGCAGTTTTTCTTCGAGGAACGCTGCAAATGAGTTAAGTTGATGAGAACCTAGTGATTCAAAGCGGACATGAGTACTGTGAGCAGAGTGTAGGTGCGAGGAATTTGGAGAGGTCATATCGTTCTCGTAAGATTTTTCAAAAGGAACAAGTTTTGAGGAATTTGACCAGTTGAGCCTTGAGGAATTTCACTAAGCGTTTCGTCTTAGGTTCCAGAGTTGTACAGATTGAAAATCCGCACAATTGAGGAATCTTGAAGAAATGAAAGCTTAAAGAGATAAATCAAGAGCATATAGTGTGTGAGATGTTTATATGTGAAGATTTGAGGAACAAAACACCTTTGAAGATTTTCAGAAAGATTTGAGAATCAAAGTGAGTAATAAAAATGACTTTTAATTACCCGAACTGAAGAACACGACGAACAGAGGTGAACCGTGGTGAAGTTAAATCACGTTAGATCTCCCACGCCCTAACTTGGCGAGAGGGAGACGGCTCGGCGGCGACGAGTGAAGATTTCATGCGGGCGCGCGAGTACGACGGCGACGAGGTCGAGGCGATGAAGCTCTTCCTCACCGACGGCGATGGAGTAAGCGGCGGCGCTAGGGTTTGAGGAGAGCTCGGCGAGAGACAATGACCGAAGCGAGTAAATGAAGTAAGGAAGGAGAGGGTATTTATAGCCACGGTGAAAAACTATTCGCCCAAGATTTTGGGACGAACATGCCCTGCCCTTTCTCCTTCACGCGACATGTGTCACCCACGTCTTGTCGAGATGAGATCGTAAGATCGTGGGTGAATAAACTAATGTATCGTGGGAAGCGGAACGGTTTGAGCGGTAAAACCGAAAATCTGGATAAGATTTGTTTTAAAAATTTCGTTCGCAATTTCTTCAGCTGTCAAGGACACATGTGAAGACTTTGAACGAGTTTCAATCAGAACGCACATGAAGAATTTGTGAATAGATTGGGTTGAGTATAGCATAGAGGGGAAGGGTCCGATCACATTCACTTAGCGGAAATCATAACTTGAAGAATTAGCAATAAGTGAATGCTGTAGAGGACATAAACTCACACATATATATAGCCAATGAAGAAAAACGACGGAAACATTGAAGATTTTGCAAAGTTGAAGAATTTGAAAAACTGAGGAATTTCAAAAATGAGGAAAAACTCAAATTGAAGATTTTCAACTTTTGTGGTGGCGTAGCCCACCGTATAAGAATGATGATTTCAGACACCGCGTACAATTGTCGTAGGGTTCTGAGAATCAAATTCTTCATTAATTTCTTCACACTTAGAATGTTATTCTTCATTGATTGAGGAAAAACGTTTCTTCATGTGTTGCACATCTAAGTCATCAATTCTGCATAAGAGTTAGGATGTGTGTCCTTTTCAAAGAACATTCGAAGATTCTAAGATATTTAGCTCACACCGCAACTTGCTAAATCTCTTCTCATCCAAGGGCTTAGTGAAGATATCGGCTAGCTGTTCTTCAGTCTTCACATGCTCGATGGAGATATCGCCCTTCAACACATGATCACGAAGAAAATGATGACGAATCTGGATGTGCTTAGTCTTCGAGTGTTGAACTGGGTTGTGAGCAATCTTGATGGCACTCTCATTGTCGCAGAGGAGAGGCACATTCTTCACATTGACGCCATAGTCCTTGAGGTTTGCTTCATCCAAAGCAGTTGAGCATAGCAGAGCCAAAGAGCAATGTATTCACTTCAGTGAGACGGTGATCTGCATTCTGCTTTCTTGAGGAGCAACGCACCAAAGATCATCCGAGGAAATGACAAGTGCGGATGTTGACTTGCGGTCCACACGATCACCAAATAGTCGAGTCGAATATCCAATGAGATCAAAAGCAGAGCCCTTGGGGTACCATAATCCTAGTGTTGGTGTGTGAGCTAGATATCGAAGAATATGCTTCACACCTTATGGTGTGATTCCTTGTGCAGCTTGAAATCGGGCACAGATGCAAACACTAAGCATTATATCTGCCTAGATGCACATAAGTACAATAAAGAACCAATCATGGAGCGGTATACCTTGTGATCAAGTCAATACCATTTTCATCGATTGCATAGATGGCCATTTGTGGGCATAGGAATTTTGACGCCTTTGCAATCTTGCATGCCGAATTTCCTTAGTACATCTTTGAGGTATTTCTCCTGAGATATGAATATGCCATTGCGTTGCTGACGAATTTGAAGACCTAAGAAGAATTTCAATTCTCCCATCATAGACATTTGATATTCTTCACTCACCATATAGGCAAATTCATCACTATTTCGTTGGTTAGTACAGCCAAAGATAATATCATCAACATATATTTGGCACACAAACAGTTCACCATCATATGATTTAGTAAATAGAGTAGGGTCGAGTGAACCGGGTGTGAAGCCATTCTTCACGAAGAATTCCTTCAATGTGTCATACAACGCCCGAGGGGCTTGCTTGAGGCCATAAAGGGCCTTATTGAGTCTGAAGACTTTGTCAGGATTCTTGGGATCTTCAAAACCTGGGGGTTGAGCAACATATACTTCTTCCTCAAGCTTACCATTGAGGAATGCACTTTTCACATCCATTTGATATAAGATGATATCATGATGGTTAGCATAGGCAAGTAAAATCACGAATAGCCTCAAGTCTAGCAACAGTGCAAAAGTTTCATCGAAATCAATTCCTTCAACCTGTGTGTAGCCTTGAGCTACTAGTTGTGCCTTATTCCTCACCACAAGGCCATTTTCATCTTGCTTGTTGCGGTAGATCCACTTTGTGCCAATGATATTATGCTTGCGAGGGTGCAGGCGATTGACCAATTCCTGGACATTGTTCAACTCGAATCGATGTAATTCTTCTTGCATAGCTCTGAATCCACTCCGGCTCGAAATGCTTCATCTACCTTAGTGGGTTCGAGATAGAGACAAAAGCATAGTGCCCACAAAAGTTAGATAAGTGTGAAGCTTTTGAGCGTGTGAGAGGACCCGTGAGCTAATGTCATCGATGATCTTCTCCACTTGCACTTCTTTTGCAGCGCTGTGGATGAGTGGGCTGTTCTTTGAGGATTTTGATCAGCATTTTCTTGACACCATTTTCCTCATCATGTTCTTGAGTGCATCACCGACGTTCTACACAAGCAGAATGAATTCTTCAGAGATTCTTGATGAGGAATGACATCCTCGGTTGCCTTGAGCTTGATAGCGTCCTCGGTGTTGGTTCATCTAACACGAAGGTAGGTGCTCTCTTTGCGAGCCATTAGTTTCATCGAACCGCACATCTACAAAGTCAACAATCTTGTGAAGAACAATGTTGAAGACTCAGTAGGTGTCGTAGTCCTTTCCATAACCAAGCATAAAACCTTCATGTGCTTTCGGTGCAAATTTAGAGTTGTGGTGAGGATCTCTAATCCAACATTTAGCAATCAAGACTTTGAAATAACTCACATTGGGTTTCTTGTCGCTGAGGAGTTCATAGGCGCCTTCTTGAAGAATTTGTGAAGATATACTCTGTTGATTATGTGGCGAAAGATCAATTGCATCAATCCGTAAACGCCGAGGCATTTTGTATTCATCAAGCATAGTGCGAGCCATCTCAACAAGAGTTATGTTCTTGCGCCCACGACGCCATTCTCACGAGGAGTATAGGGAGCGAGATAACTCATGAGTAATACCAAGTTCATCAAGATAGGCATCAAGACTAGAATTCTTGAACTCGGTTCCATTGTCACTTCGATATGCTTGATCTTCACACCAAAGTTGGTTGAAGCCCTCGAGGAAAATCGTTTGAAGACTTCCTGCACTTCATGTTTGTAGTAACAATGTGTACCCATGTATATCGAGAATAATCATCAACAATGACAAAACCATATAAAGATGCGTCATTAGTGACAAGCTGAATAATGATTAGGTCCAAGAGGTCCATGTGAAGCAATTCAATGGACGTGTAGTGGTCATGATAGTCTTAAGCTAGATGCTTGGCCTTGGTCATTTTTCCGCTTCACATGCTCCGCATAAGTGATCCTTGAGGAATTTGACATTCTCAATGCCAATGACATGCTTCCTCTTCGCATAGCGTGTTCAAATTCCTCATGCCCGCATGACCAAGTCGTCGATCCATAGCCAGCCTTCTCGAAGCTTTTGCAAGTAGACAAACTGCTGGTTGTGGTCCCAGAGAGAAATCAACAATATCTGAGATCTCCTCTCCTAAAGCCTTGAAGACTTTGGAATTGTCGACTTCCATAATCACAACACAATGATATTTGCCAAGACGACAACCATATCAAGATCACAAAGCATCGAGATCGACATGAGATTGTATCCTAAGGACTCAACAAGCATGACTTTGTCCATGTGCTTATCCTTAGAGATAGCAACCTTACCTAGACCCAATACGACTTTTGCCTTTGTCGTGAAGATGATATGCTTGAGGTGACGGTGATAAGGAGCATCCATCAATAGATTCTTGTCACCACCATGTGATTTGTACATCCACTATCGAGGACCCATTCGGTGGTTTTGGGTTGATCATCCTGCAGATGAATTAGTGTAGCTTACAATCTCATATGCTTCATCGGTGAAGAATATGATATCAAGTTCATCGATGAATTTCATCAAGTAGTAAACAGATATAGCAAGATGAGGACGTGTGGAATGAAAGTTCATTTCATCATGATTCGCTGCGTCCTTTCGAACATTTTGTCGTCCCGGCAAATTCTTCCGACGTTAGAGCACGCCCGAGACCTGACCGAGAAGAGATTAGTTCTTTTCTTCACCACCCACATCCGGAGGGTGGCAAAGAGTTCATCATCCTGCGAGCACCATGTGAGAAAGGTGGCAAAGATGCCAAACCATTTCGCCTAGCATGGGAGGGGTTAGGGTAAGCATATGAATAAGCAGAGTAATTCTTCGAGGACTTATGAACATAACGGTTTGAAGAATAATGCACATATTCATAGCCCTTAGCTCTACCCTGCGAGACAGAGTTGTTAGCACGATGATAATCATATGAGGATTTTGATCCAGTTGAGGAATTTGATCCTCGTGAAGAATTTGGTCCATATGAGGACTTGGATCCATATGAAGAGTTTGGTCCATATGAAGAATTTGATCTAGGGTTCCTGTTCTTCGTAGGTGGTGTCATGAGGACATTCACCTGAAGACTTTCAACACAACTTTTGGGAACCCAGATTTTCTTCATAGGGGAACCGTTCCTGCAGTTAGTGCCAACATATCTAGCAAATACTTCACCATTCTGATTTTTGAACAATTTATAGTTGGAGTCAAATGACTTATCAGAAGAATGAGGAGATTCACATGTGAAGCCAGATAAGTTAGATGGATCAATCGAGGTCCCTTTGCAAAGAACCCATGAGGTTTTGGGATACTTGCTCGGGCTTCCAATATGTTCCATCGGCATTGAGTTTCCTCTCAAAGGCAATACCCGCTTCCTAGGGTTTCGCTGAGGATCTGCTTTTGAGCACATCACAAAGTGTCGATGCCCTTTGAGGCTTTTGTACATGCTGTCATGTACAATTCCTTCAGCCCTGCATTGTCAGTGATACTAGCAATGTCCTCAGATGAGGAATTAGTGATAGCAGAGGCAGATGAAGAATTTGTAAATTTGAAGCATTTGAACATTCAGGTGAAGAACTAGCAGATTCACATTCAATGCACTTTAAGCATGGAGGAACAAATTCTTCCTAAGAAGCGCTGATTTGTTGAGCTAGTAATGAATCGCGCTCCTTCTGAAGATCTTCATAACACACTCTTAGCTTTTCAAGATCTTCCTTTCTTTGAAGATATTCAAGAGAAAGCTTCTCGTGATCAGTCAAGAGGGTATTATGTTGATCTTGAAGGGCATCAAACTTGGAGTGAATTCTCTGAAGACATTCACCCAATGCTTTTGACTGATCCATTTCTTTGCGCAACATATTATCACTTCTTTCCAGCATATCTTGAGTTTGTTCTAAAATCGTTTGTTGTTTAGTGGCAACGCAAATAAGTTTGGTATAGCAAGATTCAATATCATCATCAGATTCATCATTGTCAGATTCATTATCACAAGACTCGGACGAGGAGCATTCGTTACCTCAAACCGTTTGCCATGAGACAAGATGCGAAGATGATGATTCGCTCGAAAGTCATCGTTTTGAGAGATTCCTTGAAGTCCTCAAACCAGGATCATGACGAGTTCGATGACCTTCATAGACATCGAGATTCGGTCCCGGATAAGCTTGGTTGCCAAGATGCATAATTAGCGAATTGATCTCCGGATAGGCGGGAGCAGATGATATCCTTCGCTATGTGATCAAGTCGAGTGTACTTGTGAATATCATCAAGATTCGCCATCTTGCATAGATCAAGAAGACCAATCTCGGTGACGGTCCACACTCATTGTTCTTTGCCATGAGGCGCTTCCTCATCATGGCCTTCCACTTGGGATAGTCATGACCGTCAAAGATAGGGCATGTCACTTTCTTCATACCGCGGTCGACATAACTAAAACTCCAAAGGTTAAACCAAAATCACACGTAACAAGGGAGTACCTTGCTCGATACCAATTGAAAGTCGTTATATCGACTAGAGGGGGGTGAATAGGCGATTTTATGAATTCTTCAACGAGGAATTTGTTTGGCGAGAAATTCCTTAGCGAAGAACTACTTGCAGCGGAATATGTACTCGAAGTAAACATAACAGATACACACATAGTCAGCATGATAAAATGAAGACTAAAACAGAGTACGGAAAGCGTAAACACAGGATAACAAGATGAAGACAAACGGACTAAAGAAATTGAACGAGGAATTTGTGAAAGTCTTGATCAAAATCTTCAAGCACGATATGAACAACATTCAACACAAGAATGAGGAAATGAAAGAGTTGAGGAAATAGAACTAGTCGGGTTGGTTTTGGTAAACCAATTCCAACTACTGCCTCGGTTATGTACGTCTGGTTGGAGCGGTTGAGTATTTAAACTCGAGGACACACATCCGGACACCCGATCTCTAAGCCGCAACTCAGGACACCCGGTCCTCGCCAGTATTCTCCTTGAACTAAGACCATGCAGGCCTCGTCCAATCACTTGTGGTAAGTCTTCAGGTGACTTCCAAACCTTCACAGACTTGGTCACTCGGCGATCCACAATTCCTCTTGGATGCTCTAGACCTTGGCGCCTAACCGTCTGGAAGAAGCACAGTCTTCAAAGGTAACAAGCGTCGGATCCACGCAGATCAATTTCTTCTGATGCTCAATCACTTTGGGTTTGTGGGGTTTGGTTTTGGGATTTTCCTCACTTGATGATTTTCGCTCAAAGTCCTCGGAGGATGGGTTGCTCTCAAATGACAAGTGTCAAGTTCTCTCGGAGCAGCCAACCAGCTAGTGGTTGTAGGGGCGGCTATTTATAGCCTAGGAGCTGCCTCGACATGATAAGACATAAATGCCCTTCAATGATATGACCGTTAGGTGGATAAGATATTTTGGGACAACCGCCAAGAAGATAACAACGGTCGGAAATTTGACTCTCAAATTCCTCGGGGCTATCATGTTCCTCCTTTGTGTAGGCAATTCAGACTGGCGAATTCCTAACTCCTCGATCGAGAAAAAGTCATCGGTGACCCGGAAGAACTGCGTCTCACATCAAGAACTTGACTGAATCAGTATGAGATTTCCAATGGCTTCACTCGAAGGGATTGGTAGGTTTAGGATTTTGAGTTGAGCATCACATGGAAATTTTTCCTTAGTATTTCCTCGACCCCCTTTAACAGTACGGTGTTTCCTATGACTCAAGAAAGAGAAAATGAAACTACAAAAACAAAAGTCTTCACGCTTCATATTCCTCGAATGAATATCAAGTCTTCAAGGTCACACCAATTTCTTCACTTTCAAAGTCTTCAGAAAGTCTTCAGTTGAAGAACTTCATTTTTAGGGGTCGACTTTCTTTGTAAATATCAAACTCCTCATAGACTTATAGACCTGTGTACACTCACAAACATATCAGTTACTTAACCTATAAGTCTTCAATACACCAAAATCACTAAGGGGCACTAGATGCACTTACAGATAACCTTGACCGCTGTCCTGTGATCCATTCCTGGATCACACTTGTACCCCTTGACTAACTCATGGCAAGGCACACTTCAGGTGCAGTACACAGCATAGCATACTATGGAACCTACATCTAAAGCATAGGGGACGACCTTCGTCCTTTCTCTCTCTTCTGTCGGGGTCAGATCTTGAGTCTTACTCAATGCTCACACCTTATAACACAGCCAAGAACTCCTTCTTTGCTGATCTATTTGAACTCCTTGAAAATCTTGTCACGGTATGTATTCATTTGAAAGTACTATTAAGCGTTTTTGATCTATCCTTATAGATCTTGATGCTCAATGTTCAAGTAGCTTAATCCAGGTTTTCCATTGAAAAACACCTTTCAAACAACCCTATATGCTTTCCAGAAATTCTACATCATTTCCGATCAACAATATGTCAACAACATATACTCATCAGAAATTTTATAGTGCTCCCACTCACTTCTTTGGAAATACAAGTTTCTCATAAACTTCAGATAAACCCAAAATCTTTGATCATCTCATCAAAGCATATATTCCATCTCGAGATGCTTACTCCGATCCTTAGAAGGATTCTGGAGCTTTTCATACTTGTTAGCATCTTTCAGATTGACAAAACCTTACGGTTGTATCACATACAACCTTTCCTCAAGAAAATCGTCAAGAAACAATGTTTTGACATCCTGCTTGCAAGATTTCATAAATAATGCGATGCGCTAATATAATTCCAACAGACTCTTGGCATCGCTACGAGTGAGAAAGTCTCATCGTAGTCAACTCCTTGAACTTGTCGGAAAACATCTTAGCGGCAAGTCGAGCTTTCTTAATGGTGACACTTACCATCATTGTCCGTCTTCCTTTTAAAATCCATCTGTACTCAACAGCCTTACGACCATCGAGTAGTTCTTCCAAAGTCTACACTTTGTTTTATACATGGATCCTCTCTCGAATTTTATGGTCTCAAGCCATTTATCGGAATCCGGGCCCACCATCGCTTCTCCATAGCTTGTAGGTTCATTGTTGTCTAGCAACATGACCTCCAAGACAGGATTACGTACCACTCTGAAATAGTATGCATCCTTATCGACCTACGAGGTTTGGCAGTGACTTGATCCAAAGTTTCATGATCAATATCATCAGCTTCCACTTCAATTGGTGTAGGCGCCATAGGAACAACTTCCTTTGTCCTGCTACACACTAGTTGAAGTGACGGTTCAATAACCTCATCAAGTCCCCACCATCCTCCCACTCAATTCTTTCGAGAGAAACTTTTCCTCAAGAAAGAACCTGATTCTAGAAATAATCCCTTTTATTTCCGGATCTGAGATAGGAGGTATACCCAACTATTTTGGGTGTCCTATGAAGATGCATTTATCCATTTTGGGTTTGAGCTTATCAGCTTGAAACTTTTTTTTCACATAAGCGTCGCATCCCCAAACTTTTAAGAAACGACAGCTTAGGTTTCTCTGAACCATAGTTCATACGATGTCGTCTCAACTATGTAAAGTGAATGCGGTTGTCTCTAATGCCTAACCCATAAACGGTAGTGGTAATTCGATAAGAGACATCATGGTATGCACCATATCCAATAGGATGCAGTTATGACGTTCGGACACACCATCACACTATGGTGTTCCAGGAGGTATTAGTTGTGAAACAATTTCCACAATGTCTTAATTGTGTGCCAAACTCGTAACTCAGATATTCATCTCCATGATCATATCATAGACATCTTATCCTCTTGTCACGACGATCTTCAACTTCACTCTGAAATTACTTGAACCTTTCAATAATTCAGACTTGTGTTTCATCAAGTAAATATACTTAGCATCTACTCAAATCATCTGTGAAGCAAGAACGTAACGATATCCACTGCGTGCCTCAGCACTCATTGGAATGCACACATCAAAATGTATTACTTCCAACAAGTTGCTTTCTTGTTCCATCTCACTGAAAGCGAGGCCTTTCAGTCATCTTGCCCATGTGGTACGATTTGCATGTCTCAAGTGATTCAAAATCAAGTGAGCCCAAATGATCCATCTGCATGGAGTTTCTTCATGCGTATACACCAATAGACATGGTTCGCATGTCTCAAACTTTTCAAAAACAAGTGAGTCCAAAGATCCATCAACATGGAGCTTCTTCATGCGTTTTTTACCAATATGACTCAAATGGCAGTGCCACAAGTAGGTGGTACTATCATTACTCTCTTATATCTTTTGGCATGAACATGTGTATCACTACGATCGAGATTCAATAAACCATTCATTTTAGGTGCACGACCATTGAAGGTATTATTCAAATAAACAAAGTAACCATTATTCTCCTTAAATGAATAACCGTATTGCGATAAACATAATCCAATCATGTCTATGCTCAACGCAATCACCAAATAACAATTATTTAGGTTTAACACCAATCTCGATGGTAGAGGGAGCGTGCGATGTTTGATAACATCAACCTTGGAAATACTTCCAACACATATCGTCACCTCACCTTTAGCTAGTCTCCGTTTATTCCATAGCTTTTTATTTCGAGTTACTAACACTTAGCAACCGAACCGGTATCTAATACCCTGGTGCTACTAGGAGTACTAGTAAGGTACACATCATAATGTATATCCAATATACTTCAGTCGACCTTGACAGCCTTCTCATTTACCAAGTATCTAGGGTAGTTTTGCTTCAGTGACCGTTCCCCTCATTACAGAAGCACTTAGTCTCGAATTTGGGTTCAACCTTGGGTTTCTTCACTAGAGCAGCAATTGATTTGTCGTTTCATGAAGTATCCCTTCTAGCCCTTGCCCTTCTTGAAACTAGTGGTTTTACTAACCATCAACAATTGATGCTCCTACTTGATTTCTACTTTCGCGGTGTCAAACATCACGAATAGCTCAAGGATCATCATGTCTATCCCTGATATGTTATAGTTCATCACGAAGCTCTAATAGCTTGGTGGCAGTGACTATGGAGAACTATCACTGTCTCATCTGGAAGATTAACTCCCACTCGATTCAAGCGATTGTAGTACTCAGACAATCTGAGCACATGCTCAACGATTGAGATTTTCTCCCTTAGTTTGCAGGCTTAAGAAACTTGTCAGAGGTCTCATACCTCTTGACGTGGGCACTAGTCTGAAATCCCAATTTCAGTCTTTGGAACATCTCAGATGTTCTACGACGTTTCAAAAACGTCTTTGGCGCCTCAATTCTAAACCGTTTAACATTACGCACTGAACTATCACGTAGTCATCAAAACGTGTAGGTCAGATGTTCGCAACATCCACAAATGACGCTCGAGGTTCAGCACACTGAGCGGTGCATTAAGGACATAAGCCTTCTATGCAGCAATGAGGACAATCCTCAGAATACGGACCCAGTCCGCATAATTGCTACTGTCAACTTTCAACTAAATTTTCTCTAGAAACGTATCTTAAAACAGTAGAACTAAAGTGTGAGCTACGACATAATTTGCAAAAACCTTTTGACTACGTTCAGGATAATTAAGTTCATCTTATGAACTCCCACATAGATAGACATCCCTCTAGTCATCTAAGTGATACATGATCCGAGTCAACTAGGTCGTGTCCGATCATCACGTGAGACGGACTAGTCATCATCGGTGAACATCTTCATGTTGATCGTATCCACTATACGACTCATGTTCGACCTTTCGGTCTCTTGTGTTCCGAGGCCATGTCTGTACATGCTAGGCTCGTCAAGTCAACCTAAGTGTTTCGTGTGTGTAAATCTGGCTTACGCCCATTGTATGTGAATGTTAGAATCTATCACACCCGATCATCACGTGGTGCTTCGAAACAGCGAACTTTCGCAACAGTGCATAGTTAGGGGGAACACTTTCTTGAAATTATTATGAGGGATCATCTTATTTACTACCGTCGTTCTAAGAAAATAAGATGCATAAACATGATAAATCTCATACATCACATATATATCATTCATCACATCCTTTTGGCCATATCACATCACACGGCATATGCTGCAAAAACAAGTTAGACATCCTCTAATTGTTGTTGCAAGTTTTTACGTGGCTGCTATAGGTTTCTAGCAAGAACGTTTCTTACCTACGCCAAAACCACAACGTGATATGCCAATTGCTATTTACCCTTCATAAGGACCCTTTTCATCGAATCCGATCCGACTAAAGTGAGAGGCGGCACCGCTAGCCACCTTATGCAACAAGTGCATGTCGAGTCGGTGGAACCTGTCTCACGTAAGCGTACGTGTAAGGTCGGTCCGGGCCGCTTCATCCCACAATACCGTCGAAACAAGATAGGACTAGTAACGGTAAGCATATTGAACAAAATCAACGCCAACAACAACTTGTGTTCTACTCGTGCATAAAAACTACGCAATAGACCTAGCTCATGATGCCACCATTGGGGAACGTAGCAATAATTCCAAATTTTCTACGCATCACCAAGATCAATCTATGGAGATTCTAGCAACAAGAGAGGGAGAGGATGAGTTGATCTTCATACCCTTGAAGATCGCGATGCGGAAGCGTTACAAGAACGCGGTTGGTGGAGTCGTACATGCAGCGATTCAGATCGCGGTCGATTCCGATCTAAGCGCCGAACGGACGGCGCCTCCGCGTTCAACACACGTACAGCCCGGGGACGTCTCCTCCTTCTTGATCCAGCGAGGGGTGGCAGCCACAGGGGAAACCCTAGATGGGGTAAGGGAGGGTGGAGGAGGCGCCCTAGGGTTCCCTAGGGGAGGGGTGGCGGCCACAGGGGAAACCCTAGATGGGTTTGGGCGCCCCCACCCCTAGGAAACTTGCCCCCAGGCCGGGAGGGGTGGCTGCCCTAGGGGAGGCGCCCCCACCTCTCCATGTTACATGAGATGGGGTGGGAGGGGAGCACAGCCCCTTAGTGGGCTGATGTGCCCCCTCCCCTTGGCCCATAAGGCCCCCCAACGCTTGCCGGGGCCTCCGAAACACCTTTCGGTCGCGCTGGTCGTCACCTGGTACTCCTAGAACAATTCCGGACTCCAATACCCTTCATCCAATATATCGATCTTCACCTCTGGACCATTCCGGAGTTCCTCGTCACGTCCGGGATCTCATCCGGGACTCCGAACAACCTTAGGTAACCACATACCATTTCCCATAACAATTCTAGCATCACCGAACCTTAAGTGTGTAGACCCTACGGGTTCGGGAACCATGCAGACATGACCGAGACGTTCTCCGGCAATAACCAACAGTGGGATCTGGATACCCATGTTGGCTCCACGTGTTCCACGATGATCTCATCGGATGAACCACGATGTCGGGGATTCAATCAATCCCGTATACAATTCTCTTTGTCAATTGGTATGTTACTTGCCCGAGATTCGATCGTCAGTATCCCAATACCTTGTTCAATCTCGTTACCGGCAAGTCACTTTACTCGTTCCGTAATGCATGATCCCGTGACTAACTACTTAGCCACATTGAGCTCATTATGATGATGCATTACCGAGTGGGCCCAGAGATACCTCTCCGTCATACCGAGTGACAAATCCCAGTCTCGATTCGTGCCAACCCAACAAACAATTTCGGAGATGCCTGTAGTGTACCTTTATAGCCACCCAGTTATGTTGTGACGTTTGGTACACCCAAAGCATTCCTACGGTATCCGGGAGTTGCACAATCTCATGGTCTAAGGAAATGATACTTGACATTAGAAAAGCTTTAGCAAACGAACTACACGATCTTTGTGCTACGCTTAGGATTGGGTCTTGTCCATCACATCATTCTCCTAATGATGTGATCCCGCTATCAATGACATCTAATGTCCATGGTCAGGAAACCATGACCATCTATTGATCAGCGAGCTAGTCAACTAGAGGCTCACTAGGGACATGTTGTGGTCTATGTATTCATAAATGTATTACGGTTTCCAGTTAATACAATTATAGCATGAACAATAGACAATTACCATGAACAAGGAAATATAATAATAACCAATTTATTATTGCCTCTAGGGCATATTTCCAACACCACGACCACTTGCAAAAATGAGATCTGATAGAGATAATAAGATAAATATTTTGGGTATTTTTATGATATAGATTGGAAAGTGAAGATTGCAAAATAAAATAGATCGAAAACTTATATGATGGAAAATAGACCCGGGGGCCATAGGTTTCACTAGTGGCTTCTCTCAAGATAGCATAAGTATTATGATGGGTGAACAAATTACTGTCGAGCAATTGATAGAAAAGTGCATAGTTATGAGAATATCTAGGCATGATCATGTATATAGGCATCACGTCCGCGACAATTAGATCGAAATGATTCTGCATCTACTACTATTACTCCACACATTGACCGCTATCCAGCATGCATCTAGAGTATTATGTTCATAAGAACAGAGTAACACATTAGGCAAGATGACATGATGTAGAGGGATAAACTCAAGCAATATTATTTAAACCCCATCTTTTTATCCTCGATGGCAACAATACAATCGTGCCTTGTCTGCCCTAACATCCTTTGGGAAAGGACACCGCAAGATTGAACCCAAAGCTCAGCACTTCTCCCATTGCAAGAACGATCAATCTAGTAGGCCAAACCAAACTGATAATTTGAAGAGACTTGCAAAGATAACGAATCATACAGAAAAGAATTCAGAGGAGATTCAAATATTGTTCATAGATAATCTTGATCATAAACCCACAATTCATCGGATCTCGACAAACACACTGCAAAAAGAATTACATCAAATAAATCTCCAAGAAGATCGAGGAGAACTTTGTATTGAGATCCAAAGAGAGAGAAGAAGCCATCTAGCTAATAACTATGGACGCGAAGGTCTGTGGTAAACTATCACACTTCATCGGAGAGGCTATGGTGTTGATGTAGAAGCCCTCCGTGATCGATTCCCCCTCCGGCGAAGCGCCGGAAAAGGCCCCAAGATGGGATCTCACGGGTATAGAAGGTTGCGGCGGTGGAAATAGGGTTTCGTTGTGCTCTCGGATGTTTTCAGGGTATATGAGTGTATTTAGGCGAAAGAAGTCGGTCAGGGAAGCCACGAGGGGCCCACGAGGGTGGGGGGCACGCCTACCCCCTGGGCATAACTTCCTGCCTTGTGGTTGCCTTGTTGTTTCCTTGATGTCCACTCCGAGTCTCGTGGATTGCGTTTGTTCCAAAAACGACTCTCCCGAAGGTTTCATTCCGTTTGGACTTCGTTTGATATTCCTTTTCTGCGAAACACTAAAATAGGCAAAAAAAACGGCAATTTGCACTGGGTCTCCGGTTAATAGGTTAGTCCTAAATATGATATAAAAGTGCATAATAAAGCCCATTAAACATCCAAGACAGATAATATAATAGCAAGGAACAATCAAAAATTATAGATACGTTGGAGACGTATCACGCCTTTGATCTCCAGCTTTGAGGCGCGGCACGATCACCTTCGTCACTGGCATGACACCATGATCTCCATCATCCTGTCTTCATGAAGTTGGCTCGCCAACTATTACTTCTACTACTATGTCTAACGGTTAGCAATAAAGTAAAGTAATTACATGGCATTTTTCATTGACACGCAGGTCATACAATAAATTAAGACAACTCCTATGGCTCCTACCAGTTGTCATACTCATCGACATGCAAGTCGTGATTCCTATTACAAGAACATGATCAATCTCATACATCACATATATCATTCATCACATCCTTTTGGCCATATAACATCACATAGCATACCCTGCAAAAACAAGTTAGACGTCCTCTAATTGTTGTTGCATGTTTTACGTGGCTGCTATGGGTTTCTAGCAAGAACATTTCTTACCTACGCAAAAGCCACAACAGTGATATGCCAATTGCTATTTACCCTTCATAAGGACCCTTTTCATCGAATACGATCTGACTAAAGTGGGAGAGACAGACACCCGCTAGCCACCTTATGCAACAAGTGCATGTCAGTCGGTGGAACCTGTCTCACGTAAGCGTACGTGTAAGGTCGGTATGGGCCGCTTCATCCCACAATGCCGCCGAATCAAGATAGGACTAGTAACGGTAAGCAAATTGAACAAATCATCGCCCACAACTACTTGTGTTCTACTTGTGCATAGAATCTTAGCATAGACCTGGCTCATGATGCCACTGTTGGGGAACGTAGCAATAATTCAAAATTTTCCTACATATCACCAAGATCAATCTAGGAGATACTAGAAACGAGAGAGAAAGAGAGAGAGAGAGAGAGAGAGAGAGAGAGAGAGAGAGAGAGAGAGAGAGAGAGAGAGAGAGAGAGAGATGGACTGCATCTTCATACCCTTGAAGATCGCTAAGCGGAAGCGTTACAAGAACACGGTTGATGGAGTCGTACTCGCGGCGATTCAAATCGCGGAAGATCCGATCTAGCGCCGAATGGACGGCGCCTCCACGTTCAACACACGTACAGCCCGGGGACGTCTCCTTCTTCTTGATCCAGCGAGGGGAGAGGAGAAGTTGAGGGAGAGCTCCAGCAGCACGACGACGTGGTGGTGGAGCTTCTGGTTCTACTGCAGGGCTTCGCCAAGCACTACGGAGGAGGAGGTGTTGGAGGAGGGAGGGGCTGCGCCAGGGAAGGGTGTGTGGCTGCCCTCTCTCTCCCTGACTATATATAGGGGGAAGCGAGGAGGAGGAGGCGCCCTAGGGTTTCCCTAGGGGAGGGGCAGCTGCCACAGGGGAAACCCTAAATGGGTTTGGGCGCCCCCACCCTAGGAAACTTGCCCCCAAAGCCGGGAGGGGCGGCTGCCCTAGGGGAGGCGCCCCCACCTCTCCAGGTTATGTGAGATGGGGTGGGAGGGGCTCACATCCCCTTAGTGGGCTGATGTGCCCCCTCCCCTTGGCCCATAAGGCCCCCCAATGCTTGCCCGGGCCTCCGAAACCCCTTTCGGACACGCTGGTCGTCACCCGGTACCCCCGGAACAATTCCGGACTCCAATACCCTTCATCCAATATATCGATCTTCACCTCCGGACCAGTCCGAAGTTCCTCGTCACATCCGGGATCTTATCCGGGACTCTGAACAACCTTCGGTAACCACATACTAACAACTATAGCGTCACAAAACCTTAAGTGTGTAGACCCTACAGGTTCGGGAACCATGCAGAACTGACATAGACACCTCTCGGCCAATAACCAATAGCGAGATCTGGATACCCATATTGGCTCCCACATGTTCCATGATGATCTCATCGGATGAACCACGATGTCGGGGATTCAATCAATCTCGTATACAATTCCTTTTGTCTATCGGTATGTTACTTGCCCGAGATTAGATCGTCGGTATCCCTATACCTTGTTCAATCTCGTTACCAGCAAGTCTCTTTACTCGTTCTGTAATGCATGATCCCGTGACTAACTCCTTAGTCACATTGAGCTCATTATGATGATGCATTACCGAGTGGGCCCAGAGATACCTCTCCGTCATACGGAGTGACAAATCCCAGTCTTGATTCGTGCTAACCCAACAGACACTTTCGGAGATACCTGTAGTGCACCTTTATAGCCACCCAGTTACGTTGTGATGTTTGGTACACCCAAAGCATTCCTATGGTATCCGGGAGTTGGACAATATCATGGTCTAAGGAAATGATACTTGACATTAGAAAAGCTCTTAGCAAATGAACTACACGATCTTGTGCTATGCTTAGGATTGGGTCTTGTCCATCACATCATTCTCCTAATGATGTGGTCCCGTTATCAATGACATCCAATGTCCATGGTCAGGAAACCACAACCATCTATTGATCAACGAGCTAGTCAACTAGAGGCTCACTAGGGACATGTTGTGGTCTATGTATTCACACATGTATTATGGTTTCCGGTTAATACAATTATAGTATGAACAACAGACAATTATCATGAACAAGGAAATATAATAATAACCATTTTATTATTGCCTCTAGGGCATATTTCCAACAATCTACGCATAGACCTGGCTCATGATGCCACTTTCGGGAAATGTTGCATGGAAAACAAAAAAAAATTCTACGCACACGCAATGATCTATCCATGAAGATGCATAGCAACGAGGGGGGAGTGTGTGTACATACCATCGTAGAACGTAAGCGGAAGCGTTTCACAACGCAGTTGATGTTTTCGAACTTTCTACGTGCTCCACCGATCGAGTACCAAACGTACGGCACCTCCGAGTTCTGCACACGTTCAGCTCAGTGACGTCCCTCGTCTTCTTGATCTAGCAAGACGTCGAGGTAGTAGATGAGTTCCGTCAGCACGATGGCGTGGTGACGGTGATGGTTAAGTGATCCTCGCAGGGCTTCGCCTAAGCACCGTAAGAATATGACCGGGGTGTAAACTGTGGAGGGGGCGCCGCACATGACTAGGCAACTGTCTCGTGTGTGCTAGGGGTGCCCCCCCCACATATATATATATATATAGGTGGGAGGGGGAGGGGATAGGCCAGGAGGCGCCCCAATTAGGACCGAATCCTACTTGGGCTCCTCCCAAGCGACGCGCCCCCCTGCCATATATGCGGGAGGGGGAAGGAAAGAGGGGAGAGAGAGAAGGAAGTAGGAATCCTATTCCACACTTGCCATTCCTCCTTCCCCTATCCTTCTACACCTTTGGCC
This sequence comes from Aegilops speltoides, assembly GCA_021437245.1. NCBI lineage: Eukaryota > Viridiplantae > Streptophyta > Magnoliopsida > Poales > Poaceae > Aegilops > Aegilops speltoides. The sequence goes on from CM038141.1 coordinate 316,977,494, forward strand.
GGACCAAATGGGGGGCGCACCAGCCCCTTGTGGCTGGCGCGTTTCCCCTCTTGGCCTATAAGGCCCATATCTTTTGTCGGGGGTGCCCAGAACCCCTTCCGGTGATCCGATATGTACCCGGTACCCTCCGGAACACTTTCGGTGTCCGAATACCATCGTCCTATATATAAACCTTTACCTCTCGACCATTTCAAGACTCCTAGTCATGTCCGTGATCTCATCCGGGACTCCGAGCAACATTCAATCACCAAATCACATAACTCATATATTATAATATCGTCATCAAACTTTAAGCGTGTGGACCCTACGGGTTCGAAAACTATGTAGACATGACCAAGACACCTCTTCGGTCAATAACCAATAGCTGAACCTGGATGCTCATACTGGCTCCTACATATTCTATGAAGATCTTTATCGGTCGAACCGTTATGACAACATACGTAATTCGCTTTGTCCATCGATATGTTACTTACCCGAGATTCGATCATCGGTATCTTCATACCTAGTTCAATCTCATTACCGACAAGTCTCTTTACTCGTTCGGTAATACCTCATCTCATGACTATCTCCTTAGTAGTTTGCTTGCAAGCTTATGATGTGTATTACCGAGAGGGCCCAGAGATACCTCTCCGATACTCAGAGTGACAAATCCTAATCTTGATCCATGCCAACTCAACAGACACCTCCGAAGATACCTGTAGATCATCTTTATAATCACCAAGTTATGTTGTGACGTTTGATAATACACAAGGCATTCCTCCGGTATACGGGAGTTGCATAATCTCATAATCGAAGGAATATGTATTTGACATGAAGAAAGCAATAGTAATAAAAGTGAACCATCATTATGCTAAGCTAACGGATGGGTCTTGTCCATCACATCATTCTCCTAATGATGTGATCCCGTTATCAAATGACAACCCATGTCCATGGTTAGGAAACCTTAACCATCTTTGATCAATGAGCTAGTCTAGTAGAGGCTCACTAGGGACACGGTGTTTGTTTATGTATTCACACATGTATTAAGGTTTCCGATCAATACAATTGTAGCATGAATAATAAACCTTTATCATGAATAAGGAAATATAAAATAACAACTTTATTATTCCCTCTAGGGCATATTTCCTTCAGGATGTGCCAATGGTAACGGCCTCGAGCCATGATAAACACAACATAATGACCACTGATGGAACCTTTCAGTTCTACATTACATGGTGGCAGTTCAGTTTTCGGACAAAGTTAATAGGACACGACCCAATCGACCCACTATTCCAACACTACAAACTTTGTCGTTAATCTACCAAGGTCTGGATTGGTCTTCGGAACTGATGCGAACATTTTGAAGAGGGTGCTGTTAAAACTCCTCAGATATCCAAAGAATGTCACTTCTTGGATTGAAGCACGTTTACAGTAGAAGAAGAAGCCAAAAAAGGATTGGCAAGGACTTTGGATCCAGAGGTGTCCTCAGACAAAAATCGGCATAGAAGCATCAAGTTTGTTGAACTCGCCTACAAAGCCGAAGACTCAAGATGAAGCCGCAACTCTGAGCAGTCGATCAATGTCATCGTCTTGAAGACTAGTTCAGGGGATATTGACGGTTTTCTAGACTAGGGGGTGCTAGCTATATCAGACTGTCAGTTGTGGGTCGGGCCGACGACCTCCAAACAATCGAAGAATGGGCCATGTCCATCATGGCTCCTGTCGGTACCATGAATAGTTGATTCACAAGATCGACTACGCATGGACCACGAGTTTCCCTCCTCCCGATCAGAAGTATCAAGACTACAAGACCCGGGTGTTGGGGAACAAAGCAGAAATTCAAAATTTTCTACGCAACACCAAGATCAATCTATGGAGATTCTAGCAACAAGAGAGGGAGAGGATGAGCATCTTCATACCCTTGAAGATCGCTAAGCGGAAGCGTTTCAAGAACGCGGATGATGGAGTCGTACTCGCGGCGATTCAAATCGCGGAAGATCCGATCTAGCGTCGAACGGACGGTGCCTCCGCGTTCAACACATGTACAGCCCGGGGACGTCTCCTCCTTCTTGATCCAGCAAGGGGAGAGGAGAAGTTGAGGGAGAACTCCGACAGCACGACGGCGTGGTGGTGGTGGAGCTCGTGGTTCTCCAAACAGGCTTCGCCAAGCACTACGGAGGAGGAGGAGGTGTTGGAGGAGGGAGAGGCTGCGCCAAGGGAAGGGTGTCAGCTGCCCTCTCTCTCCTCACTATATATAGGGGTAACGGGGTGGAGGAGGCGCCCTAGGGTTCCCTAGGGAGGCGGCGGCCACGGGGGAACCCTAGATGGTTTTGGGCGCCCCACCCCTAGGAAACTTGCCCCCCAAGCCGGGAAGGGGGGCTGCCCTAGGGGAGGCGCCCCCACCTCTCCTGGTTACGTGAGAGGGGCTGGGAGGGGCGCACCACCCCTTAGTGGGCTGGTTTGCCCCTTCTCCTTTGGCGCATGAGGCCCTCCAACACTTGCCGGGGCTCCCGAAACACCTTTCGGTCATGCCGGCCATAGCCTGGTACCCCTGGAACACTTCCGGACTCCAATACCCTTCGTCCAATATATCGATCTTCACCGACGGACCATTCCGGAACTCCTCGTGACGTCCGGGATCACATCCGGGACTCCGAACAACCTTCGGTAACCACATACTGTTTCCCATAACAACTCTAGCGTCACCGAACCTTAAGTGTGTAGACCCTACGGGTTCGGGAATCATCTGCATATGACCGAGACAACTCTCTGGCCAATAACCAACAGCAGGATCTGGATACCCATGTTGGCTCCCACATGTTCCACGATGATCTCATCGGATGAACCACGATGTCGAGGATTCAATCAATCCCGTATTCAATTCCCTTTTTCTAGCGGTATAGTACTTGCCTGAGATTCGATCGTCGGTATCCCGATACCTTGTTCAATCTCGTTACCGGCAAGTCTCTTTACTCATTCCGTAACACATCATCCCATGATCAACCCCTTGGTCACATTGTGCACATTATGATGATGTCCTACCGAGTGGGCCTAAAGATACCTCTCCGTCACACGGAGTGACAAATCCTGATCTCGATTCGTACCAACCCAATGACACTTTCGGAGATACCCATAGTGTACCTTTATAGCCACCCGATTCGTTGTGACGTTTGGTACACCCAAAGCATTCCTCGGCATCCGGAGTTGCACAATCTCATGGTCTAAGGAAATGATACTTGACATTAGAAAAGCTTTAGCATCTGAACTACGATCTTTTGCTAGGCTTAGGATTGGGTCTTGTCCATCACATCATTCTCCTAATGATGTGATCCCATTATCACGACATCCAATGTCCATGGTCAGGAAACCGTAACCATCTATTGATCAACGAGCTAGTCTACTAGAGGCTTACTAGGGACATGGTGTTGTCTATGTATCCACACATGTATCTAAGTTTCCTATCAATACAATTATAGCATGGATAATAAACATTTATCATGAACAAGGAAATCTAATAATAATAACTAATTTATTATTGCCTCTAGGGCATATTTCCAACAGTCTCCCTGAAAGTGCAACTAATCCCCGGGTGGTTTTGGTAATTAATAACAACATATATATCATTGAACTAATCATTTCTTGAGAATATTTCAGAAAGTTCAGTGATATGGGTATGGCAATGACTGATGATGTGGACCCCTCAAAATGCTAAGGAAAACATTGGCAAAAGCTCAAGACTCCATTTTTGGTTTAGTGATCCAAGATCACATTGAGTCCATAGGAAAGCCAATACTATTAAAAGGGGATGAGGTTATGATGATGATCTGGTTGCTCAAAGTGCTTAGTGATTTATCTCTCAAACTATCGGCAATCTTTCATTCCAACATAAACCCATAAGTAATCTCGGTCCCACCGATTCCATAAACTCAGTCACCGAGATGAACCACCTCGACCATATACCCAAACCCTAAGAATCTCGGATTTTCCGATTCCAAACTCGGTCATTCGAAATTGGTGTTGCCAAGCTTCAGAATCTTTCAGACTCAAATCGGTGTCACCGAGATGAGAAAGTCGATCCCACCGAGATTGGCAAACCCTAGACTTTGGAAGAATCGGACCAACCGAGATTGTATTTTGGTCCCACGAAAATCCCAACGTTCACAAGATTTGAACTTTCGGTCTCACCGAGTTGTCAACTTCGGTCCGACCGAGATTGGTCAAATGTGTGTAACAGTTGGATTTTGTGTGGAGGCTATAAATACCCTCCACCTCCTCTTCATTCGTGGAGAGAGCCATCGAAAGAACTACCACTCCTACCTTACATTTACGAGAAGAAAACTACCTACCCTTGTGTTGAGATCAAGTTGCTCCACTCCCACCATATGAAACTTGATTTCTAGCCTTCCCAAGTTGCTTTCCACTCAATCCCTTCCTCCACCACAGCCAAATCAGTGAGGAGAGTTGAGTGTTGGGGAGATTATCATTTGAAGCACAAGAGCAAGGAGTTCATCATCACCAACACCATCTATTACCTTTTGGAGGTGGTGCCTCCTAGATTGGTTAGGTGTCGCTTGGGAGCCTCCGTCAAGATGTGGAGTTGAACCAAGAAGTTTGTAAGGGCAAGGAGATCGCCTACTTCGTGAAGATCTACCCCGAGTAAGGCTAGTCCTCCGTGGGCGTGAGGCCATGATGGCATAGACAAGGTTGCTTCTTCGTGGACCCTTCGTGGGTGGAGCCCTCCGTGGACTCTCGCATGGCCGTTACCCTCCGTGGGTTGAAGTCTCCATCAACGTGGATTGACGATAGCACCACCTATCGGAACCACGAGAAAAATCTCCGTGTCTCCAAATTGCGTTTGCTCTTCTCCACCTCTTATTTACTACATGTGCAATTTACTTTCCGCTGCCATAACTCTAGAATTGCATGTGTAGGGTGATACTTGACTTGGTCATCATTGTGAACTTGCTAAAACTTGCCCTAATCAAAAGGCTAAACTTTTAAGTTGTCAAGTAGTCTAATCACCCCCTCTAGACATACTTCCGATCCTACAAGTGGTATCGAGCTTTGGTCTCCATTGGATTGGTTTCATTACAATTGATTCCATAAGCTTGGTTTCACAACCTAGGAGAGTATGGCGTCTAGTGAGGGTTTTCGTAGAGGTCCTTACTTTGATGGTTCAAACTTTGCTAGTTGGAAGCACAAAATGAAAATGCATATTCTTGGACATAACCCCGCGCATGGGGCATTATTTGTGTTGGCTTGCAAGGTGAGTTCTTGAGGAAGGAAAAGTTCGGATCGCGAAGCTATAGCTGATGAGTTGCGGATGTTACTGTAACAATGCTCAAGCTTGTGACATTCTCTTCAATGCTTTGTGTCCCGAGGAGTTCAACAAGATCAGCCGTCTTGAGAATGCAAAAGAGATTTGGGATACTTTGGTGAAATGCACGAAGGTACCGAGTCCGTGAAGGAATCAAAGCTAGATGTTCTTCAAGGTCGACTTGACAAGTTCAAGATGAAGGAAGGTGAAGGAGTCATGAAATGTACTCTAGGCTTGCTCTCATCACCAATGAGATGGCAGGCTTAGGAAGCGAAGAAATGACCGACCGATTCATCATCAAGAAGATCCTCAGAGCTTTGGATGGAAAGTATGACACCGTGTGCACTTTGATCCAAATGATGCCAAACTACAAAGATCTCAAGCCTACCGAAGTCATTGGAAGAATTGTTGCCCATGAGATGACACTTAAAGATAAGGAAGAGCTTCACAACAAGTCAAGTGGTGCTTACAAAGCTACAGCTGAAGCTCCCACATCCTCAAGTGACAAGCTAGTTTCCAATGAAGAGATAAGCCTGATGGTGAAGAACTTCAACAAATTCTACAAGAGTAGAAGCAAGGAAAGAAGCTCAAAGTCTAGATCATATGATGATAAGAGATCTTCTAGTCATGATCGAAACTGCTACAATTGTGGAAGACCGGACACTACTCAAATGAGTGTTCGACTCCCCACAAGAGAAGAGAAGAATCTCCAAGAAGAAGAAGCTCAAGGAAGAGTCACCTCGAAAAGAGAGAAGGAGTAGAGATGATCGTTATGAGCGAAGATCCTCTCGGAGAAGCAAGGATTCGGAAAGGAAAGACAAGTCATCAAGGAGCTACACAAGAAGAAAACATCAAGCTCATGTTGGTGAATGGGTTTCGGCTCCGACTCGACAATCACTCGAAAGAAGCTATCACTCCAACTCGAATATAGTCAAGATGAAGGTGTTGCGGTCTTGCTCTCGTGTCCTCCAACTCCAACTCCTATGACATATTTGATTCACCAAATGAGGGAATTGGAAGATGCTTCATGGCAAAAGGCCCCAAGGTATCACATCCTGAGTTTATTGACTTTGATAGTGATGAGGATGACTTGCTTGGTGAAGATGAGCTTTTACATGATAAATCTAGTGAGCTTAGTAATGATGAACATGCTAATAGTCTTTATAGTCGAGAAGAGTCGAATGACAATGCTATGAAGGAGATTGAGCATCTAACTAAAGAACTAAACACTCTTAAGTTAGCTCATGAAACAACTCAAGAAGATCATAGAGAGCTCCTAAGATCTCATGAGAAGCTACGCTCGAGAAGCTCAATCTAGAGCAAGAACATGAGTTTCTAAAAGCTATCAATGACGATCTTGAAAGAAGAGTTCTTCATATCTTGCCAAATGACTTCTCTTGTCTAATTTCTTGCCACCTATTAAAACTAAGCATGACAAGCATAAGAAAATTCTTCATCTAGTAGTAACAATAATCATGCTAAATCTAATGTTGTTACTTCTAGTAGTTCTCTTGATTCCACTAACAATGTTTCAAGCCAAGTTTTACTTGAGCAAGAAAATAGTTTATTGAAAGGGATTATAGAAAAGGTGTCTACAAGAGTCTTGCGGAAGCAAGAGCTTTGAGAAATTGTTCGCAAACAAGGAAGACACCGGAAGAATCAAGGAATTGGTTTTGAGCGAAAGTTCAACACCGAGGGTGTTGAATGGGAAGAAGGTCAATATCCCACTCCAAAGTTTGTTTCTCAAGAAGAAAGTATGATCCTACTTCTTCCAATGAGGAACAAGCTCAAGATGACCTTCCACCACAAGACCACAAGCTGAAAGGCAAGGACAAGCTTCAAGAGGAGATTGATGCATTCATTGAAGCACCCAAGGCCATGGTCAAGTGGGTTCCCAAGGCAACGTCAAGTTCTACTTGACAAGCTCAACTACTACCCCAAGGATTCCCATCAAGATGATGTGGATCCCAAGAAGAAGAACTAGAGAGTTCTTGAGGGTGACTCATAACATACTTCACTCACATTCATTTTGGCAAAGAACTTGTGCAATCAACTTCCACATCTTGCACTAGTTCATGGAGTCACAAACCCTCATGTTGGTAAGTCAAGGGACAAGGTAATCATTGCTTTCATGGACATCATCTATTGTGTACTTCAATCTATGTCCATGGAAATCCTTGTTTGTTCCTTGTGGGACTAACCCATGTAGGTATTGAAAGTGCCCGAATCCAAAGGATTGCTCCCAACTCTTGGTGATCTTCATCAACATTGAGCATCCACATCTTCAACATCTACATGAAGTCTTCAACGACAACCCAAGGTTAGTTTGACCCTTTAAAGGGTTCTCACATCAAGGGGAGCTTTGCTCTAAAGAATTGAGCTAAAGCATCTTCTAATGATGTGAACACATTAATGCTTTATGGAAAAGTGGTAACCCCACTTGTGCTTAAACGATGAGTATGACCTATGATCAAATGTTCTCATTTGACTCCTAAGTCAATATACTCATATATAGATGACCTAGTCATCGCCAAATTGTGTGCTATAGCTAGTGTTTTGTTTGTGCATGTTTGACACATATTTCATTTGCTATCTTATTGTGTGAGCATGTTGGATGCATGATTTAATCCATTCGAGGACATCCATTTGTTGCTTTGGTCTTTTGGATTTTTCTTTTTGACCAAATGGATGGACAAGAATGCCTAAGGTCCTCCCCTAGCTATCTATGCTTTCTTGTCTCAAACTCTATTCATGCTTATATCACAAACTTTGAACAAGACTTTTTCTTGACGCACCGAGTGAGGAGCACTCGAGAGCCACCGATCCGTCAAAAGCCTAAATTCCAAAACCTTCTAAGTACTTTCGGTCAAACCAATATACTCAAATCGGACGGACCAAATGACTTGGATTGATCTAGGTTTTCACCTCGGTGAAACCGAGTTATAAATTCGGCGTGATCGAAGTGTGTAATCGCACGCAGCTTAACCATCTCGGTCCCACCGAGTTTTCCATCTCGGTCCCACCGACAGCCGAAGGGTATATATACCCGAGGACAGCGCGCGTTGATTACTTCTTCAAAATGCCTCGCCCTCAAACCCTTCGCTGCCGTCGCCGTGGTCTCCGGATCGTCTCCGCCGTCGCCTGTGCGCCCTCGCCGCGAGTCTCCATCGCCGTCAATGGTCAATCCCACCGCATCGTTGCCGCCGTAGTGAAGCTCCACCAGATTGGGTGAGTTTCATCCCTCTCGTGCTTCAACCGCTGATTCTATGCACGATAGGTTTTGCCCAGCTTCTTGCCAAGATTGAAATCTTCCTATCCAGCAAATTAGGTCCTAGAACAAAATTCGAGTGAAAATTTTAGGGTTAGGTTTCCGCCGAACACATCTCGGTGTGACCGATTCTACATTCTCGGACTGACCGATTTGGCCTCCGCCATTACCTTTGCACTTTTCGGTTAAACCGAGTTGTGCAAATCGGTAAGACCGAAGTGAAGATTCTGTGAAACCCTAGTGCTCTCGGCTAGACCGAAACCCATTTCGGTCCAACCGAAAGTGGTGTGTACGGTTCGGTTTAGACACTTCGGACTCACCGAATTTATAGACTCGGTCAGACCGAAATGCATTCTGTGAAAACCTAAAACTAATGTTTGAACTCATTCTTTTTGCAAAATCCTCTGCAATTTGTGATAACTCTTCCATTCTGCCTATACCTATTCTATTCACAGGTTGTCAGTCATGTCTGATGCAAGTGACAGCCAGAACAGGTCTGATCCACCAGTTGAGATTCCAGAGGCGGTGACAAGTCCCAAGCAAGCAGTTTTTGGATGATGGAGAGAGAGCACTCCAAGTGGTTTGCTGCAATGCCACCGGGGCGGGAAGAAGAAGAATTGAGATGGGGAAGATTCGACTTTGTTGCGAGATGAGGAGATTACTTCCAAGCCAAAAGGCAAGTGGTTGCCAAGGGCTATCAAGGGCAACAATCAAAGAAAGGCACCAAAGAAGGTGAAGAAGTCCACAGTTGCAAAGAAGCTGAGCATGGAAGAAGAAACCTCCAAAGAAGATCAAGAAAACTTCCAAGAGGAAGAGGCTAGTTCATGAAGAAGTCGATGATGATGATTCTCGATGAGGAAGCACCTCGGCCTCCTCGAAGCGAAGTTGATGGGAGATGCCATCGAGGCGAGCAGCCACAAAAGCTAAGCCATCAGCTCCGAAAAAGGCAGCCCAAGCCAAACCTCTTTGCCAAGCCAAAGAAGACTGTGAGAAACATTCCCCTTGAAAAGAAGAAGGACAATGTGCCACTGCTGAATCCGATGAAGAGGCACATGTTTTGTTGAAGCTCGAGATGAAATTGCCAGTTCATAATGATGCTCATCCTCAAGCTGAAAATATGAAGGAAAGAAAGGACAAAGGTCTCGGGCTATGGAGGCAAACCGATCCATATGCCACCAGAGAGAAGGACATTGTTGACTCACGGTTCCACACCGAGAGCAACAAGATTTCTATGAGATGTTCTTATGGATAAGAAGCCAATTATTGCTTGACACGGTATGTTGATTGGAAATACATCGACGAAGAAAAGCACAGAGACTATTTCCCACATGTGCATGAGAGCTTCACCGCTTGTGGAGTTCTTGAGTTTGTTGGTCGAAGTTGATTGCTTGGAGCGATGAGATGATCATGCGATTCTATGCCACCGCACACTTCTATCCGGATGGCGAATTGTATGGATGATGAAGGACGAGATTCCATTCAACTGTTGAAGAATGGAGAGCATTGCTGAATGCACCAGTATCAAGAGACGATGATGTTGATGTCTATGGCATTCCAAAGAAAAATCATGAGTCGATGAGGAACATGTACAATGAGGTACCTGACAAGGATGTTGAGATATGGAAGCTTGGATCAGTCTACCATCTTGAGCAGGTCTCCCCACCACCAACACCATTCTGAGGCATACTTTGATGCCCAAGTCGAGACCACCGCATGATAAGAGGCTACTCTATCAACATGCTGCACATTCGGATCGAAGACACCTTTTAAGGTGATGGACACGATAGTTGAGACTATCAAGAGGACAATGAGCAGAGACGTAAGAGGTCGTGTGGGTTTGCTCCGCATATTCAGATGCTCATTAATGCCAAGTTGACACGGACACCTACATTGGATAGACCCCACTTGCCATTGCAGCTGAACATGAAGACAACGAAGTTGTGATGATCGAGGATGCTCCCACATCCGTGGAAGGACATGCTAAGACCGAAGCGCCAAACAAGCCAAAGCCGAGAAGGAAGCAGCAAGAAAGCCCAAGAGCGTTGGAGAACAACTTCTTGAAGCCACTCGAGAGAATTGAACTACGCTGGCCAAGATAGTGCGATCTCGGAGAGCCTTGAGAGGATAGTTGAAGATAAGTTCCATGCTCGGGCGTCAAGTCGATCAAGTGCAGTCACCGTCAACAAGCTTGAGGCGACATTGAGGAAGCGAAGAGGGAGAAGGCAGAGCTCATGAAGGAGATGGAAGGTGATTTAGTCCAGATGACTATGAGCAGCTGCTGCAGTGCCCACAAAGCCCAGATCACCGCTATTCGATGGCGATGACCCAGGGCTACTACATCAAGACCTCCTACAGCTCCATCGGTTCGGACCAGCTCCAGTGTCTCACTCCTCCAGCTCCACAGACTTGGCGAAGCTTTTGCGGATGCAGACTATCTCCACTCCATCGACGCAGACAGGAGCCGCCAGCAGAGTCCATAGTGACGATTAGCTCTATACCTTTCGAACTTTTGGTAACTTGTTGCCAAAGGGGGAGAAATTGTATAGATCATAGGACTTCGACAGAGAGAGTGCGTTTTTGCTCTTTCGTTTGCGGTTTTCCTTAAGATACTTTTGAGTTCTTCGAGACATTTCGTGTGTTTGATACTACGTTTGCTCTATCTTGATGAGTGCTTGATCATACTATGCTTAATGTGTGCTTGATGCTTATCATATTCTATCTATACCTTGTATGATCACTTACTCATGTCTTGGTGATTGAGTGCATGTTATTCATTCTTATCATTTTGTGCGCTCCACCAAGATGTATGTGACATGGAAGAGTAACCCATGAGCCTAATTCCTTGTGCATTTGCAGTCCAAAGCAAATTTTAAACTATGCACAAATTTAGGGGGAGCTCTTGCTTATCACATACTTCTCAAAGCGACGATGTTATTCATTGATTATATCATTTGTCGAAGCTTTGATCTATATGTTGTCATCAATTACCAAAAAGGGGGAGATTGAAAGTGCAACTAATCCCCGGGTGGTTTTGGTAATTAATAACAACATATATATCATTGAACTAATCATTTCTTGAGAATATTTCGAAAGTTCAATTGATATGGGTATGGCAATGACCGATGATGTGGACCCTCAAAATGCTAAGGAAAACATTGGCAAAAGCTCAAGACTCCATTTTGGTTTAGTGATCCAAGATCACATTGAGTCCATAGGAAAGCCAATACTATTAAAGGGGATGAGGTTATGATGATGATCTGGTTGCTCAAAGTGCTTAGTGATTTATCTCTCAAACTATCGACAATCTTTCATTCCAACATAAACCCATAAGTAATCTCGGTCCCACCGATTCCATAAACTCAGTCACACCGAGATGAACCACCTCACCATATACCCAAACCCTAAGAATCTCGGATTTTCCGATTCCAAACTCGGTCATTCGAAATTGGTGTTGCCAAGCTTCAGAACATACAGACTCAAATCGGTGTCACCGAGATGAGAAAGTCGGTCCCACCAAGATTGGCAAACCCTAGACTTTGGAAGAATCGGACCAACCGAGATTGTATTTTCGGTCCCACCGAAAATCCCAACGTTCACAAGATTTGAACTTTCGGTCTCACCGAGTTGTTAACTTCGGTCCGACCGAGATTGGTCAAATGTGTGTAGCAGTTGGATTTTGTGTGGAGGCTATAAATACCCTCCACCTCCTCTTCATTCGTGGAGAGAGCCATCGAAAGAACTACCACTCCTACCTTACATTTACGAGAAGAAAACTACCTACCCTTGTGTTGAGATCAAGTTGCTCCACTCCCACCATATGAAACTTGATTTCTAGCCTTCCCAAGTTGCTTTCCACTCAATCCTTCCTCCACCACAGCCAAATCGGTGAGGAGAGTTGAGTGTTGGGGAGATTATCATTTGAAGCACAAGAGCAAGGAGTTCATCATCACCAACACCATCTATTACCTTTTGGAGGGTGGTGCCTCCTAGATTGGTTAGGTGTCGCTTGGGAGCCTCCGTCAAGATGTGGAGTTGAACCAAGAAGTTTGTAAGGGCAAGGAGATCGCCTACTTCGTGAAGATCTACCCCGAGTAAGGCTAGTCCTCCGTGGACGTAGGCCATGATGGCATAGACAAGGTTGCTTCTTCGTGGACCCTTCGTGGGTGGAGCCCTCCGTGGACTCTCGCAGCCGTTACCCTCCGTGGGTTGAAGTCTCCATCAACGTGGATTGACGATAGCACCCTATCGGAACCACGAGAAAAATCTCCGTGTCTCCAAATTGCGTTTGCTCTTCTCCACCTCTTATTTACTACATGTGCAATTTACTTTCCGCTGCCATAACTCTAGAATTGCATGTGTAGGGTGATACTTGACTTGGTCATCATTGTGAACTTGCTAAAAACTTGCCCTAATCAAAAGGCTAAACTTTTAAGTTGTCAAGTAGTCTAATCACCCCCCCTCTAGACATACTTCCGATCCTACACTCCCACTTGCACTAGAGTCAATAATCTAGTTCACATCGCCATGTGATTAACACTCACATGTCACATCACCATGTGACCAACATCCAAAGAGTTTACTAGTGTCACTAAACTAGTTCACATCATCATGTGATTAAGAATCTATGAGTTCTGGGGTTTGATCATGGTTTGCTTGTGAGAGAGGTTTTAGTCAACGGGTCTGCAACATTCAGATCCGTATGTACTTCGCAAATCTCTAGGTCATATTGTAAATGCTGCTTCCACGCTCCACTCGGAGCTATTCCAAATGGTTGCTCCACTATACGTGTCCGGTTTGATACTCAGAGTCATTCGGATAGGTGTTAAAGCTTGCATCGACGTAACCCTTTACGCCAAACTCTTTATCACCTCCATAATCGAGAAACATGTCCTTATTACTCCAAGGGCAATTTTGACCGCTGTCCAATGATCCATTCCTGGATCACTCTTGTACCCCTTTGCCAAACACGTGGCAAGGCACACATCAGGTGCAGTACTCAGCATAGCATACTGTAGAGCCTACGTCTAAAGCATAGGGGACGACCTTCGTCCTTTCTCTCTCTTCTGCCGTGGTCGAGCTTTAAGTCTTAACTTCATACCTTACAACTCAGGCAAGAACTCCTTCTTTGACTGATCCATCTTGAACACCTTCAAGATCATGTCAAGGTATGTGCTCATTTGAAAGTACCATTAAGCGTTTTTGATCTATCCTCATAGATCTTGATGCTCAACGTTCAAGCAGCTTAATCCAGGTTTTCCCTTCGAAAACACTTTCAAAAAACCCTATATGCTTTCCAGAAATTCTACATCGTTTCTGATCAACAATATGTCAACAACATATACTCATCTTTGGAAATACAGGTTTCTCATAAACTTTGTATAATCCCAAAATCTTTGATCATCTCATCAAAGTGTATATTCTGACTCCGAGATGCTTGCTCTAGTCCAAGGAAGGATCGCTGGAGCTAGCATACCTTTTAGCATCCTTAGGATCGACAAAACCTTTCTGATTGTATCACATACAACCTTTCCTTACAAAAACTAGTAAGGAAACTCGTTTTGACATCCATCTGCCAGATTTCATAAATGCAGCTAATGCTAACATGATTCCGACGGACTTAAGAATCGCTACGGATGAGAAAATCTCATCGTAGTCAACTCCTTGAACTTGTGAAGAACTCTTCGCCACAAGTCGAGCTTCATAGACGGTGACATTACCGTCCACGTCTGTCTTCTTCTTAAAGATCCATTTATCTCAATGGCTTGCCGATCAAAGGGCAAGTCCACCAAAGTCCATGCTTTGTTCTGATACATGGATCCTATCTCGGATTTCATGGCTTCTAACCATTTGTTGAAATATGGGCCCACCATTGCTTCTCCATAGCTCGTAGGTTCATTGTTGTCTAGCAACATGATATTCAAGACAGGATTACTGTACCACTCTGAAGTAGTATGCATCCTTGTCACCCTACGAGGTACGGTAGTGACTTGATCCGAAACTTCATGATCACTATCATAAGCTTCTACTTCAATTGGTGTGGGCACCACAGGAACAACTTCATGTGCCCTGCTACACACTAGTTGAAGTGACGGTTCAATAACCTCATCAAGTCTCCATCATGCTCCCACTCAACTTTCCGAGACAAACTTTTCCTCGAGAAAGGACCCGATTCAAGAAACAATCCCTATTGCTTTCGGATCTGAATTAGGAGGTATACCCAACTATTTTGGGTGTCTTATGAAGATGCATTTTATCCGCTTTGGGTTCGAGCTTATCAACCTAAAACTTTTTCACATAAGCGTCGCAGCCCCAAACTTTTAAGGAACGATAACTTAGGTTTCTCCAAACCATAGTTCAAACGGTGTCGTCTCAACGGAATTACGTGGTGCCCTACTAAAGTGAGTGCGGTTGTCTCTAATGCCTAACCCATGAACGATAGTGGTAATTTGATAAGAGACATCATGGTACGCACCATATCCAATAGGGTGCAACTATGATGTTCGGACACACCATCACACTATGGTGTTCTATGCGGTATTAATTGTGAAACAATTTCCACAATGTCTTAAGTGCATGCCAAAACTCGTAACTCAGATACTCATCTCTATGATCATATCATAGACATTTTATCCTCTTGTCACGATGATCTTCAACTTCACTCTGAAATTACTTGAACCATTCAATAATTCAGACTTGTGTTTCATCAAGTAAATATTCTCAGTACCTACTCAAATCATCGTGAAGTAAGAACATAACGATATCCATCGTCACCTCGGCACTCATTGGACTGCACACATCAAAATGTATTACTTCCAACAAGTTGCTTTCTTGTTCCATTTCTTTGAAAACGAGGCTTTCAGTCATCTTGCCCATGTGGTATGATTTGCATGTCTCAAGTGATTCAAAATCAAGTGAGTCCAAATGGTCCATTTGCATGGAGTTTCTTCATGCATATACACCAATAGACATGGTTCGCATGTATCAAACTTTTCAAAAACGAGTGAGTCCAGAGATCCATCAACATGGAGCTTCTTCATGCGTTTTATACCAATATGACTTACATGGTAGTGCCACAAGTAGGTGGTACAATCATTACTATCTTATATCTTTTGGCATGAACATGTGGAAGATCGTGGATGTCGCCTAGAGGGGGGGTGAATAGGCGTTTTTAAATAATTACGGTAGAGGCTTGAACAAATGCGGAATAAACCTAGCGGTTAATTTGTCAAGCACAAAACCTACAACAACTAGGCTGACCTATGTGCACCAACAACTTATGCTAAGCAATATAAGCAACTATGTGATAGCAAGATATATGACAAGGAACAAAATGGCTATCACAAAGTAAAGTGCATAAGTAAAGGGCTCGGGTATGAGATTACCGAGGCACGGGGAGACGACGATGTATCCCGAAGTTCACACCCTTGCGGATGCTAATCTCCGTTTGGAGCGGTGTGGAGGCACAATGCTCCCCAAGAAGCCACTAGGGCCACCGCAATCTCCTCACGCCCTCGCACAATGCAAGATGACGTGATTCCACTAAGGGACCCTTGAGGGCGGTCACCGAACCCGTACAAATGGCGACCCTTGGGGGCGGTCACCGAACCCGTACACTTTGGCAACCCTTGGGGCGGTCACGGTGCAGATCAAATTGCTCGAGGCGATCTCCACAACCTAATTGGAGACCCGGCGCTTGCCCAGAGCTTTACACCACAATGATTGAGCTCCGAACACCACCAACCGTCTAGGGCGCCCAAGCACCCAAGAGGAACAAGCTCAAGGGTACCAAGCACCCAAGAGTAATAAGCTTCTCAACTTGTAACTTCCACGTATCACTGTGGAGAACTCAAACCGATGCACAAATGCAATGGCAAGGGCACACAGAGTACCCAAGTCCTTATCTCTCAAATCCCACCAAAGCAACTAATGCTAGGGAGGAAAGTAAGAGGAAGAACAAGAAGGAGAACACAAAGAACTCCAAGATCTAGATCCAAGGGGTTCCCCTCACATAGAGGAGAAAGTGATTGGTGGAAGTGTGGATCTAGATCTCCTCTCTCTTTTCCCTCAAAAACTAGCAAGAATCCATGGAGGGATTGAGAGTTAGCAAGCTCAAAGAAGGTCAACAATGGGGGCAGAAACGAGCTCAAGAGATAGGGAACCATTGGGGAAGATGGCCCCCTTAAATAGGTCCCCGCGAATCTGCCCGTTATGTGCAGAAAATTGTAGAACCGGTACAACCGGTGCACGAACCGGTACAACCGGCCAAAGTAGAGGAAAAACCAACCTGGGAAAAGCTCTAAGCGGTACAACAGCCTAGGGAACCGGTAGTACCGGTAAAACCGGTAAAACCGGTCAACAACCGCCCAAGAATCGCTCCAAAACAGAAACTAGTCTAGTGGTAGAGCGGTACATGGCCGGTACAACCTCCGGACCAATTCTGGAGCTGTACAACCGCTCCAAACACCGGTTGTACCGGTCAACCGGTACAACCTCTCTACGGGGCGGTACAACCTCTCTATGTAAAACAGGCAATATCAAAATAGCCACAACTTTCGCATACGAGCCCCGAAATCGATGAAACCAAGTTTGTTGGAAATCTAGCAACAATGGCTAACACAATCTTGAAAGAAATATCAATAAGAAGCAAATTAGAAAAGGCCCATAAGAAAAAGGTGAGAACCCTTCCTCGGATAAGACCGGTAAAACCTCCAACACCGAAAACATCATAGAAGATGCATGCGAACTCCGTTTTCGATGAACTCAAGCTTGTCATCAAAATGGCCATAAGCTCTAAGACTCACAAAGAGAACCAAACAAGAACCAAGAAACATGATGCAAGGATGCAATGGTTTGAGATCTCTACTAACGATACGATCAAGCTACCAACTTGAGAGCCCCCCTTGATAGTACGGCAAACGATCCTATAACCCGGACTCCCGACTACCACCACGAGACTGCTAAAATAGAAAACCTATCAAGGGCAAACCTTTTCCTTGCACATGGTCCACTTGATCTAGATGATGACGATCTTGACTCCCTCAAGCTGGACCACCTTTCTTGATTGCGTTGGCTCGACGAAGACTAGATGATTGCTCCCCCATAGTACACTATGGGTGAGCCTCTCTTCGGCACATCTTCACAAGACCATTGACACCACAAAGGATGGCAAGATTCAAGCACTTGATCTCTTCGTGATGCTCCACTTGAACTTGCACACGGCAATCATGATAACGATCACCACTTGATGTCATCCTTTCCATGGGTTGTATGATATCTTCCTCTTGACACAAGCCCATGGACACGTACCTAACCCCACACAGAACTCTCACATAGACCATGGGTAAGTACACAAAGTGCAATGGACAATGCTTACCATACCATGGGATCACTTGATCCCTCTCGGTACATCTTCTACGCTCTGTGAGTTGATCAACTTGATTCACTCTTGACTTAGTCTTGATCAACCTTGAATCTTTCCAACTCTCTTCATTTGGATGATGTCTTGAAGGCAAACATGAATGATCACACAATCTTCTTCTTCAAGACATGCTTGCAATAAGCTCAACACTCACATGACTAATCTTTGGATAATTCCTTAATAGCACCTTGGTCAACGCATAAACTCCTTGAAACCAACACATTTGGATGATGTCTTGAAGGCAAACATGAATGATCACACAATCTTCTTCTTCAAGACATGCTTGCAATAAGCTCAACACTCATATGACCAATCTTTGGATAATTCCTTAATAGCACCTTGGTCAACTCATAAACTCCTTGAAACCAACACATGGACTTCAAGAAAAGCCTATGGACAAAACCTTCAAATATAACTCAAGGCAACCATTAGTCCATAGAGATTGTCATCAATTACCAAAACCAAACATGGGGGCATCGCATCTTCTTTCAACATGTGTATCACTACGATCAAGATTCAATAAACCATTCATTTTAGGTGCAAGACCATTGAAGGTATTATTCAAATAAACAGAGTAACCATTATTCTCCTTAAATGAATAACCATATTGCGATAGACATAATCCGATCATGTCTATGCTCAACGCAAACACCAAATAACAATTATTTAGGTTTAACACCAATCTCGGTGGTAGAGGGAGCGTGCGATGCTTGATCACATCAAGCTTGGAAACACCTCCAACACATATCGTCAGCTCACCTTTAGCTAGTCTCCGTTTATTTCGTAGCTTTTATTTTGAGTTACTAACACTTAGCAACCGAACCGGTATCTAATACCCTGGTGCTACTAGGAGTACTAGTAAAGTATCAACATAATGTATATCCAATATACTTCTATCGACCTTGCCAGCCTTCTCATCTACCAAGTATCTAGGGTAATTCTGCTCCAGTGACTGTTCCCCTTATTACAGAAGCACTTAGTCTCGGGTTTGGGTTCAACCTCAGGTTTCTCCACTAGAGCAGCAATTGATTTGCCATTTCATGAAGTATCCCTTCTTGCCCTTGCCCTTCTTGAAACTAGTGGTTTCACTAACCATCAACAATTGATGCTCCTTCTTGATTTCTACTTTCGCGGTGTCAAACATCGCAAATATTTCAAGGATCATCATATCTATCCCTGATATGTTATAGTTCATCATGAAGCTCTAGCAGCTTGGTGGCAATGACTTTGGAGAAACATCACTATCTTATCTGGAGGATTAACTCCCACTCGATTCAAGTGATTGTTGTACTCAAACAATCTGGGCACAAGCTCAACGATTGAGCTTTTCTCCCTTAGTTTGTAGGCTAAGAAACTCGTCGGAGGTCTTATAACTCTTGACGTGGGCACGAGCCTGAAATGCCAATTTCAGCCCTCGAAACATCTCAGATGTTTCCTGAGGTTCGAAATCGTCTTCGGTGCCTCAACTCTAAACCGTTTAACTGAACTATCACGTAGTTATCAAAACGTGTATGTCAGATGTTCACAACATCCACAGACGACGTTCGAGGTTCAGCACACTGAGCGGTGCATTAAGGACATAAGCCTTCTACGAAGCAATGAGGACAATCCTCAGTTTACGGACCTAGTCCGCACAATCGCTACTATCAACTTTCAACTGAATTTTCTCTAGGAACATATCTAAACAGTAGAACTAAAGCGCGAGCTTGCGACATAATTTGCAAAGATCTTTTGACTATGTTTAGGATAATTAAGTTCATCTTATGAACTCCCACTCAGATAGACATCCCTCTAGTCATCTAAGTGATTAGATGAT
Source organism: Aegilops speltoides (assembly GCA_021437245.1). Classification (NCBI taxonomy): domain Eukaryota; kingdom Viridiplantae; phylum Streptophyta; class Magnoliopsida; order Poales; family Poaceae; genus Aegilops; species Aegilops speltoides. The sequence continues at coordinate 316,997,292 of CM038141.1, forward strand.
CTGAGTCAACTAGGTCGTGTCCGATCATCATGTGAGACGGACTAGTCATCATCGGTGAACATCTTTATGTTGATCGTATCTACCATACGACTCATGCTCGACCTTTCGGTCTCGTGTGTTCCGAGGCCATGTCTGTACATGCTAGGCTCGTCAAGTTAACCTAAGTGTTTCGCGTGTGTAAATCTGGCTTACACCCGTTGTATGTGAATGTTAGAATCTATCACACCCGATCATCACGTGGTGCTTCGAAACAACGAACTTTCGCAGCGATTACGATTAGGGGAACACTTTCTTGAAATTTTAATGAGGGATCATCTTATTTACTACCGTTGTTCTAAGCAAATAAGATGCATAAACATGATAAACATCACATGCAATGAAAAAGTGACATGATATGGCCAATATCATTTTGCTCCTTTTGATCTCCATCTTCGAGGCTCCATGATCATCATCATCACCGGCATGACACCATGATCTCCATCATCATGATCTCCATCATCGTGTCTCCATGAAGTTGTCTCGCCAACTTATTACATCTACTACTATGGCTACCGGTTAGCAATAAAGTAAAGTAATTACATGGCGTTGTTCAATGACACGCGGGTCATACAATAAATAAAGACAACTCCTATGGCTCCTGCCGGTTGTCATACTCATCGACATGCAATTCGTGATTCCTATTACAAGAACATGATCAATCTCATACATCCCATATCATTCATCACATTCTTCTTGGCCATATCACATCACATAGCATACCCTGCAAAAACAAGTTAGACGTCCTCTAATTGTTGCTTGCATGTTTTACGTGGCTGCTATGGGTTTCTAGCAAGAACGTTTCTTACCTACGCAAAAACCACAATGTGATGTGTCAATTGCTATTTACCCTTCATAAGGACCCTTTTCATCGAATCCGATCCGACTAAAATGGGAGAGACTGGCACCCGCTAGCCACCTTATGCAACAAGTGCATGTCAGTCGGTGGAACCTGTCTCACGTAAGTGTACGTGTAAGGTCGGTCCGGGCCGCTTCATCCCACAATACCGCCGAAACAAGATAGGACTAGTAACGGTAAGCAAATTGAACAAAATCAACGCCCACAACTACTTTGTGTTCTACTCATGCATAGAAACTACGCATAGACCTAGCTCTGATACCACTGTTGGGGAACGTAGCACGAATTCAAAATTTTCTACGCAACACCAAGATCAATTTATGGAGATTCTAGCAACAAGAGAGGGAGAGGATGAGCATCTTCATACCCTTGAAGATCGCTAAGCGGAAGCGTTTCAAGAACGCGGATGATGGAGTCGTACTCGCGGCGATTCAAATCGCGGAAGATCCGATCTAGCGCCAAACGGACGGCACCTCCGCGTTCAACACACGTACAGCCCGGGGACGTCTCCTCCTTCTTGATCCAGCAAGGGGAGAGGAGAAGTTGAGGGAGAACTCCGACAGCACGACGGCGTGGTGGTGGTGGAGCTCGTGGTTCTCCAACAGGGCTTCGCCAAGCACTACGGAGGAGGAGGAGGTGTTGGAGGAGGGAGAGGGCTGCGCCAAGGGAAGGGTGTGCGGCTGCCCTCTCTCTCCCTCACTATATATAAGGGTAAGGGGGTGGAGGAGGCGCCCTAGGGTTCCCTAGGGGAGGGGCGGCGGCCACAGGGGAAACCCTAGATGGTTTTGGGCGCCCCCACCCCCTAGGAAACTTGCCCCCCAAGCCAGGAAGGGGGGCTGCCCTAGGGGAGGCGCCCCCACCTCTCCTGGTTACGTGAGAGGGGCTGGGAGGGGCGCACCACCCCTTAGTGGGCTGGTTTGCCCCTTCCCCTTTGGCCCATGAGGCCCTCCAACACTTGCCGGGGCTCTCGAAACACCTTTCGGTCATGCCGGCCATAGCCTGGTACCCCTGGAACACTTCCGGACTCCAATACCCTTCGTCCAATATATAAATCTTCACCGACGGACCATTCCGGAACTCCTCGTGACATCCGGGATCACATCCGGGACTCCGAACAACCTTCGGTAACCACATACTGTTTCCCATAACAACTCTAGCGTCACCGAACCTTAAGTGTGTAGACCCTACGGGTTCGGGAATCATGCAGACATGACCGAGACAACTCTCTGGCCAATAACCAACAGCGGGATCTGGATACCCATGTTGGCTCCCACATGTTCCACGATGATCTCATCGGATGAACCACGATGTCGAGGATTCAATCAATCCCGTATTCAATTCCCTTTGTCTAGCGGTATAGTACTTGCCTGAGATTCGATCGTCGGTATCCCGATACCTTTTTCAATCTCGTTACCGGCAAGTCTCTTTACTCATTCCGTAACACATCATCCCGTGATCAACCCCTTGGTCACATTGTGCACATTATGATGATGTCCTACCGAGTGGGCCCAGAGATACCTCTACATCACACGGAGTGACAAATCCAGCCTCGATTCGTACCAACCCAATGACACTTTCGGAGATACCGTAGTGTACCTTTATAGCCACCCAATTACGTTGTGACGTTTGGTACACCCAAAGCATTCCTACGGCATCCGGGAGTTGCACAATCTCATGGTCTAAGGAAATGATACTTGACATTAGAAAAGCTTTAGCATACGAACTACACGATCTTTGTGCTAGGCTTAGGATTGGGTCTTGTCCATCACATCATTCTCCTAATGATGTGATCCCGTTATCAACGACATCCAATGTCCATGGTCAGGAAACCGTAACCATCTATTGATCAACGAGCTAGTCTACTAGAGGCTTACTTGGGACATGGTGTTGTCTATGTATCCACACATGTATTTGAGTTTCCTATCAATACAATTATAGCATGGATAATAAACGATTGTCATGAACAAGGAAATATAATAATAATAACTAATTTATTATTGCCTCTAGGGCATATTTCCAACACCGGGAACGGAACCTACGGCAACGACCCCCGTCGGCCAGCACCCGAGAACGACCTCACCCCGCAACAACCACACCCAGCTGGTCCGCACACAACAAGCCTTCGACATCAAGCTATCGCCTCACCCACATGTGGCGCGGTTGTTCAGCGCTCATAGAGCTTTTGAGCCACGCGACAGGTGAGCAGGGAACCGTGAATGGAAGTCCCTCAACCATTGATGGTACACCATCCAAGAGACCATGTCCAAGTATTGCAGGCACTTGAAGCATCTCATTGCATGGTGGCCTAGCGGTGCACAAATCACCAAGCAAGTAAGTTGATCACTAGCTGGATGTGCTTAATTTTGTTGATCTCTAGCCGGACATGTATTGTTTTGTTGCTCACTAGACGGCTATGCATTGTCGACAATGTTTCACTTTGTAGCATACTCGTGCTTGCGTGGTGTACAAGAAGTTGGAGAAGAAGTCCTTCACTTTCATGCATTGTTGGTTGAAGTTGAATGGGCAACCGAAGTGGAACCTTTTCATAGCCAAGACCGCTTCCCAAGCCATCGGGGAAGAAACCGATGACCCTATTGACCCAACCCAAGAACCGTCGAAGAAGGTTATAAGAAATTCACGGGGTAAGAAGTTGGAGGAGGAGAGGGCGAAGCGAGATGGTGCGGCGGCCAAGCTCACGGAGAGGTTCGAGGACATTTTGGCAAAGAAGGAGGAGGCATGCGTGAAGTGCTCGGACATCAAGGAGGAGGCATGCGTGAAGGCGGAGAGGTTCAAACTATTGATGGAGGCGATGGACAAGAAGCTCAAGCTCGAAGAGAGGAGGACCATGATCGAAGAGAGGAGGGGCGTGCTTGAGAAAGAGAAGTTGAAGATCACCGCCAATGCGGAGGACGCCAAGATGCTGACCTTGAATGTGGACTCTTTGGATGCCGATGCAATAATCATCGTGCAAACCGTCCGGTACCAGATGTTGCAGCGTCGGAAAGATCAGTTGGCAACGGTGGAGAATGAGGACGCGACGGAGGCTTACGCGGAAGCAGAGGCATAGGCTGCCTACGCGGCGGCGATGACACCACCTTGATCGGGGAGCTGACGGCTGGGATTGTCGGTCCGGTAGGGCAGAAATGCACAGATTGATGTTCTTTTAGATTCGGGCATGCAAAAAGCTAAGCATATTTGCCTCTATTTGGTTCTGATCGGGTATGTGATCGGCGCGCTGTGTGGACCGGGGTACATTTGAATTTGAATTTACTCGCGAACATATACATGATAACATTAGATGGTGGGCTCCGCATCCATGTCCGCGGACTGGTCTCCCCGTCCGTGGCAGTCCGCGGACACGAATGCAGGAGGAATTTGCCGGTCGTCGTTGGAGATGCCCTTAAGCTGGCTATAGTGGTGGTATCTTAGTTGGTATCATGCACTCAGAACTAGCAAATACGCGCAGATAATTAAAAAAGAGAGAGGGTTAGAGTAACATAGGTAGTATTCGGGACATGCATGATAATAAAATAAGATCATCTATGATATTACTCTATGATACTATGCACATGTGTTATCTAGACTAGTATCATATGCATGATACTAGTATATGATAGTCCCACCATGAATAGCTTTAATGGTATAGAAAAGTGTTTGATGTAAAAAAAAGGTATAGCATTGTAAAAAAAAGGTATAGAAAAATGTCGTCCCAGATTCCAGGGGTGTGGAACGTTGCACAAGCCCTTTGGAAATTTCTTCGAAACTCTTGAAGAAATTGAGCTGTTCTCGATTTTCTTTAAATGAGTTGTTCTCGGTTTAGGTTCCGAAATCCGTGGACTCCTTTTCTTCTCAGGTCCCAATCGAGATCGGTTGATTCTGTGAATGTGTGGATAACGAGGCAAAGCGGGTGCCGTTCGTCTCTTCCGCTCCCCCCGCCATACCACGCGGCACGCGCGGGTGGGTCATTACCGAGACCGACACAATTCATTTTGAAGGGAGGCGTCACTCGCAGGATGGCAATTTTATTTTTCTGAAAATCACTCGCGGGATGGCAGGCACGCTGACCCCGCGCCTTCGCACTTTACAAAGCCCGCTCCCGCTCAGCGCACACCAGACCCGGTCCATGCACCGGGCAACCCACCAGGAGGCTCGCTATTTTCCAGTCGAAACTACTGCACGGACGACACTGCCCGACCGAACTCCGCACGATGCGAGAATGAACGGTGCTAGCTACGTTTGCTCTAACGCATGGACGGTTCAATGTGTAGCATCGTTCCGTGATCGTCCAATATCATCGTGTGTGTAGCATCGCTGTTTTCCAGTTTCCACCTCCTATTCGTACATTAATTGTACTAAATCAATGACAATTAATATGGATGTACTAAATCAACACAATTATTATAGATTGAAGAGAGTACTAGCATAAAATATGGCCTCTCTACAAAAACAAGCATAAAATAACATTTTTTATAGATACTATTAAAGAGTGAATTTTTGGCGTGAACATTCTAGTTACGCATCTACTACCACTATAAAAGAAAGAGAGGGGCAAATCCAAACAATTTTATCCGTCCATCTATAATATCTGATGGCCCATATTCCTCCCGTGTTTAACACAACAAGCCACGCATTAAGCCACCAATCCATCGATAGCTAATCGACTCGTCGTTAAAAAACGCGCTGCCCGCACACGACCGCATACGACCTCTCCCTCCTTCCCGCACGACCCTCTCGCCTCTCTCCGCCGACGCTCTTGCCCCTCCTCGACCTCTCTCGCCCCATCCTCCTCCTCCGTGCCGTTCGCCGCCCGTCGTTCCTCTCCGCACCTCGCGCCGCGGCCGCCCCGAGCCGCCCGCCTCCGCGATCGCGCCTTAAATCGCCGATGGCCACAAGACGTCGCCGGAACCGCCCGCGATCGCCGTGCGGAGCCGCCTCCATGCGCGCCTTTTCGCCGATGGCACAAGACGTCGCCGGAACCGCCCTTGCCCTTTTGCCTCCTCGCAGCGCGCCCGTCGCCGAGGAGCCGCCCGCCAGTTCTTCACATGCGGAGCCGCCGCCGAAACCCGTCCCATCGCGCCGAAACCGCCGCTGGCGCGGCGAAGGGTGCTTCGCGACGCGATGAATCGTCCATGCCGCCCTCACCGACTGTGCGGGCTTTTGCATCGCCATGCCGCCGTCTTCATCGACCTCTCACCGTGTCTCATTGCGTAATGTTATGGGCGGCCGACGAACAAACCCACCTACTGTCATATCCGTCTCAAGATTGAACGCACCTCACCCATCCTTAGTTTCACAGGTCATCCCCCAATTTGTTGTGCCACCATTCCGCTATATCCCCGTCGAAAGACCTTATGTGCTACTGTGTTTTTCAATCTCTCATCTAACATTGTCATGGGAGGCCACACTGATGTTGTATGTACATTAAATGACCTAATTTGCCTCACGTTTTTGTGAAGGACAACAGATTTTGCTATCGCTATGTGGTTGGCTTCCAGTATGGTTCTGCTGTGCGCTCTTCAATATTGTTCATCATGATGATGAGCACTATCTTGATATGATCAGGAATCATGCTTCGGGATGTCTTCCGGAGATGAGGAAAGACGGTATGTCCATGCTATTCACGAGCTGGCCTATTATTGTGTAAACTGCTAAATAGTGTAATTTTATTTTCCGCATTGATTCCTACTTATCTTTTTTCTTTCATTTCCATGTATGTTCACGATCAATCCAATTTCCTTTGATGATAATGGCTGCTCTATCAATCCAATTTCCTTTGATGATAATGACTTCTGATATTTGATAAAAACCATTGAGGATCAAGAGAACCTTTATATGGCTTCTGGAACTGGCCTTCTTAATTGTTTGCAAAATGCTTTTTAAATTTACCTTCAAACATGTGCAACGTTGTACGAGGCGTGGGTTATGTGAATGGTAGTCCATGCAAAATTGCATGTTTAAACAGGCATATTTTTCAAATATGTACGTGTAGGTGTGCGACGGCTCGCACGAGGCGTGTAGCGCGTGCATCTGAATGTGCAGACACGAGGCGGTCGAGGGCTCAACAAGGTTCGATTTTGGTCAAGATTGTGTTCACAATCATCTTCTAATCCAATCTAATGGCCGTTGCTATGAAGACTAATGGGAGGATCATCAAAACAACAATGTAACCAAATTGGTTGCTTCAAAACTTTGTTCGGGTATGTGCTTTGACTAATTACCTTAACACCAGTAATTCTTGATTTTGGCTACCTATACAGAATGATTTAACTATGTCTTGATCAATATCCTTCAGCACACATGTAAGTTCTGTAGCAAATGGTTGTTAGCAATCTCAATTCGAGTAACAACAATATTTATGGGTAGTAAGTGCTACTGCCAATCATCATGTAAACTATCCCAACTCTATATTAGTTCTAGAAAATAATCGACGTCGAAAAATGACTGTGAAACTTGCAAGTTTATGCAGTTTGTTGTTTTAAACTTTGCACTAAAAACTTCCATGCATATATTGTTATGTGTATTATTAGCAATTTTGATTGTACACTCAAATTTAGGTGCTTTTGGAGAGCTAACTGTACAATAAAATGATCTACTTTGCAGTATCATTTTTTCACAAATGAAGAAATTGGAGTAATTACGGCCTTGCCGCTCTTCATGTTGTGAGAGAACCTAATCAATAGCATGCTGACATGCATCAGGAAGCCAACGGACAGCCAGATCAGGAAGGCGTGGAGCTTGAGCTGCAGCGATGATGACAATCAAGGCGTCATTTGCAAAACAACAGCTCAAGTGTTCAACCAAGTGTAAGTTTGCAGTAAGTCAATAGTTACAGTTCTACAATGACACAGTCAGACTTGCATCGAAAGTTAGATAGGAACATGGAAAGAATCTCTGAAACTTATTACAGGAGAGGGAAAACTTCACACCTATTTGATCTTCAGTGGTTGAACGCTCTTGTAGCTTTGGTTGAGATCCTAAAGCTATATGAAGCACCATGGATTGAGTTTGCAAGCAAAAGGATCACACAACCCGACAAGATCTTGGTAGCAGTCTTTTTCTTCCAAACTGTAGCATTGATGCCTATCAATTTGCAGGTAAGTTGCACGTGTGTGACCGAGAGGTCAACCAACAAGTTGTTGATCTCTTATTCTTGGAAACTTGATCCTTATATAACTGTCTATTAGTTAATTTTGATCAGGACCCAAATTCTTGATTGAACTTTTGGTCTGTTAAAATACCAATACACAATATTCAGGTCCAAAGGTAAGTAGCAACCTATTTGAGCAACTTGGAAACACATCCGAATCTGGAGTAGTAGAAATTCCTAAGTGTATTGGGACATTGACATGCAGTCTTGAGTTGTGTGCTGTTTTTCAACTCAATGCTGCTCCTAATGGTTTTGTGATTGTTGAAAGGCAGTATACACCTCATAGGTAAACGACATTCTCTCTATATAATATAAGGTGTACTTATTGTCATATAGGTTACTTATTCTTTTTCTTTTCCTGATTTTGTGCATGTTATGCAGCCAGCTTTAGCAGTTCTGTTGGGCTAACAAAGGAAAGAGCAGCGCTACATAATGATACAAAGAGGACACTAAAGGAGGTTTTGCAAGTGCTTTCGATTTAATTATGCATCTTCTTGAATCCAAGTGCTAGAACATTTGTCTTTACTGGAGGTATGGTTTGCTTCCAGCAGCAGTTTTTAATGCATTGTTCAAGTGTCATGAACCTTGAACTAAATATTTTATTGATTATCTTGTCATCTATTTTGAGCTGTGATCATGCCTTCTACTTCTATTTTACCTCCTATATTTTCATCATTGAGGTGTCTTGAGTATTAATGAAGAATCTGTCTTGGTGAAAGTCATAAACTATCCTTTTGTTGTTACTTATTTATCGGTGTTTTTGTCTCCACGAATGATATTATCATGTCTTTGCAATTGTAGCCTTGATGCACTCTATCGATCTCAGTGGATGAGCATACACATGTTTCCAAGTGTCCATTCTATGAGATTTCATTGTTTGTCATCTACCCTGGGGGTGGACCGTAGGCATCATTGTGTTCCGGATCAGATATGTGAATGAATTATGATTTTTTATTTGTAAGATGGATATTTGTGCTTAAGTACTAATCATATAGATATATTCTTGCCTTCTGTACATGGAAAGGAAACTAGAACTTTAAGGTTCCTTGAGAATTTTCCTTGTATCATCTTCGCCTATTTTTCCTTTTCTTTTTGGTAATAAACGACTCTGTATGTATGTGGACATGAGGAGTGAGAGCAAGGTTGTATGTGAATGAACCAAGAACCCATGTACAAGCTCCAAGGTAAGATGGGAGAGCAACCTTGTACATGTCTTCTTTATTTGGTAAAAACGCATTATATGTATTTCAATTTGAGTGACTAATTGAGCATGCATAATTTAATTCATTATATATCACCTAATTTCACTTACACAGTTCATTTGAAAGGAAATGTGACTAGACAAAACATCCTACTTTATTACATCATCTTAAACCGAAGAATGGCTTGGCATGATTCCACGAGCAAAGATTTTCTTTCCGCAAAGACGTGCATTGCACGTGCACGCTTACTAGTTCCCTAAAACAACGCAGTCTTTAGCCTCAACAAAAATAAAAAATATAGTCATGTGACATCAAATGCCAAGGTCCGTTTTGGATGTGAATTGTCATAGCCATAACGGGGCGATGCATTTTTTGAATTATAAGCGATGTAAAATCCTGAGCATTTGTCAAAAGACATTTCACATCTGACAAATAGTGTTTAAATTTGATCTTGTAAGAGATAGCCGACGACGCATGCTAAGGATCCAATTTGCACAATTTTTTATGGAAGGGAACACTTCAAAATGATATGGCTGGGTGACTACGGGTCTGTTTGGTTCCTAGCCACACCTTGCCACACTTTGTCACACCTAACTTTAGGCAAGTTTGACCAAGTTAGGTAGGTGTTTGATTCTAGCCACACCTAAGGCAAGGATTTTTTTATGAGCAGTGAGCCCTACATGTCATAGACACAAAAAGTGGGGCAAGATTCCCTTAGACAAGCCAAAGTATGGCTAACAATTTGAGCAACTCAACTAAGACAAGTGTGGCAAAAATCATGTGACAGTATATGATAAAGATAGTCACGATCCAAACAGCCCCTGCGTCATGGTTCACACTGCTCATGCACATTTAGAAGGGGGAGGGGGGGCACTATCGTGCAACAAGCTGGCGGACGCCGGGGTGCGGCAAAGGCAATGGTGTAGGTAGTTAGAACAACGACAAATAATACTATCTCGTAACTGAGCTGTCACGGTGAATATCAATGCACCCTCTCCCAGACTCAGCTTTGAAATAGATCAAATTGTACTCACACGGTGATTAGTCTCGATGGCTATGTCACATTACAAGAAGATCAGCTAGGTGGTGATGGGAGCATACAAGTATGCACATTCAACTTATAAATAATGTAAACCATGAGTTGTTGTCACTACAAATTTATCACTGATGATTAGAGTAGACTTTAAAATTTGATCATATAAATTATAATAGAGTCAGACAAAAATAAGTAATGATAAATTGACACACTTTTATAAAAGGGAACATGATGAGCCGGTGCAATAGGTTGACGAGTGTTGGGATGTGGCAAAGACAAGGGTGCACTGCACATTTAGTTGGCGATAAGAACGATGACAAAGAAAAACGCATAAATGAGTTGTCGCAGTGAATAACATGTGGGAACATGCACGACACATCCTTTCCCAAACTCATTTTCTATAGACCAAGCTAAACTACTATTGCAAATAACAATAATGTCTATCAGTGAAATCACAAATTTGCATGATCTTAAAGCATCTACAGCCGAGCGCCCCAAACGACCGGGCGGACGACCCTGTCACTGATCGGTCAAAAAAGGCGATCCAGACGGACACCTTAAACCGACCCAAACGTCCGGGCTGACTGGCAGCCCTCATATCCAGCCCAAATTTGAGGCGGATATGGGGAGGCCCGGGCGCATCCGCACGTCGGACTGACGTACGAGTCCCCAATGAAAACACTCTGAAAACCAGCGGTCCGAAACTCGTCCTCCAATAGACCGATGGTGACACGTGGCGGCGCTCTGGTGCGCCGTGCAAGGCCCCTAGCTCGGCTATTTAAGGCGACGCCGGCACCGAAATCCTACCCATCCATATTTCATTCCATCCCGTCCGCCGCCGCCACTTTCCAATCCCCTTCCACCTCCACATTTCACTCACCGGCTGCTCATCGGCCGCCACCACAATCAAGTAGCCATGCCAATACGCCGACAGGCCAGGAGCTACCCTTATCTAATGCCAGAGCACCGACTGCAGTGCCTTGAGCAGATCCGGGCAAGGCGCGAAGCCCGGATTGCCGCAGAGCTACCTCCCGACGCGGTGGATCCGGATGAGGACTCGGACTCGGAGGAGGAGGAGAAGGACGCGGAGCAGGAGGAAGACGAGGAGGATGCGGAGCAGGACAAGGAGCATGAGGAGGACGAGGCGCGGGTCGACACAGATCTACAGGCGGAGCAGGAGACAATCCTCGATTCTTTCCAGTCGGAGGCGGATGCGGAGGCCAACCGCCGGATCCTCCAGGCGGAGCAGGAAGCGGACGTCGACGAGATCTTGCCTATATGGATGATGATGATGAGCCGGAGCCCTCCTATGCGTCAATCTACCCGGCGTCCGACACGAAGATCGTGGACATATCTGACGACGAAGCGTAGTTGGGATAATGTGATTTGGTAGTACCTAGGATTTCGTTTGCATGTTCTTTATTGAATTAAGGGAGAGATGGAATATGAGGTACTCGGATGCATTGGAGAAAGTATGATATGTGATCGGTCACTGCACACGGACGTGCCCGACTGTGTCCGCGGGCGATCGAGGGGCCAGATTTGGTGTCCGCAGTTGTAGATGCTCTTATGATACTGATTATATGCCATGGACCCATCGATGCATCACATTGGTGTAATTCAGACTACGGTCACCGTGTGAATAGATAATTCTATTTTATTTCAACATTTTACACTTCCATCGTGAAAATCACAATTTTTAGATGTGATGAAAACCTACCCACCACAAGAGAAGGCTTTCACACATGACCCACTACGCATCGACACCTCCACCACTACTAGTCTACCACCAACAGAGTCACAGGTCTGTCTCAAAAAAAAAAGAACCCAACAGAGTCACAGGTGGTGCACGGGCCAAGTCCATGGTGGCGCCCCCGCTCCTACTCTCCGCACTCCCCACTATCCAACCGAACCAGACGTCGCGACAGGCGAAAGTCTCGTCACAAACCAAACCCAAACGCCGCAACAAGACCCCTAACCCGATCCAACTCCAGCCCGCACCCGCACCCCTCTTCCCTCCTCCCCTCAGTCTGCGGTGGCCGACTGACTGGCTTGTGCCTGGTTCGCGACTGGCGTGGTGCTCCGCGCAGCCAAACCACAAAGCTACAAACCCCACTCCACCCCCGCCTCATCGCCTCCTCCGCCGCCCTCCCCCCGCCGCCGACCGCCCCCGCAGCCGCCTTCCCCTCCGTGAGGTGCCGCCGCCGAAGCAGGAGGTACGGTTCTTCCGGCGCCGGCCGCCGGGGTATGAGCAGCAGCCGCCGCCCCGCAGGATCTAGGGTTCCGACCACCCCACTCACGTATGGCGGGTGCTAGAAGCTCCAGCGACATCACCTCGGTATCTCCCCCTCCCCCCCTTCCATTTACCGCGTGTGGCTGATGGGTGCAGTGTGCTCGCGTCGGGAATTGCTCCGGGGTAGCGCCTGCCCCGGCGAGCTAGGGTTTTGGGCGGTGCTTGAACTGGGACGCTTCCTGTTTTGGATGCTTTTGGCGGGCTGGTTTCAATTTCGTTTCCAGGTCTCGGAAATTAGGGTTTTGGAGCAGCATCCAGTGGCAGTCCGTGAGTGTCGGGTTTACTATGTCCAGCTGTGGCCAACTGCGGCTTTGAGTTCCTGCACTAGCGATTCGATTTTAGGCTTTTAGCCAGCAGAGGATGATTTGCTGGTACGGCACATGTCATGCAGAATTAGTATTTGGTCCATTTCGCGTGCTTTATTATGTGGAGCTTAGGAACGGGCTGATGCCCATAAGTTAATTTCCTTTATGCACATTTACTTATTTTGATAGAGGGAGTGGGATGAAAAACACGATTAGCTGTCCAGCAGTTGTATGCGAGACTCATGGGGAGGCAAGGGGTTGTGGCCTCCTATAATTGGCTAAGATTATGGCCTTTCGCTCCTATTAAGCAGGTTATTAGGCCTGTAATGTTTGATCACCCATCTGAAGACTGATGATTTATGTAGTTATTATGCTTATGTATGAACTGGAGACATGTGTAAACCATCTACCAAATGCCTAGCTTGCTCCAACGTTTCCTGCTCACACTTTACTTTCGTCATTGACATGTTGGAACTTCCATTTCTATATAAATTTTAAGTTTGTTTATCTTGCAGATAAACACCCATGGATTATGATGATACTGATTTCCAGAGCCGAAATTTTCAACTAGCTGGTGAAGACAACAGTAAATCCCCATCAAGTTTGCGGCCATTTGCACTGCCGAAACTTGATACTGACGACCAACTACAGGGCCATCTCAGATTTGGCAATTTAACAGACTCTGAAGGATTTTTCAGTGTAGGAGGGCACGATAATAGTTGGATTGAGGTGCTGTCCACTGGAAGTAGTGTTGTTGGTTTTAGTTCTAGCGCAGCTGAATCTTGCTCCATATCTAGGAGTAACTATGTCTGGTCAGAGGCAACATCGACTGAGTGTGTGGAAATGTTGTTGAAGTCAGTGGGAGAAAATGAGATGACTGGTAACATGAATGATAATGTGCATCAGCAGTTAAGTGGCATGGACAGTCAAATTGGTCCATCCAACATGCAACCTAACTCTAGTGACTCTCCATCAGGTAGCATTGTGGTGCCGACTGAGAATGACCAGTCCCAGGGCACCCATTCTAGAATGCCAGAAGATCCTTTGACAAGTCAACCTCAATTTGAAGATATTGCACCTTTCTCAATGGTTGAGAAAGCTGAACATGCCGTGTCTTCAACTTTGTCAGGCAGGAAGTCAAACTATATGTTGGATTCTGTTTCTGAGAAGTGCATTGTGAGTGAGAAGCTGTCTTCCGCTTCTCAGAACACACCAGAAGCCTGTCCAGCTGTTGACAACTATTTTAAGGTGGTTCATGATGGTGATTCTTTGGACAATCTCAACATACACTCAGCTGGAGTTGATTCCGATAAGTTGAGCAACGAAGCCTTCTCGGAGTTAGCTCGAATTCAGAACATATACTCCACTGGCTCATATCACTTTGAGCAAGGCAATCATATGCATTCAAATAAACTTGAAGGAGGAATGCATGAATTGCAGAAATTGACAGAAAGCTCTGATGGATTATTGGAGGCCATCACAAATCCGGTTAAGATGCTGCAAATGAATGATGACACTTGCAAGAGTGCCAGTGATTCACTTCAGCCATCCCTTTCACAAGTAGAGCGTGGGGCAGAAGGCCGTAAAATTTCAGTGGACGCGCACAGAAAAATGAAGTTTGGCGTTGGCGAAGAACCCAGTTCTGCTAAATCTTGTCAAAACCAGTCAGATCTGAATAATTCTAATCCTCATCCCATCACTCCCTTGTCAACCGAAAGTAGTGAGTTGATTCAGTCTCCAGATGGAAAGCAGCTTGCCCATGTCACTGGAGCTCCAGAAGAAACGGAAAGTGATGGAGTGGAAGATACGGTTGTTGATGTCTCAAAACATGGAGTGCCGGAGCAGCATCAAGAATCTGTTGATAATCTAAAAAATGTTGTTATGGATGATACAAACATCAACAATGACGTCGACCCAAAGCTTGGAGTGCTAGAGCAGCATCAAGATTCTGTTGATAATCTACAAAGTGTTGTTTCAGAAGAACAATCAGGTAGGGAGGAAATCTCAGCGGTTTCAGGGGATCTTGAATGCTTGGTAGAAGCTGGTCATGATGGAAACGATAGAGGTCTTACTGGTACATCAAAAGATGAGTTTGAATCATCAGGGCATGTTGCACCTGACAATTCTTCAGCTGGTTTATTTGATGAAAATGGTCCAAACGTTTCCTCAGTAAATCACGAAGGGCCAGTCAAGGAAGATGACACGCCTGTTTTAGAAGACGAGCCTGGAACTAATTCTGGGCCTCAAGAAAAAGAGATAGCACCTCTAAACAATTTAAGCAGCGATATAATTTCTACTACGGTTGCTGATACATCCAATAAATCAATGGATAAACTTGACTGTTCAGCAGGTGTTCCATCCGATGGTTCTCCTGTTGGTGTGCTTGAAGGAAATGATTCGACGATTTCCTCAATAAATCATGTGGATTCAGTTGATAGAGTTGCTAATTCTTCTTCAGAAGTTGTAGCATCTGTTTCTGAGTCATCAGTGAAGAAGTCAGCAATGTCGGTGAACTCTGACATCAATTCTATTTGTAGCAGTGGTACCGATCCTGTCGCAAAAAATCCGCAGTGCGAAGGGCTGGCTACTTCTTTGGGTAGTTTGACCACGAATCAAAGTCAGGATAAATCAGGTGACTCGTATTTTTCTTTCCTTCTACCAGCCATGTATCTATTAGCAATATGTATTCCACTTAAGCAGGTTTTCTTTTGAAACTGACAAGGTTTGGATTCATTCAGGTGATCATCCAGATGCTCATACAGAGAATTGCCAGGTTGACAGACCTTCATTACAATCTGAAGACCAAGAAATTTCTCATCCACAGAAATGTCAGATTGGTGGATCTTCTGTACAATCTGGGCATCAAGGAAATTTAGCTACTGCTTCCTCCTTGGATGTCTCATCTGGCAAGGGTGAAACTCCTCTAAATGCAAATGATGATTTAAATGTGCATATAAAAGGTTAGTTGTTTGTGCTAGCATAATACTAGCGATGCAGTTTTCCTAAAGAAGAGCAGTGTGTCAGCGCTTCTTTTAGAAGAAACATTCTTCCTACAAAGCAAATATTTCTAAGCATCCTTTATACTTTTCCCTTAAAGTTGAAGTGCAAATCGTCCCCCCCCCCCCCCCCCAAGTTTGCACATTTAATTCTTGCTCCGTTACGTTCCAGATCCATAATGTATTTCTGAAAGACATGCATGGAACTTTGGAGCATTCTTTAAATTTAATCCTTGCACTTGGACTTCGATATGTTTTACAAATTTAAGCTCCACTATAGGTGATTAAGTGCACTCGGCTGTCTTCATTCTGTTATGAATAGTATGCACGTTCTAAGATAAGCAGCTGAAAAATTCAAATGGATGCAAAGTGACATTCTATTTGCTACAGATAACGAAGGAAGCTGTAATGATGCTACATGCGGTTCCCCTACAGTGATTAGTTGCACAGAACCCTGTCCCCAAGAAGGTGGACAGGAGAATATCGCTGTGCTTCATAGCAACCTAACTGAACAATCCGAGGATAAAAAAGACCCTACAGCCTCAGCTGGCGCTTCCCCTAGTTCAGAAGATTGCTCTGCCAGAAATATAAAACATACTCTTACTTCTGAGGAGGCAAATACAACAGGAGATGATCGAAGTTTCTCATTTGAGGTCGGAGATCCACCAAAAGTGTCTGAGAAAGTTCATCGTCCTGCTTGGAGCCCTTTCCCTAGATCTAAAGCTGCTCTAAGTACCGAGGTCTCTCTCTCTCTCTCTCTCTCTCTCTTGCTCTTTGTGCATGAGCTTGATGCTTACATACCACACATTGGACTTACATGTGCTAGGACAAACTGTTTGAAGCTTAAACATCACACCTTAGCTGTGATATTGGCGTGATTTATTATCGTAATTTGTTTACTATTTCCTAATTTTTAGGTAAACTCAGAAATCCCCAAACCTGGGACTCCTGGAAATGTGTTGAAGAACACCAGTGAAGTGAGTAAGAAAACGTCTGTTCTGGAGACCGGCAAAGAACAACAATCAGGGAACAAAGTGGTTGAAAGTGTTGGGGTGCTCTCTAGCAGCTCGCATATTGGTCATAGTACTGAAACTAAAAGTGCACCGCTAGAGCAGCCACAACAGCATCCAACTCCTGAGAGCAGTGGTAGGCAAATCTCCTATATTCAGACAGTTCAGATATCTCTATTACCTGTCTTGAATACATCAATTTCTTGTGCAGCTCTAGCGGCCCAACCTTTCACAGATTTACAACATGTGCAGCTGCGTGCACAGATATTTGTTTATGGTGCTCTTATGTAAGTTAGAACTCTCTTACATATGTGTTGTTTACTTGTGTAATTGGAAATGTATGGATTATGGAACTTAATTCTCTTTCTGCAGTCAAGCAATACCACCAGCAGAGGCCTACATGGTGTCAGCTTTTGGAGAACCTGGTGTGTGTTGTTTCATAGATGGAAGTCCTCTATTTTTCCTTCTTTTTTGCGGATTTTTCCTTGCTTGCCTTGTCTCATAAATTTTTGCATTAACATACAGTAGGTGGCGGCAAGCCTGCCTGGGAGGCAGTCTGGCGAGTTGCTGTTAAGATATTTCAGAATCAGAAGTCACCCGTAGCTGGCTTGGAAACTCCTACAAGCTCACGTATAGGTAACTATGCGATACGATAATTACACTATATATTATACATACATATATTTTTAAATTCCTGAGCACATGAATCTGCAGGCAGCCATGTGGCTGAAAAAGCCAGTAAGGGTACAGCAGGTAAAACTTCACCAGGTAGCAAAAAAGGTGGCAAAACTGTGTTGCCAGCACATACTGCTGTAACTCTGCACTCACCAACTTTCAACATGTCACCTCTTGGTAGTTCTACATTGAACCTGCAACGAGGTTCCCATCTGGATTTTAGTCAGGCTGTATCACCAGTATTCGCATATAATTCACAGACAAGGCAGCCTACTTCAGCTGTTGCATCCTGGTTCCCTCAGAGCCCTGGTCCACGTGCTGCACCTTGGCTGGCTCCACCACAAAATTTAATATTTGATTCATCAATGCAACCAACTGTGCCTTCAAGTGAATCTGCAAAAGGATCTAGTAAAACTATATCCATTTCACAAGCTATTACGCCTGGTCTGTTTCTTCCCAGTCAGTCTTCTACTGTTGCTTCTCCATTAGCAGTTGTACAGGAGGAGAAACAGAAGACACCGGCTTCTAAGCGTAATAGAGCTGGAGCTGCATCACCAAAGCCAAGAAAAAGAAAGAAAGCTTCAGCAAGTCAAGAACAGCAACCTGACATTGCTTCCTCTCAGCTCAAAACGGACATTGCATCATCCCAGCTCAGAACAGACATTGCATCTGTTATTCCTGCCAGTGAGCAGACACCAGGCTTCACCTTATCTACTCGTTCTCCAAGTAATGTTCTGGGTAGCCGGCTTGTTCCTAACGCAAGTTTGATCACATCTGTGCCTAACTACCTGGGCGGTAAGGGTGCTGAGCAAAGAATAATCTTTTCAGAACAGATCAGTGGTGCAGTGGACCAATCTATGGACCAAGCCAAAGGTGCAAGCATGTACTCCGAGGAGGCACTTAGGCACAGTGAAGGTGTGTGGAACCACTTATCCACAAACTCAAGGAGCAAATTACCTGCAGAAGTAGAACAAAAGCTTACTTCAGCAGCTGCTGCTGCTTCTGCAGCAGTTTCTGTTGCGAAGGCTGCTGCAGAAGCTGCTAAAATGGCGTCGGTGGCTGCATTGCAGGCAAAAATGATGGCAGAAGAAGCCCTTGGCTCTACGAAATCTGCTAATTCCTTGCAGAGGCGTGACACTGGCGAAGTTGATGTAAATAATATGGCAAGTGTGTCAAGTTTGACGCCCACATCATCATGGAAAATAAAGGACAGCACTAATGCCCCAGGTTCCACCATTTCGGTGGCACGGGAGGTTGCTAGAAAAAGGGTTGAAGAGGCATCTGCAGCTGCAAAGCGTGCAGAAAACTTAGATGCTATACTCAAAGCTGCAGAGCTTGCTGCAGAGGCTGTGTTCAAAGCAGGAACAATCATAGGGATGGGTGAGCCTCTGCCTTTTACTCTAAGTGAGCTGTTGGAGGCTGGTCCCGATGGCTACTGGAAGTCTGATAGAGTGAAGAATACGAAGGCTGGTAACACCAGTGAGAATGCGGTAACAGAAGAATTGGAGATACCTACTAATAAATCTGGCAAGAAGCATGATAGCAAAGCTAAATACGATCAAGCAATACAGAACTTGGAGCCATCTTCCAGTGTCAAAAATTCGCAGCCAGATAAGACGCCCACAGGTAAAGCTACAATTACCTTTTGGTATGTCGTGATCGATGTTCACCTCCAGCTGATTTTTGTTTGTTTGGCTCATGTAGGGAATGGAATTGAAGATAATCCCACTGCTGCCCCACTCAATGGCAACACAAATGATACAGCACCAAGCATAATTTGGAATGGCATTGGAAAAGGATCTCTTGTTGAGGTCAGTTGCTTCTTTTTGTCCGGATATATTTCCCCCTTTTGACATGACTAAGATGATAGTCTGCT
Organism: Aegilops speltoides; assembly: GCA_021437245.1. NCBI lineage: Eukaryota > Viridiplantae > Streptophyta > Magnoliopsida > Poales > Poaceae > Aegilops > Aegilops speltoides. The sequence continues at coordinate 317,016,727 of CM038141.1, forward strand.
CTGTGGACATTTTTGAAGCTAAAAAATACTCCCTCCATTCCAAAATATAAGGTGTATTACTTTTCTCAAACTTATGCATGTTTGACCAAGTTTTTACAGAAAATTATTTGCATAATTAGTTCCATAATGAAAACTATTTTCATATTTGATTTATTTGTCATTGTAGATGTTGATATTTTATTTTAAAATTTTGGTCAAATGTAGAAATGATTGACTTGTACGAAAATTTATGCACCTTATATTTTGGAACGAAGCGAGTACCTTCCATTATTCCTTGCGATGCATCTATTCTCCATGACTCCATCTATTTATGAATTTCAATATACACCTTTTTTTCCTAATGACATTTGTTAATAATAATAATAATTACTCCCTCTATTCCAAATTATTTGAAGGTCTAGCTTCATCCAAGTATTTTTTTTCTATTTGACCAAGTCTATAGAAAAATGTGCTAATATTTATAGTACTCAAAATTTGGTGTTGTAGATGGTGGTATATCTTTCTGTAGACTTGGTCAAACTTAAGATGTTAATCCTAGGACAAAGTTATAACTTAATTTGGAACAGAGTGAGTACTTGTGACTAATCTATTAATAGTTTTCATGGGATTAAGCAGCTAACGACTGCGATGTTCTCTAGTTCTTTTTTCATGTTTGGTATTAAATATATATTTGTTTGTCAGCTTTGCTTTTTAAACCTTATATTGTCTTATTTTATTTTTGTGTCAGGTTTTCGCTGCTGAGGGTGGTTCTAGAGCAGCTTGGTTTTCTGCGAAGGTCCTTGATATAAATGAAGATAGTGCATGCATCAGCTATGAAGCCCACGGTGAAGGTTAGTACCGATTGTTCTATTCATATCTGCACCTCCATTTTCCATTATGCATCCATTCTTCCCATTCTTTGATTATCCTTAAGCTACACCAAAGTAAGTGTTGGTTGTTATGCTAATCAGGCTGTGTGGGATTGGCTTATCTTTTTTAGGAACTGGTCTTTCCAAAGAATGGGTGTCACTGAAGCAGGATGGTGAGAAGGCACCTCACATACGTCTTGCCCATCCTGCTACTATATCTAATTTGAAAGGTACTAGAAAGCGCCGTAGGGACACAGCAGGAAATTATTCTTGGGCTATTGGTGATCACGTGGATGCATGGATAAAAAACAGGTATGCCATTCAGTGTTCTTACATGCTGCTCTTTCATGGGTAAATGCCGGAAGCCGGAAGATAGCAGCATATAGGCTGTAGATTTGCATATCAACTGATGGTGTTTCTGCTCGATGCTGTAGTGAGTAGCCCTATTCAGTATTTTGGACTTGAAGGCTATGCGCAGAAGCAGTATTTCATAAGTATATACATCTAAAAGTGGATTTTAGAGCAATTCTAGACTGTCTTTTTTTTTTTTAGGTTCATTCTGGTGCCAGCAGTGTTCTGATAGTAGGTTGACTGAGATACTAGTATTCTCTTTTTTATATCACTTATTGATCTGGAGCCTGTTTCTTTCCACAGTTGGCGGGAGGGAATCATTTCTCAAAATGGTGAATTTGGTGACACAAAGTTCGTTGTGCAATTTTCAGGTAACATTAGCATGACTGTCCATCTCTCATCCTTTATGGCATTGTTCTTATTCTGAATTTTGCTGCCAAGTGCATGTTTCAAGTTAGTAATAATTTACTACTACCATAGTTTGTACATAATGAATGCTTGCAATCAACTAAGTGGAGCTGCCACAACATATCTGAACTGAAATTGATGTCATCATAATTTGGTTGTTGCTAACCTACCATTGATCTTTGGCTTTAGGTTTCCAGTCTGACCTGTGGATTTTCATTTATTAGTGGGAAAAGTTCTTCAATAGATGATTCTTTAACCACCCTTATTGTCTTGATCATGTATTTTCAGCTGGTGATTCCTTAGTCCTTGATGCTTGGAATCTTCGTCCATCACTTGTTTGGCAGGATGGGAAATGGACAGAGTGGTCCCGTGCACGAGAGAGGAAAGATAAATCAAATAAGGTTCTTTCTATATTCTACACTTGCTCGGAAAATTTAAGCTTTGTCCAGGAATTAATCCAGTTTTTTTTAATACTGACATTTTTACTCAAATTTGATACTACTGGATTCGTCTCCAAAAGTTCTTATGATCTCATCTTTTAACTACTAAAGAAATACACAATTTAAGGTTAGAACTTATATTTGGACAGTCAAATACGCCACACCTTGTTCTGCATTGGATGGAGTACATTTTTATTTGTATGGAATGCGCTAAATGTTACTTCTGCACAATATATTTGAATAACAATACTTTTGGGTACAGGGTGATTCTCCATATGAGAAACGCCAGCGGACAGCAGTGAGCGATCCTGTGCCTACTGCTGGAGAAGCACGCCCCCCTTCTAAAGACAAGAAGAGCACTAACACTGTAGTGAGCGATCATGTGCCTACTGCTGGAGAAGCACGTCCCCCTACCAAAGACAAGAAGAGCACCAACACTTTAGTGAGCGACCCTGTGCCTACTGCTGGAGAAGCACGTCCCCCTACCAAAGACAAGAAGAGCACCAACACTGCAGTGAATGATCCTGTGCCTACTGTTGGAGAAGCACGTCCCCCTACCAAAGACAAGAAGAGCACTAACACTGTAGTAAAACCAGATGAGCCAAGGCCACTGGCTTTATCTGATAGGGACGTGCTTTTTAACATTGGAAAAGGTGCAACTGAGATTAAAACCACCAGGCGACCTGGACTGCAAAAGGAAGGAACAAAGGTCTTTGGTGTTCCAAAACCTGGAAAGAAGAAGAAGTTTATGGATGTAAGCAAACATTATGTTGGCGATCAAGCCGATAGGATTTCTGAGGGTAGTGCATCCACAAGATATGCAAAACATCCAGTGCCACAGGTGCCCAGACCACGGGAAAGCACCCTAAAACTTGACCAGAGAGCCAAGAGGGCAAGTGACATGCGATCCAGAGGACTTAAATCTGCCAAGCCTCAGACAACATCAACTAACAGTGTTCCTGGCGAGGATCCTTTATCCACTCCCATCCCAAGCTCTAGTGCTCTTGAAAGTACTTTTGCTTTTGCGGCAAGTACGACAAGCTCTTCCAACCCTGTTAACCCTACTGTTGAAAAGAATAATTTGGCTCATGCCACTGATCTTAGAACTGAAGATGCTTCTATTCCGGAATCACGTTTACAAGCCACACCAACCATTCCTGCTATCAAGAAGAATTCAACCGCTGCTAATCGAGCTAAAAGGAAATTCGTTCCTTCTGCTGATAGTAATGTGAACAGGAGGGTGCTGAAAACTCCTGACGTTTCAGCCAAGACTAGCTCAGATTCTGCTGAGCCCCGAAGGTCAAACCGCCGGATTCAACCAACCTCACGGGTAACTACTGGAACCGTCCTTAAGTTGGCACTAAATTTATACTGTAGTTGTACTATTTTCCGTCGCTGAATATTGGTAATACCTCCTTGGCGGTGCATAATATAGCTATAGCTTAGTAAAGAAATATAAGAGCGTTTAGATCACTAAGGCAGTGATCTAAACGCTCTTATATTTCTTTACGGAGGGAGTACTTTTGAGCCTTTCTGTATCGTTGTAGTCATTCTAGGCTTTTGTCAGTACACTTGTTTTATGGAGCTTGATACATCTGCTAACTTAGTCTTGCTGTTTTCTGTAATTCAGTTGCTGGAGGGCCTGCAGAGTTCTCTTATAGCCTCCAAAATTACTGGCGAAAAAGTCCCTAGGACTAATTTCAGGAGTGCTACTTCTGCCTCAAGAGGTAACTCTCTTCTCTTCTCGTTGTTTCCGGAACTTCATTTATTCGTGTCATTTCTGATCCTGTGCTTGTCAATCCGTTTCGGGAACCTTGTGGAAACAGGAAAAGCCCATGGCTAATTCAAGGCAATCGCTGTTTTGGCGAGACAACCATGGCGTGTTTGTACATATCGGTAGCTTGCCGAGTATGGAAGCAAAAGGGGATAGGATTTGAGTGAAGGCTTTTGGAGCTGGTGTGTGTGATGTACTATAAAACTAGCTTAAGTTAGTGTCTTTTCTCTCTTCATTGCACTGGACAGTATTATTGTGTCGTAGGATTAGCCATTAATCACCCCCAAACCCTCCGTTTAATCTGTATGGATACAGTGCCAAGGAGAAGAACGACGGGGTCTGGCTTAAACTTACTCATCAACGGTTGTACTTCACCTTCTCTCGAGTACCAGCCCCATGTTGGAATGATCGACTGGTGCTTCTTGGTTCCAGTGAATGCTTTGATCTTGATGTGGCATCCGTGCTTTTTTTTTTGTTCTGTCTGTCTTATGTGTGCACTGGTGCGTTTTCGCGGCCGTTACACCATATCTGTAGACAGACATGCGTTTTTCATGCTTACGCTTTGTTGGTTTTAACATATGGTACAGGGTTTCACTTCGATCAGTCAAACTTTGATGCCAAGGAAAATACACCAAACATACAATGAAATCAGTGAATCATGAAGGTGCAAGCTTTATGTGATTTTTGATCTTCTTTTTATTTTTTTGAATTGTTTGGATTGCTTACCATATATGTCATATGGTGATTGTTGACCTTTATTGCCAAGAATCGTATAGGAAATCAGTGAAGCTTGAAGCAACAAACTGCCGGCTGATTTTTTTAAGGAGAAAAAAACTAGCTGCTCATCGTTTTTCCTTTCTTTAGGGAGCCTACTCATCGTTGACAGCAATAGATCAACCATTTCTTCGGCAGTAGATGTTGTAGACATGGACAACTCTTTAGAGCAACTTCAATGGGGCGACCATTTCGTCCGCGGCCGCCCGTTTGGGTCGGCGCGGAGAGAAAAGGCGGCCCAATGTGCCGCCCCAAACGGACGCACGTCCGTTTTTCGTCCGCGGGCGACCCATTTCCGCCCCATTTTTGAGCCTGATTTGCGTCGGCGCGGACACGCGATGGACGCGCGCGCGGTCGCCTACTCCCGTCCTCGGGCCCGCTGGTCTGTGGCACATTGGCCTCCTCCCGACCAACAAGCAACCTCGCCTTCCTCTCCGTCACCGACGCCGCCGCCCATTTTTGCGGCGACTCTTCCATTACCGCCGCCTCACATCCGCCAAAGAACGCCGCCATCCCCGATCGCCGCCGCCGCCAGGAGCAACTAGTTCCGCCGCCGCTTCCCCACCGCATGATAAGCCGCGACCAAGAAGACGCCTCGCCCCCGCCACATACGCATCAAGCACGCTTCGTTGACGCCGTTACACTCGTCGGATGCGGTCGGGCGGCTAGCTGGTCTGTAAACGCCGCGTCCCTCGCCGCCGTCTCCTTCTTCGACGCCCGCAAGCCGTTCGACGGTTTGCCAAAATGCGAAAATGGACTCCGTCGATGAGTTCTTTTTTCCACAATTTCATTTGCGACTCCGACGATTCGTCGTCCGACGACGAGGAGGAGATATTGGCTGCCGTGTTGGTCCATCACCACCTCAACAACCAGCGGCCGTTGTCCCGTGGCTCCATTCCGGGCCACCTTCCGGCGTTGAATCGCAACCGAGAGAGCGGGCATTTCATTCTCTGGAAGGACTACTTTGATACAACAAACCCGTTGTTCAAACATCACAAATTCCGTCGCCGGTTCCATATGAGTAGGCATGTTTTCAACCGTATTAGAGAGGGAGTGGTCGGCTATGATGACTACTTCGAGTGCAAAGAGGATGCTGTCGGCAAGATTGGTTTCTCCTCTTATCAGAAATGCACTGCCGCCATCCGAATGCTTGCATGCGGAGCGCCCGGTGATCTCATTGACGAGTACGTCCGTATGAGCGAGTCTACATGCCTAGAGTCCCTGTATAAGTTCTGCAAGGCTGTGATTGGTGTGTTTGGCCCTGAGTACTTGAGAGAGCCGACAGCTGCAGATACAACCCATTGTTGGCGATGAATGCTAGCGAGGGCTTCGAGGATGCTTGGCAAGCATAGACGCATGCATCGGAGTGGAAGAACTGCCCTTCGCTTGGCATGGGCGAGATAAGGACATGTCAGGGCTTGCACTGTCATACTAGAGGCCGTGGCGTCTCAAGATCTATGGATCTGGCACTCTTTCTTTGGCATGGCTGGATCACACAATGATATCAACGTGCTTCAGCGCTCGCCGGTGTTTGCTAGGCTTGCCGAAGGCAACAGCCCACCGGTGAACTTTACTGTCAACGGCCACAACTACGACAAAGGGTACTATTTGGGTGACGGTATCTATCCTCAGTGGACCATTATTGTAAAGATAATACCCGACCCTGTTGGAGAGAAAAGGAAAAGATTTGCCCAAGAGCAAGAGAGTGCTAGAAAGGTTGTCGAGCCTGCCTTTGGAGTTTTGCAATCTCGATGGGGCATCGTTCGGTATCCTGCTAATACTTGGAGCACGCAGAAACTATGGGAGGTGATGACTGCTTGTGTGACCATGCACAATATGATCGTAGAAGACGAGCGCCCGGAACATCTGTACGATCAAGGCTTTCAGTTTCAGGGTGAGAATGTTGTGCCTGAGCATGGAGTAGCGGCAACAGTTGAGCAGTTCACTCAATTTTTTGAAGACATGCGTGATTGGGAAACTCACGTGCAACTGCAAAATGATTTGGTTGAGAATATGTGGACTCATGTTGGCAACCAATAGATGTATCTACTTTTATTCGTTCGTAAAACTATGTGAAACATTTTTATTTTTATTTGGCCTGTAAAACTATACTATTTATTTGGGCGGACTATTTTGTTTGTTAAATTCTCATTTCATAATATGTTGAATGCAATGCAAAATTGGGCGGCCACCGCCATGCTCAAGCACATATAGGTCGGTAGCGTTGAGCGCTACCGCCCAATATATGAAAAAAGGCGATGGACGCTGAATGGCGGCCGACCCAAACGGACAAAAAGCGGACGAAATCGCCGTCCGTTTGAGTCGGCCCGTTGGAGTTGCTCTTATATTGCATCTTAAACTATATTTGGACACTAATAATATATGCTAATGGCGGCTGCTAAAATCTGTTTTCCGGGGCTTGACTTCCTGTTACCTAATAATGAGCTTTCGTGTTGCATAAGTATGTTATATCAAGTTGCGGTCTTCGAAAACAAAAAACACAATTTCTTGAGTATGCAATTGGAGGGGAACGTTGACTTTCGTGATGAGGAATGGCTTGTCTGAATCGCCTTCGCCTGCCTAGATACATACTCCCTCCGTCCTATAGTGCCAAAAAAACGTCTTACGGACGGAGGGAGTACATCTCAGCTATCAGCCGCTCATAGCCATTGATCACCAGCAAAGCTGGTTGGACCCACGGAAGGATGGCAGAGTCCTTCGACAAGATGAAGGTGGAGTTCACGGGCCATGAAGAGAGCGTGCAGGCCCTCGCAGCGACCGTCCGCGACTCCGGCGAGGTCCCCGAGAGGTACATCAGGCCGGAGATCGAGGCCGATCCCGCCGACGCCGATGCGGGGGGCCATGCTCTGCCGACGGTCGACATGTCCAGGCTGCTCGACCCCGAGTTCTCGGCGGAGGAGTCCGCTAAGCTCGGATCCGCCTGCGAGCACTGGGGCTTCTTCCAGGTCTGTAACAACATCGTTCCATTCCACGATTCATGTCACGCCATCAGGCAGCAAGCGGAGAAATCGTTGGATGCGTTTGATGCTTTCTTCCCCTGCAGCTCGTGAACCATGGCGTGGACGGGGGGCTGCTGGGGCAGACGAAGGCCGACGTCGCCGAGTTCTTCGGCCTTCCCCTGGAGGAGAAGTCGGCCGTGGCGATACCGCCCAACGGCATGCAGGGCTTCGGCCACCACTTCGTCTTCTCCAAGGAGCAGAAGCTGGACTGGGTGGACCTGCTGTTCCTCGCCACCCGGCCCGCCCAGGAGCGGAGCTTGGACTTCTGGCCCACCAAGCCCTCCACCTTCAGGTGAAAGTGAAATGGTTCTCTCTTTCGTCAACTAGATCCCTCCCTCCCTCCACCTTCAGGTGACATGAACCTGGATGCTTCAAACACTTTTTGATCCCTGCTGCTGTGCTCATATCCTGATCCCCAGGGACACGCTTGACAAGTACACGACGGAGCTAGCAAGTGTGGCCGAGCAACTGTTCAGGTTCATGGCCAAGGACCTGGGAGTTGACCAGGAGGCGCTCCTTGCCACCTTCAAGGGGCTGCCCCAGTGCGTGAGGATCAACTACTACCCTCCCTGCCGTCAGGCCGGAAAGGTGCTGGGCCTCTCGCCGCACACCGACGGCGTCGGCATGACGCTGCTCCTCCACGCGAACGACGTGCAAGGGCTGCAGATCAGGAAGGATGGGGAATGGTTTTCCGTCCACGCCCTGCCCGGAGCTCTCGTCGTCAACATCGGCGACGTCCTCGAGGTGTGTTCCTAGCCAAGTATACTTAGTATCTGATCTGTATAATCTGCAAATAGTATGACCACTTCAAGTCATCAGCTGCCCGTCTATTCATTGGTTTCAAACAGATCCTCAGCAATGGCAAGTACAGGAGCATCGAGCACCGGGCGGTGGTTAACCCCGACAAGGAGAGGATCACCATTGCGGCGTTCCACAGCGTGCACCTTCCCTGCACGATCGGACCGTTTCAGGAGCTTGGCGACGCACGCTACAAGACGGTCGATGGCCTTGACTTCACCAAGGGATACTTCGCCGCCAAGCTGGAAGGCAGGAGGTACCTGGAGAGTTTGAAGCTATAGGCATCATATGATGGTCACTGGTCAGAGTGGTGAGTGTTATGATCAATTCACTTGGTTTAATACTACTCCTATTGCTCCCCTATGTCTCAGCATGGATGTTATGTGCAATCTTCAGAATGATTTTGTCAACTTTCCTTTAAAGAACAGAATGTTTTGTGGACAATTTTTGAAGAACATAATATTTTGTGAACTTAATGTATTACTAGGTGTAAATACTGCCTCTAGATAAGCAACAATTTGTGAACATTCTTTTCATTTCCCCCCTAAAGTATATATGTTCCATCGACCCAGGACTAGGAGAGACCAGTATCCACGGTCTCGTGATTTTCTTTTGGAAACAATAAAGATCCACAGTATAATGGGTTAAGTGCAGAAGAATACGAAATCAGCAACTGAGAATAATTGTTTAAACCAAATTAATAGGGTGGACACAAAGTGTACTGTAAGATGATCAAGTGCAATACCAAACTCAATCATAGACACAATGCAGAAGCCTCCATTAAGATCAAGATAAAAGCTCACGGTTTGGTCTCTTGGGAGCTAGCCACGCTGATGGTTGTTACACTCACTAGATGACCCGTTGCGCCAATGGCGCAAAGGCCGAATGTAAGCCAAGTAGTGAAAGAGTGAGCATATATCTCTTTTATCATGGCTGCCTCAAAAGCATACTACACAGCAGTCTAAGTAGCAAATTACCGATAGTTAAATGCACAGTATGGTCTTAGGGGATTACATAAGATACAAAAGTATGATAAACACAGAAGTCTTGATCTAATATTAAGTTATATAACAAGGAGCTCTTGCAACTTGCTTATATTGAGTAGACGATCAGGCGTAGTCCCTTGGGAGTTCATCTGTGCCTGACAGAAGAAGTCGCTCCAGCCTTTAGGATGGTGGCCCTTTTGTCAACACCCTTGATAAAGCGTGTTGTGACAGCGGTAGTTCCATCTCCAATAGTGATTGGCAGTTCACCGCGATCAACATCCATGGGTGGGAAAAGGGAACCAGTAGAAAAAGGAATGCTAAAGTACTGAAAATAACAGTAAATGTTAATTATTGTGTGAATAGGACAGAGCAACTACAAAGGATTACCATTCTTTTGCGTGTGTTGCAAATGTTTCTGTCATGTGGCACACATAGTAGCGATCAGGCATGGTGGTGCTGCAGATGATCTTTCGCAGTCTATGAACATTATGGTTGTAGAGCTTAACTGTGTTGCCCCACACAATGTGGTGACTAAACTCATCTAAGTAGTGGATGCAAGTCTCACCTATGTTAAATTATATAAAGTTATATCGTTTAGCAGTTGTTGCGAGAGTTGTTGGAATGAGAAGAGTAATGTAGCCCTTACCATAGAGAATGTACTTTCCAGGCTTTAGATGGATTTTCTTGCCTTTGAACTTTCGGATTGAGCTTGATTTTCATGGGCAATGAATATACTCAAAAGCTGACATCACTCGTTGCGCCAATGGCGCAAAAAGCATCGGCTAGACGAGTCTTCAAACCATGTGTATGTGCTAGTTTAAGATATATACTTTTATCTCATTGTATGGTATCATGACAGATGAAAAGGAAGTAATGACATTACTGATAATAGCATACATTGGTTTGATGAAGCAAGTTGTAGTAGGATCAATCCAAAGACATAAAAAATTGAACACTGATTAGATCATAAGAAAATAGAAACTTAGTGCTGATACATAGTGTTTTAAGAGAACCTAGTGCTGATCTGCACTAAGTTTACGAACATTATGTCTGTAGAGTTTAACTATGTTGCCCCACACAACGTGGCGACTAAACTTATCTAGGTGGTGGATGTCAGGCTTACCTATGTTAAATTATACAAAGTTATACCATTTAGAAGTTGTTGTGAGAGTACGTAGTTGGAATGAGAAGAGTAATGTAGCTCTTACCGCGTAGAATGCATTTTCCTTATTTTCTTGCCTTTGAACTTTTGGATTGAGCTTCCTTTGCGTGGGCGATGAATATACTCGAATGGTTTGTTGTGCTTGCGACAGGTTCCCCTGGAACGGCGGGTTCGATGCAGCGCGAGCTCCGTCTGGCCGTGCACTGAACCACATGTGAGCTCTGCCAACACCCTTCACCCGTGGTGGACCCGTGACACACCTTCACTGCCACCACACGCTGCTTCATCCCCTCATGGCCTCGTGTTCGCCGTTGTAGTGTCGCATGTGCCCCGTGTTGGCCGTTGCCATGGCCACAAAGTGGGTCAAGATCTGTCTGGGCGTCGTTTGGATTGGGCGGCGGAGATGGCGAAATTTTGGCGCCTCGGGTTCGGTTCCTTTGCTTCACTTTTCTGGTTGTCGTGTGTTTCATCGCTAGGGACGAATGAGTTCATGGGTGGATGCTAAGGAAGTATAGACGTGGGCTTGGGTATAACTCAAGACGACTCGACATTGTTTCAATATTATTGTGTAGGTTGATGGTTTGGCGCTTTTGTGTTGCCTTGATGTAAAAAGAGAGAAATTCTAATTTTGATAGTTTGGCTGGTACATCATCCTTTTCTTTTCTTTTGGATGTCCGTGAATTCCGGCCTGCTCAATGGGGAAACAAATGCTCAATTTAGTGACCTCACCTCAAATTCTCAAATTCGGTGTTAAACTAACACAATGTATTTTTTATCTTCCTCATAGTTATGTACACTCTGACATCTCACATGTTGTAAAAGTCGTGTTTCATTGATGAAATAGAACAGGGTGGCGAGGCTCCTATATTTCAAGAAATAAAATCTTATGGTTATATTATAAATTGATGCTACCACGCAAGTGGTGGATCCCTGTATGCAATACCAGTCTATGTAGTAAAACTGGTTAAATTAACTCCCGAACGTCTGGTACCTGGCTCCTCCTCCCAAACGCTTTATCTACCACTGGTCGTGTAGCATGTACTCCTGCCACGTCATGGAGTATCTTGGCGCATTGGTCCCCTGCCACGCCACGTTTCTCGTACGCTCGGTACGTGTCGCCCCGAACGACTGGAGACTGCGTCGGCACCTTATCCTTTCCCTGCAGGCTCGTCTGCTTCTTCCCAATCCTTCATTTCTAATCACTTAATCAGAGGAGAGTGAGGCGAGCTGGCCGGGCTGCTCTTCGCCGGGGACGTCGCCGTTTACTTGCCCGCGCCAACGGCCAGCTACTCGCCGGGATTCGCCGTGTGCCCATGTATAGCCGCCTTCCAGAAGCCATCCGAGGGGCGGCCCGCAACGCTCGCGCGGAGGTCCCGACTTAGGAGGTGGACGAGGCTGTGTGGCTCGCGGCTGAGCTGCTCTTAGCCTGGGTCGCCATCGTCTCCGTGCGCCACGCTGACAGGAAGCTGGTCGCCGAGTTCCCGGGCATTCGCCGCGCACCCAGGTACTCCGACGCCTCCCCAGTAGCTGTCCGAGCGGCGGACCGCGATGCTCGCGCGAGTGTCCAATTGCTCCGGTGGTCCGATGAGCGTGGCTGCCGGCCATGGCCGTGGTCGTGTGCCACTGCCTCTCCCGCTGCGGCTGGAATGACGGAGGCTCGCGGCCAAGATCCGGGGAGAAGGAGCTCCGTGACGGCGGAGCTCCTCTAGGAGCAGGGCGACCACGTACTCCAAGAGCACGACGACGACGACAAGCTTGAGGCTCCTTCGAGCGACCTTAACAAGGAGGAGGGTGGCAGCTGGATGAGGGTTAAATCACGCCTGAGTCACCGTGTTGTCCTCTGACGACACAGCCGGCGCTCCATGATCTTCAGGACGGCGGCGGCGCGGCAGCTGGACCTCCCTGCCAGTCTGCCCGGCCAAACTCCACAAGCTGCAGCTCTCGGATCCAATCCAAGAAACGTCCTGCCAGCTAGTGCCATGGTTCCCCCACGGAAGGAGCAGGTGAATTACTTGCTATTACTTAGAACTTCTTTCTCCTTTCTTCATTCTCCTATTACAGAAGCTACACCATATGGTTGTTTGATGATCTGTTAATTCTTCATGGCAATGTGGTTCGTCAATAGCCATTAGTGGTACATGCACGTGTGTTGAGTTTAATTTCAGTTATAGTTTGACTTAGTGGTCACTTGCTTTGTCGGTCTTTACCCATGGAGTTTGGAATGCTCATATGATTTTTATTCAAAAAGTTTCCGAAGTAGGAGGAACTTGGCAGCCATGCCATTTGGTGACCTTCAGATAAGGTGTTGTTCCATGCATTGTGCTTATCTTGCCAAGAACAAAAGAAGTGCTTACTCTCCGTCATGTTAGAATTTCTGATTCAGTAAACAAGTGGTCATGTATCAGGAGGAATGAGGAAGACGGACAGGAGTTTGGTGCCAATTCTACAGGCGTAGAGGATTTTCCTTTGGACTATTATTAGGGCTGTTTGTAGTTATTAATAGAATTATTAAGGTAGAGAAAGGAGGACCATTGGATTATAACGGATCTACAACACCTATACAGCAGAGGAGCCGAACCCAATTTTCAGACCCCCCCAGCCCTGACGTGGTCTCTACCTTTCCCATGTTGCAGCAACTGTGCTGTAGGCTGTAGCATTGCCAACGATGTTGAACTTGACGGGTATGTGCTGCTCACTGGCAACTTGAGCGCACGAGGCAGGTTCGTTGTGTCCGGGGACCTCCTCGTCGATGGCGCAGGAGGGTGGTGCTCGAGGAATCACGCAAGTTTCTTTTCACAAAGCGTGTGCTCGAGATGGAGGATGGCATCGTTTCATACCTCATCGTTTTATGCGAGCATTGGATTGAAGTTGTTCCTGAGCTTCCTTCACCAATTAGACCGATGCTATGTAATTACTGGAGCTCTGAAGCTATAGTTACGGGATCCAGTCTTTTTAGACCCTTGACATCACATACCTCACATGATGTGTTAATGTTGTTCTATATATACCTGGCATAGCATTTTAACCATGCTATAAAACTAAATTTACCATGCTACAAAGTAAACTTGCCATGTTAGTTCACATAAAGAATCCTTTGTGCAGGGAGTTCTAGCGAAGCTTTATACAAGGAGCTATGGCATGCTTGGGCTAGGCCGTTGATCACAGTGCCTCAACAAGGTGGAAGTTTACTACTTTTCGCGAGTTCGCATGTTTATATTAGAACAGGTATGTCTCACCGCCATTGGTGTTTGCTCTTCTTGATGCCCCATAACCAATGAATGAATTTGCTACACAACACAAACAGTAGCTATTTGTGTTATGGGACACTGCTTTGTTCTTGTGTTAAAAAATGACAATATGACTTTGTTTATGCGGAATAATCATCCAGGTATTTAAAGTTCATCCACGTACATATTTAGAACTTGATATTCTCTAGTATGGTCATGTATTAGTTAAAAATGAATATCCATCAGAGGGTACCACCTTACATACAGTGCTTCCAGCCTACAGGCCTCACCAGAAGTCCCTTTGCCAACCTTCACTGTGATGACTAACTTACTACTTGACAAATATCTTTGCTAACTGATAAAAGCAACAACGTAGGTACATAAACTCATTTTCACATGTTATGACAAACTGATTTCTTCCGGCTGACAAAAAACCTAGAAAACAGAGTACTAATACATAAAGACGGTATAATTGTTAAGGCTACTTTACGAATTAATTTGGGAATAGACTGAACATATCAGGATATACATGAGTTGACTGCGAACAAAAGAAATCATCATCTACTAATACTATACTAAATGAACATTATCCATTCACATCTCCAGTATTGTACTATTATACATGACAGAGAATGACTAACAGTACTTGTTCTTCTCTTAAAGCTGACAAGAAAATACAGTCAGTAGAAAAGTTAGAAGGATTTTGAGCACTAAACTCCAGTTATCAATACACCGGACTGTCTACCGATCTCCAACCGGTTAATTTAAGAATCATCACCTTTACCAATAAGGGGGCAATTGTCTGTAAGATGTGATTTGCTTGCATGCATTTCATAGATAAATATGTGCATAAAAGGTAGGACTTGCCTACATACCTGGATATTTACATTCACATAGACAATATATCTTCAATTCACATGTAGGACACAAAAATGTATAGTCACAAACTCACAATTCCATGGCAGCAAAAATATTCAATAATCTGTGAACTCCATAAACAATGATATTATAGATCTCTTGTTTTGTTGATATATTGACATATAGAAGGAGATGTAGTCTACAGGAGAGAAGTAGCCATCAATGGTGTTAATGTCACCTCTCCATAGTACCATCGGTCCAAAGGCACTCAAGTAGAAATCAAAACACAAAAACGACAAATGGCACTGGGAGTTTGGAGCCCGCCCATCTGATTTAGATGATCTGGGAAAGAGCAATGATTTTGCCCTCTTGTGGATTTAAAATACAATTAGAAAAGTTCACTGAACTGATGAATGGGTGTTTTAAGCTCACCCAACTTCCTTAGTTTTGAAAATGAACAAATCCTTCTCAAAACATAATTTAATACATCATATCTATGCAGAAATTGCCAATTCAATTTTCTGGTAAGCAATAGTTAAAATGTAGGAACTTCTAGTACAACATATATATACACAGGAGTATATATCAGAAAGCATGGTAGAGTTCTTTTGTTATTAAAATGCTCCGTCTTGTGAGTTTAATAGCAGTTTAGGATAAAATCCTGGATCGCTACACCAGTCACTAAAGTTGAGCGTTGGAGGGCTTCAAAGATCCAGCTGATGGTGTTAAACCGATGATGCACAGTCAGCTTCCTCGTCAGGACAAAGCTTACACGCAGCCCAGGCCAATTGGGCTGACCAGAAAGTCAAAAGAAATCGAAACCCGCCCTATTAGACTTCCTACACACAAGCACTGACACTTCAAACACACACATGCGCCACCTGTATTATAGGTGTGCTAATGCCTAAAGTGCCAGAACAAATCATGTTCCTATGCACATCACAACAGACATGCGTAAACACATTACAAATTTCTGAAGAAAAGGGTCGGGGTGTCACAAGGCCACATGATTTTCATAGGAAAGACTTCTGGTCAATGGTCATGTGTCATCTAAAAGTATATGCATGCAAGGACCTTTCCTCTCTTGATCTTGGGAACATCTACCTGCCTGGAAAGATGCTAGAAGCATGATGCAGACCAGCGGCAAAGTATTTTCCCCATAAGAAGCTACTCCCTCCGTTCCAAAATACTCCCTCCGTTCGGAATTACTTGTCGTAGAAATGGATGTATCTAGATGTATTTTAGTTATAGATACATCCATTTCCGAACGGAGGGAGTAGATAACTCAACTTTGTACTAAAGTTAGTACAAAGTTGAGTCATCTATTTTGGAATGGAGGGAGTACATAGAGAGAGCAGTGAGCCAGTGATCCTCACCTAGCTAGTGCGTGCGCGCGCCCACACACACATCAAGCCAACACACCATACATGCAGCAGCAGCACGCAAGCAACAAACACGCATGTGGCGCAGCACACGGAGCCAGAGACACAACCAATAAAGTGTGGAGGAGACACAACCAATAAAGCGTGGAGCAGACGGTCACGCTTGCCGTCGAGTCGCTCACACTAAAAGGGATCAAAGAGTAGGACATTTCTATTCGTAAACCTTCTCATCGTAGGGAGTAATTATCAAACTGAGAAACAAAAGGAAAAGAAAAGCAAGAAGTTCCCTTCCTCCATCCGTTTTTTATTTTCTTTAACTTATATACATCAGACCAACACACAAGCACTTTATAAAAACATAATTCCCAATTCAAGAACACGGTTGAATATTAGAGCACCACATACTACTCTTCGCAAAGTAAAACCGGGCAAGCCAAGTCATGATTATGCTATTAGTCAGTAGGTACATTACACAGCTTGTTCATGCGAAGAACATCTGCTATTAGATTCTTATAGCCACACTTCATGTTTCTATTTTCTAAATAAAAATAAGTGATCTCACCACAGTAAAAAAATAAACACATATATAGCCGATAGAATTACCCTGCAAAACTATCAACAAGGTAGTAGCAAAATATTATACTATCCTAATCATGTTACTAAATTACAATTGGCCGACTCTAGTCTAGGTTTTAAATTTGAAAAGGGAGAACTACTCACCATTTCTTCTTGGACCCATGTTTCCTATCACCAGTCCCCTTCATGCTGCCCGAGTCCTCATTGATCTCTGCAAATCTTTAAACGAAAGCATCCAAATAAGCAATATGTATATACTCCCTCCGTCCCAAAATAAGTGACTCAACTTTTTACTAACAAAGTAGAAAAATCAAATTAAGAAAAGCTATCTAATTGATGGAAGGAACTTCATTTTATAATGTAATTCACTCTATCAGGCAAACTGTGATGTTTTGGCATCCACGGTCAAAACATCAACATAAAATTCAAATATTTAGACATGACAATAGCAGAGTTTTTCTCAATCATTCATGTGGGACAAAATACATAGAATGTAACAGTAGCACTTCTTTCTCATGTACTCATGTTGGACAGAACGAATATTAGATGCTGAAAAATCATGTTACACATGAAGCCAAATAAGCATTTCTGCATAAACCAAAAGGATAAACTCACCCTGGGGTGGACTGCAATCATCTGATAACGACATCAATACTGTATAATCTATTCAAACAGATTCATAGGTCAAAATATGACAAATAGCATCCATCGTGTAGCTTTGTTAAGGGTATTGTTTGATGCCGGGCTGCAAAGCATAAACACTTGTTACTACATTTAAATCTATGCTGCTAAAAATGATAAGTAAGTGGTAAGAATTATGAAAATATATAACACCCTTTCCAAGGATTCCAAAAACTAAAAAGAAAAGGATGCCAGTATGGGCTCTTCTATTTCTGCACTTTATATTTCCTATATGAAAAGGAATAAGAGATGAAACCTAGCAAGCAGTCAAGCGAACCTGACGGTACTGGTCTCTTGCCATCGAGGTCAATGCACTTGATTTGGCCCTGCGTGCTACTTCCTTCATGCCGCAAGGCTTTCTTACTCTTGCCGTCCTCTCCCTTGAATGCAGTGTACATACACCATAGAAAAATGTAAGGAACTGAACATATGACATATCCTTCATCAATTCTTAATAAAAAACTAAAAGTTCAGTTTTTCTCATTGGCTCGTAAGCCTGCTCTTCAATCCTTTCTTCTCACAGAGGGTTTTCCTCTCCCTCCAGTGCAAGGAACAACAAGTGCATACACCATAGAGAGAATGTTAGCAACTGAACATATACCATGTCATTCATCAGTTCTTACAAAAAACTGAACTGAAAATGAAGCTCTACTCATTGGCTCATAGCCTTGTTTTCAATCCTTGCTTCTCACACAGTGTTTCTAGATTCACAAATAACCAAATAAGGAGGCAACCAACAACATATAGTAGCACATATTAGCAGCACAAGTAGAGTCAGGCCAAGCAGCAGCCAAGCTTGGCAGCAGCAGAACCAACAGCAAACACATATACCAACACAAATCAAAGGGAGGTGGGGCTCTTGACCAGAATCAGACTCTTCTCACCCTCTCTTTCTTCTCCTCCTCCGAGTCCGAGGCTGCACCGTCGTGCCAGCATGTCAATGTCAATCTTGTCGATGAGCTCGCCTTTGGTGCGGCGCCGATAGCGGCCGGGACGGTTGGGGCCCCATCCCTGGGCGAGCGCCCGGACCCAGCTCTCAAGCCGGGCGTGGTCCAGCAGCCTGACGGCAGGTTCGTCGATGGCCACGCTGCCGAGGGCGGGAAGGAACTCGTGGGGAACGAAGGCGAGGGCGGTGTTGGCCCTTGTGAGGGCGTCGGCGTCATGGGCGGTGAGGAAGGGGTTGACGGTGGTGGCGGGGAGAGGAGACGAGGGGGGATTCTGGGAGGGGGAGTGGAGGCGCGCGGGTGGCGGGCCTTGGTCTTGGCCCAGACCAGCTCCCCGGCGGCTAGGGTCTGGGGCCGGGGCTCGGGATCCTCGGTCGCCACCCTCCCCTGCTCCTTGCAATGGTGGCGGCATGGGAGAGAGAGGAGGACGAGGAGGAGTAGGAGAGGTGGCGGCGCGAAGATCTGCGCCCGATCCAGAATCATGGCCTGCGGCGCGTGATGCCGGTGACCTGCGCCCGACTCGGCTGGACCGAGAACTGCCGCCCCCACTGCTGCACCTCAAGCGCCGGGGAGAGGAGGCAGCGTCGGCCGCCGCGTGCCAAGAAGAGGATGGAGCCGGCGGCGCGGCGGGAGGGAAGGAAGGGATCGGGGAAGGGAAGAGCACGGGAGAGAAGGCACTGGATATTTTTCACCCCGGTCGATCCAGGTTTTCATCGCTGCTCTCGCTCCCAGAAACCCATCTCCACCACGGGGAAGAAAAACCAGCTGATTCCTGGACCCCGCAGTTAACAAGGCCCACACGTCATTTACCTATTGTACCAGTCATGTATGTACAAAACAATCGACGGTTTACCAGGCGCCAGCAGCCAAAAAAAAAACTGTAGCAGCTCGATCGGGTGGACCGCGATGTCGCGCGCGAGCGATGCCGCTAGAATGGCGGGTACCCTAGCAGGCTTTATATGTTAGATTTAGAAAAACTGAAGTACCCAGGACTTGAATTAAAGCTCATCTCAATAGAAGAAATACGCCGTGACCACCCCAGAGAGGCTTGTTCAACTGGCAAATAAGTGGTCACAGGCTCTCCACCGCCTCTCCTTGTACATGATCATCAGCTCTCTGTCTTTGTTTATTCCCTATAGCTATCCAAGAGCACCTATCCTCAAGATGTGACTCCTCGCAGTTGTCAATTCTGTATGTAGAGCAGCCATTTTGCTCACACTTCTTCTCACCCCCGAAAGGAAAAAGGCCTCTATTCTCCGCGACTTTTGCCCCATCATCACTAATCAAAGCTTCTTTGCATGACTGGCAACACTGTGACAAGAACAGAGGGAAAATTTTCTGTGCTTACAAGCCATCTTCTACAACATTGGCTCCGGTTACTTTGGTCTCTGAATCCTCCTGGGACATAAAAAAGGGTTTCACTGTAAGTAAGGATTGACATGTATGTATATACAAATTGTAAGAGGTTATAGATTCCAATATTACATGATGGATTTATTTAGCATGCACAGAGGCAATGAATGTAGCATCATATGTCACACAGTCGCACCATTGCCATCTCATAGTGGTTAACATTACAAAAATATCGTCTAGACAGCATTTTCTGCACTTTACTGAAAAGAAACTTCCAGCCTCAAATATTGTCAAATGTGGCACTCTATATCTGTGTGCTATCATATATCCTACCGAAATTCTTGTGCTAAAAAGTTAAATATTGCCTCCTCGTACTAACATATATATAGTCTGCAATTGAACTCATGTACTATGAGATATGCAAACCAGACATGTTGCTATATCTAGACTGAGAATCAATTCATCCCTCGGTAACAGCATCAACCACAGCTGACCAGAATAGCAAAATGTGAAGAGTCGATAACAGATTTTCACAACAATGGGCACCCAAATGCTCTTAAGTAACTTAACGGTATACTACTATAATCCAGGGACCAGATGTAGGAGTATTCAAGTTCAGGCTCACCTTGTTGCATAGCAAAGAAGGTGGCCAGGCCATGATGTAGGGATGGAGAGGGCTGTCAAATGTACCCCGGAAGAGTTTGATGAGCTCCGCTGTTTCAAGGCAGAAGGATAGAAACCACTCAGGAGATTCAGTACTTGCGTGACAGTAACTAGACAGGTACACAAAGCCGTCTACAACTGCCACACTGTTGACCACGATATGATCTTCTAATGAACACTCGGTGAACTCAACAAACTTGCGCAACGGAAACCTCTTCTCCATCCATCTCTTGACTCCATCACCGTTGGCTCTCCAGAACCAAACAGCAAGCATCCACTCCTTTGCACGGGAATCGTCGGCGCAAACGATACAGAGCTCGCCGTCCTTGGTCTGACCAAGCCTGAAGTTTGTGTAGTGCTTCCCTTTTAGGGGCTGCGGCAAATCCATTTGAGAGAACTGCAATGTCGCAGTGTTGAGCACAAGCATGCAGGCTTGGGTCTTGCGCTTCCAGTAGATGAATCCATTCACCAGGGTGCCAGTGTGAAACATGGGCTTGTCAACTCCACCATCCTCAGGCTGTGGCGTCGCGGTATCCACCGCCGGCATAACCAGCCACCCCTTGCCCCTGTCGTCCGATGACAAGACGGCGATGCGCGCCCGCGCCCGCCGCAGGGACCTGCCGTGGCGGACACAGACCGCACGGAACGACCCCTGGCCCTCTTGGGAGAAGACGACGTGGATCTCGAGGGAGCGGGAGCGGGACATCTCATGGGGCAGTGGAGGGAGGAAATCCAGAGCCAGTGTGAGGGGGTTGTAGGCGGCAATCTGCTCGGTGCTCCGGTTGAGCAGGACGACGTAGCCGTCTTGGCAGCCCTGGATCTCCCACCCGGGAGAGGGGTCGTCGTTGTCTTCTGGGAGTCGGGTGAGGAAGAGATCAGCGCCGCGTATCGCCGCGGCGAGGTCTGGGTCGGACCGGCGGCGGAGGGGGACGAAAGAAGGGAGGGAACAGCTGTAGGACTCGATAAAGAGGCCAAGGAATGGGGATGGATGGAGCGACCGGAATCCGCGGCGGAAGACGGGGGACGAACGGACAGCTTGGAGGAAGGTGCGGCAGGCGAGGGCGGCGCGGACGAGGCTCGGGAGGGAGGGGAGATGGAGGAAGATCTCGCGGAGAAGGTCGTCGCCTATAGAAGTGATGGTGCTGGGAGCAGGTGGGGCATATCTCGCCGTCGGCGGCCCGAGTTGGGAGGCCATGGCTGTCGAGTTCGAGCCCGGGCGGCGGCCGCCGGTTCTTGTTTTCGGAAGGAAACGGTCGCCACGTCCGTCCGCAAGGAAAGTGCGTCCGGCGTGGAGCAGGCGCAGGAGTATAGCTGGCCAAATGGGCCGGTTTTTTCGGGCCGGCCCGTGAGCACGCCGGCACGGCCCGCCTTGGGCCAGGCACGGCACGAGCTAACGGGCGGGCCAGGCACGCTGCACGCCCTGGGCCGTGCTCGGGCCGGAGGTTGGGCACGCGGGCGGCGCGCACGCCCGATTACGTTTTTTAATTTTTTATACATCTATATGGCCCAACATGTAAAAATAGGCTAAAAACGCCAAGTCGTCAAATAACAGACTAAAATATGCGCCCACTCGTGCTAACGGCTGACGTCTTAAACCCGTTTACTAAGCGGGCGTGCTCGCCTGGGGAAGACGCGACGCTGGCCGCAGACGCAACGGCTCAGATATAATAATCGTGCCTGGCGGAACGTGCCGCCAACACGATTAGGATGGGCCGTCTTGCGTCTTTGGCCGGCCGCCCGTTTGGCTGTGTCTGCGCAGGAGTTCGATCGGCTGGATTAGAGTGGCCCAATATAAAACTACGGAAAAGTATAACTATTTTTCTAAAAAGAACTACTCCCTCCGTCCCAAATTACTTGTCGCAGAAATGAACAAAAATGGATGTATCTAGAATTAAAATACGTCTAGATACATCAATTCCTTAGACAAGTAATTTGGAGCGAAGGGAGTATTTTTTTGCGGGAATGCGGAAAAGTATGACTAGTGAATACTTACACGTGAACTAGCCTGTGGTTGTATGGTTAGCAAGACAAGGGTATCCCTGTCCATTAGGGTTTAAGTCCTCATGTTTCCGGCGATGTGCGTCCAGTGGAAGGAGACGTTCCCGCCTGTATTCGATTATGAGACACCTATGATGACTTCGTCAATCTTAAAATAATATGCCGGCTCAGTCTCTCGAGGTGCTCATAGCTAAAAAAAACTAGTGGCGGCAACTCTTCTCTGGGATGAACTGCCCATGAATCTTAAATTTTAGAGAGTTTGACCCGACACAAATCTTATACATGGAGTAAAAAGTAATCGAGGGAGTACAAGGCAGTTATGATGGATGGCAGTTGTCCCGGCTATGGAATAATGTTTTCTTTTCTTTTTCAGGTTTTTCTCCTTTCCTCTTGTTTTTTGTTTTGTTTTTTTATTTTGGTTTTCTGGAAAAAAAGCACAAAATTAGTGGGCTAGGGCTGCTGAGTTGGCACGGCCTAGTCAGCGGTAATGTGGTCAAAACCACTTTTTCAGAGTCAAAATAGAGACAAGGGTTGATTATTGGACCGTGTGGTTAGTTTGGGGGTGTATGTTTACCGTTCTTGCAGTTCAGGATTGAGTTTTAAACTATCTCGCTAATTTAGGGCTATACTCTGAACTTTTCTCTTTTCATAAGAAAACTTTCCTCACGCCCGCAGGAAGTGAGCGCTTGTCCCATAGCTGCTTGGATCATAGCCTCGGTCTGGGAGGTTGTCAAGAGCATAAATCTATATAAAGTTTCTTTTGAGGTATCGATTAACACTAAAGCACCGTAAGACCCTAGTGCAAGAAAGGGGGAGAAAGCATGGGTAAGGCATGATTAAGGGGGGTTGCTTGCCTTCAGTTGCAACAACCTGGTATTGCAAAGTATCCTTGGAACATTGTTGTGAGATGGATCACAAGCGTGCACGTAAGAAGCGTCGTTTTCGAAGCCCAGGAGCAAATCCGGCAAGAAACAGAACAAACTTAGGTAATAGCGCAATGCGCAAGCAAATGATGCATGCCATTTTAATGTCATGGAAATAAAGCTACAACTAGCCTCCAATTTATGTGAAGTCGGAAAACATAAAACAGTTTTTTTTAAAGAACTTCACATGCATAATTTAAGTTAAAATGGATTTACTAAAAGACATTAGGTTTATAGTGTTTAAACATGCATGAGAATGCTCTAGTTGGATTCTTTGCAGTTTCCTAGTCGATTTGGATATAAAGTTTGTAAGATTTGAAGTTAAAATGAATTAGTTTATCTTTCGATAAAGTGATATTTCTAGATTTTTTTCCCAGATATATTTTATTGCACAAAATGTTGGGGAACGCGGTAATTTCAAAATTTTCCTACGATCACGCAAGATCTATCTATGTGATGCATAACAACGAGAGGGGAGAGTGTGTCCACGTACCCTCGTAGACTGAAAGCGAAAGCGTTAGTTAACGCAGTTGGTGTAGTCGAACGTCTTTGCGATCCAACCGATTCAAGTACCGAACGTACGACACCTCCGCGTTCAGCACACGTTCAGCTCGATGACATCCCTCGTACTCTTGATCTAGTTGAGGCCGAGGGAGAGTTTCGTCAGCACGACGACATGGTGACGGTGATGATGAAGTTACCGGCGCAGGGCTTCGCCTAAGCACTACGACGATATGACCGAGGTGTGTAACTGTGGAGTGAAGAAAATATGCCCTAGAGGCAATAATAAAGTTATTATTTATTTCCTTATTTCATGATAAATGTTTATTATTCATGCTAGAATTGTATTAACGGGAAACATAATACATGTGTGAATACATAGACAAACATAGTGTCACTAGTATGCCTCTACTTGACTAGCTCGTTTATCAGAGATGGTTATGTTTCCTAGCCATGGACAAAAGGGTTGTCATTTGATTAACGGGATCACATCATTAGGAGAATGATGTGATTGACTTGACCCATTCCGTTAGCTTAGCACTTGATTGTTTAGTATGTTGCTATTGCTTTCTTCATAACTTATACATGTTCCTCAACTATGAGATTATGCAACTCCGCTCTGGGAGGAACACTTTGGGTACTACCAAACGTCACAACGAATCGGGTGATTATAAAGGAGTACTACAGTGTCTCCGAAGGTACATGTTGAGTTGGCGATTTCGAGATTAGGTTTTGTCACTCGATTGTCGGAGAGGTATCTCTCGGCCCTCTCGGTAATGCACATCATTATAAGCCTTGCAAGCAATGTGACCAATGAGTTGGTTACGGATGATGCATTACTGAGCGAGTAAAGAGACTTGCCGTAACGAGATTGAACTAGGTATTGGATACCGACGATCAAATCTCGCAAGTAACATACCGATGACAAAGGGAACAACGATGTTGTTATGCGGTTTAACCGATAAAGATCTTCGTAGAATATGTAGGAACCAATATGGGCATCCGTGTCCCGCTATTGGTTATTGACCAAGAATAGTTCTAGGTCATGTCTACATAATTCTCGAACCCATAGGGTTCGCACGCTTAAGGTTTCGATGACGCTTTTATTATGAGTTTATGAGTTTTGATGTACCAAGGAGTTCGAGTCCCGATGAGATCGGGGACATGACGAGGAGTCTCGAAATGGTCGAGATGTAAAGATCGATATATTGGACGACTATATTCGAGTTCGAAAAGGTTCCGAGTGATTCGGGTATTTTTCGAGTACTGAGAGTTACTGGAATTCGTATTGGGCCTTAATGGGCCATACGGGAAAGGAGAAAAGGGCCATAAGGGTGGCCGCACCCTCCCATGGACTAGTCCGAATTGGACTAGGGAGGGGGCGCCTTTCCTTCCTTCTCCTTTTCCTTCCTTTCCTTCTCTCCAACTCCTACTACATGGAAGGGTTACTAGTTGGACTAGGAAGGGGAATCCTACTCCCTGGGAGTAGGACTCCCTAGGGCGCGCCATAGAGAGGCCGCCCTCCCTCCTCCACTCCTTTATATACAAAGGGGGGGCACCCCATGACACACAAGTTGATCTTCGTGATCGTTCCTTAGCCGTGTGCGGTGCCCCTCCACCATATTCCACCTCGGTCATATCGTCGCGAGCTTAGGCGAAGCCTCGCTGCGATAGAACATCAAGATCGCCACCACGCCGTCGGTCGACGGAACTCTCCTCGACACTCGGTGGATCGGAGTTCGAGGGACGCCGTCGAGTGAGCGTGTCTTTGAACTCGGAGGCTCCGTGACGTTCGGTGCTTGGATCGGTCGGATCGTGAAGACGTCGACTACATCAACCGCGTTGTGCTAACGCTTCGCTTCGGTCTGCGAGGGTACGTGAGACAACACTCTCCCTCTCGTTGCTATATCATCACCATGATCTTGCGTGTGCGTAGGAAATTTTGAAATTACTACATTCCCCAACAAAGGCATCCGAGCCTAGGTTTTATGCGTTGATGTTATATGCACGAGTAGAACACAAGTGAGTTGTGGACGATATAAGTCATACTGCCTACCAAAGATGTCATACTTTGGTTCGGCGCTATTGTTGGATGAAGCGGCCGACCGACATTACGCGACGCTTACGCGAGACCGGTTTTATCGCCGTGCTTTGCACACAGTGACTAGCGGTGTCTGCTTCTCCAACTTTAGTTGAACCGAGTATGGCTACGCCTTGTCCTTGCGAAGGTTAAACGGAGTCTATTTGACAAACTATTGTTGTGGTTTTGATGCGTGGTGAGATTGGTTCTTGCTTAAGCCCGTAGCGACCACGTAAAATTTGCAACAACAAAGTAGAGGACGCCTAACTTGTTTTTGCAGGCATGTTGTGATGTGATATGGTCAAGACGTGATGAGATATAAGTTGTTGTATGAGATGATCATGTTTTGTTGAAGTTATCGAAATCGGCGTAAGCCCTATGGTTGTCTCTTTGTTGCATAAAGATGCAAGTGCCAAATATTTGCTTTACTTTATCGCTATGCGATAGCAATAGTTCGCAAGAGCAATAGTTGGCGAGACGACCATGTGACGACACATTGATATAGATTAAGATGATGAAGATCATGGTGTCGTGCGGTGACGATAAAGATCATGACAAGACTTTGGAGATGGAGATCAAAGGCAAGATGATCATGGCCATATCATGTCACATATTTTGATTGCATATGATGTTTATCTCATTATACATCTTATTATGTTTTGATTGACGGTAGAATTTTAAGATGATCTCTCACTAATTATCAAGAAGTGTTCTCCCGAGTATGCACCGCTGCAAAAGTTCTTCGTCTTTGAGACACCACGTGATGATCGGGTGTGATAGGCTCTACGTTCAAATACAACGGTGCAAAACAGTTGCACACGCGAATACTCAAAGTTATACTTGACGAGCCTAGCATATACTGAGATATGGCCTCGGAACACGGAGACCGAAAGGTTGAGGGTGAATCATATAGTAGATATGATCAACATAGTGATGTTCACCATTGAAACTACTCCATCTCACGTGATGATCGGACATGGTTTAGTTGATTTGGATCACATGATCACCTAGATGACTAGAGAGATGTCTGTCTAAGTGGGAGTTCTTAAGTAATATGATTAATTGAACTTAAATTTATCATGAACTTAGTCCGGTAGTATTTTGCAAATTATGTTGTAGATCAATAGCTTGCGTTGTTGCTTTCATATGTTTATTTTGATATGTTCCTAGAGAAAATTGTGTTGAAAGATGTTAGTAGCAAGGATGCGGATTGGATCCATGATCCGAGGTTTATCCTCATTCTTTGCACGTAAGAATTATGTCCTTAATGCACCGCTAGGTGATGCACCTATTGCAGAGTAGACGCAGACGTTATGAACGTTTGGCTAGCTCAATATGATGACTACTTGATAGTTTTGTGCACCATGCTTTATGGCTTAGAATCGGGACTTCAAAGATGTTTTGAACATCATGGACCATATGAGATGTTCCAGAATTGAAGTTAATATTTCAAGCAAATACCGAGTTGAGAGATATAAAGTCTCCAACAAGTTCTATAGCTAAAAGATGGAGGAGAATCATTGAACTAGTGAGCATGTGCTCAGTTGTGCAGGTACTTCAATCGCTTGAATCAAGTGGGAGTTAATCTTCCGAGATAAGATAGTGATTGATGAATTCTCTAGTCACCATCACTAAGTTACTAGAACTTCGTGATGAACTATAATATGCAAGGGATGACGAAAGTTATTCTCGAGCTCTTCGCGATGTTGAGATCGTGAAGGTAGAAATCAAGAAAAGAGCATCAAGTGTTGATGGTTAACAAGATCACTAGTTTCAAGAAAAGGGCAAAGGAAAAGAAGGGAACTTCAAGAAGAACGGCAAGCAAGTTGTTTGCTCAAGTGAAGAAACCCAAGTCCGGTCCTAAGCCCGAGACTAAGTGCTTCTACCGCAAAGAGATCGGTCATTGGAAGAGGTACTACCCCAAGTGATTGGCGGATAAGAAGGATGGCAAAGTGAACATAAGTATATTTGATATACATGTTATTGATGTGTACTTTACTAGTGTTTATAGCAACCCTCAAGATTTGATACTAGTTCGGTTGCTAAGATTAGTAACTCAAACGGAGTTGCGTAATAAACAGAGACTAGTTAAAGGGTGAAGTGACGATGTGTGTTGGAAATAGTTCCAAGATTGATATGATCATCATCGCACACTCCTATACTTTCGGGATTAGTGTTAAACCTAAATAAGTGTTATTTGGTGTTTACGTTGAGCATGAATATGATTTGATCATGTTTATTGCAATACGATTATTCATGTAAGTTAGAGAATAATTGTTGTTCTGTTTACATGAATAAAACCTTCTATGGTCATACACCCAATGAAAATGGTTTGTTGGATCTCGATCGTGTGATACACATATTCGTAATATTGAAGCCAAAAGATGCAAAGTTAATAATGATAGTGCAACTAATTTGTGGCACTGCCGTTTAGGTCATATCGGTGTAAAGCGCATGAAGAAACTCCATAAAGATGGATTTTTGGAATCACTTGGTTATGAATCATTTGATGCTTGCGAACCGTGCCTTTTTGGGCAAGATGACAAAAACTCCGTTCTTCGGAACAATGGAACGAACTACCGACTTATTGGAAATAATACATACTGATGTATGCAGACCAATGAGTATGAAGGCTCGTGGCAAGTATCATTATTTTCGACCTTCACAAGATGATTTGAGCAGATATGGGTATATCTACTTGATGAAACATAAGTCTAAAATAGTTGAAAGGTTCAAAGAATTTGAGTGAAGTGGAAAAATCATCATAACAAGAAAATAAAGTTTCGCGATCCGATCACGAGACAAATATTTGAGTTCTGAGTTTGGTCTTCAATTAAAACAATGTGGAATAGTTTCACACTCATGCCACCGGAACACCACATCGTTATGGTGTGTCCGAACGTCAGAATCACGCACTTTATTTGATATGGTGCGATCTATGATGTCTCTTATCGATTTACCACTATCATTTTGGGGTTATGCATTAGAGACAACTACATTCACGTTTAAAATAGGGCACCATCTAAATCCGTTGAGACGACACCGTATGAACTATGGTTTAGCAGTAAACCTAAGCTGTTGTTTCTTAAAGTTTGGAGTTGCGATACTTATATGAAAAAGGGTTTTCAACTTGATAAGCTCGAACCCAAATCGAGAAGTGCGTCTTCATAGAATACCCAAAGGAAATTGTTGGGTACACCTTCTATCACAGATCCGATGGCAAATTTGTTGTCGATAATAGATCCTTTCTAGAGAAGGAGTTTCTCTCGAAAGAAGTGAGTGGGGAAAGTAGAACTTGATGAGGTAACTATACCGTTGGAAAGTAGTTCATCACGTAAATCGGTTCTGTGACAAATACACCAATTAGTGAGGAAGCTAATGATATTGATCATGAAACTTGGATCAAGTTACTACTGTAACCTTGTAGGACTTCCAGAGTAAGATCCGCACTGAGTGGTGTAGTAATAATGTTCGGAAATCATGTTACTAGACCATGATGAACCTACGAACTATGAGGAAGCGATGATGAGCCCAGATTCAGCGAAATGGCTCGAGGCCATAAAATCGAGATATGATCCATGTATGAGAACAAAGTATGGACTTTGGTGACTTGCTCGATGATCGACAAGCCATGTTAAATAAATGGATCTTCAAGAGGAAGACGGACAACGATAGTAGTGTTACTATCCACTAAGCTCGACTTGTTGCAAAAGGTTTTCAACAAAGTTCAAAGGTGTTGAATATGATGAGATTTTCTCACTCGTATCGATGCTTAAGTCTGTTCGAATCATGTTAGCAATTGCCACATTTTATGAAATCGGCAAATGGATGTCAAAACCGCATTCCTTAATGGATCTATTAAAGAAGAGTTGTATATGATGCAACTAGAAAGTTTTGTCAATCCTAAAGGTGCTAACAAAATGTGCAAGCTCCAAATGATCCATCTATGGAGTGGTGCAAGCATCTCGGAGTTGGAATATACGCTTTGATAAGTTGATCAAAGCATATAGTTTTATATGGACTTACGATGAAGCCTCAGATTTACAATAAAGTGAGTGGGAGCACTACTGACCTTTCGATTAGTATATGTGAGTGACATATTGTTGATCGAAATGATGTAGAATTTTACGCAAAGCATAAAGGAGTGTTTTAAAGGAGTTCTTTAAAAGAAAAGACCTCGAGAAAAGCTACTTACATATTGAGCATCAAGATCTATTGAGATAGATCAAGACGCTTGATAAGATTTTCAATGAGTACATACCTTGGCAAGATTTTGAAATAGTTCAAAATGGAACAGTCGAAGAAAAGTTCTTGCTGTGTTGCAAAGGTATGAAATTGAGTAAGACTCAAATCCCGACCACAAAGTAGAAAATAGAAAGAGAATTAAAGTCATTCCCTATGCCTCGGTCATAGGTTCTATAAAGTATGCTATGCTATGTACCGCACCTATTGTATACCTTGCTCAAATTTGGCGAGGAGTACAATAGTGATCTAGGAGTAGATCATTTGGACATTGGTCAAGAATATCCTTAGTAAGGACTAAGGAGATGTTTCTCGATTATGGAGGTGATAAAAGAGTTTTTTTAAAAGTTACATCGGTGCAAACTTTTACACTGATCCAGATGACTCTAAGTCTCAATCTGGATACATATTGAAAGTGGGAGCGATTAGCTAGAGTAGCTCGTGAAGAGCATTGTAGACATAGAATATTTGCAAAATACATACGGCTCTGAATGTGATGAGACCGTTGACTAAGCTTCTCTCATGAGCAAAACATGATCACACCTTAGTACTCTTTGGGTGTTAATCACATAGCGATGTGAACTAGATTATTGACTCTAGTAAACCCTTTGGGTGTTGGTCACATGATGATGTGAACTATGGGTGTTAATCATATCTGAGATATGAATATTGGTGTTAAATCACATGACGATGTGAACTAGATTATTGACTCTAGTGCAAGTGGGAGACTGAAGGAAATATGCCCTAGAGGCAATAATAAAGTTATTATTATTTCCTTATTTCATGATAAATGTTTATTATTCATGCTAGAATTGTATTAACGGGAAACATAATACATGTGTGAATACATAGACAAACATAGTGTCACTAGTATGCCTCTACTTGACTAGCTCGTTTATCAGAGATGGTTATGTTTCCTAGCCATGGACAAAAGGGTTGTCATTTGATTAACGGGATCACATCATTAGGAGAATGATGTGATTGACTTGACCCATTCCGTTAGCTTAGCACTTGATTGTTTAGTATGTTGCTATTACTTTCTTCATAACTTATACATGTTCCTGTAACTATGAGATTATGCAACTCCGCTTCTGGGAGGAACACTTTGGTACTACCAAACGTCACAACGTAATCGGGTGATTATAGAGGAGTACTACAGGTGTCTCCGAAGGTACATGTTGAGTTGGCGTATTTCGAGATTAGGTTTTGTCACTCCGATTGTCGAGAGGTATCTCGGGCCCTCTCGGTAATGCACATCATTATAAGCCTTGCAAGCAATGTGACCAATGAGTTGGTTACGGGATGATGCATTACGAGCGAGTAAAGAGACTTGCGTGCGAGATTGAACTAGGTATTGGATACCGACGATCAAATCTCGGGCAAGTAACATACCGATGACAAAGGGAACAACGTATGTTGTTATGCGGTTTAACCGATAAAGATCTTCGTAGAATATGTAGGAACCAATATGGGCATCCAGGTCCCGCTATTGGTTATTGACCAAGAATAGTTCTAGGTCATGTCTACATAGTTCTCGAACCCGTAGGGTCCGCACGCTTAAGGTTTCGATGATGTTTTATTATGAGTTTATGAGTTTTGATGTACCGAAGGAGTTCGAGTCCGGATGAGATCGGGGACATGACGAGGAGTCTCGAAATG
Source organism: Aegilops speltoides (assembly GCA_021437245.1). Taxonomy (NCBI): domain Eukaryota; kingdom Viridiplantae; phylum Streptophyta; class Magnoliopsida; order Poales; family Poaceae; genus Aegilops; species Aegilops speltoides. Next base: position 317,048,375 of record CM038141.1, read on the forward strand.
GTCGAGACGTAAAGATCGATATATTGGACGACTATATTCGAGTTCGAAAGGTTCCGAGTGATTCGGGTATTTTTGAGTATCGGAGAGTTACGGGAATTCGTATTGGGCCTTAATGGGCCATACGGAAAGGAGAAAAAGGGCCATAAGGGTGGCCGCACCTCCCCATGGACTAGTCCGAATTGGACTAGGGAGGGGCCCTCTTCCTTCCTTCTCCTTTTCCTTCCCTTTCCTTCTCTCCAACTCCTACTACAAGGAAGGGTTACTAGTTGGACTAGGAAGGGGAATCCTACTCCGGTGGGAGTAGGACTCCCTAGGCGCGCCATAGAGGCCCCCTCCCTCCTCCACTCCTTTATATAGGCGGGGGGCACCCCATAGACACACAAGTTTATCTTCGTGATCGTTCCTTAGCCGTGTCGGTGCCCCTCCACTATATTCCACCTCGGTCATATCGTCAAAGCTTAGGCGAAGCCTGCTACCGATAGAACATCAAGATCGTCACCACGCCGTCGTGTCGACGGAACTCTCCCTCGACACTCGGCTGGATCGAATTCGAGGGACGTCGTCGAGCTGAGCGTGTCTTGAACTCGGAGGCTCCGTGACGTTCGGTGCTTGGATCGGTCGGATCGTGAAGACGTCGACTACATCAACAGCGTTGTGCTAACGCTTCGCTTTCGGTCACGAGTGCGTGAGACAACACTCTCCCCTCTCGTTGCTATATCATCACCATGATCTTGCGTGTGCGTAGGAAATTTTTGAAATTACTACGTTCCCCAACATGGAGGGGGGCATCGCACACGACTACAAGATCAACTTGATCAACTTGTGTGTCTATGGGGTGCCCCCCTCCCACGTATATAAAGGAGGGAGGGAGGAGGAGGCCGACCAAGGGGTGGCGCGCCCAAGGGGGGAGTCCTACTCCAAGTAGGTTTGGATCCCCCCTTTCCTATTCCTATTAGGAGAAGGAGGAAGGAGGAGGAGAGAAGAAGGAAAGGGGGTGTAAGGGCATATTTATTCCCCAGTGGTTTTGGTGATTGATGACAATGCTTTTGCGGACTAATCGTGTGCGTTAAGTTCTTTCAGAGAATCATCCATTGGCACAAGACGATTTCCTCCCCTCGGTGTTTTATTCAAGACGGTGTAACTCCTGCGCTTCGTTGTTGGTGGACTAGTTTCGTAGGAGTCACCGTACTATTAAGAGGGGATCCGCTTTGGTAAGACTAGGGTGGAATCAACACGTACACATCCCTTTCACACCCGTCGTCTTCCCTTCGCATCATTGGAGCTGCACTTCTCTTCCGTTATCTGCTTGCATACCATGTGCGGTGAGTAGTACCGCGATCTCAATGATAGTACCGCCAAAGCCCCACATGATAGTACCGCTCCTCCGAGCGGTAGTACCGCTCTCGTGAATAATACCGCTCCGAGCGTAGTATAATCCTTCATTGAGCGGCAATACATGATAATACTGCGCGCCTACTACCGCCTCGATTCGAGACGGTGTTTTCTCGTGTCGGGTTTTGCGGCACTACAAGCGGTAGTAGAAGCGGTTGTACCGCTCCAAGCGGTAGTACCACTCCTACTCCCGCGGTAGTACCGCTCGAGGGCCAGTGGCCTCGCTTCCCACTACAGCAGTAGTGTAATTTGGCGGGAGGCGGTAGTACCGCTCTCGGTAGTACCGCCTGCCCAGCAGTAGTACCGCTCTGCTGGGCTGCTCGATGGGGTAACGGTTGGATGTGTTCCCCACTATATAAAGGGTCTTCTTCCTCCTAGTTGACCTACCTCTTTCCCCCAAAGCTCCATTGTTGCTCAAAGCTCCATTTTCGCCCGATCTCTCTCCCTAGCCAATCAAACTTGTTGATTTGCTCGGGATTGGTTGAGAAGGCCCAGATCTACACTTCCACCAAGAGAAATTTGATTCCCCCCACTTATCCCTTACGGATCTTGTTACTCTTGGGTGTTGAGCACCCTAGACGGTTGAGGTCACCTCGAAGCCATACTCCATTGCGGTGAAGCTTCGTGGTGTTGTAGTTGTTGTTGGGAGCCTCCGATTGTTGTGGAGATAGCCCCAACCTTGCTTGTAAAGGTTCGGTCACCGCCTTCAAGGGCACCAATAGTTGAATCACGGCATCTCGCATTGTGTGAGGGCGTGAGGAGAATACGGTGGCCCTAGTGGCTTCTTGGGGAGTAGTGTGCCTCCACACCACTCTAACGGAGACGTACTTCCCTTTAAAAGGAAGGAACTCTGGTAACACATCCTCGTCTCCACCGGCTCCACTCTTGGTTATTTCGTGTGTTTACTCTTGCAAGCTTCTTGTTGTTACATCTCTTGCTTGCTTGTGTAGTAGTTGTTATTGCATCATATAGGTTGCTCACCTAGTTGCACATCTAGACAACCTATTTTGTTGCAAAGTTTAATTTGGTAAAGAAAAGGTTAAAAATTGTTAGTTGCCTATTCACCCCCCCTCTAGTCAACCATATCGATCCTTTCAATTGGTATCAGAGCCTCGTCTCTTTATTAAGGACTTTGCCGTCTGAAGAGGATGGTTGACACCAACGATGGTGCGGAGGAACACTCCGGTGTGAATCCCATCTCGTCTTCGTCGAAGGGAACCTCGGTCTCGTGAGGAATTCAATGTGGCTTTAGACACATTGAAAACCTCCATGACTACGAGGTTAAAAGCATGTTTAATGATTTTCTAGAGGACTTAAACTATCTACCGCTATGAAAGTGGGTGATCCTACTAACAAGGTGACGGATGCTATCTCCGACAAGGGGGAAGATAACAACGAAAAGAGTCCTTCTACTAGTGGTAGAAATGGCACCGGCATCTTTGCCCATGTGGAACCCCCGGTTTATGGAGGGCCAATCCCCTCCACTCATTTGAATCATGCCGGTCCACCTCCTAAATATGAGAAACATGAAGATTTTGATAATTGGGTCTATCGCTTTAAGCGTCATTTGAAACATGTGAACACTAACCTTTGGAGAGTCATTGAAGAAGGTTTTTATCCTCATGACCCAAGCAACTTCACCCCTCGAGAAGCCGTGGACAATCAATTCAATGAGAGTGCTCTCTTCATCATCCAAGATGCGATCCTTCCCGAAGATCTCCCTCACCTTCGACCCCACGTCGTGGCTAAAGAAGCATGTAAATGTGTCGAGGGTCTCTATCGTGGAAGTGCTAGCATTCAACGCTCCAACTATGAAGTGGTGCAAGATGAAGCCGATGAGTTTGCAATGAAAGAAGATGAAGAACCTCGTGAGCTCTTTCGAAGAGTGACCAAACTCACGGTGGCACTTCGAGATCATGGAAGCAAGGACACGGATGACAATTGGATCAAGCGGAAGTTCCTCAAGGCCATGATGCCCTACAACAAGGCCATGTCCTCCGTCATTCGTCAACGACCGGACTTCCACACCATGACCTCAAGTGAAGTGTTGGATGAGTTCGTTGCAATGAGTATCTTGGACAAGACCGCCGCAATGCGGTGCTCCGTTCTCAAAGAGCAAAGAAGCCTAACCTTGCTTTGAAGGCCAAGGTTACTATGGAAGAAGAGGAAGAAGTGGAAGATGAGGAAAGCAACCCCGAAGACACCAAGTTTGACTACCATGAGCACATGGCCCTTGCTTCAAGACAATTTTGGAGCAAGAAGAGCTCAAGACCCAACTTCAACAAGAACAACTCAAGTGGCGTCAAGGGCAAGCAACGAGTTAGAACTTGCTTCAACTGTGGCAATGTAAGCCATTTCGTTGCGGATTGTCCTTACGAGAAGCGGGAAGACAATGGTGGCAAGTTCATTTGGAAAGACAAAGCCAAGTCCTTCCCCAACAAGAACAACTTCGCCAAGAAGACTCCCACTCGTGGGTTGGTGGTTCAAGAAGAATACCAAGAGGATGACGATGATGATGAAAATGAAGAAGCAACGGCCATGGCGTCCATTGCCATTGCTACTCCCCGGGTGTCTCTCTTCGAATCACCCAACGAAAACATCACCGCTAGATGCCTCATGGCTAAAGCTTCAAATAAGATAACCCCCAACATCACAACCACCATCATTACTCATCCTCCTGGAGGATTGCATTGATGGACATGTTGAGTCTAATGAGGAAGTGAATGAATTTGAGTCTTTTATGAGTAAGCTCAAGGGAAAGTCCAAGAAGCACTTTGTTGCTCTCTTGGAACAGCTTGGTGAGGCCAATGACATGATCGAGGCTCACGAAGAAACCATCTCCAAGATGGAAGGTCATAGTCGTGACTATGCCGATGAGATATCGGATCTCTCTAATGCTCTTGAGGAAGAGCGTGTGCATCGTTTGACTCTTGAGGAGTCACACAATGATGACCATGCTAAGTTAAAGAAAGATCTTGATCAAGCTCATGCCATGTCTCGTGTGCTAACCTCCGAGAAGGCTAAACTTGGGGTTGATCATGCTAGACTCAAAGAGGAGTTTGAGATACTTGACAAGGCCCACAAGGTCTTGAAGGGTACTCATGCTAACCTCGAAGAGTCTCATGCTCAACTCCAAGTTAAGCTAATCAAGGAAAAGGCCACCTTTCCTCATATGGTATTAATTGATAATGCATGTGCTACTAACCCTTGTTGTGAGCATGTGCATCTTGTGGAGGAAAATGCCAAGTTGAAGGATCAACTTGAGAAAGGCCTTGTGTCTTGCATTCAAGGTGAGAAAAACCTCAACGACCTTTTGAGCAATCAAAAGGAAGTTGTGGCCAAAGAAGGAATTGGGTTTGCACCCAAGTCCAAGAGCAAGAAGAAGAAGAACAACAAGGCTAATCGTCCTCCTCCTCTCAAACAAGCGTTCGTGAAAGAGGAGAGGGTGCTTCTAAGAAAAGAAGGAGAAAGTGAAGGAAGTTGATGTCCAAAAGGGCAAAAGCATTTCCTCAAACAAAGCCGCGACTTTAACCCTTCATATGTGTTGTCCGTGCTAGTGATGGACATGTTTATGCTAGATTTGTTGGTTCTTCTTATGAGTACATTGAATGGTCTATTTGGGTTCCCAAGACCCTTGTTACTAACATCAAAGGACCCATTACTAAATGGGTACCTAAAACCAAGCATTGATCTCGTGTAGGTGTTTGCTTCCGGTGGGGGATCATGGTTGCTCGATAGTGGAGCAACAAATCATTTGACCGGGAGCAAGGACTTGGTGGTGGATGTGCAAGAGATTCCATCTATGCCCACCAATGTCGAGTGGGGTGATGCATCACATTCTAAGGTATTGGGCCTCGGCAAGGTTGTCATTTCTCATGATCTAACGATCGAGAAAGTCATGCTTGTTGAGTCCCTTGCATTCAATTTACTTTCCGTTCGTCAACTTGCACTCATGGGCTTTGCTACCTTCTTTGATATTGATACCGTGGCCCTCTTGTGGAGCAAGACTCTTAAAGTAGCCTTTGTTGGGCATGTCGAGAACGGTCTCTATGTGGTTAACTTTTCGGAGCGACCCACTAAGACCGCGACATGCCTAATGGCTAAAGTTGACGTGGGATGGCTTTGGCATCGCCGTTTAGCCCGTCGATATGAGATCTTTGCAAAGTCTTCTCAAGGGGACCATGTTCGTGGACTAACAAATGTTAGTTTTGCCAAAGATCGTGCTTGCAGTGCGTGTATCGAAGGAAAGCTTCATGAAAAGGCTCACCCTCCTTCAACCATCATCTACTCGAAGAGACCCTTGGAGCTCCTTCACATGGATCTCTTCGGGCCTCCATCTTTTGATAGTCTTGGAGGAAGGAAGTATTGCTTGGTGATTGTGGATGATTATTCAAGGTACACTTGGGTATACTTCTTCAAGAGGAAGAGTGAGACTCAACAAACCGTCATCGACTTTGCAAATGAAGCTCAACGCCAACATGATGCAAAGATCTTGACAATAAGAAGTGACAACGGCACCGAGTTCAAGAACTACACTTGGATGAGTTTCTTAGTGATGAGGGGATCAAGCATCAATATGCGGCACCTTATACCCCTCAACAAAATGGTGTTGCGGAGAGGAAGAACCAGACGTTGATGGATGCGGCAAGGACCATGATGGCGGAGTTCAAGTCTCCGTACAACTTTTGGGCCGAAGCCATCAACACCGCATGTCATGCATCCAATCGGCTCTATCTTCGCAAAGGCTTGAACAAGACTCCTTATGAGATACTCACCGTGACAAGCCCAACCTCAAGTACTTAGGGTTTTTTCGTTGTAAGTGTTTCATTCTCAAGAAAGGAGTTCGTTTGTCTAAATTCGAGGCTAGAGCTCATGAGGGCATATTTGTTGGTTATGCTACAAACTCTCATGTTTACCGTGTCCTCAACAAGTCCACCGGACTCATTGAGGAGACATGTAACGTGGAGTTTGATGAAAATAACGGCTCCCAAGTGGAGCAAAGTGGTACTTGTGATGTAGGTGATGAAATTCCTCCCCAAGCCATAAGAAGAATGGGTATTGGTCAAATCCTACCCATTGAGGAACCCCTTGTGACCGAAGGAGAAGGACAATGCTCTACTCAAGTAGAGCCATCACCTCATCAAGACCCACACGCTTCCGAAGAACAAAGTGAAGGCCCTCAACCTTGTGAACAAGACCAAGGGCAAGATCAACCTCAAGATGGTGGAGAACCTCTAAATGATGCCCAAGGTCAAGTTCTCCCCCTCGAGCAAGTTTGAGATCAAGAGCAAACTCAAGCTCAAGTACAAGCTCAAAATCAAGAACAAGCTCAAGACGACGCCCAAGATGATCATGTCAACCCTCCTCCCTCCACATCCGAGGAGGAATTAGAGCTTCGCGCCGCGAAGATTGCTTCCAAGCTCACCACTCAAGGCCATCTCATGGAAAATGTAGTTGGAAGCCTAAGAAAGGGGGTAAGCACTCATAGACAATTAGCAAACTATTGTGAACATCACGCATTTGTCTCTTGTGTTGAACCCCAAAAGGTCTATGAGGCGCTCGAAGACTCGGATTGGCTCAATGCCATGCATGAAGAACTCAACAACTTCGAGTACAACAAAGTATGGAGATTGGTGCCAAGGCCATCGGGGAACCACAATGTCATTGGAACCAAGTGGATCTTTAAGAACAAGCAAGATGCTCATGGGAACATCATTCGCAACAAGGCAAGATTGGTAGCACAAGGCTACTCCCAAGTCGAGGGTATCGACTACGGTGAAACCTTTGCTCCCGTTGCTCGTCTTGAATCCATACGTTTGTTGATTGCCTATGCTTCTCATCACAACTTTAAGTTGCAACAAATGGATGTGAAAAGTGCTTCTCTTAATGGTCCTATTAATGAGTTGGTTTATGTCAAGCAACCCCCCGGGTTCGAGGACCCCTACTTCCCGGATCATGTGTATCAACTCGATAAGGCACTCTATGGCCTTAAACAAGCCCCACGTGCGTGGTATGACCACCTTACCGAGTTGCTACAAGATCGTGGATTTGAAGTAGGGCTAATCGATCCCACTCTTTTTACTAAGAAGGTCAACGGGGAGTTGTTTGTATGCCAACTATATGTTGATGATATTATCTTTGGTTCTCCTAACAAAGCTTTCAATGAGGAATTTTCCGCTCTCATGACCTCCAAGTTTAAGATGTCTTCGATGGGAGAGTTGAAGTTCTTCCTTGGTTTTGACATCAAACAAAGAAGAGAACGAACCTTCATCAACCAAGCCAAATACACTCAAGACATGCTTAAAAGATTCAAGCTAAGTGATGTCAAGCCGGCGTCTACACCAATGCCTACCAAGTGCCAACTTGACATCGATCCCAATGGTAAAGCGGTGGATCAAAAGGTATATCGCTCCATGATTGGCTCCTTGCTTTACCTTTGTGCATCTAGACCGGATATCATGTTGAGTGTGGGGATGTGTGCACGTTTTCAAGCCGCACCAAAGGAAAGTCACTTTGTGGCGGTCGTTTAATCTTCGATATTTGGCTCATACCCCAAACTTTGGTTTATGGTACCCAAGAGGAGCAAACTTCAAGCTTGAAGGTTTCACGGATTCCGATTGGGCGGGAGACAAAGTGGATAGGAAGTCCACTTCCGGAGGGTGCCAATTTCTTGGTTGCTCTTTGGTAAGTTGGTCTTCCAAGAAGCAAAGTTGTGTGTCTCTCTCGTCCACCGAAGTAGAGTATGTGGCGGCCGGTAGTTGTTGTGATCAACTCCTATGGATGAGGCAAACTTTAAAGGAGTACGATGTCATTTGTGACAAAGTGCCTCTTTGGTGTGATAATGAAAGTGCCATCAAGATTTCTCTCAACCCGGTGCAACACTTCAAGACGAAGCACGTTGAGATTCGGTATCACTTCATCCGGGATCACATTAGGCGAGGGGAGATCGAGCTCAAGTATGTCAACACTCATGATAACCTTGCAGATATTTTCACGTAGCCCTTGGATGAAGCAAGATTTCGCGAGTTAAGGCATGAGCTAAATATCATTGATTTGAGCAATGTGACTTGAACCCGTGCACTCCCCACCACACTCAACTTGTTGTATAGTTTAGATGTAAGCATGGACATAGGGGGAGTGTTGTTCTCTCAATGAACTCTCCCTCCCCCCATTATGCATAAAACGATCAACTCTTTCACATTAGCCATTTTGATGGTACTTGTGCTTCAAAGACGAGTTTTGGTCATGGGCCCAAGGATAATTCTTCGCGGTGCCATACCAATTGACTCAAACATAGGTGGCTCCGGCCACCGCCCTCTCTTGAGAGAGGCCAGAGCCCGCTTTTCTTTTGTTTTGTTGCCTTGAAGGAGTGGGTTCCGGTTCGTTACTCGTGTTTCTGGTGTCTTGTTGATCTTTGCGTTTAGTATCTTTGCATACCCGTGTTTTTTTGTGCTTTTTTTTGGGTCTAGAGGCAGTTTTCGGTTGCTGGCGATACTACCGCCGCTGGCGAGCGGTACTACCGCTCTAAGCGGTACTACCGCCAGCTAGCGCGGTACTACCGCTGAGAGGCGCGGGCGGGGGTTATATCGGGGGCAGGGGGAGTTTTCTTCTCCCCCATACCCATTCGCATGCCCCCTCGCCTGTTCTCTCTCTCTGCAGCAACCAGCACCGCGGGAGGGCTCCGGCGGATCTCCTTCTCCGGGCCGTCCCTCTCCATTCCCTTTGGTGGAAACGATCCCCACCTCGTCCTCTTGCCATGGATGCCGGTATTGCCCCCGTTCTCTTGTTCTTTCTGTCTAGGTTTCCAATCTAGCATTTTAGGGGCAGTAGCAGTTGCATCTGTAGATTTTTGGCCAAATCTAGGCTTGAGTAAGATGGAGAATGCTTCTAGGCAGTGTGGATTGATGTTTGGTTGGAGTATTTTTGAATTTGGTAGGACGGTAGTGCGGGATCTGCCCACTAGTAGGAAACTGCTGTTTCCCGCCCGAGCGGTACTACCGCCCTCTCGGTATGGTACTACCGCTTGAGCGGTACTACCGCTTCTCGTGGAGCGGTACTACCGCTCATGGCGGTACTACCGCTAGCAGGTCGCGGTACTACCGCCCTCTACCACATTCCACTCCACTTCTACCTTTCATTGATCTTTTTGCTCGTGTTTTGTGGCTTATGCTTGTGGTTTCTGGTTGTTTGCGTGTTCTTGTGTGTGGTTCCAGGTGATGAGGTCCCTGAGCATCAGGCTCGTTGTGTCAATCCCGGACGTGCAACATCCAAGCGCTACCGTACCACCGAGCCTGCCGGAGGATCCTCAAGCACCTCTACCTCCACCTCAACTCCAGAAGAAGTCAGGGGTCAAGCCCAAGCCCGGCAAGACTGTGCCAGAGATGCCACAAAAGGAGTTCTGGGCAAGGCGCCGCCGCAATCCGTATGAAAATGCCCAAGAACCCACTTTGGTCAACCGTCCGTTCTGGTCCAAGTTCCAGTTTGCCATCTTCTTCGATGTTCTCAAAGCCAAGAAGAATTTCTTTGTCAATTTGCACTCCATCGACACTGACCATATGGAGCAAGATCCTGACTACTTTGGTGAAGCTCTTCAGATGTGCACTCAACTGAACATTCTTGGGGTCATGAAATTCAACAAGGACTTTGATCTTGATATTGTGGCCCAATTCTATGCCACGGTTCACCTTGGGATGATGACGACAGGACTCTCACCGATGACCAATGGCAAGTTGCTTTCCGTCAAGTGGAAAGCGTTTATCTGATTGATTGGGGTGCAAGATCTTGGACTTGAGTCTCTGTTGGCTTTAGCCCTCACGCCTGCGCCCATTGCACCCACAAGCAAGCTCTCCGCCCCATCTTGCACTCTAAAGGTCAACCAGAGACCAAGAAGGAAACATATGAGCTGCTGCCTTTACGGATATCCTTCACCGCATCTTGAGAGAGACTCTTTTCCCTCGCATTGGAAATCTGGACCAGTTCACTCTTATCTTGTGGACATGCTCCTTTTACGCCAAATAAGAGAAGGAAAATCCCACCGAGAGTCTTTGGATATTTCTCATGTGATGTGGTCTCAGCTGTTGTCTGCTATCTCTGGCGCAAATGCCCGATCTATGGTCCCTTCATCATCTCATTGATTGAGAGAGCACAGGATCATATATATCCTAATGTGCCCTTTGGAGTGTGGAGAGTTGATCTCCCATGATGTCAAGCGTCGAGGAAGAAGGATAAGCTGGGGCACTCGGGCTCCTAAGACCGGAGTCCTTCGCCTGCTGCCATGGAGACAGAGGAGGAGCTGCGGTGATGATGATGAGGATGATGACTACATGCCTTCTCTGGCAGAGCCCTCTTGGGCTAAGAAGCTCAAGTCTAAGATGAAGAAGCTGTTCTGCATGGAGGCTCACGGTCGATTACATGACTCATGTGGTGAGAAGAAGGCTCGAGGTCGTCACAAGGAGCTCATCGCCAGCTTGGGTGCTCTTGTCGAGTGGATTTGAGGACCAGCTTCTTCGAGGAGGAGGAGGGATTCAAAGAAGACCGCCTGTGGACCAATTCTAAGGCCGAGCACTTCGGATCGACGACGGTGGTGCCGATGATTCCACTGGCTCGATCCGTGTGTCCCTCTGTTGCTCTCACAGAGCGGTAGCAACACTCCCTCTCCTTTTGGTGTCTCGATGCCAAGGGGGAGAGAGTTTAGGATTTCTTGAGTGTGTCTTTCGTCTCCTTCGTGTCTTGTTCGTGTTTTCCTCGCATTTGCTTTGGTTGGTTTGTCTGTGAGACCTAAGTTCGAGTGAGACTTAAGTTCGAGTCATATGGTGTAAGACATATGCTACCTTCATTTCCAGTATCATTATCTATGTCTATCTAGCTTATGAGTTGCGTACTTATCTTGTTATATCATCTATGCTGCTCTCATACACCATGCTTAGATTATTGGTCTCTAAAATGTAGGGGGAGCTTTGATCCTAGTATGTGTACAGTGCAGTCCAAAGCACTTATCTAAACTAGCACACATCTAGGGGGAGCCCATCTACATGTTAGGACCGTGGGGTTTGTATGCTTACTATATATATCGTGTTTATGCAAATCCCGTGTTGTCATCAATCCACCAAAAAGGGGGAGATTGTAAGGGCATATTTATTCCCCAGTGGTTTTGGTGATTGATGACAATGCTTTTGTGGACTAATCGTGTAAGTTCTTTCAGAGAATCATCCATTGGCACGAGACGATTTCCTCCCCTCGGTGTTTTATTCAAGACGGTGTAACTCCCACGCTTCGTTGTTGGTGGACTAGTGAAAGCACATTTGCTCCCTGGGTGGTTTTGGTAATTAATGACAACATACTTTGTGGTTGGACTAAAGCTTTTATCAAGTATGTTTCAGGAAGGTCAATCACATTGGCATGGCAAAAGGACTGGAGAGGTGGACCCCTCAAAATGCTAAGGCAAGCATTGGCAAAAGCTCAAGACTCCATTTTTGGTTTAGTGATCCAAGATCACATTGAGTCCATAGGAAAGCCAATACTATTAAAAGGGGATGAGGTTATGTTAATGATCTGGTTGCTCAAAGTGCTTAGTGATACATCTCCTAAACTATCAAAACTCTCACTTCCATAATACACTCATAAGTAATCTCGGTCCCACCGATTTCCTAAACTCAGTCACACCGAGATGAACCACCTCAGCCACAAAGCCAAACCCTAGATATTTCGGATTTTCCGATTCTGAACTCGGTCTCACCGAAACTTGAGCTGCCAAGCTTTTGTAACCTTCTGTCATCAAATCGGTGTCACCGAGATGATGAAGTCGGTCCCACCGAGATTGGCAAGCCCTAGTCTTTGGAAGAATCGGACTAACCGAGATTGTATTTTCGGTCCCACCGAAAATCCCAACGTTCACAAGATTTGAACTTTCGGTCTCACCGAGTTGTCAACTTCGGTCTGACCGAGATTGGTCAAATGTGTGTAACGGTTGGATTTTGTGTGGAGGCTATAAATACCCCTCCACCCCTCTTCATTCGTGGAGAGAGCCATCAGAAAGATCTACCACTCCTACCTTACATTTCTGAGAAGAAAACTACCTACCCTTGTGTTGAGATCAAGTTGCTCCACTCCCACCATATGAAACTTGATTTCTAGCCTTCCCAAGTTGCTTTCCACTCAATCCTTTCTTCCACCACAGCCAAATCAGTGAGGAGAGTTGAGTGTTGGGGAGATTATCATTTGAAGCACAAGAGCAAGGAGTTCATCATCATCAACACCATCTATTACCTTTTGGAGGTGGTGCCTCCTAGATTGGTTAGGTGTCGCTTGGGAGCCTCCACAAGATGTGGAGTTGAACCAAGAAGTTTGTAAGGACAAGGAGATCGCCTACTTCGTGAAGATCTACCCGAGTAAGGCTAGTCCTCCGTGGCGTATGCCATGATGGCATAGACAAGGTTGCTTCTTCGTGGACCCTTCGTGGGTGGAGCCCTCCGTGGACTCTCGCAGCCGTTACCCTCCGTGGGTTGAAGTCTCCATCAACGTGGATTGACGATAGCACCACCTATCGGAACCACGAGAAAAATCTCCGTGTCTCCAAATTGCGTTTGATCTTCTCCACTTCTCTTTACTACTTGTGCAATTTACTTTCCGCTGCCCATACTCTAGAATTGCATGTGTAGTAAGTTACTTGACTTGTGTGATATGCAAAATCTGCCAAAAACTTGTCTTTGTCAAAAGGCACAATTTTTATCTTGTCGAGTAGTCTAATCACCCCCCCTCTAGACACTCTCACCTTCTTCGATCCTACAATTGGTATCGAGCATTGGTCTCCATTGCTTTGGTTTACACACCATTGGAGGAAGATGGGCGTGTCACGTTTGGGAGTGTTAGTCATAGAGTGCCTATTCTTGATGGAGTGTCCTATAACTCGTGGAGGATTGAAATGCTTATTATCTTTAAGATGTATAACTTGCATAAATATGTTGAATCCCCATATGTGCCTCCATTTGACCCTTGCACCCTACCATGGATGAAGAGCTTGATTTGCTTCAGTAACCTTAGAACTGTAAATCTTATCATTAGAGGTTTGCCGATAACTTGCTTAAGCTTGTCACAAACTTTGAGTGCGCCTATGCTATGTGGAAGTTCTTGGAAGAACTTTATCCGACTACTCTTTGAGAGGTCTTGATGAAATTCTATACAAGACTATTGAATTTGATATGATGCTCCCAATGATCCCAACTTTGATAAATGTTTCTTTGAGCTTCGTGATCTTATGAAAAGAAGGGTGATCCTTGTCTTATCAATGATCTAATTAGAAATGCTCTTGTATTGCATTCCGATGATTATTGTCACATTGACAAAACTAATGCAAGTTGTTGTCAAATTGACCTAGGTATTGATGATGAACAATCTATGGGTCAATATGATGATGAGCATGAGCACGATGATGATTATTCCGATTCGGACACCGAGCTAGACAAGATCATGAAGAGTCTCAATCTTATGGCAAATCTGAGAGACTACATATCCGGTGGAAAAGAGTGGATTCTTGATAGTGGATGCACCGATCACATGACCGGAGATGAAGACATGTTTCGAGAGCTTGCAAAGAACGATGGTCCACGCAAGTATGTGACTTTTGGAGACAACTCCAAGGGTAAGGTACTTGGCCTTGGTAAGGTGGCCATATCCCATGATAGCTCTATTCAAAATGTCATGCTTGTTGAATCACTTGGATACAATTTACTTTCCGTGTCTAGACTAGCTGACTTTGGATTCAATGTGCTATTCACCAAAGTAGATTGCCAAGTCTTTCGTCGTGACAATCATAACATGGTTTTTACCGGTATCCGTAGAGGTGATCTATATATTGTTGATTTCACTAAGAAAGCTCAACCTAGAATTTGCTTCATTGCTAAATCTGTTAAAGGTTGGTTATGGCATAGAAGGCTTGGACATGTTGGTATGCGTAATCTAGACAAGCTAATCAAAGGTGATCATATTCTTGGTGTTAAAGATGTTCTCTTTGACAAAGATAGACTTTGTAGTGCTTGTCGGGCAGGAAAACAAGTAGGTGGAAGTCATCCGTGAAGAACATCATGACCACAAGGAGACCGCTTGAGCTTCTTCATATGGATCTCTTGGTCCCAATGCTTACAAAAGCCTTGGTGGTAACTCCTTTGGTCTAGTTATAGTTGATGATTATTCCAGATTTACGTGGGTATTTTTCCTTGATGACAAATCGCAGGTTTAGAGAATCTTCAAAACCTTTGCCATAAAGGCCCAGAATCAATTTGAGGTGAAGATCAAGAAAGTTCGGAGTGACAATGGAACGGAGTTCAAGAACGCCCATGTAGACTCTTTTCTCGATGAGGAAGGGATTCTACATGAGTTCTCGGCTACGTACACACCTCAACAAAATGGAGTTGTTGAGAGGAAGAACCGAACGCTCATAGAGATGGCGAGAACGATGCTCGATGAATACAAGACACAAGCACTTTTGGGGAGAAGCCGTCGAGACAGACTTGTCATGCTATCAACAGGCTTTATCTTCATAAGCTCCTCGGCAAGACTTCATCTGAGCTCCTCACGGTAACAAACCCCAAGTGGGATACTTTCGTGTCTTTGGTTCAAAATGCTATATCCTTGATAAGCATCGTCGGTCTAAATTTGCTCCTAAAACTCATGAAGGCTTTTTCCTCGGTTATGGATCAAACTCCCACACCTACCGTGTCTACAATAATTTCACCCAAAGGTTGAAGAGACGGTAGATGTGAAGTTTGATGAATCTAATGGCTCATAAGTAGAGCAAATGCCTATTGATGTAGGAGACAAGGACCCATCGGAAGCCATTCAAGATTTATCTATTGGAAAGATCCGTCCCATGGAAGTGAAGGAGAGTACCTCATCTACTTATGTGGAGCCCCCTACCTCACGGCAAGATGAACCTCAAGGCAACATGGAGGCTTCCACAAGTGGAACTCACTAAGATGAGGAAGTGCAACAAGAAGATCCACCACAACCTCCTTCTCCACCGCCTCAAGAAAACACCAACAACAATGAAGAAGAAGAGGAAGATGAGGATGATGAGGAAGCTCAGCCACAACCTCAACAAAAGCTATCCCGAGTCCGAGCAAGAGTCAAGAAAAATCATCCCGTGGAACAAATGATGAACGACATCGATTCCGGGAGAATTACTCGCTCTAAAACTCGCTTAGCTAACTTTTGTGAGCATTACTCATTTATCTCTAGTCTTGAACCTATGAAGGTAGAAGAAGCACTTGAAGACCCGGATTGGGTGAGCGCTATGCACGAAGAGCTACACAACCGAGAGGAACAATGTATGGACTTTGGTAGAAAGCCCAAGGATGATCAAAACGTCATTGGAACCAAATGGGTGTTTGGAACAAGCAAGATGAAGATGGACAAGTCATCCGCAACAAGGCTCGTCTCGTAGCTCAAGGTTACACACAAGTCGAAGGTATGGACTATGGTGAGACCTATGCCCCCGTTGCTAGACTTGAGTCCATTCGCATTCTTCTTGCTTATGCCAACCACCATGATATTACTCTTTATCAAATGGATATTAAAAGTGCTTTCCTAAATGGTGAAATTGAGGAGGAAGTATTTGTGAAACAACCTCCGGTTTGTGAATCCTAAAAAGCCTAATCATGTTTACAAGTTGCACAAAGCTCTTTATGGTCTTAAACAAGCTCCTAGAGCTTGGTACAAATCTTGACTAGCTTTCTTCTTGAAAAAGGATTTGAGATTGGCAAAATAGACTCAACGCTATTCACGAAAAGGGTTGATGGTGAACTATTTGTGTGCCAAATATATGTTGATGATATTATCTTTGGTTCAACTAACCCTCATTTTAGCGAGAAGTTTGGAAAGCTCATGTCGGAGAAGTATGAGATGTCCATGATGAGTGAACTCAAATTCTTCCTTGGGTTGCAAATCAAGCAATCTAAGGAGGGTACCTTTGTCTCACAAACAAAGTACACCAAGGATCTCTTCAAGAAGTTCAACATGCAAGAAAGCAAAGGTATGAGAACCCCATGCCTACTAGTGGACATAATGACTTGACAAAAGATGGAGAACTTGTTGATCAAAAGGTTTACCGATCCATGATTGGTTCTCTACTATATCTTTGTGCATCTCGTCCCGACATAATGTTGAGTGTATGCATGTGTGCTCGATATCAAGCAGCCCCTAAAGAATGTCATCTTAAAGCTGTTAAAAGGATTGTGAGATATTTGATACACACACCAAACTTTGGCATTTGGTATCCTAAGAGGGCCTCTTTCGATCTTGTTGGCTATTCTGACTCGGACTATGCCGGAGACAGGGTTGATAGAAAGTCAACTTCGGGTACGTGTCAATTTCTTGGTCGATCCCTTGTATCTTGGTCCTCCAAGAAACAAAATTGATATCATTATCCACCGCCAAGCGTAATATATAGCTGCTGGATCATGTTGTGCTCAGTTGCTATGGATGACACAAACGCTTAAGGATTATGGAATACATGCGAGACATGTTCCCTTGCTTTGTGATAATGAGAGTGCGATTAAGATTGGACACAATCCTGTGCAACACTCTCGAACGAAACATATTGAAGTTCGTCACCATTTTATTCGTGATCACATTGCCAAGGGTGACATCAATCTTAAGCATGTTCGAACTGACAAACAACTTGTCGATATCTTTACAAAACCTCTTGATGAGAAAGTGTTTTGTCGCTAAGGAGTGAGTTGAACATCATTGATGCTTCAAACTTGGAGTGAAAACTCCATTGATGCATGCAAGGCATGAGCCTACTTGACTAATCCTTGATATTTCTCTTATGATGATGATCATATGTCTTGGACACATTTGCCTCCTTGTATTGCATCTAACTCCTTGCAGGTACTTGGATGATCTACATTCCACAAGATTACCACACACTCAAATCTTGAGTAATCTTGTCATTGACCAAGTATCTAGCCCTTTGGGATGTTGAGTTCAAGGAACAAAATTGCACATATCCTTTTTGACACCTTATACATCTAGTATTTCACTCTTGTCATCTTGGATATTCTTGAGTATTTCCTTGCTTGCCTAACCCATGTAGGAAGATGAACTACACAAGAGGAAATGGTGCTCTAACTTCACATTCTATGAGCATCTACATCAAGTTCACCTACATGAGCAAAGCAACAACAAGCCCAAGGTATGTTCTTCACATCTTTAAGGAGCTTTGCTCAAAGTCATGAGTACAAGCAGCTTCATAAGATGTGATCACATCAAATGCTTAATCGAAAAATGGCAACCCCATTTTGAGCTTAAACGATGAGTATGACCTATGATCAAATGTTCTCATTTGACTCCTAAGTCAAAATACTCAAACATAGGTGACCTAGTCGCCGACCCCTATCTAGATGAAGTACATATGTTTTTGCAGTTTTTCTAGTTTCTCTTATGTTTTCTCATTATGATTTCATTAAAAAAAACTTCATCTAGCTATCGGTTTCATTTCTATTCTTCTGTCTTTGTGAATATCCTTTTGGCTTTGATCAATTCCTTGAAAATCATTTACAAATTCATTGCAAATCTTTTGAAACATTCCGTGCAAAGTGAGCTGAATTATTTCTATATTTCCTTGGAATTAAACTCGGCGTCACCGACTTAAAAATTTCGGCTTGACCGAAAAAGGATCTGCCCTAAGTCCCAGACTTTCGGACCCACCGATCCATCTAATTCGGTATCACCGATTTTCTTTCAGGATATCATCTTCTGCAGCTTTACCTAATGATTCTCTATGCATATTTCTTATTGCCCAGTTGAGATTCTTAAGGATCCCACTTCTTTCCTTCCATCTTTCCTGACCTTCCTAGTCTGCTGTCCTTTTCGGCACTTGATGTCAAAGGGGGAGAAGATTTAGGGGGAGATAAGGGGAGAAAAGAGAAGATTTAGGGGGAGAAGAAGAGCAATCTTATCTTAAGGGGGAGAGAATCACATCAAAGCTTTGCCGTGTTCCACATTGGAAATTACATTTGGCATCATTCTTTTGATTTTGCTTTCACAATTGATATCTTATGGAAAGCAAAATCTCTCAGAGTTCATTGAAAATCTCTTAGTTTCAGGAGACATGTTTGCTGATTCAAGCTTGTGCTCAATATGAGACACTCTTTATACATGTCATCCCTGGCTTGGTACTCTTGATGTTCTTGCTGATTGGTTGAAGAAATACTCTTGTGTTATCTAACCCTGTTTTCCCAAGTTTTATTTCTTCAGGAACAATGCCAAGGAACCTCAAGGTAAGTGTATGCACTTTGCAGAATGTGCATGATGGTGACTTGCTTGTGAATACTTGTTTGCAAGAAATCACCATGCACATATGTATTATCACTCACTTCTTTTCATCTCGCTTTCGATGCATATAGCCAAGCTGCATGTAGCACATCTTGCTTTTCTCTCTTGTGTGCTTGTGGTAGTCCAAAACCATAATCTATGAAAATCTTGCACACTTGTAGGGGAGCACTGTACTACATGTTTGTCAAAGCTTTCGTGATAATTCTGTCTTTCTTTCAGTAAGCTTTGATGTCTTGTTTTGTGTGTTGCCATCAATTACCAAAAAGGGGGAGATTGAAAGCACATTTGCTCCCTGGGTGGTTTTGGTAATTAATGACAACATACTTTGTGGTTGGACTAATGCTTTTATCAAGTATGTTTCAGGAAGGTCAATCACATTGGCATGGCAAAAGGACTGGAGAGGTGGACCCCTCAAAATGCTAAGGCAAGCATTGGCAAAAGCTCAAGACTCCATTTTTGGTTTAGTGATCCAAGATCACATTGAGTCCATAGGAAAGCCAATACTATTAAAAGGGGATGAGGTTATGTTAATGATCTGGTTGCTCAAAGTGCTTAGTGATACATCTCCTAAACTATCAGCAACTCTCACTTCCATAATACACTCATAAGTAATCTCGGTCCCACCGATTTCCTAAACTCAGTCACACCGAGATGAACCACCTCACCCATAAAGCCAAACCCTAGATATTTGGATTTTCCGATTCGAACTCGGTCTCACGAAACTTGAGCTGCTAAGCTTCAGAACCTTCACATCAAATCGGTGTCACCGAGATGATGAAGTCGGTCCCACCGAGATTGGCAAGCCCTAGTCTTTGGAAGAATCGGACTAACCGAGATTGTATTTTCGGTCCCACCGAAAATCCCAACGTTCACAAGATTTGAACTTTCGGTCTCACCGAGTTGTCAACTTTGGTCGACCGAGATTGGTCAAATGTGTGTAGCAGTTGGATTTTGTGTGGAGGCTATAAATACCCTCCACCCCTCTTCATTCGTGGAGAGCCATCGAAAGATCTACCACTCCTACCTTACATTTCGAGAAGAAAACTACCTACCCTTGTGTTGAGATCAAGTTGCTCCACTCCCACCATATGAAACTTGATTTCTAGCCTTCCCAAGTTGCTTTCCACTCAATCCTTTCTTCCACCACAGCCAAATCGGTGAGGAGAGTTGAGTGTTGGGGAGATTATCATTTGAAGCACAAGAGCAAGGAGTTCATCATCATCAACACCATCTATTACCTTTTGGAGGGTGGTGCCTCCTAGATTGGTTAGGTGTCGCTTGGGAGCCTCCGTCAAGATGTGGAGTTGAACCAAGAAGTTTGTAAGGCAAGGAGATCGCCTACTTCGTGAAGATCTACCCGAGTAAGGCTAGTCCTCCGTGGGCGTATGCCATGATGGCATAGACAAGGTTGCTTCTTCGTGGACCCTTCGTGGGTGGAGCCCTCCGTGGACTCTCGCAGCCGTTACCCTCCGTGGGTTGAAGTCTCCATCAACGTGGATTGACGATAGCACCACCTATCGGAACCACGAGAAAAATCTCCGTGTCTCCAAATTGTGTTTGATCTTCTCCACTTCTCTTTACTACTTGTGCAATTTACTTTCCGCTGCCCATACTCTAGAATTGCATGTGTAGTAAGCTACTTGACTTGTGTGATATGCAAAATCTGCCAAAAACTTGTCTTTGTCAAAAGGCACAATTTTTATCTTGTCGAGTAGTCTAATCACCCCCCTCTAGACACTCTCACCTTCTTCGATCCTACAACTAGTTTCGTAGGAGTCACCGTACTATTAAGAGGGGATCCGCTTTGGTAAGACTAGGGTGGAATCAACACGTACACATCCCTTTCACACCCGTCGTCTTCCCTTCGCATCATTGGAGCTGCACTTCTCTTCCGTTATCTGCTTAGCCTGCAATGCGGGTAGTACCCATGATCTCTGATGATAGTACCGCCAAAAAGCCCAGCCGTAGTACCGCTCCTCCGAGCGGTAGTACCGCTCTCAGCAATAATACCGCTCATGAGCGGTAGTACCGCTTCGAGGTTCGGCCGTAATACCGCAGATAGTACTCACGCCTACTACCGCCTCGATTCGAGGCGGTGTTTTCTCGTGTCGGGTTTTGCGGCACTACAGCGGTAGTAGAAGCGGTAGTACCGCTCAAGCGGTAGTACCGCTCCTACTCCCCGCATGATAGTACCGCTCGAGGCCGATGGCCTCGCTTCCCCCTCACACAGCGGTAATGTCAAGGCGAGGCGGTAGTACCGCTCTCGGCAGTAGTACCGCCTGCTTGCCAGTAGTACCGCTCTCTGTGGGGCTGCTCGGTGGGGTAACGGTTGGATGTGTTCCCCACTATATAAAGGGTCTTCTTCCTCCAAGTTGACCTACCTCTTTCCCCAAAGCTCCATTGTTGCTCAAAGCTCCATTTTACCGATCTCTCTCCTAGCCAATCAAACTTGTTGATTTTCTCGGGATTGGTTGAGAAGGCCCAGATCTACACTTCCACCAAGAGAAATTTGATTCCCCCCACTTATCCCTTGCGGATCTTGTTACTCTTGGGTGTTGAGCACCCTAGACGGTTGAGGTCACCTCGAAGCCGTACTCTATTGCGGTGAAGCTTCGTGGTGTTGTAGTTGTTGTTGGGAGCCTCCGATTGTTGTGGAGATAGCCCCAACCTTGCTTGTAAAGGTTCGGTCGCCGCCTTCAAGGGCACCAATAGTGGAATCACGACATCTCACATTGTGTGAGGGCGTGAGGAGAATACGGTGGCCCTAGTGGCTTCTTGGGGAGCATTGTGCCTCCACACCGCTCTAACGGAGACGTACTTCCCTTTAAAAGGAAGGAACTCCGGTAACACATCCTCGTCTCCACCGGCTCCACTCTTGGTTATTTCGTGCCTTTACTCTTGCAAGCTTCTTGTTGTTACATCTCTTTCTTGCTTGTGTAGTAGTTGTTATTGCATCATATAGGTTGCTCACCTAGTTGCACATCTAGACAACCTATTTTGTTGCAAAGTTTAATTTGGTAAAGAAAAGGTTAAAAATTGTTAGTTGTCTATTCACCCCCCCCCTCTAGTCAACCATATCGATCCTTTCAGGGGGGCCAAGCCTAAACCAATTCGGTTTGGGCCTAGGGGGGCACGCCCCACCGCTTGCCCGCTACCTCCTATCTCCACTAGGGCCCATTAAGGCCCATTGACTCCCCGAGGGGTTCCGATAACCTCCTGGTACTCCGAAAAATATCCAATACACTACGGAACCCTTCCGGTGTCCGAATATAACCTTCCAATATATCAATCTTTATGTCTCGACCATTTCGAGACTCCTCGTCATGTCTTTGATCTCATCCGGGGCTCCGAACAACCTTCGGTCATCAAATCACATAAACTCGTAACACAAATCATCATCGAACATTAAGCGTGCGGACCCTACGGGTTCGAGAACTATGTAGACATGACCGAGACACGTCTCTGGTCAATAACCAATAGCGGAACCTGGATGCTCATATTGGTTCCTACATATTCTACGAAGATCTTTATCGGTCAAATCGCATAACAACATACGTTGTTCCCTTTGTCATCGATATGTTACTTGCCCAAGATTCGATCGTCGGTATCGTCATACCTAGTTCAATCTCGTTACCGGCAAGTCTCTTTACTAGTTCTGTAATACTTCATCCCGCAACTAACTCATTAGTTACAATGCTTGCAAGGCTTATAGTGATGAGTATTACCGAGAGGGCCCAGAGATACCTCTCCGAAACACGGAGTGACAAATCCTAATCTCGATATAAGCCAACCCAAGAAACACCTTTGGAGACACCTGTAGAGCACCTTTATAATCACCCTTTTACATTGTGACGTTTGGTAGCACACAAAGTGTTCCTCCGGTATTCGGGAGTTGCATAATCTCATAGTCTGAGGAACTTGTATAAGTCATGAAGAAAGCAGTAGCAATGAAACTGATACGATCATAATGCTAAGCTAACGGATGGGTCATGTCATCACATCATTCTTCTAATGATGTGATCCCGTTCATCAAATGACAACACATGTCTATGGTTATGAAACATAACCATCTTTGATTAACGAGCTAGTTAAGTATAGGCATACTAGGGACTATATGTTTTGTCTATGTATTCATACATGCACTAAGTTTCCGGTAAATACAATTCTAGCATGAATAATAAACATTCATCATGAATTAAGGAAATAAATAATAACTTTATTATTGCCTCTAGGGCATATTTCCTTCAGTCTCCCACTTGCACTAGAGTCAATAATCTAGCTCACATCACCATGTGATTTAACACAAAGATTCAAATCTGTATGTGATTAACACCCATATCTCACATCATCATGTGACCAACACCCAAAGGGTTTACTAGAGTCAATAATCTAGTTCACATTGCTATGTGATTAACACCCAAAGAGTACTAGGGTGTGATCATGTTTTTCTTTATCACTTTCAGTTTATCAACTGAATTGCTTGAGGACAAGCAAAGGTTTAAGTTTGGGGGAGTTGATACTCTCCAACGTATCTACTTTTCCAAACGCTTTTGCCCTTGTTTTGGACTCTAATTTGCATGACTGAATGGAACTAACCCGGACTGATGATGTTTTCAGCAGAACTGCCATGGTGTTGTTTATTGTGCAGAAAACGAAAGTTCCCGAAATGACCTGAAAATCCACGGAGATAAATTTTGGAAAATATAAAAAATACTGGTGAAAGAATCAAGCCCATGGGGCCCACACTCTGTCCACGAGGGTGGGGGCGCGCCCTCTCCCCCTGG
Organism: Aegilops speltoides; assembly: GCA_021437245.1. Lineage (NCBI taxonomy): Eukaryota > Viridiplantae > Streptophyta > Magnoliopsida > Poales > Poaceae > Aegilops > Aegilops speltoides. The sequence continues at coordinate 317,071,882 of CM038141.1, forward strand.
GCGCGCCCCCCTGTCACGTGGGCCCCCTGATGCTCCACCGACCTCAACTCCAACTCCATATATTCCGGTTCGCGGAGAAAAAAATCAGAGAGAAAGTTTCATTGCGTTTTACGATACGGAGCCGCCGCCAAGCCCTAATCTCTCTCGGGAGGGCTAATCTGGAGTCTGTTCGGGGCTCTGGAGAGGGGGATTCGTCGCCGTCTTCATCGTTAACCATCCTCCATCACAGATTTCATGATGCTCACCGCCGTGCGTGAGTAATTCCATCGTAGGCTTGCTGGACGGTGATGGGTTGGATGAGATTTACCATGTAATCAAGTTAGTTTTGTTAGGGTTTGAACCCTAGTATCCACTATGTTCTGAGATATATGTTGCTATGACTTTGCTATGCTTAATGCTTGTCACTAGGGCCCGAGTGCCATGATTTCAGATCTGAACCTATTATGTTTTCATGAATATATGTGAGTTCTTGATCCTATCTTGCAAGTCTATAGTCACCTATTATGTGTTATGACCCGACAACCCCGAAGTGACAATAATCGGGATACTTCTCGGTGATGACCGTAGTTTGAGGAGTTCACTATGTGCTAATGCTTTGTTCCGGTTCTCTATTAAAAGGAGACCTTAATATCCCTTAGTTTCCACTAGGACCCCGCTGCCATGGGAGGGTAGGACAAAAGATGGCATGCAAGTTCTTTTCCATAAGCACGTATGACTATATTCGGAATACATGCCTACATTACATTGATGAACTGGAGCTAGTTCTGTGTCACCCTATGTTATAGCTATTACATGAGGAATCGCATCCGACATAATTATCCATCACTGATCCAATGCCTACGAGCTTTTCACATATTGTGCTTCGCTTATTTACTTTTCTGTTGCTACTGTTACAACTACTACAAAACTGCTATCTTTATTTTTGCCACCATTACCATTACTATCATACTACTTTGCTACTAAATATTTTGTTATAGATACTAAGTTATCCAGGTGTGGTTGAGTTGACAACTCAACTGCTAATACTTAAGAATATTCTTTGGCTCCCCTTGTGTCGAATCAATAAATTTGGGTTGAATACTCTACCCTCGAAAGTTGTTGTGATCCCCTATACTTGTGGGTTATCAGGAATCTACACATTTTGGTATTGATTGTCTGAAAAGGAAGAAACAATACAAGCCTAATGAGAAGCATAAGAAGCCTCAACAAAACAAGCATCAAGGAAACAAGAAGGATGGGTCTTCTCCTGGTGGTATGTGCAATTTATTTGTATGTTCAGAATCTTTGTTTACTACTTTTGCGTCCGACCATTTGGTAATAGATTCTGGAGCCACTTCACATTATAGCAAGGAACAAAACTACATTCACCTCTTTAAAACCAATTGAGGGAGTAATAAGATTTATTTATCTAGCAACAATTGCTAGAGCTGGTGAAAGAACATGCGGTGCCCCCATGTTTGGTTTTGGTAATTGATGACAATCTCTATGGACTAATGGTTGTCTTGAGTTATATTTGAAGGATTTGTCCATAGGCTTTTCTTGAAGTCCATGTGTTGGTTTCAAGGAGTTTATGAGTTGGTCAAGGTGCTATTAAGGAATTATCCAAAGATTGGTCATGTGAGTGTTGAGCTTATTGCAAGCATGTCTTGAAGAAGAAGATTGTGTGATCATTCATGTTTACCTTCAAGACATCATCCAAATGAAGAGAGTTGGAAAGATTCAAGGTTGATCAAGACTAAGTCAAGAGTGAATCAAGTTGATCAACTCACAAAGCATAGAAGATGTACCGAGAGGGATCAAGTGATCCCATGGTATGGTAAGCATTGTCCATTGAACTTTGTGTACTAACCCATGGTCTATGTGAGAGTTCTATGTGGGGTTAGGTACGTGTCCATGGGCTTGCGTCAAGAGGAAGATATCATACAACCCATGGAAAGGATGGCATCAAGTGGTGATCGTCATCAAGATTGTCGTGTGCAAGCTCAAGTGGAGCATCACGAAGAGATCAAGTGCTTGAATCTTGCCATCCATTGTGGTGTAAATGGACTTGTGAAGATGTGCCGAAGAGTGGCTCACCCATAGTGTACTATGGGGGAGCAATCATCTAGTCTTCATCGAGCCAACGCAATCAAGAAAGGTGGTCCAACTTGAGGGAGTCAAGATCGTCATCATCTAGCTCAAGTGGACCATGTGGAAGGCAAAGGTTTGCCCTTGATAGGTTTTCTATTTTACCGATCTCGTGGTGGTAGTTGGGAGACCGGGTTATAGGATCGTTTGCCGTACTCACAAGGGGGGCTCTCAAGTTGGTAGCTTGATCGTATCGTTAGTAGAGAGCTCAAACCATTGCATCCTTGCATCATGTTTCTTGGTTCTTGTTTGGTTATCTTTGTGAGTCTTGTAGCTTATGGTCATCTTGATGACAAGCTTGAGTTCATTGAAAACGGATTTCGCATGCGTCTTCTATGATGTTTTCGGTGTTGGAGGTTTTACCGGTCTTATCCGAGGAAGGGTTCTCGCCATTTTCTTATGGGCCTTTTCTAATTTGCTTCTTATTGATATTTCTTTCAAGATTGTGCTAGCCCTTGCCGCTAGCTTTCCAACAAACTTGGTGTCATCGAATTCAGAGTTCGTTTGCAAAAGTTGTGGCAGTTTTGGTGTTCTGAAAAGGCTGCAGCGGTACTACCGCGAATTGGAGCGGATGTAATTTTTTACTATCGCTCTAGAGCGGTACTACCGCGGCTCCTACAGCGGTAGTACCGCTTCGGACCAAAAACTCGTCCCAAGTCCTGCGGTGGTAGGCCCGGATGTAATTTTTTACGCTTCATAGCAGTAGTACCGCTATCCTTAGCAGTAGTACCGCTACCCCTAGCGGTAGTACTGTGAGGTCAAGCGGTACTACCGCTCCAAAGGTTCTTCTACCCTTTTTGCCTCCACGCTGTTGTGTTTCAAAGGGGTACTACCGCCATAGCGGTAGTACCGCTCCTTGGAGCGGTAGTACCGCTCTGTGCGGGCTGTGAGCATAACAGTTGGATATTTTCCCACCTATAAAAGGGGGTCTTCTTCCCCAATGAACCTGATCTCTTAAGCTCGTGTTCTTCCCCCATTGTTGACCTTCTTCGAGCTTGCTAACTCTCAATCCCTCCATGGATTCTTGCTAGTTTTTGAGGGAAAAGAGAGAGGAGATCTAGATCCACATTTCCACCAATCACTTTCTGCTCTATGTGAGGGGAACCCATTGGATCTAGATCTTGGAGTTCTTGGTGTTCTCCTTCTTGTTCTTCCTCTCATCTTCCTCCCCAGCATTAGTTGCTTCGGTGGAATTTGAGAGAAGGATTTGGGCACTCCGTGTGCCCTTGCCATTGCATTTGGTGCATCGGTTTGAGTTCTCCACGTGATACGTGGAAGTTACAAGTTGAGAAGCTTATTACTCTTGGGTGCTTGGTACCCTTGAGCTTGTTACTCTTGGGTGTTTGGACACCCTAGAGCTTGTTCCTCTTGGGTGCCTTGGCGCCCTAGACGGTTGGTGTTGTTCGGAGCTCAATCATTGTGGTGTAAAGCTCCGGGCAAGCGTCGGGGTCTCCAATTAGGTTGTGGAGATCGCCCCGAGCAATTTGATGGGTACCGGTGACCGCCCCCAAGGGTTGCCAAAGTGTACGGGTTCGGTGACCGCCCCAAGGGTTGCCATTTGTATGGGTTCGGTGACCGCCCTCAAGGGTCCCTTAGTGGAATCACGGCATCTTGCATTGTGCGAGGGCGTGAGGAGATTACGGTGGCCCTAGTGGCTTCTTGGGGAGCATTGTGCCTCCACACCGCTCCAAACGGAGATTAGCATCCGCAAGGGTGTGAACTTCGGGATACTTCGTCGTCTCCGCGTGCCTCGGTTATCTCTTACACGAGCCCTTTACTTATGCACTTTACTTTGTGATAGCCATATTGTTTCTTGTCGTATATCTTGATATCACATAGTTACTTATCTTGCTTAACATAAGTTGTTGGTGCACATAGGTGAGCCTAGTTGTTTTAGGTTTTGTGCTTGACAAATTAACCGCTAGGTTTATTCCACATTTGTTCAAGCCTAAACCTAATTATTTTAAAGCGCCTATTCACCGCCCCCTCTAGGCGACATCCTTGATCTTTCAATTGGTATCAGAGCCTCGTCTCTCTTTGTTGGGCTTAACCGCCTAGAGAGTAAAGATGTCGACTAGGGGATTAGGATTCTCTGACACTCTTAGTTTCGATGGCACAAATTTTGATGTTTGGGTATTCGCATGCTTAATCTCTTTAGGGTCATGGACCCAAATTTAGAGCGAATTGTAGATATGGGTTTTTCTCCTCCAAAGGATCCCCAAAGCTTATCTTTAGAGGATGAGAAAGACTCTTATCTCAATGCTCAAGCTTCTAATGTGCTTTTCGATGCTTTGAGCAATGTAGTTATATTTGAACTCATGTCGTTCCGGGATGCTCATGAGTTGTGGACAAAGCTTCAAGATAAATATGGTGTGTCCAGGATTTGTAAGGATGATCATTCTCCCTCCACCTCCGACCGTGTTGCGTTATCAGCTTCTTATACTTCACCTACATGTGGTTTTCCACAAGGTAATGACATGGTGAGTAGTGGTGTTCATTGCAATGATGATAGTGGGCTTATTGTTGATAATCCTTCATCACTTTCTTATTGCAATGCTTCATCTTTGGACTTTAGCACTTCGAGCATTCCAAATGTTTCACATGCTTGTGTTGATAGTTCTTGCATATCATGTAGAAATTGCTTGACTAAATCTCATGATGATATGCTTGCTATATCTTGTTGCCATGATAAAAATGCATGTATTTGCTCGAGTTGTTGTGCTAAAAATGTAGAGAAAACCCAATACTCCATGGAACAAGATGTGGTCTTGAATGGTGCTTCAAGGGATCCTACATCATCATCTATTGCTTTTTGCCTTATGGCCAAGGCTTCAAAGGTATCTCCCACTTTGAATCCCAATATATCTTGTGATGATATCGATGATGGCAAGGGTGATGATGATGTCAATTATGATGAAGAGAATGATGATGTTGCCTCCTTAAAAATTTAGGGGGAAATGATTTTTAAAGCTCTTCTTAAGAATAAAATTGCTTGTTCCAACTTCATGGAAATCATGTCGATTGCTATTGAGAGCAAGAAATATATTGATGAGTTGGAATCTCGTCTTGAGGAGCATGAGGTCACCATTGATAAAATGGAAGGTCATGAGCGTGATTACGCTAATGAGATTGCGGACCTCTCTCAAGATCTTGAACTTGAACAAACTGAAGGAAATATGCCCTAGAGGCAATAATAAAGTTATTATTTATTTCCTCATATCATGATAAATGTTTATTATTCATGCTAGAATTGTATTAACCGGAAACATAATACATGTGTGAATACATAGACAAAACTATAGTCACTAGTATGCCTCTACTTGACTAGCTCATTAATCAAAGATGGTTATGTTTCCTGACCATAGACATGTGTTGTCATTTGATTAGTGGGATCACATCATTAGAAGAATGATGTGATTGATATGACCCATTCTGTTAGCCTAGCACTTGATCGTTTAGTATACTACTATTGCTTTCTTCATGACTTATACAAAGTTCCTGCAACTATGAGATTGTGCAACTCCCGTGTACCGGAAGAACACTTTGTGTGATACCAAACATCACAACGTAACTGGGTGATTATAAAGGTGCTCTACAGGTGTTTCCGAAGGTTCATGTTGAGTGGGCATAATTCGAGATTAGGATTTGTCACTCCGATTGTCGGAGAGGTATCTCTGGGCCCTCTCGGTAATACTCATCACTTAAGCCTTGCAAGCATATAACTAATGAGTTAGTTATGAGATACGTATTACAAAACGAGTAAAGAGACTTGCCGGTAACGAGATTGAACTAGGTATTGGATACTGACGATCAAATCTCGGGCAAGTAACATACCGATGACAAAGGGAACAAAGTATGTTATGCGGTTTGACCGATAAAGATCTTCGTAGAATATGTAGGAACCAATATGGGCATCCAGGTCCCGCTATTGGTTATTGGCCAGAGACGTTTCTCGGTCATGTCTACATTGTTCTCGAACCGTAGGGTCCGCACGCTTAAGGTTTCGATGACAATTATATTATGAGTTTATGTATTTTGATGTACGAAGTTTGTTCGAGTCCGGATATGATCACGGACATGACGAGGAGTCTCGAAATGGTCGAGACATAAAGATTGATATATTGGACGGATATATTTGGACACCGGAAAGGTTCGGAGAAGTTTGGAGCTCGGGAGGTTACCGGAACCCCGGGAGGTATATGGGCCTTATTGGGCCCATGTAGGAGGAAGGAGAAGGAGCAAGGGAGGCGCGCCCCAAGCCCAATCCGACTGGGGAGGGGGCCCCCCTTTCCTTCTCCTTCCCCTCTTCCTATTCCTACTACTAGTACTACTTCCTAATACTAGTACTCCTTCCTTCCCTCCAAATAAGATTAGGAAAAGGAAACCTACTTGAGTAGGTTTCCCCCCTATGGCGCCCCCTTGGGCCGCCACCTCCTCCCTCCCTCCTTTATATACGGGGTAGGGGCACCCTAGAACACACAAGTTGATGATTGATTGTTCCTTAGCCGTGTGCGGTGCCCCCTCCACGATATTACACCTCGATCATATTGTAGCGGTGCTTAGGCGAAGCCTGCGACAGGGGAACATCAAGATCGTCCACCACGCCGTCGTCTTGACGGAACTCCCCTCGGGCCTCTCTTTGGATTGGAGATCGAGGGTGCATCATCGAGCTGTCTGCGTGTCAAGAACTTCGGAGGTGCCGAGTAACGGTGCTTGGATCGGTCGGACCGGGAGGACGTCGACTACTTCCTCTACGTTGCGTCAACGCTTCGCTTCGGTCTCACGAGGGTACATAGACAACACTCTCCCTCGTTCTTTGTATCATCACCATGATCTTGCGTGTGCATAGGAATTTTTTTTGAAATTACTACGTTCCCCAACAGTGGCATCCGAGCCTAGGTTTTATGCGTTGATGTTATATGCACGAGTAGAACACAAGTGAGTTGTGGACGATATAAGTCATACTTTGGTTCAGCGGTATTGTTGGATGAAGCGGCCCGGCCGACATTACGCGTACGCTTACGCGAGACTGGTTTTACCGCCGTGCTTTGCACACAGGTGACTAGCGGGTGTCTGTTTCTCCAACTTTAGTTGAACCGAGTGTGGCTACGCCCGGTCCTTATGATGGTTAAAACGGAGTCTATTTGACAAACTATCGTTGTGGTTTTGATGCGTAGGTAAGAACGGTTCTTGCTAAGCCCGTAGCAGCCACGTAAAATTTGCAACAACAAAGTAGAGGACGTCTAACTTGTTTTTGCAGGGCATGTTTGAAGGAAATATGCCCTAGAGGCAATAATAAAGTTATTATTTATTTCCTTATTTCATGATAAATGTTTATTATTCATGCTAGAATTGTATTAACGGGAAACATAATACATGTGTGAATACATAGACAAACATAGTGTCACTAGTATGCCTCTACTTGACTAGCTAGTTTATCAGAGATGGTTATGTTTCCTAGCCATGGACAAAAGGGTTGTCATTTGATTAACGGGATCACATCATTAGGAGAATGATGTGATTGACATGACCCATTCTGTTAGCCTAGCACTTGATCGTTTAGTATACTGCTATTGCTTTCTTCATGACTTATACAAAGTTCCTGCAACTATGAGATTGTGCAACTCCCGTTTACCGGAAGAACACTTTGTGTGCTAGCAAACGTCACAACATAACTTGGTGATTATAAAGGTGCTCTACAGGTGTTTCCGAAGGTACATGTTGGGTTGGCATAATTCGAGATTTGGATTTGTCACTCCGATTGTCGGAGAGGTATCTCTGGGCCCTCTCGGTAATACTCATCACCTAAGCCTTGCAAGCATGTAACTAATGAGTTAGTTATGAGATGATGTATTACGGAACGAGTAAAGAGACTTGTCGGTAACGAGATTGAACTAGGTATTGGATACCGACGATCGAATCTCGGGCAAGTAACATACCGATGACAAAGGGAACAACGTATGTTGTTGTGCGGTTTGACCGATAAAGATCTTCGTAGAATATGTAGGAACCAATATGGGCATCCAGGTCCGCTATTGGTTATTGACCGAAACGTGTCTCGGTCATGTCTACATTGTTCTCGAACCGTAGGGTCCGCACGCTTAAGGTTTCGATGATGCTTATATTATGAGTTTATGAGTTTTGATGTACCGAAGGAGTTCGAGTCCCGGATGAGATCGGGGACATGACGAGGAGTCTCGAAATGGTCGAGACGTAAAGATCGATATATTGGACGACTATATTCGAGTTCGGAAAGGTTCCGAGTCATTCGGTATTTATCGAGTACCGGAGAGTTACGGAAATTCGCCGGGAGAAGTATTGGGCCTTATTGGGCCTGCAAGGGAAGAGAGAGGGCGCCTAGGGCAGGCCGCCCCCATGGCCTAGTCCGAATTGGACTAGGGAGGGCCGCACCCCTCCTTCCTTCCCTTCTCTCTTCCCTTCCTAGTCTCCTACTCCTAATACATGGAAAGGCTCCTAGTTGGACTAGGAAGGGGAATCCTACTCGGTGGGAGTAGGAGTCCCAGTATGCGCCATAGTAGAGGGCCGCCCTCCCTCCTCCACTCCTTTATATACGGGGCAGGGGCACCCCATGGACACACAAGTTGATCATTGAGATCGTTCCTTAGCCGTGTGCGGTGCCCCCTCCACGATATTACACCTCGGTCATATTGTAGCGGTGCTTAGGCGAAGCCTGCGACAGAGAACATCAAGATCGTCACCACGCCGTCGTCTTGACGAACTCCTCCCGATGCCTCTGCTGGATCGGAGATCGGGTGCGTCATCGAGCTGTACGTGTGTCAAGAACTTCGGAGGTGCGAGTAACGGTGCTTGGATCGGTTGGACCGGAGGACGTCGACCACTTCCTCTACGTTGCGTCAACGCTTCGCTTCGGTCTACGAGGGTACGTAGACAACACTCTCCCCTCTCGTTGCTATGCATCACCATGATCTTGCGTGTGCGTAGGAAATTTTTTGAAATTACTACGTTCCCCAACAGTGGTATCCGAGCCTGGTTTTATGCGATGATGTTATATGCACGAGTATAACACAAGTGAGTTGTGGACGATATAAGTCATACTACCTACCAGCATGTCATACTTTGGTTCAGCGGTATTGTTGGATGAAGCGGCCCGGACCGACATTACGCGTACGCTTACGCGAGACTGGTTTGACCGCCGTGCTTTGCACACAGGTGACTAGCGAGTGTCTGTTTCTCCAGCTTTAGTTGAACCGAGTATGGCTACGCTCGGTCCTTGCGAAGGTTAAAACGGAGTCTATTTGACAAACTATCGTTGTGGTTTTGATGCATAGGTGAGATTGGTTCTTGCTTAAGCCCGTAGCAGCCACGTAAAATTTGCAACAACAAAGTAGAGGACGTCTAACTTGTTTTTGCAGGGCATGTTGTGATGTGATATGGTCAAGACGTGATGAGATATAAGTTGTTGTATGAGATGATCATGTTTTGTTGAAGTTATTGGAAACTGGCAGAAGCCTTATGGTTGTCTCTTTGTTGCATAAAGATGCAAGTGCCAAATATTTGCTTTACTTTATCGCTATGCGATAGCAATAGTTGCAAGAGCAATAGTTGGCGAGACGACCATGTGACGACACATTGATATAGATCAAGATGATGAAGATCATGGTGTCGTGCGGTGATTTATAAAGATCATGACAAGATACTTTGGAGATGGAGATCAAAGGCGCAAGATGATCATGGCCATATCATGTCACATATTTTGATTGCATATGATGTTTATCATTTATACATCTTATTATGTTTTGATTGACGGTAGCATTTTAAGATGATCTCTCACTAATTATCAAGAAGTGTTCTCCCGAGTATGCACCGTTGCGAAAGTTCTTCGTCTTTGAGACACCACGTGATGATCGGGTGTGATAGGCTCTACGTTCAAATACAAGGGTGCAAAACAGTTGCACACGCGAATACTCAGGTTATACTTGACGAGCCTAGCATATACATATATGGCCTCGGAACACGGAGACCGAAAGGTCGAGCGTGAATCATATAGTAGATATGATCAACATAGTGATGTTCACCATTGAAACTACTCCATCTCACGTGATGATCGGACATGGTTTAGTTGATTTGGATCACGTGATCACCTAGATGACTAGAGAGATGTCTGTCTAAGTGGGAGTTCTTAAGTAATATGATTAATTGAACTTAAATTTATCATGAACTTAGTCCGGTAGTATTTTGCAAATTATGTTGTAGATCAATAGCTTGCGTTGTTGCTTTCATATGTTTATTTTGATATGTTCCTAGAGAAAATTGTGTTGAAAGATGTTAGTAGCAAGGATGCGGATTGGATCCATGATCCGAGGTTTATCCTCATTCTTGCCTGAAAAGAATTATGTCCTTAATGCACCGCTAGGTGACAGACCTATTGCAGGAGCGCGCGCAGACGTTATGAGCGTTTGGCTAGCTCAATATGATGACTACTTGATAGTTTTGTGCACCATGCTTTATGGCTTAGAATCGGGACTTCAAAGATGTTTTGAACATCATGGACCATATGAGATGTTCCAGAATTGAAGTTAATATTTCAAGCAAATACCGAGTTGAGAGATATAAAGTCTCCAACAAGTTCAATAGCTAAAAGATGGAGGAGAATCGCTCAACTAGTGAGCATGTGCTCAGATTGTCAGGTACTTCAATCGCTTGAATCAAGTGGGAGTTAATCTTCCGAGATAAGATAGTGATTGACGAATTCTCTAGTCACCATCACTAAGTTACTAGAACTTCGTGATGAACTATAATATGCAAGGGATGACGGAAGTTATTCTGAGCTCTTCGCAATGTTGAGATCGTGAAGGTAGAAATCAAGAAAAGAGCATCAAGTGTTGATGGTTAACAAGATAACTAGTTTCAAGAAAAGGGCAAAGGAAAAGAAGGGAACTTCAAGAAGAACGGCAAGCAAGTTGTTGCTCAAGTGAAGAAACCCAAGTCTGGTCCTAAGCACGAGACTAAGTGCTTCTACTACAAAGAGATGGTCATTTGGAAGAGGTACTACCCCAAGTGATTGGCGGATAAGAAGGATGGCAAAGTGAACATAAGTATATTAGATATACATGTTATTGATGTGTACTTTACTAGTGTTTATAGCAACCCCTCAGTATTTGATACTAGTTCAGTTGCTAAGATTAGTAACTCAAAACGGGAGTTGCAGAATAAACAGAGACTAGTTAAAGGGTGAAGTGACGATGTGTGTTGGAAATAGTTCCAAGATTGATATGATCATCATCGCACACTCCCTATACTTTCGGGATTAGTGTTAAACCTAAATAAGTGTTATTTGGTGTTTACGTTGAGCATGAATATGATTTGATCATGTTTATTGCAATACGGTTATTCATGTAAGTTAGAGAATAATTGTTGTTCTGTTTAAATGAATAAAACCTTCTATGGTCATACGCCCAATGAAAATGGTTTGTTGGATCTCGATCGTGTGATACACATATTCGTAATATTGAAGCCAAAAGATGCAAAGTTAATAATGATAGTGCAACTTATTTGTGGCACTGCCGTTTAGGTCATATCGGTGTAAAGCGCATGAAGAAACTCCATAAAGATGGATTTTCGGAATCACTTGGTTATGAATCATTTGATGCTTGCGAACCGTGCCTTTTTGGGCAAGATGACTAAAACTCCGTTCTTCGGAACAATGGAACAAACTACCGACTTATTGGAAATAATACATACTGATGTATGTAGACCAATGAGTATGAAGGCTCGTGGCAAGTATCATTATTTTCTGACCTTCACAAGATGATTTGAGCAGATATGGGTATATCTACTTGATGAAACATAAGTCTAAAATAGTTGAAAGGTTCAAAGAATTTCAGAGTGAAGTGGAAAAATCATCATAACAAGAAAATAAAGTTTCTGCGATTTGATCACAGAGACAAATATTTGAGTTACGAGTTTGGTCTTCAATTAAAACAATGTGGAATAGTTTCACAGCTCACGCCACCTGGAACACCACATCGTTATGGTGTGTCCGAACGTCAGAATCAAGACTTTATTTGATATGGTGCGATCTATGATGTCTCTTATCAGTTTACCACTATCATTTTGGGGTTATGCATTAGAGACAGCTGCATTCACGTTTAAAATAGGGCACCATCTAAATCCGTTGAGACGACACCGTATGAACTATGGTTTAGCAGTAAACCTAAGCTGTTGATTCTTAAAGTTTGGAGTTGCGATACTTATATGAAAAAGGGTTTTTCAACTTGATAAGCTCGAACCCAAATCGGAGAAGTGCGTCTTCATAGAATACCCAAAGGAAATTGTTGGGTACACCTTCTATCACAGATCCGATGGCAAATTTGTTGCTGATAATAGATCCTTTCTAGAGAAGGAGTTTCTCTCGAAAGAAGTGAGTGGGAGGAAAGTAGAACTTGATGAGGTAACTGTACCTGTTGGAAAGTAGTTCATCACAGAAATCAGTTCCTGTGACAAATACACCAATTAGTTAGGAAGCTAATGATATTGATCATGAAACTTCAGATCAAGTTACTACAGAACCTCGTAGGACTTCCAGAGTAAGATCCGCACCAGAGTGGTGTAGTAATAATGTTCTAGAAATCATGTTACTAGACCATGATGAACCTACGAACTATGAGGAAGCGATGATGAGCCCAGATTCCGCGAAATGGCTCGAGGCCATAAAATCTGAGATATGATCCATGTATGAGAACAAAGTATGGACTTTGAGTGACTTGCTCGATGATCAGCAAGCCATGTTAAATAAATGGATCTTCAAGAGGAAGACGGACACTGATAGTAGTGTTACTATCCACTAAGCTCGACTTGTTGCAAAAGGTTTTCAACAAAGTTCAAAGGTGTTGAATATGATGAGATTTTCTCACTCGTATCGATGCTTAAGTCTGTCTGAATCATGTTAGCAATTGCCACATTTTATGAAATCTGGCAAATGGATGTCAAAACTGCATTCCTTAATGTATCTATTAAAGAAGAGTTGTATATGATGCAACTAGAAAGTTTTGTCAATCCTAAAGGTGCTAACAAAATGTGCAAGCTCCAGCGATCCATCTATGGAGTGGTGCAAGCATCTCGGAGTTGGAATATACGCTTTGATAAGTTGATCAAAGCATATAGTTTTATATGGACTTACGATGAAGCCTGTATTTACAATAAAGTGAGTGGGAGCACTACAGCCTTTCTGATTAGTATATGTGAGTGACATATTGTTGATCGAAATGATGTAGAATTTTTCTCGCAAAGCATAAAGGAGTGTTTTAAAGGAGTTCTTTAAAAGAAAAGACCTCGAAGAAAAGCTACTTACATATTGAGCATCAAGATCTATTGAGATAGATCAAGGCGCTCGATAAGATTTTCAATGAGTACATACCTTGGCAAGATTTTGAAATAGTTCAAAATGGAGCAGTCAAAGAAAGAGTTCTTGCCTGTGTTGCAAAGGTATGAAATTGAGTAAGACTCAAATCCCGACCACAGCAGAAAATAGAAAGAGAATTAAAAGTCATTCCCTATGCCTCGGTCATAGGTTCTATAAAGTATGCTATGCTATGTACCAGACCTATTGTATACCTTACTTTGAATTTGGCGAGGGAGTACAATAGTGATCTAGGAGTAGATCACTGGACATTGGTCAAGAATATCCTTAGTAAGGACTAAGGAGATGTTTCTCGATTATGGAGGTGATAAAAGAGTTTTTTCGTAAAAGTTACATCAGTGCAAACTTTTACACTGATCCAGATGACTCTAAGTCTCAATTTGGATACATATTGAAAGTGGGAGCGATTAGCTAGAGTAGCTCCATGCAGAGCATTGTAGACATAGAATATTTGCAAAATACATACGGCTCTGAATGTGACAGACCCATTGACTAAGCTTCTCTCACGAGCAAAACATGATCACACCTTAGTACTCTTTGGGTGTTAATCACATAGCGATGTGAACTAGATTATTGACTCTAGTAAACCCTTTGGGTGTTGGTCACATGATGATGTGAACTATGGGTGTTAATCATATACAGATATGAATATTGGTGTTAAATCACATGACGATGTGAACTAGATTATTGACTCTAGTGCAAGTGGGAGACGGAAGGAAATATGCCCTAGAGGCAATAATAAAGTTATTATTTATTTCCTTATTTCATGATAAACGTTTATTATTCATGCTAGAATTGTATTAACGGGAAACATAATACATGTGTGAATACATAGACAAACATAGTGTCACTAGTATGCCTCTACTTGACTAGCTCGTTTATCAGAGATGGTTATGTTTCCTAGCCATGGACAAAAGGGTTGTCATTTGATTAACGGGATCACATCATTAGGAGAATGATGTGATTGACATGACCCATTCTGTTAGCCTAGCACTTGATCGTTTAGTATACTGCTATTGCTTTCTTCATGACTTATACAAAGTTCCTGCAACTATGAGATTGTGCAACTCCCGTTTACCGGAAGAACACTTTGTGACGTAACTGGGTGATTATAAAGGTGCTCTACAGGTGTTTCTGAAGGTACATGTTGGGTTGGCATAATTCGAGATTAGGATTTGTCACTCCGATTGTCGGAGAGGTATCTCTGGGCCCTCTCGGTAATACTCATCACCTAAGCCTTGCAAGCATGTAACTAATGAGTTAGTTATGAGATGATGTATTACGGAACGAGTAAAGAGACTTGTCGGTAACGAGATTGAACTAGGTATTGGATACCGACGATCGAATCTCGGGCAAGTAACATACCGATGACAAAGGGAACAACGTATGTTGTTGTGCGGTTTGACCGATAAAGATCTTCGTAGAATATGTAGGAACCAATATGGGCATCCAGGTCCCGCTATTGGTTATTGACCGGAAACGTGTCTCGGTCATGTCTACATTGTTCTCGAACCGTAGGGTCCGCACGCTTAAGGTTTCGATGACAGTTATATTATGAGTTTATGAGTTTTGATGTACCGAAGGAGTTCGGAGTCCCGGATGAGATCGGGGACATGACGAGGAGTCTCGAAATGGTCGAGACGTAAAGATCGATATATTGGACGACTATATTCGGAGTTCGGAAAGGTTCCGAGTCATTCGGTATTTATCGAGTACCGGAGAGTTACGGAATTCGCCGGGAGAAGTATTGGGCCTTATTGGGCCTCATGAAGAGAGAGAGGGCGCCTAGGGCAGGCGCGCCCCCCCATGGCCTAGTCCGAATTGGACTAGGGAGAGGCCGCACCCCTCCTTCCTTCCCTTCTCTCTTCCCTTCCTAGTCTCCTACTCCTAATACATGGAAAGGCTCCTAGTTGGACTAGGAAAGGGGGAATCCTACTCCGGTGGGAGTAGGACTCCCAGTATGCGCCATAGTAGAGGGCCGCCCTCCCTCCTCCACTCCTTTATATACGGGGCAGGGGCACCCCATGAACACACAAGTTGATCATTGAGATCGTTCCTTAGCCGTGTCGCGTGCCCCCTCCACGATATTACACCTCGGTCATATTGTAGCAGTGCTTAGGCGAAGCCCTACGACAGGAGAACATCAAGATCGTCACCACGCCGTCGTGCTGACGGAACTCCTCCCCGTGCCTCTGCTGGATCGGAGATCGGGGTGCGTCATCAAGCTATACGTGTGTCAAGAACTCAGAGGTGCCGGAGTAACGGTGCTTGGATCGGTTGGACCGGGAGGACGTACGACTACTTCATCTACGTTGCGTCAACGCTTCCGCTTCGGTCTACGAGGGTACGTAGACAACACTCTCCCCTCTCGTTCCTATGCATCACCATGATCTTGCGTGTGCGTAGGAATTTTTTTGAAATTACTACGTTCCCCAACAATGTTGTGATGTGATATGGCCAAGACGTGATGCTATATTTTATTGTATGAGATGATCATGTTTTGTAATCGAAGTTATCGGCAACTGGCAGGAGCCATATGGTTGTCGCTTTATTGTATGAAATGCAAACGCCCTGTAATTGCTTTACTTTATCACTAAGCGGTAGCGATAGTCGTAGAAGCAATAGATGGCGTAACGACAACGATGCTACGATGGAGATCAAGGTGTCGCGCCCGGTGGCGATGGTGATCACGACGGTGCTTTGGAGATGGAGATCACAAGCACAAGATGATGGCCATATCATATCACTTATATTGATTGCATGTGATGTTTATCCTTTATGCATCTTATCTTGCTTTGATTGACGGTAGCATTTTAAGATGATCTCTCACTAAAATTATCAAGAAGTGTTCTCCCTGAGTATGCACCGTTGCCAAAGTTCGTCGTGCCGAGACACCACGTGATGATCGGGTGTGATAAGCTCTACGTCCATCTACAACGGGTGCAAGCCAGTTTTGCACACGCAGAATACTCGAGTTAAACTTGACGAGCCTAGCATATGCGAGATATGGCCTCGGAACACGGAGACCGAAAGGTCGGCGTGAATCATATAGTAGATATGATCAACATAGTGATGTTCACCATTGAAAACTACTCCATCTCATGTGATGATCGGTTATGGTTTAGTTGATTTGGATCACGTGATCACTTAGATGACTAGAGAGATGTCTGTCTAAGTGGGAGTTCTTAAGTAATATGATTAATTGAACTTAAATTTATCATGAACTTAGTCCTGGTAGTATTTTGCAAATTATGTTGTAGATCAATAGCTTGCGTTGTTGCTTTCATATGTTTATTTTGATATCTTCCCAGAGAAAATTGTGTTGAAAGATGTTAGTAGCAATGATGCGGATTGGATCCGTGATATGAGGTTTATCCTCATTCTTTGCACGAAAAATTATGTCCTTAATGCACCGCTAGGTGATGACCTATTGCAGGAGCGATCGCGACGTTATGAGCGTTTAGCTAAGCTCAATATAATGACTACTTGATAGTTTAGTGCACCATGCTTAACGGCTTAGAATCGGGACTTCAAAGACGTTTTTGAACGTCATGGACCATATAAGATGTTCCAGGAGTTGAAGTTAATATTTCAAGCAAATACCCGAGTTGAGAGATATGAAGTCTCCAACAAAGTTTTATAGCTAAAAGATGGAGGAGAATCGCTCAACTAGTGAGCATGTGCTCAGATTGTCTGGATACTTCAATCGCTTGAATCAAGTGGGAGTTAATCTTCCAGATAAGATAGTGATTGACGGAATTCTCTAGTCACCATCACCAAGTTAGTAGAACTTTGTGATGAACTATAGTATGCAAGGGATGACAAAAACGATTCCCGAGCTCTTCGTGATGTTGAAATCGACGAAGGTAGAAATCAAGAAAAGACCATCAAGTGTTGATGATTGACAAAACCACTAGTTTCAAGAGAAGGGCAAAGGGAAAGAAAGGGAACTTCAAGTGGAAAGACAAACAAGTTGTCACTCCTGCGAAGAAGCCCAAAGCTGGACCATAGCCTGAAACTAAGTGTTTACACTGCAAAGGAAATGGTCACTGAAAGCGGAAATGCCCTGAATATTTGGTAAGAAGGATGGCAAAGTGAACAAGGGTATATTTGATATACCAATTATTGATGTGTGCCTTACTAGTGTTTATAGTAGCCCCTAAGTATTTGATACTTGTTCGGTTGCTAAGATTAGTAACTCAAAGCAGGAGTTCTGAGAATAAGCAGAGACTAGTTGAAGGAAAGTGACGATGAGTGTTGGAAGTATTTCCAAGATTGATATGATCATCATCACACACTCCCTATATTTTTCGGGATTAGTGTTAAACCTAAATAAATGTTATTTAGCATTTGCGTTGAGCATGAATATGATTTGATCATGTTTATTGCAACACGGTTATTCATTAGAAGTTAAAGAATAATTGTTATTCTGTTTACATGAATAAGACCTTCAATGGTTATACACCCAATGAAAATAGTTTGTTGGATCTCGATCATATTGATACACATATTCATAATATTGATGCCAAAAGATGCAAAGTTAATAATGATAGTGCAACTTATTTGTGGCACTGCCGTTTAGGTGATATCGGTGTAAAATGCATGAAGAAACTCCATAAAGATGGATTTTCAGAATCACTTGGTTATGAATCATTTGATGCTTGCGAACCGTGCCTTCTGGGCAAGATGACTAAAACTCCGTTCTCCGGAACAATGGAACAAGCTACTGACTTATTGGAAATAATACATACCGATGTATGCGATCCAATGAGTGTTGGTGCTCGTGGCAAGTATCGTTATTTTCTGACCTTCACAGATGATTTGAGCAGATATGGGTATATCTACTTGATGAAACATAAGTCTGAAATAGTTGAAAGGATCAAAGAATTTCAGAGTGAAGTGGAAAAATCATCGTAACAAGAAAATAAAGTTTCTGCGATGTGATCACGGAGACAAATATTTGAGTTACGAGTTTGGTCTTCAATTAAAACAATGTGGAATAATTTCACAGCTCACGCCACCTGGAACACCACATCGTTATGGTGTGTCCGAACGTCGTAACCACACTTTATTTGATATGGTGCGATCTATGATGTCTCTTATCAGTTTACCACTATCGTTTTGGGGTTATGCATTAGAGACAGCTGCATTCACGTTTAAAATAGGGCCCATCTAAATCCGTTGAGACGACACCGTATGAACTATGGTTTAGCAGTAAACCTAAGCTGTTGTTTCTTAAAGTTTGGGGCTGCGATGCTTATGTGAAAAAGTTTCATCCTGATAAGCTCGAACCCAAATCGGAGAAGTGCGTCTTCATAGAATACCCAAAGGAAATTGTTGGGTACACCTTCTATCACACATCCGAAGGCAAGATATTCGTTGCTAAAATGGATCCTTTCGGAGAAGGAGTTTCTCTCGAAAGAAGTGAGTGGGAGGAAAGTAGAACTTGATGAGGTAATCAGACTGCTCCCTATTGGAAAGTAGTTCATCACGTAAATCAGTTCTGTGACAAATACACCAATTAGTGAGGAAGCTAATGATATTGATCATGAAACTTCAGATCAAGTTACTACAGAACCTCGTAGGTCTTCCAGAGAAAGATCCGCACCAGAGTGGTGTAGTAATCATGATCTGGAAGTCATGTTACTAGACCATGATGAACCTACGAACTATGAGGAAGCGATGATGAGCCCAGATTCCGCGAAATGGCTCGAGGCCATAAAATCTGAGATATGATCCATGTATGAGAACAAAGTATGGACTTTGATTGACTTGGTCGATGATCAGCAAGCCATGTTAAATAAATGGATCTTCAAGAGGAAGACGGACACTGATAGTAGTATTACTATCTACCAAGCTCGACTTGTTGCAAAAGGTTTTCAACAAGTTCAAGGTGTTGAATACGATGAGATTTTCTCACTCGTATCGATGCTTAAGTCTGTCGAATCATGTTAGCAATTGCCACATTTTATGAAATCGGCAAATGGATGTCAAAACTGCATTCCTTAATGGATTTATTAAAGAAGAGTTGTATATGATGCAACGAAAGGTTTTGTCAATCCTAAAGGTGCTAACAAAATGTGCAAGCTCCAATGATCCATCTATGGACTGGTGCAAGCATCTCGGAGTTGGAATATACGCTTTGATAAGTTAATCAAAGCATATAGTTTTATATGGACTTATGATGAAGCTGTATTTACAATAAAGTGAGTGGGAGCACTACAGCCTTTCCGATTAGTATATGTGAGTGACATATTGTTGATCGAAATGATGTAGAATTTTTCTCGCAAAGCATAAAGGAGTGTTTTAAAGGAGTTCTTTAAAAGAAAAGACCTCGATAAAAGCTACTTACATATTGAGCATCAAGATCTATTGAGATAGATCAAGACGCTTGATAAGATTTTCAATGAGTACATACCTTGGCAAGATTTTGAAATAGTTCAAAATGGAGCAGTCAAAGAAAGAGTTCTTGCTGTGTTGCAAAGGTATGAAATTGAGTAAGACTCAAATACCGACCACAATGAGTAAAATAGAAAACGAAAGTCATTCCCTATGCCTCACCATAGGTTCTATAAAGTATGCTATGCTATGTACCGGACCTATTGTATACCTTGCTCAATTTGGCAAGGAGTACAATAGTGATCTAGGAGTAGATCATCGGACATTGGTCAAGAATATCCTTAGTAAGGACTAAGGAGATGTTTCTCGATTATGGAGGTGATAAAAGAGTTTGTTGTAAAAGTTACATCGATGCAAACTTTTACACCGATCCGATGACTCTAAGTCTCAACTTTGGATACATATTGAAAGTGGGAGCAATTAGCTAGAGTAGCTCCGCAAGAGCATTGTGGACATAAAATATTTGCAAAATACATACGGCTCGAATGTGATGCACCCGTTGACTAAGCTTCTCTCACGAGCAAAACATGATCACACCTTAGTACTCTTTGGGTGTTAATCACATAGCGATGTGAACTTGATTATTGACTCTAGTAAACCCTTTGGATGTTGGTCACATGATGATGTGAACTATGGGTGTTAATCATATACAGATATGAATATTGGTGTTAAATCACACGGCGATGTGAACTAGATTATTGACTCTAGTGCAAGTGGGAGACTGAAGGAAATATGCCCTAGAGGCAATAATAAAGTTATTATTTATTTCCTCGTATCATGATAAATGTTTATTATTCATGCTAGAATTGTATTAACCGGAAACATAATACATGTGTGAATACATAGACAAAACTATAGTCACTAGTATGCCTCTACTTGACTAGCTCATTAATCAAAGATGGTTATGTTTCCTGACCATAGACATGTGTTGTCATTTGATTAGTGGGATCACATCATTAGAAGAATGATGTGATTGACATGATCCATTCTGTTAGCCTAGCACTTGATCGTTTAGTATACTGCTATTGCTTTCTTCATGACTTATACAAAGTTCCTGCAACTATGAGATTGTGCAACTCCCGTGTACCGGAAGAACACTTTGTGTGCTACCAAACGTCACAACATAACTGGGTGATTATAAAGGTGCTCTACAGGTGTTTCCGTAGGTTCATGTTGAGTTGGCATAATTCGAGGTTAGGATTTGTCACTCCAATTGTCGGAGAGGTATCTCTGGGCCCTCTCGGTAATACTCATCACTTAAGCCTTGCAAGCATATAACTAATGAGTTAGTTATGAGATGACGTATTACAGAACGAGTAAAGAGACTTGCCCGTAACGAGATTGAACTAGGTTTTGGATACCGACGATCAAATCTCGGGCAAGTAACATACCGATGACAAAGGGAACAAAGTATGTTATGCGGTTTGACCGATAAAGATCTTCGTAGAATATGTAGGAACCAATATGGCATCCAGATCCCGCTATTGGTTATTGACCAGAGACGTGTCTCGGTCATGTCTACATTGTTCTCGAACCGTAGGGTCCGCACGCTTAAGGTTTCGATGACAATTATATTATGAGTTTATGTATTTTGATGTACGAAGTTTGTTGAGTCCGGATATGATCACGGACATGACGAGGAGTCTCGAAATGGTCGAGACATAAAGATTGATATATTGGATGGATATATTTGGACACGGAAAGGTTCCGGAGAAGTTTGGAGCTCCGGAGGTTACTGGAACCCCGGGAGGTATATGGGCCTTATTGGGCCCATGTAGGAGGAAGGAGAAGGAGCAAGGGAGGCGTGCCCCCAAGCCCAATCCGAATTGGGGAGGGGGTGGCCCCCTTTCCTTTCTCCTTCCCCTCTTCCTATTCCTACTACTAGTACTACTTCCTAATACTAGTACTCCTTCCTTCCCTCCAAATAAGATTAGGAAAAGGGGAAGCCTACTTGGAGTAGGTTTCCCCCCTATGGCGCCCCCTTGGGCGCCACCTCCTCCCTCCCTCCTTTATATACGGGGGTAGGGGGCACCCTAGAACACACAAGTTGATGATTGATTGTTCCTTAGCCATGTGCGGTGCCCCCCTCCACGATATTACACCTCGATCATATTGTAGCGGTGCTTAGGCGAAGCCCTGCGACAGGAGAACATCAAGATCGTCACCACGCCGTCGTGCTGACGGAACTCCCCCTCGGAGCCTCTACTGGATTGGAGATCGAGGGTGCGTCATCGAGCTGTACGCGTGTCAAGAACTCGGAGGTGCCGGAGTAATGGTGCTTGGATTGGTCGGACCGGGAGGACGTACGACTACTTCCTCTATGTTGTGTCAACGCTTCCGCTTCGGTCTACGAGGGTACGTAGACAACACTCTCCCCTCGTTGCTGTATCATCACCATGATCTTGCGTGTGCGTAGGAATTTTTTTTGAAATTACTACGTTCCCCAACACAAACCACAAAGGAATCTCTTGAGGAGACTTTTTCTCTAGAATTATCTAGAGTGAAGGAATCTGATGATAGAGCTCTTGAGGTGGCCAATGTTTTTGAAACTAAAAATGCTAAGCTTGAAGTTGCTCATGCTAGACTCCTTGAGGATTTTGAGCACCTCGAAAATGGCTCAAGGGTCATCAAGGGTGAGCTCATCAAACTCACTGAGTCTCATGCTCAACTTGAAGCTTCTTATTTAGAAGAGCTTTCCAAGTTGCCTTCTCATCTTGTTGTTAATGATGATGCTTGTGCTACTAACTCTATTTCTTGTGAAGCATCCATTTTAAAGGAGAATGTTGAGCTAAGGGCTCAACTTGAGTTGCTATCTAGCAAGTATGGGAAATTGGAAGAAAATCGTGAAAAGCTTTCTAGCTCTCATGATGATCTTCTTGTATCCCATAATGTGCTAAAAATAGCTCATGAGGCTATGATTACTAAGGTAACATATAGTGAGCCTCATGTGGATATTAGCACTACTTTTAGTCAAAATGCTATATTGCCTTGTGCCAGTCCTCGTAATTCGTCTATGCATAACATTGGTACATCTTGTGATGAATTGCTTTCCTTGCCTTGTTGCTCTAATGATGAAGCTTATACTTCCTCTAGTACTTGTGTTGAGACTAACCATGTAGAGGAAATCAAAGAGCTCAAGGCCCAAGTCACTTCTTTGAAGAAAGACTTGGAAAAGAGTCATGAAGGGAAATCCACACTCAACAATATCTTGAGTGTGCAAAAATCCCCCAATGACAAAGGTGGACTTGGATTCAACTCCAACAAGAAGAAGAAGTCCAAGTTGAACAAGAAGAAGGGCCGAGAACAAGTCAAGAATTCGGCCAAGATTGTTTGCTTCAAGTGCAAAATTGAAGGGCATCATGTGAGATCTTGCCCATTGAAGAAGAAGGCCATTAGTGACAAGCAACAAGGGAAGCGGCCACAAGTTCAATCTCATGATCAACCACAACTTGAAGAAATGCCTCTTCCCAAGAATACTCAAGCTAATCCTTCTCAAGTTGAGAAATCAAGTGAGAAGAAAGTGAAGAGTAGACGTTGCTACTTATGTCGTGAGAAAGGTCACGTCGCTTCTTCATGCACTAGTGGTAACTTATGCAACCCAATTATTATTGATAATATCTATTCTCTTGGGAAGGATAAGGTTGGCAATGTGTTTGCCAAGTTTGTTGGTACTCAAAGTGGTGTCAAGAAAAGAACCATTTGGGTTGCCAAGACTATTGTGACTAACCTCTTAGGACCGAACTTGGTTGGGGACCAACAAGCTCAAACTTGATCAATAGGTGTTTTTGGAGAGCATTGGAGACTTGGCTACATTATGAAGAATTAAGGGACTTCATCATTCTTATTGTCTCAAGCCAAGTCAATTGGGTTATCAAGTTTCTATGTTATATCCAATGTTCCTCCTTGCGGTAACTCATACTTAAATTGTTTACGTTGATAGTTACTTTCCCCTAAGCATGTTGTGGTTTTGTACCTTGCATGTGTTTGTATACGATGTGTTTCCAATTTGCTTAACTTGAGTAATCAAGTATGTGTATGTTGGTTTGCACATCATGCACGTGCGTGTCATGCGTTGAGCCTTTGTGCATCTTGTTTGTTTCTTAGTTGGCTCTTGTGAGAGATTAATGGAATATCGCATTATGGGGGAGTGATGTGCTTTGTGCACCTCACAATCTTATAAATGTGTGTACATGAGGAATACCATCTAGTATTGATATTACAAGAGTATGTAGTCGCTAGGTGGTATATCTCTCATGAGAAATTCAAATTCTAAAAGTCCATTGATTATCTCTCGTTGGATCCTCTTATTGCCTCTTGTTATGTTTTCTTTGGTATCACATTATGGGGGAGTAATATGCTATGGGCATATTACAAGCCTAGAAAATGTGTACATTTGAGATATTGTCACTTAGAGTTGATATTGTAATTATATTGTTCCTAGGTGACATGTTAGCTCTTCAAGTTGCACTTGCTTGTGTTGGTTGTGAAGATGATGTTGGATATCCTTGTTATCTACCACCGGGAATTATTTCCAAATACTTCTTGTCTTTTGACAATTGATATTCACTTATGTGTGGTAGAATCTATTGATCATCTTTACATTGGTTTTTGTTTTTATTTGCCTTTTCTCTTGCCAAGGATTGTGTCAACTCCCGTTGTCTTCCATACCTCTTGTGGATCTTGTTAATTTCTTGTTCTTGTCTAGTGTTTTCTAGATATAGTGAAAGTGGTGATCCCATCTTGTGCATTTTGTATTCAAATGCAAATTCTCTATAATGCACAACTCGTGGGGGAGCTATCCTATTTTATTTAGAACACTCTTCTTGTGATCCTTATCAAGTGTGTGTTTGTGGAAGGCAAGCCATTTTCTTTTTGGTACTTTGTGCATCATGAAACTTTGTTGAGAGCCTGGTTTGTTTGGAACCATCCTCTCTTTGGGAGTTTGACATCTTTAATTTAGTGTGTATCAATGGATATCTCATTCCTTGATGTATCTTTAATGATATCTTCCAAGTGATGATTTCTCCATTTGGTATCCCTTTCACTTGGCATTTCTTTTTCATTTGGTTTCGGTTCTTGAAAGTTGCGAGCATGCATATTTACTTCATGTATTCTACTTGGCATGCTTTCTTTCGTTGAGCCAATATATAGGGGAAACTCCACCAAGTCTCAAATGGATGAGATGTGCATGAAATTCATTTCCATATCTATATGCACATATTTATGTGGAGTTTGTTCTATGTATTGGTGTTTCTAACTATTTGGTCCCAATGAGTTTGGGTACCATTTAGTTTGTGTTGTTCTTCTAGGAACGGTTAGAGATGCATTGGATGCTCGGCTCACTCACAAGGAAGGTGCTGTCACCATGTGCTTATTGGAGTCAAGCTAGGACGATCAATGAACTACCATCTACCTTCATTTGGTATCTACTACATCCTTCCAATGGTATCTCGGTAACAAGTATCATCATCTACTTCACGCATACATTTCTTGCATCAACCTTGTGTAGGTTGTATCATGGCATGTAATTCATTCTTTCTTGTGATACTTGTTTCCTTTCTCAAAGCATCTAAACGATGATCTCATGTTCCTAGTTGTGATGTCTTTGATGGTTGTGTGGTAGGAATTCATTTATATACAATAAGACCATATCTAGCCATGTGCTATGCTTCCAAGCAAATATCTTATTGGTATATGTATGACTTCCTTGTGGATATCTTGTTCCTGCGTGTTGTAACTATATCGGGTGTACATCCTTCTTTGTAGACATATATCATCATGATTTCTTCTACCTAGAACCTTATACACTTGAGAGAAGTTGCATATCTAGATGATATCCTTTCTTTCACGTCCACCTTGTCTTTCTTTTGTTTTTTCTTTGGTGGCTCCATGAAAGCTTTTGCCTTGAGTGTTTGTCTTATCTCGTTGCATCTTAATGCACTCTTGTGTGGTGAAGATTTTTTTCCTCATGCTTGTCTTTACGAGGCTTTTGCCATCTTAATTGGTATCCCTCGTCTTGATAAGGCTTTCTTTTTCTTTCTTCACCATGGGTTGTCACAAGTGTTGGTTATTCTTTGCACTTTTAGTGTGCTTCTGAACCCGTTTGCTTGGTGTGTGTGGGGAGGACATGTCATGAACCGTGTATCTCATTTACCCAAGACTATGTTGATGCTTTATGCTCATCCTTATATTAGTCTTCTCAAGTGCTTTTTCATGACTCACACACATCATTTTGGTTGAGCCTATTATTAAGTTGCCTCTTTTACATGTTGCTCAACCATGTGCTTGTTGCAAGTGTTAGGCTTTGTTTCCTATATGCTCACTTGAACTGGATCTGAGTTTCTATTGATTTTGGGGGAGCTATGATCCTATTTTGTGCACTTTGTATTCAAATACAAAAATTCTTATGTGTGCACAAATCATGGGGAGCTTCTCTAGTTTCTTTAGAACTCTCCTTTGCGCTTATCATAATATCTTTATTCTTGTGGCATGTAGGATCATTGGTCTAGTTGGTTCAATTAATATCCGTTGATTGCTTGCTTAAATTGGTATCTTTTGATTGCTTGTTTCTCTCTTTGTTATGTCTTTGTGGCATATCATTCTCTATGGACTAATGGTTGTCTTGAGTTATATTTGAAGGATTTGTCCATAGGCTTTTCTTGAAGTCCATGTGTTGGTTTCAAGGAGTTTATGAGTTGGCCAAGGTGCTATTAAGGAATTATCCAAAGATTGGTCATGTGAGTGTTGAGCTTATTGCAAGCATGTCTTGAAGAAGAAGATTGTGTGATCATTCATGTTTACCTTCAAGACATCATCCAAATGAAGAGAGTTGGAAAGATTCAAGGTTGATCAAGACTAAGTCAAGAGTGAATCAAGTTGATCAACTCACAAAGCATAGAAGATGTACCGAGAGGGATCAAGTGATCCCATGGTATGGTAAGCATTGTCCATTGCACTTTGTGTACTAACCCATGGTCTATGTGAGAGTTCTATGTGGGGTTAGGTACGTGTCCCTGGGCTTGCGTCAAGAGGAAGATATCATACAACCCATGGAAAGGATGGCATCAAGTGGTGATCGTCATCAAGATTGTCGTGTGCAAGCTCAAGTGGAGCATCACGAAGAGATCAAGTGCTTGAATCTTGCCATCCATTGTGGTGTCAATGGACTTGTGAAGATGTGCCGAAGAGTAGCTCACCCATAGTGTACTATGGGGGAGCAATCATCTAGTCTTCATCGAGCCAACGCAATCAAGAAAGGTGGTCCAACTTGAGGAAGTCAAGATCGTCATCATCTAGCTCAAGTGGACCATGTGGAAGGCAAAGGTTTGCCCTTGATAGGTTTTCTATTTTACCGGTCTCGTGGTGGTAGTTGGGAGACCGGGTTATAGGATCGTTTGCCGTACTATCAAGGGGGGCTCTCAAGTTGGTAGCTTGATCGTATCGTTAGTAGAGAGCTCAAACCATTGCATCCTTGCATCATGTTTCTTGGTTCTTGTTTGGTTATCTTTGTGAGTCTTGGAGCTTATGGTCATCTTGATGACAAGCTTGAGTTCATCGAAAACGGATTTCACATGCGTCTTCTATGATGTTTTCGGTGTTGGAGGTTTTACCGGTCTTATCTAAGGAAGGGTTCTCACCATTTTCTTATGGGCCTTTTCTAATTTGCTTCTTATTGATATTTCTTTCAAGATTGTGCTAGCCCTTGTCGCTAGCTTTCCAACAAACTTGGTTTCATCGAATTCAGAGTCCGTTTGCAAAAGTTGTGGCAGTTTTGGTGTTCTGAAAAGGCTGCAGCGGTACTACCGCGAATTGGAGCGGATGTAATTTTTTACTACTGCTCCAGAGCGGTACTACCGCGGCTCCTACAGCGGTAGTACCGCTCCGAACCAAAAACTCGTCCCAAGTCCTGCGGTGGTAGGCCCGGATGTAATTTTTTAGTACCGCTCGCAAGTAGTAGTACCGCTACCCTTAGCAGTAGTACCGCTACCCCTAGCGGTAGTACCGTGAGGTCAAGCGGTACTACCGCTCTGACGGTTCTTCTACCCTTTTTGCCTCCTCGCTGTTGTGTTTCAAAGGGGTACTACCGCCATAGCGGTAGTACCGCTCCTTGGAGCGGTAGAACCGCTCTGTGCGGGCTGTGAGCATAACGGTTGGATATTTTCCCACCTATAAAAGGGGGTCTTCTTCCCCAATGAACCTGATCTCTTAAGCTCGTGTTCTTCCCCCATTGTTGACCTTCTTCGAGCTTGCTAACTCTCAATCCCTCCATGGATTCTTGCTAGTTTTTGAGGGAAAAGAGAGAGGAGATCTAGATCCACATTTCCACCAATCACTTTCTGCTCTATGTGAGGGGAACCCATTGGATCTAGATCTTGGAGTTCTTGGTGTTCTCCTTCTTGTTCTTCCTCTCATCTTCCTCCCTAGCATTAGTTGCTTTGGTGGAATTTGAGAGAGAAGGATTTGGGCACTCCGTGTGCCCTTGCCATTGCATTTGGTGCATCGGTTTGAGTTCTCCACGTGATATGTGGAAGTTACAAGATTGAGAAGCTTATTACTCTTGGGTGCTTGGTACCCTTGAGCTTGTTACTCTTGGGTGTTTGGACACCCTAGAGCTTGTTCCTCTTGGGTGCCTTGGCGCCCTAGATGGTTGGTGTTGTTCGGAGCTTAATCATTGTGGTGTAAAGCTCCAGGCAAGCGTCGGGGTCTCGAATTAGGTTGTGGAGATCGCCCCGAGCAATTTGACGGGTACCGATGACCGCCCCCAAGGGTTGCCAAAGTGTACGGGTTCGGTGACCGCCCCAAGGGTCGCCATTTGTACGGGTTCGGTGACCGCCCTCAAGGGTCCCTTAGTGGAATCACGACATCTTGCATTGTGCGAGGGCGTGAGGAGATTACGGTGGCCCTAGCGGCTTCTTGGGGAGCATCGTGCCTCCACACCGCTCCAAACGGAGATTAGCATCCGCAAGGGTGTGAACTTTGGGATACTTTGTCGTCTTCGCGTGCCTCGGTTATCTCTTACACAAGCCCTTTACTTATGCACTTTACTTTGTGATAGCCATATTGTTTCTTGTCGTATATCTTGATATCACATACTTACTTATCTTGCTTAGCATAAGTTGTTGGTGCACATAGGTGAGCCTAGTTGTTTTAGGTTTTGTGCTTGACAAATTAACCGCTAGGTTTATTCCACATTTGTTCAAGCCTAAACCTAATTATTTTAAAGCGCCTATTCACCGCCCCCTCTAGGCGACATCCTCGATCTTTCAGCTGGTATATTAGGAGTTGGCGAATATACTGTTAAACTCCCTGGTGGAGGAAAATTGATTCTAAAATACACAGTCTACTCACCGAATATGAGGGAATTTAATTTCTGTATCTAGACTGGAATCATCTGATTTTAAAGTTCTTTTTGGAGATGAAAAGGTCAAAATACTATCGAACAAAAAATTAGTTCAATCAGGAAATAGATTTGATGGCTTGTACTATATTGAGGATTTCTTGGATATTGAAAACATGGATTGCATGATAACTTAACAAAACTCAGTAGTGAGGAATATCAATGGATGGGATAATTGTTCGGAATCTTATCTCTGGCATTTGCGGCTAGGACATATTTCTTAGAATGGAATTAAGAGGCTAATTAGTTCTGGAATTCTAAAATTTAAGTGGGAGGATTATGGTGTGTGTGAAGCTTGCCTTATGGGGAAGATGACTAAATCACCTTTTCCCAAAGCTAGAACATCTAATGAACAGCTAGCCATAGTCCATTCTGATATTTGTGGGAAAACTTCTACACCTACTTTGGGAGGTCAGAAAGTCTAGTTCATCACCTTTATAGATGACTTCTCTAGGTATGGGTATGTCTATCTTCTTAAACACAAGTCTGAAGGTTTTGAGATGTTTAAGACCTTCAAGGCGGAAGCGAAAAATCAATTAAATAGGAAAGATTAAATTCTTGAGAACTGACCGTGGAGGCGAATACATGTCAGGAATTCTAGATGAATTTTGTAAGGAACATGGAATTGTGCATCGGTATACATTACCCTACACTCCTAAAAAAATGGCATTGTCGAGAGGAGGAATAGAGCTTTTTTAGGCATGGTTAGATCAATGATGGCTTATTCTGATTTACCATTGAGTTTTTTTTTTGGGGGGGGGGGGGGAAGCACTGCACACAGCTGTTTATTTATTGAATCACTCTCCATCAAAATCGGTTCCTATAACTCCCTATGAATTATGGAAGGGGAGGAAACCCACTATAAGACATTTAGTTGTTTGGGTCTTCAATGTACAGATAAGAGTGCCTTCTCAACATAGAACTAAACTGCAACCTAAGAGCCAACCAGGAATTTTTATGGTTATTCTACTGGGTCTAATGACTACGAGTTTTATGATATTGAGAAAAGGAAATTACTGGAAAGCAGGGGCGTTGTTTTTCTAGATCAGGACACTCCTCATAGGCAAAACGTCATAGGGTGGAATTATTAATTCCTGATCAAGATGTTAACATGGATAATGTTGAAACTAATGCTTCTAATAAGGAAATCATACTGTTAATGATCCCTTTGCTGGAACTCCTACTACTAGTGAACCTAGGAGAAGTGGGAGGAATATAAATACCCCTGCATATCTTGATGATTATTATGTATTTTTGGGGGGAAGATTATTCCAAAACATCACTCTGAGAACGAACCTAAATCTTTTAGGGAAGCTATGTCTAGTACAGAATCCAATCTTTGGATGGCTGACATGCAAGAGGAATTGAAATCCGTGGAACATAATAAGGTTTGGTATTAGTGGACCTACCAAATGATGGAAAGCCTATAGGATCAAAGTGGATATTTAAAAGGATGTTAAATGCATTTGGTTGTGTGGAAAAGTACAAAGTCAGACTTGTTGCCAAAGGTTACACACAAAGGGAGGGAATTGACTTTGCGGAAACATTTTCTCCTATTGCAAAGTTTACTTCTCTTCGAATTATTAGTGCTTTAACTGCTAACTTGATCTGGAACTCCACCAAATGGATGTCAAAATTTCATTCTTGAATGGAAATTTGGAGGAAGATATTTACATGTCTCAACCTGATGGTTTTATTGAAGAAGGAAATCAGGGAAAGGTGTGTAGTCTGAAAAGGTCAATTTATGGTTTAAAGCAAACCTCACTCTAATGGAATATATTATTTGATGATGCTATCGCATCATATGGTTTTTCTATGATGGAAGGAGACCATTGCATTTATTTTAAGATAGTGAGATGAAACTTCACACTCTTATCACTATATGTTGATGATATACTTATTGCTTCTAACAATAAGGAAATGCTAACAACAGTTAAGTCCTGGTTGTCTTCTACTTTTGATATTAAAGACATGCGTAATGCTTCTTATGTTCTAGGAGTGGAAATACTTAGAGATCGGAAAAAAGAATTTTGGGTTTATCTCAAAAGTCATATTAGAAAACTGTACATAAACAATTCTCTATGGAAACATGCAAACCTGCACTTGTAGCTTTAGTAACAGGGACTAAACTCAGTGAGGGAACGTGTCCTACAACTCCTGAGGAAAAGAAGAAAATGGAAACTATTCCTTATGCTTCTACTTTGGGGTCTGTGATGTATGCAATGTTGTTTACATGTCCAGATATATGCTATGCAGTAGGAATTTTAGGCAGTTATCAAAAGAACCCTGGTGTTGCACATTGGAACCAAATGAAGCATGTTTTGAGATATGTTAAGGCTACTTTGGATTTATGTTTATATTTTAACAGAGACAATCTATAACTGCAGGATTTTACTGTATGTTGATTGGCAGGGTGATCTGGATGAACGAAAGTCAACTTCTGGGTATCTTTTCACATTGACTGGTGGAGCTATCTCTTGTAGTAAGAAGCAAGATTCGGTGGCATTGTCATCTATGGAAGCAGAGTATATTGTTGCTTCCGAAGCTGTCAAGGAAGCCGTTTGGCTGAAGGGATTTCTTTCTACTTCGAAGATTGTGAATAGTGTAAACAAACCAATTATTGTATATTGTGATAATCAGGCGAAACTCAAGGTTTCCAAGGACCCCAAGTTTCACAGCAAGACTAAACACATTGAGGGAACATGTCATTATACTTATGATGTAATATATCAACTAAAGCTAGTTTGTCTTGAGTTCTTACCGAGTACTAAAATGGTGGCTGATTGACTAAGACTCTTAGTCAGGAATTATTCAGCAAGCATGTTAGTGCTATGGGACTTCGTATATTTGAATAATTGTTTTGGACAAGTGGGAGGTGTAGGAATTTGGGTCCTTCAACTATATCCAAATATTGCTTGTTAATTATTCATGAACCTCATTGTGGAAACATGCTTTGCGTAAGCATGGAATTATCATCTTTGATAGATGGAATTGCTTATTGATGGAATTAATGTCTATAAGCTAGTCGACATTGTTAAGACAATGTTGGAATTAACTCTTGCTAAATTATACACTTAGGCGTTTTCTTGAGGAAGCTGGTCAATTAATATTGGAACACAGTATACATGTTTATTATATACTGAAAATATTGCCCGAGAACAATATTAACTGGAAGGGAACTAGATCGATGGTCAAATACAACCTTGACTATGATCTACATAATTAATCTAACTCACATGTGTGTGTCCTGGGACCTAACAAAATAGTGTTCAATTAAAGGTGGATTGTATTGTGGTTGTTAATCGCTTCTTGTCGGGGATATACCCCGCGGTATGACCCGGCCGGAAGTATGACCCGGCCGGGCTTGGCGTTTTCATTGGTAACCCGCCGGAGTGGCGACTCACGGATGGCCCTAACGGCGGGTCAGATAGAAGACTAGGCCCAAGGCCCAGAAGGCCGGCTCATGCTATGGTGGGCTGGCTTAAGAGAAAAGGCATAAGGAATATTCTCCTACAAAGGAAGCAAGACTAGGACTCCACTTATAATAGAGTAATCCTAATTCTACTAGGACTAGTCATGTAACCCGCCCCTTCAACTTATATAAGGAGGGGCATGGCTCCCCAAAGAGGAACAAGCAAGAAGAAACAATCTCTAGGGCTAGACACAAAGAGCCGGCTTACCGGTGACTCCCTCATGATCATAATGAGATCTAGCCATAAACAGCATGTAGAGTTATTACTGGATGATGTTTCTCAGGGCCCGAAGCTGTCTAAACCCTTGTCTTGTGTTGCGTCTCTCGATTCCGCTCAACCCCTCTCAAGCTACTACATAGATGCGTTGGCCTCACGACTAAGTCCTCACACTAGGACATCTGCCGTGACAATTCCACGACACTTCTGGACTCTACTTGGAAACAAGTTAGTTTCAACTTGAAAGCTTATCTGCATACAGATCAGGACTCTAAAATTAGCAGTACAAGTAGGTCCCACCCTCTAGTCTCGAACCGCATTGTGAGTGACACCAGCGATAAGGCGTAGGATGGAGGGTAGGCTTAAACCCAACAGAGAAAAGCCGAAAGGCACACCAATCTCGATGCGAATTGGGCAGATGCAATATAAGGCAGTCTCGGACGACCATTGAGCGCACTACCAAAGTTGGGTTTTTAATGGCCACGCATGAAAGTTACAACTAGCAGGAGGCCAGGTAGTTTATTATCTCAAAATGTAAGATTAATCAAAAGCACTCAAGTGCGGGACTGTTCAAGTACAGAATAAGAGTGTTGACAATGCATTAGTTGAAGTAACAGACGCGGCAAGCAGTTGATGCATCTGCCGACGCGTCCCAAGATGTGAACATTTTGTGGAGAAGCTGCAGGACCATTCAGAAGAATGCGCCCATGGGGCCAGGCAGGGCGGCCTTCTCTGGTGCAGCGCGCGCGGGTCGCGGCAGGGGCGGACCCACGTAGACACACCCGGTGTCACAGGACACCGGGTAAGTACTCCGATTACCTTAAGCGATCGCTGATATATTGCGTGGGACACCGGTAAAATTCATACGTGGACACCGGCTGGAGCGGCTGAAGCGAGAGGGTGCACAGGCCTGGCCCATCTATTGGCGATTGAGGCACCCAGCTAGCCACACCCCAGGCTATCGATCAATTTTGTTAAACTGTACTGTAACATTTGTATAGTCATGTATTTCCCAAAAAAAAAAAATTGTATAGTCATGTGCGCGTTCTGTAAACATCTTGTATAGAAAGTCCTAGTCTTTAGGATCTGGTGCACTCTCCATGGCATGCGTGCCTATGATTCAGGAAGTACTGTATCAAAGAGATACGGAAGGATAAGATTTTCATCAACTAATTTGATCGCTTTTATTTAGGCCCGCAACCCTAAAAGAAAACCTGCGCCTACTCATGGCTTCTTGCCTCCCCCTGCAAAGATTCGTCATGGCATCGCCTCATCCACCCGCCCAATCTCCATCGAAGCATCCGTGCTGCCATGGCCTACTAAACACTCTTAAATTTCTTTACGAAGGGAGCACAATCAAGTCCAAGTGCGTATCTATACAACATTTTTTGTAGGTCTAGGGCTTTTAGTTTCGAGGATGCCACAGTTAAGAATTGAATTACTACCATTTGCTCGTGTTGGTAAGTAAGAATCAAGTCCAAGTGGTTCTCACTTGTATGGATTATTCCTCGACCTTTGAATGCACAACTCAGTACTCCTACAACATAATTTAAGTAAGTACATCTTCATAATTATAAATTCAATCAATATGTTTTATTTTTTTCGATGTTAGCCTGTTCAAACATAAATAGTGTAGCCTTAGCTGATTAAATTTGTCTTCAAAGTTTTTATGCGTTATTGTTCAACTTGGGCAAAAAAATTCACATAATCAACTACGATTACAAGTAGACCAGTATTTTGATAAGCATTTTTACTACTGGATATCTACAATGGTTAAGTATGTTAGTTTTATGCATAACATAGCTTGGTGTCCACATATGTGTAATTTAGGCGTGGACACCCGGACATTTTCATCCTGGGTCCGCCACTGGGTCGCGGTCAGATGGTCACGGTCTCCACAATACTCAAGGATGGGAACGATGCAAGATACTGCGGTCGAACACCTCGCACAGGCAGGACAGGAGATCGCCATCTGATCGTGACGCGACTGTGTTGCGTTGGCGCACGAGTGGGCAACACAGGCCAAGAACTAGTATGATCGAAACTATTGGCTCTGTTTTTCTTGTGCAGGGTTTGGACATTTAAATCGATGTGGTATTTTTCTGGCTACGGTGCTGGGACTAGGAAAAGGAGGAGAACTCTCTCCACCGAAGCTGCAATGGGCTAGAGCAATTTCTCTTTCTAGTACTACAAACGTAAGCCGCCCGCTAAGACCAAGGCCGAGAAAACGGCCCGCTGCGTCGTTTTCCAACTTGCCGTATGCGCTGAGGGCGTTGAATAAACGCCATTTGACAGGGGCATCCATGATCAATCTCTACTCTTTGCCCATCATACGATTACCTCAGCCCAATCAACCTAAACCATTAACTTGTCAACTTAATCATCATCCTTGGTCAATTTGCACGAACCGTCCGGTCGTAAAGTTCTTGTCTCCTGACAGAGGCCACCCTGAAGGCGCGTTCATACCTCCTTCCAGGCCAGACTGAGGCGGGTCCGAAGCTGAATCGCGACCAGCTAGGTTGCTCCTGTAACACCGCTCGGATTAGCTCCATATTAATACGGAATCACTAAAAAAAATCTGACATCAGCACTTGGAGTATAACAAGCCTCTTTTAGAGATATATAAGGTAGAAGATGGAGTACAAATCATATTCTACCAAATATCAAATATGTCTATATAATCTAGGAGTATATGCGTTTGAATCGGCTCGCAGAGGAAAAGGGAAAAAAGCCTTTGGTCTTCGCGTATGACGCAGAGCTTGATCTATTGCGTGACGGAGAAGGGCGCCCGGGGAGACGACGACGGGGCGGCGACGGAGTCAGCCGGTGGCCAACCAGAGACCCATCGGCTCCCCTATCCGAACCTTTTTGTTCTCTTCTGTTTCGTTTCTTGCATAAGATTCTTTGCCGCGCGGAGGCCTGTAACGAGAATAACGGCCAGCGCGTGCGCGCGCCTGGCTCTCATGGTTCCATGTCGCCCCGCTCGGGCAGCTGCGTGTCTCCCGCTGGTGCTGATACTTTGCCTCCTCTCGTGCGCCGCCGCGAGGCCTGCGCCGGCGCCGGCGCCGGTGCACGGCCGGCACCATGGCCAAGGGTGGCACTCGTTCAAGCGGCTGCTCGACGCGCAGCGGGGGACCCGTGTGACGGGGCTCGGCGACCTGAAGCGCTACCTGGCCATGTTCGGCTACATGCCCAACCATGCCGGGGTGGAGCACGGCGGTGACCCGACGGACGCCTTCGACGAGCACCTCGAGGCCGCCGTCAAACGGTACCAGTCCCGGCTCAGCCTGCCGGTCACCGGCCAGCTCGACGTCGTGACGCTCGATCAGATGATGTCCCCGCGCTGTGGCGTCCAGGACGACCACGGCGCGTCCATCTCGCCAGAGCACGGCGGCGCGGTCAGTCGGTTCACGTTCTTCAAGGGCAAGCCGCGGTGGACGCGGCGGTCCGACCCGGACCCGGTCGTGCTCACGTACGCCGTGTCACCGACGGCCACCGTCGGCTACCTGCCGGCCGACGACGTGAGGGCCGTGTTCCGGCGCGCGTTCGAGCGGTGGGCGAGGGTCATCCCCGTGGCGTTCGTCGAGACGGACGACTACGACGAGGCCGAGATCAAGGTGGGGTTCTACGAGGGCTGCCACGGCGACGGGGTGCCCTTCGACGGGCCGCTCGGCGTGCTCGGCCACGCCTTCTCCCCCAAGAACGGGCGGCTCCACCTCGACGCCGCGGAGCGGTGGGCGGTGGACTTCGCCAGCGAAACGAAAGCCTCGGCGGCCATCGACCTCGAGTCCGTGGCGACTCACGAGATCGGCCACGTCCTCGGGCTGGGACACTCGACTTCGCCGCAGGCCGTCATGTACCCGAGCATCAAGCCGCTGGAGAAGAAGGCCGACCTCACCGTCGACGACGTCGAAGGCGTGCAGCTGCTGTACGGGTCCAACCCGGATTTCAGGCTCAGCTCCCTCTACGACGCTACGGACACCTCCGGCTCGCCGGCAGGGAGCAGTTGGGCTGCTTCCTCGGCTGGGTTAGTTCTTTGTGCGGTCCTGGTCATACTTGTGACGCACTTGTAGATAGACAAAGACATCGTTTTTATAGGCAAAAGATCAGAATACAGAAAAAACAAGTGTTGGGTAGCCTGATTCTATCCATAGATAGAAGAGAAAGAAGTGTTTCTCTTCTTGCATAGACAGTCAAAAGACGACAGCATGATGTAACTGTACATAATATATTCACCAAAAATTTGAAACTCTACTGTTTGACTTGAGGATTATGCTTAGTGACAGCGACAAACTTCCACTACAGAGAACTAACATTGCATCATATGTTTCTACCGTGACACCTCACTCTGAAGTGGCAAAACGCTTTCAGCTCCAGCTTCTTTTGCCCCAGCGGTTCTCTCTGCGACAGCATTTGACATTGCAAAGAATTTCTTGACAGTGTTTGTTAAGCATGTCCTGTGTTCGTCCATGGAGGCATGAATAAACTCGTGGAAGTGATCTCTTAGTTGCGTGACAAAAGAGGTGTTGATGGAGTTCGTCTTTCGGCACGAAGTTGAGGCGGGCTTCACAGGAGATGAAGATGGCTGGGGGACTTCAGATTGGACATCGCCAGACATTCTGGATGATACTGCATATATTTGAAACTAAAGTGAGACAAAATGGACAAAAGTCTGCAACTCAATCCATCATGATGAGCACTAACAGAAAAATAGCAGCCTATTTGAAAAGAGAAGAAAAACTAATTTTACATTTGAGTTTCACAAGAGAATATGTACAACAAAAGAAATCAATCATCTTTTTCAATGTATATAATAGTCAATGGTAAAAATGATGAATCCAAATCCTAAGCATCAGAATACTTCCAGCTACTATAAACAAAAAAATGCGTATAACTTCTAAACAAACACCACATGAATCTAGTTTTATTAAGGGATAAGCACCAATATTGTAGTCTATAGAGCAAAAGATGAGCCCCCATGTGTTAATATAAGGTTGTTTCAGGAAGGGACATGATATGATTATACAGACAGAAGACTCTCCACTCAGCAATTGCACACCAGTTTTGTAAAACAAATCTAGACAGTACAAACTTCTTAACAAACTAGCAGGCAATCGACAATCAAATACTTGGTACTCTAAAAGACATAAACACCAAAGCTCAAGCACAAACATCAGTTAAGGTGGAACATACTACTCAGAAGATACATTTCGTATCTTGCTGATTGCTTCACTAACACGTTAACCAATATGTACACAGACAGGAGTACATTAAGGTGACCACCGATTATTGGTTGCAATAAAAAAAGAAGCACCAAAGTGCAAGACATATATGCACAATGGTTCCTAATTCCTGAAGGCCTAAACAAACTTGCCACGAAACAATAAAATTGGAAGTACAATTGTGTGAGCTGATGTATCAAAGAAGGAAGCACGTGAAAGAGGAACTCCTCCAATTGACACAACTATACACAAGTTAATGCAGGTGAGCTTATTGACCGTTCACACAAAGATTGCTGCCATGGTGGCTCAAGTGTATAACAGGCTAATTAGCCACCGAGCCTAGACTGGCTTCAGACCGCATTAACATGAGAAGAGTTGCATAATTCCTTGTAATCGGAGATTACTCTGCACTTGGCAATGGCAGGTCAATTCTATAAACTGAATTGCACACTTTCCAGTACTATACATTGGACAGCTGACTGTTTCAATAACTCCTTATACAGAAGCGTTAAAATAAACCTGTACACAGAATACAAATCGAGATAACCATGTCTAGGTAAACACCTAATTAATGAATGTCGACCAAAAGTACTTCCAAAACTTAGCTTATTATGTAGCAGTATTAGAAATCTAACTTTGTTGTGAGGAAACTAAAGTTTTAGCTCATCGATGTGTGAGTTGATGAATCAAAGAAGGAATCACGTGGAAGAGTCATTCCTCCAATTGACACAACAAATCGAGTAAATTTAGGTGAGCTTACTGACCATTCACACAGAGATCGCTGCCACACATGGTGGCTGCAGTGTGTGACTGGCTAATTAGCCACCGAGCCGGGGAATGCAAAGATTCCGAGTGCATTGCCACAAGAAGGTTCAAATGGGAAAAAATAGCAAGTCCACGTTACCACTATTGTGTGGATTTAGAGCAAGTCCAATGAACTCCGCAAATTTGACTCCCTACATCGTCATTTGGAGAGGCTTGCAATTTTTTAATCCATTTCTCTGAATTCCTCAAATCCCACTCTCTAATTCCACCAACCTGTACTTTATTAATTTCCTGTAACTACCAGACATGTCCAACAACTGTATTTGAACGGTTATATCTTCAAAAACCATATATCTACCCAATTCGAAATTACTTCCTCCGTTCCTAAATATAAGTCTTCTAAATGATTCCACTATATACATCCGAATGTAGCCTCTATAATGGAATCTCTAAAAAGAATTATATTTAGGAATGGAGGGAGTACGTTTCTCCATAATCAAAACAAAAACATTCTTATTCATTGAGGAAACGTCGGCAGTAGCTAACAAGCAGCAGCAGATAGGACGACAGGTAGCAAGCAAGCAGCACATAGAAAATCAACCAGCAATCGTTAGCAAGCAAAAAAAACATAGCAATCAATCAGCAGCAGGAGCAAAAAACTGAACAAAGCGCCGCCACAGCAACACACCACCGCCGCTCTCGGTGCTCCCCATTGTCCTCAACCCAGCGGCGCGGATCTGGGTTGCGGGCCAGGGTGGAGGGAGACGGCAAGGCGGCGCAGTAGCAGGTCGGCAAGGAGAAGGGCACGGGGAGGAGCACGCTGCAGCGACGAGAAGGGCTCGAG
Source organism: Aegilops speltoides (assembly GCA_021437245.1). Lineage (NCBI taxonomy): Eukaryota > Viridiplantae > Streptophyta > Magnoliopsida > Poales > Poaceae > Aegilops > Aegilops speltoides. The sequence goes on from CM038141.1 coordinate 317,111,726, forward strand.
GGCGGCGACAACTTCGGCAAGCGCAGCCTCTGGACTTTAGACTTGCTTTCACAGATTTAGGTTTGCTGTCCAAAAAAAAAAAAAACATCCCAACAACCAAAAAACCCTGCCCATTTGGAATACGTATTTGTCTTTTTTTATGTGCCCCACATGTGAAGGTATACTTTTATGAAATTTAACATATACCCTCTGTAAACAAATACCTCTCCGTTCCTAAATATAAGTCTTTTTAGAGATTTCAATATGGACTACATACAGATGTATATACGAAAAAGGCTTTCACCCCGCTTTATAAATAAAGCAAACCGTCAAGGATTACACATACAAGGATTAGTCCAGAACACACACCCAAGTCTCACAAGAGGAAATATAATAGCTTCTGCTGAGGGCACAGCTCAACAAGCCCAAACAAGAAAAGAAAAAAAGGAGCCGGAGTGTAGATTCACTCATTTTGCTCTGTATGTAGTCTGTATTGAAATCTCTAAAAAGACTTATATTTAGGAACAGAGGGAATATAAGAGCATTTGGATCACTACTTTAGGAATCTAAACGCACTTATATTTCTTTACGGAGGAAGTATGTGCTACATATGTGTGAGTGTTAAAAAAAAATTCATGCTATAGAATTCCTTTTTGTTTGGAAACAAGCACCATGGTGCCCATGCACCATTGGCATTTTCCGCTGGGACTATTCCATATGGCCAATGGCAATGGGTACCCATTATCATGTATCCTGCGGGTAAAACCCCTATTAAGGTAAGGGTATGCGACAAAAAGTTAATCATGGGTATGTAAACAGGGAAATCTCAAACCCATCTGATAGTGCGGGTACGGGTATGAGATCATATAACCCATACCTGGATACCCATGTACCCTTATAAAATCTAACAAGTACGAAAAAATTACCTCTAGCCTTTCCCTTTGTCGTGAGTTTGTAAATGTATGACTATGTGTTGTTGTTTACAAGAAAGTGTTGCTGTTAATAAAATATAGTGTGTTTATGATGTGTTATTCTTTATAAGTATGTATTGATGTTATTACATGTGGTTGTTAAAAAATTATGATTCGATCTTGTTGTTTATGATTATGTGTCGCTTAAATTGATGTTATACAAACATGAGTATTTTTACCTGCAGATACCCATTTACCCTGTCGGGTGACGAGTATGAGAAAAATTTATACCCACTAGCGGATATGGGTACAGATGATGGGTAAGCTTAAACGGGACGGGTAAGGATATGGAGTGGCTCCACCCGTACCCAAATCCTGTGGGTGCCATCCCTAGCAGGGTTACTATTTGGCGCGTGGGTCGTTGGTTAGCGACCGGGTGTGCACCCCTGCTTCTCGCTATGTACAATTGGCTGGCCCAACTAGCTCATTTTTGGTTTAGGGAAGGTTTGGACCTTCCCAAACCGGGTTTTTTCATTCGGGTTTTCCATTTTTTTTAGTTTTATTTTTTTATTTTTCATCTTTCTCTTCTTCTTACTTTTATGTTTTCTCTTTCTTTTTCCTTTTCTTTTATACTGTGAACATTTTCAAAAAGTGCTTTTTTGGAAATCATGATCATGTTTCAAATTCGTGAATAGTTTTTTTATATCGTCGACAAAATCCAAATTTGTGAAGATGTTTTGAAATCATGAACATTTGTTTATATATTCATGAATATCTTTTGAAACTGTGAACATTTTTTTAAATTCGTAAACATTTTCTTGAATCTGAAAATATTATTGAATCTATGAGTTCTTTTTTTTTGAAATTTCATAACCATATTTAGAAATTCGTGAATATTTTTTAATTCTTCTAACACTTCTAAAAAATCATGAGAATTCGCAAAGATGTTTTCAAATTCATGAACATTATTGAATCGACCTTACATCCACTGGCACCGGCGATGGACAGGTTGCAGACTCCTTCGAGGATGAGTAGGGCAGGGGAGGTGGCAGGGCATTGTCTCCCAAGTGGGTCGGTCCGTCTCCCATGTTTTACTCTTCCTCTCTGGAGACCCCACTTCCATTTCACGCGTCTTGAACCTCGTCGCCGTCCATGGAGACGACAGATGGAGGACGTGGTCACCGATGCAGAGTACAAAGTAAGTGGGCAAAGACCGTCGCCATAGGATAGGTTTAGGGTTGAAACGCTTTTTTTGTTCTAAATGTTTGCAATGTAATGAAAATCCACTATGTTTGCATGAATGTTGTTCGGTTTATATGAAAATCCGTCCTGTTTGCATGAATTTCGTCCGATTAGTTGAAAAGGTGTTTGAAATGTATGCAGGCAACGTTGGATGACCGCCTCTGGCATTCGTGTCCAGGGACTGCCCCTCCCCCTGTCCGCGGACGAATGTCAGAGCAAATTTACGGGTCAGCGTTGAAGATGCCCTTAGAGCATCTCTAGCAGATCCCGTAAAACGGCCGAAAAACCCGTATAATTCCGGTGAGTATATGGATTCGGCCCATTTTTCTTGCCAGAATAGACCCCGTATCCCGGGCCCGACCCGTAAAAAGTTTACCGTGGCCCAGAAAAAGACCCTCTCCACCGCTATTTATGCGGTTTCACCCTATCCGCCTTCACCGCTGCTTCGTTGCGATTTCCCTCCCCCTTCGCCCCAATTTCTTGCTGCCATCGAGCATAAAAAAGCCGAGCACTATCGTCGCTGCATCTCCGACGCCGCACGCAAGCGGGGGGTGCGAATGTGGCTCCACTATGGGAGCCGGCCACCGCCGGCGTTTGAATGCCATGAGCTCGACGAGTACGAGCGCGAGCTCGCGGTCCGCCGTCGCGCCTGCTCCGGCTTCTCTGCCATGGGGAGCTCGTTCGTGGGCACCTTGGGCTCGTGACTCACTCTGGTCAAGAGAGAGCCAGAGGAGCTCAGGCCGCTTGCCGTCAAGCTCGAGGCCGACGCGGACCCGCCGCGTCGAGGCGTCATCGGCCCCAAAGACTACCTCCCCCCTCCCCCCCGGGGCAAGAGGACCACCTCAAGAGCGCCATCATGGAGTGCTCGGCAAGGGGGGAGGAGGAGGCCAACGCACGCCGCTGTCGCGAGCTCGAGATTGAGGAGATCTTCCTTGAGCAAGGTGTCGCGACGTCGCATGCGCACGCGTCCAAGGAGGTGGACCTGTGCGTCATGAAGGCCGAGCAGGCCAAGGTCTGGATCGACCTAAACTCTGACGAGGGCTGATCTCCTCTGGCTCTTCCATCGCGTCCTCGCCGCCGCACCCGTCGATTTTGGTAGCCTAGGCTCGGGTATGCTGCACGCCCCGTAGATCCCCCCGTATGTAGTACTATGATGTAGTATGATGAACAACTATTTATGATGTAGTATGATAATCAACTATCACTACAGGAATCAGCTACTTTGCCGTCTGCCACGGCGGACGGCAAAGGCATGGATGACGGACGGCAAAGGTCTTTGCCGTCCGCCGCGGATGGCAAAAGTGGACGGCAAAGTACGGGACGACAAAGAGCTACGTTGCCGTCTGCTTCGGGCGGCTGACGGCAAAGGGGCCTTTGCCATCAGCAGCCGACGGCAAAGAATGCAGACGGCAATAAATGCGCTGTTACTCCGTTAGGTGGTTAACGGCAAGCCTTTGCCGTCGGCCGCTGACGGCAAACTTCGGAAGGCCTTTGCCGTCCGCCAGATGATGTCAGCCGACGTCACTACACGGCAGGCCTCTGCCGTCCGCCGCTGTAGGCAAAGTTTTTTTCTCTTTGTCGTCAGCCACTGTAGGCAAACTGACCAAATAGGTCAGCCTCCCAGGAAGCACAGTTGCCTGCCATGTGGGCTCTTTGCCGTCCGCTGCTGATGGCAAACAGCCCTTTGTCGTCGGTGGCAGACGGCAAAGAGCCTGCATAATGGCTTTTTCCCCTGTTTTTTTAAATCCAACAATTTTCACAGCAAATATATATGACATATATAGATATATTTCATAGGGCTATTTAACAGCACATAAGTTTCATCGTACATACATATTTAGTTCCATCCACTCATACATAGCAAGTTGCACATACACATAAGTTGCAACCATTAGGAAGTTGCACATACATATTACAATGCAAAGTTTCATCAAGATAGCAAGTTCCATCGTAGCAAGCTAGAAGAATACTAGAAGAGAATGAAATAAAAAACAAGCACTCCATCATAGCAAGCTAGCTTCCGAGAAGTGAATGAAATCTACAAAATGGCAAATAAGAAAGTTAGGAAAAGGTGACTAGAAGAAGAAGACTAGAAGAAGAAGCACGCCATCGTTTGTGAGGTAACTTAGGTGAAATGGATCGTTTATGAGCTAACTTAGGTAAAATGCATCATTTTAGAGCTAACGTAGGTAAAATGGATCGTTTATGAGCTAACTAAGCTAATTATGTTGTTTTTACATAAGTAAGGTAAGTACATGTCATTATTGAGCAAACCTAGTTAACTAAGCATATTATAACTAACTTAGGTCATTTTGGAGGAAACAAAGCTAAGTATAGATCGTTTTAGAGCTAACTTAGGTAAAATGGCTGGTTTTGGAGGTCAGTAAGCTTATTAAGTCATTTTGCAGAAAAAGAAGCTAACTCTAGGTCATTAAGGTAAGCATATTGGATGAAATAAAGCTAAGTCTAGGTCTTTATGCATTTGTTAAGCAAAAAACTAGAGAAACTTACCTTGATCATGGAGGTGTGGGAGCGGGCTGGCTCATGCCAGTAGCTGGAGAAGGATCGTGTGATGCTTGTGCGGAGTTACGCTACACCAAAGATCATTTTCAATGTTTCGTTAGCATGATGGCACTCAAATGTTAAGACTAGCAAGTAACGTCCATTCAAATTAAACTCACCGTGGTCTCAGGAGCAATCTCTGGATCAATGGCTATGGAGCCACGGGACCTCCTGCCACTAGATATCATCACCTGCTCTGGATTGTAGGGAATCTGGCTCGGGTTAAACTCCTCCCCTTTCCTCGCCTTCCCCTTGACATGCTTGTAAGAGGAAGTGTGGGCCATGGCATACAGGTCGTACCCCTCTGGCACCTTATCCATCTTATTGTAGCATGCCTGAAAGAGAGAAACAAAGTGAATTAGAAATTAAAGGGCTCAAGCTAGCATGATGAATGAATTGCATTAATCATGAAGCAAACCACATTACCCAATTCTGCCCGAACTGATATAAACTGGAGCTACCTTGATGGTGTGGCAGACCTTCAATTTGGGCACGTTTGTCCTTGGCCTCAGTCAGCTCCCCTTCCATCTTTCAACACCTGCCATGACAAAGAGTAAACGAAATTAGTACAACATAAAAAAAATACCGACATGAATAATAATATGTATATCACTTAAGTGTATCATCATCAAGTACAACATAAAAAAATTGAATACCTGACACTACTAATAATCTCGATCAGTATCATCAATAATGCATAATCATCATCATCACTATAATCAATGACGGGCTCATAGGGTTCGATGGCATCAACATGTGGAAGGCCACCTTTACGTGTCGGTCAAGCATTGAGAGGTCGTCCGCAGCATAACCTCTTCTTGTTCGGCTCTTCTTGTTCCTCCTCCGGGGTGATGTGGGATTCACTTTATCATTGTCTACTTCAATGTTTTGGGGTGAAGTATACGGTTCTTGAAACGCTTTTTGGAAAGACGTGTCTCTTGGAAGAATTCTCCTTCATATGTATGCAGGTTAATGTGAGGTTCATAATCCTCTTCCTTTGGGGAGATAGTCTATGCGTGGCGCCACTTCATAAACGACATCCCAACCTTTTAGATTTGGATTAGTTTGGCGGGCCCAGGTAGATAGATACTTGGGTGCTTTGTTGAGCCATAATATAAACATCGGAACATCTAAATGGGTGCTTTGGTTGATTTCAACTAGCCCTATATGTTCATGAGTCCTTCTAGTCTCCTTGGTGAAACCAATAACATTTGAAGACTACGACATTTGGTGGGTTTCACCATAGAATAGAAGTTCATAAATTGCTTCAACTCTCCCATAATACTCGGTACCTCCTTCGCGATAGCGAGATACACAACAATTTGTAGACTTTCGATTGGCCATAGATAGCTCTTTGCCATAGGTACGCAAAACGATACCCGTTGATGTCGTATTTGTCAAATGAACGGACCTTATAGTCAAAACCATTAGCGACTTGTCTCAATTCGCGTCCATAGACTCTGAATTAGCCTACAAGTTTAATATGAAAGGATTGTTGCATTACGCACAAATTAGCGAATGAAATGAAATTGTCTAATAGAATTTACCGTTTGTTTGAACCAAGAGATGAAACCGGGATAGCCGCATCCTTGCTTTGCGAGAAGCTCATACTCTTCGACGGAATCCTTTTGGATCACCGCTCCATACAAGAATAGGGCGATGTATCGACTGTATGAAATATCCAGGAATAAGAGCAGTTCAAAGGAAATAGAAGTTGCGAAACAATGTACCGAGAACTTACTCGATGTACGGCCGCACTTCTATCAGGTTGTTGAAGATATACAACGAAATGGTCCGCCATTCTTTGTTATCCAAAGATACTGGATTTGAAACACTGGCTGGTGCGAGATTCCCTTTGAATAGGCTGAGGTTGGATCCACCCTTTTTAGGCTCATCAGCATTGTGCCGAGGCTTCGGATTATGCAAATGACGATTTTTGGTTTCGTAGTGTGCTGTCACGTAGTTTGCCGCCTCCTCAGTGATGAATGCCTCAGCCATAGATGCTTCAATTCTACATTTATTTTTACATTTTTCTCGAAGCGTCTTCTGCATCCTCTCAGTTGGGTAGCACCAAAGATTTTGCACGCCCCCCCAATCTTGCCTCGGTCGGGAGATGCAAAATCAAATGTTGCATTGGATTAAAGAAGCCCGGTGGAAAGATCTTCTCTAACTTGCAGATCAACTCTGGCGCCAACTCTTCCATTTCTTCTAGCACGCCAGGCGATAGTTCTTTCGCACAAAGAACACGGAAGAAATAGCTGAGTTCTGCCAGTACTAGCCATTCATCCTCAGGGATGAAGCCACGCAACATCACCGGCATTACCCGCTCAATCCATATGTGCCAATCATGACTCTTGAGACCAAATATCTTCAATTTATCAAGACTGGCTCCCTGTTTAGATTATTTGCATACCCATCGGGAACATCAACTGCATTTTCACCCACAAGATAATTTCCCTCATAGCTGGCCTTCCAAGATTGAACCATGCCTTTGGCTTCGTCGATTATGCTTTCCTTTCAGTTCTTTCATGTTTTGTAACGGCCTATCACATAGCGCCTCGGATCGACTCTAGCCTTAGTATTATCCTTTGACTTCCCATCTATGCGAACAATGTACCAAAAAGTGCCTCGGCGATATTCTTCTCGATGTGCATCACGTCGATGTTGTGTGGGCAAAGGAGGTCTTTAAAGTAAGGCGAGATCCCATAAGCATGTTTTGTGAGTCGAGCGTGCTCGAAATTCTACCCTTGAAGTACCCTAGGCGCTCTGGATCCAACGAGGCGTTTAAGCGATCCAGTGTCTGTTGTCCTATCAGCGCAGGTGGTGCGAGTTTTTACAACTCTACCTCGATGAAGTTCTTCTTGTCTTTCGTGAACTTATGGCGAGGATCCGAGAACTGTCTATGCATGTCGAAGCAAGAAAACTTGCAACCGCCCGAAATAGCGAAACTCAAGAGCTCCCTTGCATGTGGGGCACGGAACCTTCCATGCACACACCAGCCAACGAATAAGCGCATATGCCGCAAGTCATGCGTCAGTACATGTACCGACATGCATTATGAAGTTTCGTTTGCTATAGGCGTCGTATGTCTTGAACCCATTATCGGGCTTCTTGCAATTCGTCCTTAAGCGGCTGCATGTACACATTCGTATTTTTCCCGGATAGTTGGGCCTGGAATTATCAACGTCGGAAAATGTTCTTTCTTTGCATAATCTGTCCGGGGAGATTGAGTGGAAAGACAAATCACAGACCAACAAGCAGTATTGGGCTGCCGTCATACCAAACACACTAAACCCATCGATGCTAATGCCGACTCGAGGATGCCCGGATCGCCTCTTTGTCGACATGTAATTCATCAAACTTTTTCCACGCAACACCATCCGATGTGTGTACCATCATCGATTCCCATCGCATCTAGTTCGGTTCTTTTGCTGTTTTGTGCCATGTCATCATGCGGCCGTCTCTTGACCTTGAAAAGGCGTTGAAGTCTTGATACGATTGGCATATACCAAGAACACTAACATGGATTTTGGTGCGTGTCTTCTCACCCATACCGTTGTCTACCACAATATACCGGAACACTTGCAAATGGGACAATAGTTCAAGTCCGCATAGTCAAGCCTAAATAAGGCACATCCTTTCTCACATGCATGTATCTTCTCATAGGGCATCTTGATTGCACGGAGGATTTTGTCTGACCGATACAGTTTGCGGGCATTACATGGCCTTTGGGTAGAAAGCGTCCAAATCTTGTCATAATTGCGTCATAGCATTCTCGCCCAAGTTGAACCGAGCCTTCAAAGCCATTACTTGTGAGATGGCATCCAACCGACAAAGCTCGGTGTGCTCGTGGAGTGGGCGTTTGAAGACTCCAACATTTCATTGAAGGCCTTTGCAGATTCCTCCATCTCCTCGTCCAATCCCGAGCATCATCATAGTCTTGCACCATGTTTTCCATCCACGGTACCATGCTCGCTCGGTGCGGCGATGATCCACCTCAGCTCGGTCACGTTAGGCGGACTCACCATGAAATGTCCACACCGTATAATCGGGCGTAAAACCATTCTTCTGCGGTGTTTACCCATTTCAGCCTCTCGTCGCTTTTCCCAATTGCCGCGCGGAAACAGGGCACCAAGTTTTCCTCGGCCATTTGCAATGCGGCTTGCACAAACCCTTGGTTTTGTGAACCATTCAGCGCTCCATTTGTTCGACCCGATGTGACCGTATACATCCACGCACGACCACTCATCTTGACTTTCGAGCTCTGGACACACAACAATTATATATATAATTCACCATGTATATATTCATCGGTTGATCTACTTTGTCAATTTTATTACGTCCATGCAACCTACACTCTAATAGGTAATGATAGGTCCTAATCTCACCTCGGTATGTGTAGATTGGGTTCATTTTCCCATGCTATGCTCGGATCCGGCGCAAAATTTGGCAGCACCTCCCGCTATTCTCCTCGATACACGTCTCGCAATAAGCAGAGAGGATGTGTGCCGAGAACAACAGGGAGGCAGCGATTAAATTTATCGTCGGATCCGAGCTCATATGGGAAAACGAACCCAATCTACACATACTCAGCTATCCATGGATAGCGTTGGACAATTCGAAAGAATCAAGGTTATAAATATGCAAATGCATGCATATTTATAACTATGACGCTTTCGAACGGGAGACACATATTGGTTACGCATATTGATGATTCAAGACACATATATAGCTAGCTATCAAGTTTCATCGGCACGAACACCGGAACAGAGCAAATAATTAATGGGGGAGGAGGACATGTCATTTGTGCTCACCCACAAACGAAGGGGCAGAGCTCGTCAAACACACGGCGAGGTGGTCGAACACCAAACCTCGCAGCGGTGAAACAACTGCACATTTAAATCAACCCGATCAACACAATTATATATGATGTTTTTCATAACAAAATCGAAAAATATATGACCTAATTAATAATTCACAAATATAAGACCCTGTCGGCCTCGGAGGGTCGGGCGTCGGGGTGTCGGGGTGTCGTGTCGGGGTCGGGGTGTGATGTCGGGGTCGGGGTGTCGGGGTCAGGGGTCAGGGGGTCGGCGTGTCGGGGGTCAGGGGGTCGGGGTGTTTCCTTCTATCCTTCTTCTTCTTTCTTTCTCTTCTTCTTCTTCTTCTTTCCTTTCTTCTTCTTCTTCTTCCATCTTTTTTCTACTTTTTTACTTCTTTTCGTTTCTTCTTTTCTTCTTCTTCTACTTCTTCTACTTCTTTTCTTCTTCTTCTTTTTTCATCTTTCTACTACTTCTACTTCTTCTACTTCTTCTAATTCTTTTCTAACACTAACACTAACACAATCTAGCACTAACAATTAAATAGCAAAAAAATGAAAAACAGAAGAAAAAAAAGTAGTAGTCCCTCACCGAACAATGGGACGGTCGGTGGCGGCGGCCAGGCGGCGGTGGCGGCGACAGGCGTCAGTGGGGGGGGCGGGGCGGAGGGTGGGGGGGGCGGCGGTGGCGGGCGTGGGCGGGGCGACGAGCGGCGGATGGCGGAGGGTGGTGGGCGACGGGCATCGGCGGGTGGGGTGGGGCGGAGGGTGGTGGTGCGACGGGCCATGGGTGCGGGAGGGGCGGCGCCAGGCGGCGGGGCGGTGGATCTAACTAGGGCGGGCCGTCGGGAGGAGAGAGAGAAGAGAGAGTAGGGGTGGGGGTGGGGGTGGGGGTGGCGTCCATTAGTTACTCGGCTCTTTGCCGTCCGCCACTCTTCTTCGTCGCCGTTATCTCTTTTGCGGCTGCTGCGAGCGACGGCAAAGAGGTGAGTGTTAAGTTTATTTTTAAATGGGCGGGTGGGTGGGGCCACCTCCCTCTTTGCGTCGGTGGTGACGGCAAAGATCTTCTTGCCGTCGGTGGCGGACGGAAACGAAATGGCGCATGGCAAAGAGCTTCTTTGCCGTCCGCCGTTTCTTTGCCGTCGGCTTTTCAGTAGTTGAATGCAAAGAGCTTCTTTGCCGTCCGCTAGCGGACGGCAAAGATCTGGCAGATGGCAAAGTAGCTGATTCCAGTAGTGTATGTATGATGAATGTCGTTGCAAGTTTCTCCCATGAATGCTTTTTTTTAATTTTACAGCTTCAATTCGCCCCGCAAATCTGAACTGCAACGAACTGTAAATGCGTTTTCTGGGTCCAGCTTTTACGGGGTCTTCTATAGATGCTCTTATTCCATTGTGAGTACATATCTTAAAAAAATCTCAAATATGGTTTTACAATGGCACCATATGTTTCTTGACTGCAGTATCATGCTAGGATGATTTCTGAGTTTCTTAATTGTTATTAGCACAATGTGAGTTATATTTTCATGCAATTGGTTTACTGAACTATATAGTGTTGGGAAACGTAGCATGCAATTTAAAAAAATTCCTACCCTCACGCAAGATCTATCTAGGAGATGCATAGTAATGAGAAGGGGAGAATGTCTCCATGTACCCTCGTAGGCCAAAAGCAAAAGCGTTTGCTTAACGCAGTTGATGTAGTCGAACGTCTTCTCGTTCTGACCGATCAAGTACCGAACATACGGCACCTCCGAGTTCTGCACACGTTCAGCGCGATGACGTTCCTCAAGCTCTTGATCCAGCAGAGTGTCGAGGAAGTAGACGAGTTCCGTCAGCATGACGGCGCGGTGACGGTGATGGTGATCTGATCCGCACAGGGTTTCACATAAGCACTACGAGAATATGACCTCAGGTGTAAACTGTGGAGGGGGCGCCGCACATGGCTTGGAACAATTGATGTGTCTTGTAGGCGCCCCCTCCCCACGTATATAAAGGAGGGAGGGGGAGGAGGCCGGCCCTAGGCGCGTCCCAAGTAGGAGGAGTCCTACTTGGTCTCCTAGTAGGATCCTGATACATCTCCAACGTATCTATAATTTTTTATTGTTCCATGCTATTATATTACCCGTTTTGGATGTTTATGGGATTTACTTTACACTTCTATATCATATTTTTGGGACTAACCTACTAAATGGAGGCCCAGCCCGAATTGCTGTTTTTTTTGCCTATTTCAGTGTTTCGAAGAAAAGGAATATCAAACGGAGTCCAAACGGAAAGAAACCTTTGGGAGCGATCTTTTCAGAACAAACGCAATCTAGGAGACTTGGAGTGGACGTCAAGCTGCACACGAGGCGGCCAAGAGGGTGCCCGGCGCGCCCCTGGGGGTGGGCACGCCCCCACCCTCGTGGGCCCCTCGTTGCTCCACCGACGTACTTCCTTCGCCTATATATACTCCCGTACCCTGAAAACATCCAGTAGCACCACGAAAACCTAATTCCACTGTCGCAACCTTCTGTATCCGTGAGATCCCATCTTGGAGCCTTCTCCGGTGCTTCGCCGGAGGGGGAATCGACCATGGAGGGCCTCTACATCATCTCCAAGGCCTCTCTGATGAGTTGTGAGTAGTTTACCACAGACCTTCGGGTCCATAGTTATTAGCTAGATGGCTTCTTCTCTCTCTTTGAATCTCAATACAAAGTTCTCCTCGATCTTCTTGGAGATCTATTCGATGTAACTCTTTTTGCGGTGTGTTTGTCGAGATCCGATGAATTGTGGGTTTATGATCAAGTTTATCTATGAGAAATATTTGAATCTCCTCTGAATTCCTTTATGTATGATTGGTTATCTTTGCAAGTCTCTTCGAATTATCTGTTTGGTTTGGCCTACTGGATTGATCTTTCTTGCAATGGGGAAAGTGCTTAGCTTTGGGTTCAATCTTGCGGTGTCCTTTCCCAGTGACAGTAGGGGCAGCAAGGCACGTATTGTATTGTTGCCATCAAGGATAAAAAGATGGGGTTTATATCATATTGCTTGAGTTTATCCCTCTCTGACATGTCATCTTTCTTAATCGTTACTCTGTTCTTATGAACTTAATACTCTAGATGCGGCGAGTCGGTCGATGTGTGGAGTAATAGTAGTAGATGTAGGCGAGTCGGTCTACTTGTCACGACGTGATGCCTATATACATGATCATGCCTAGATAATCTCATAACTACGCACTTTTCTATCAATTGCTCGACAGTAATTTGTTCACCCACCGTAATACTTATGCTATGTTGAGAGAAGCCAATAGTGAAACCCATGGCCCCGGGTCTATCTTTTATCATATAAGTTTTCCATATACTTTTATTTGCATCTTTTACTTTCCAATCTATATCATAAAAATACAAAAAATATTTATCTTATCTTATTATCTCTATCAGATCTTACTTTTGCAAGTTACCGTGAAGGGATTGACAACCCCTTTATCGTGTTGGTTGCGAGGTTCTTATCTGTTTGTGTAGGTGCGTGAGACTTTTGAGGAGCCTCCTACTGGATTGATACCTTGGTTCTCAAAAACTGAGGGAAATACTTACGCTACTTTGCTGCATCACCCTTTCCTCTTCAAGGGAAAACCAACGCAGTGCTCAAGAGGTAGCAGATTCGTCCCCCCTTCCTTTTATCGGAGGGGGAAAGGGGGAAAGAGAGAGAGAGAGGGGGGAGAAGGAAAGGGGCGTGCCGCCCCCTCTCCTAGTCCAATTCGGCGGCGCGCCACCTTTTTGTGGGCTGGTGTGCCTCCCTTATATGGCCCATATGGCCCATATCTTACCTCGGGGGGTTCTGGTAACCCCCCGGTACTCCAGTATGTACCCAATACATTCCGGAACACTTCCGATGTCCAAATACTATCATCCAATATATCAATCTTTACCTCTCGACCATTTCGAGACTCCTTGTCATGTCCGTGGTCTCATCTGGGACTCCGAACAACATTCGGTCACCAAATCACATAACTCATATAATGCAAATCATCATCGAACGTTAAGCGTGCGGACCCTACGGGTTCAAGAACTATGTAAACATGACCAAGACACCTCTACGGTCAATAACTAATAGCGGAACCTGGATGCTCATATTGGCTCCCACATATTCTACGAAGATCTTTATCGGTCGAACCGTTATGACAACATACGTTATTCCCTTTGTCATCGGTATGTTACTTGCCCGAGATTCGATCGTCGGTATATCCATACCTAGTTTAATCTCGTTACCGGCAAGTCTCTTTACTCGTTTCGTAATACAACATCCCGCAACTAACTCATTAGTCACATTTCTTGCAAGGCTTATTGTGATGTGCATTCCTGAGAGGGCCTAGAGATACCTCTCTGATAATCGCAATGACAAATCCTAATCTCGATCTATGCCAACCCAACAAAACACCTTCGAAGATACCTGTAGAGCATCTTTATAATCACCCAGTTACGTTGTGACGTTTGACAGCACACAAGGCATTCCTCCGGTATCCGGGAGTTGCATAATCTCATAGTCCTGAAACTTCACGGAGGCACGTTTTGAAATTAATAAAAAATACTGGCGAAATAATCAACCAGAGGGGGCCCACACCCTGGCCAGGAGGGTGGGGGCGCGCCCTACCCCCCTGGGCGCGCCCTCTTGTCTCGTGTGAAGGAAATATGCCCTAGAGGCAATAATAAAGTTATTATTTATTTCCTCATATCATGATAAATGCTTATTATTCATGCTAGAATTGTATTAACCGGAAACATGATACATGTGTGAATACATAGATAAACATAACGTCACTAGTATGCCTCTACTTGACTAGCTCATTAATCAAAGATGGTTATGTTTCCATTAATGGGATCACATCATTAGGAGAATGATGTGATTGACATGACCCATTCCGTTAGCCTAGCACTTGATCGTTTAGTATGTTGTTATTGCTTTCTTCATGACTTATACATGTTCCTATAACTATGAGATTATGCAACTCCCGTTTACCGGAGGAACACTTTGTGTGCTACCAAATGTCACAACGTAACTGGGTGATTATAAAGGAGCTCTATAGGTGTCTCCGAAGATACATGTTGAGTTGGCGTATTTCAAGATTAGGTTTTGTCACTCCGATTGTCGGGGAGGTATCTCTGGGCCCTCTCGGTAATGCACATCACTATAAGCCTTGCAAGCAATGTAGCTAATGAGTTAGTTACGGAATGATGCATTACGTAACGAGTAAAGAGACTTGCCGATAACGAGATTGAACTAGGTATTGGATACCGACGATCGAATCTCGGGCAAGTAACATACCGATGACAAAGGGAACAAAGTATGTTGTTATGCGGTTTGACCGATAAAGATCTTCGTAGAATATGTAGGAGCCAATATGAGCATCCAGGTTCCGCTATTGGTTATTGACCGACAATATTTCTAGGTCATGTCTACATAGTTCTCGAACCCGTAGAATCCGCACGCTTAACGTTACGATGACAGTTTTATTATGAGTTTATAAGTTTTGATGTACCAAAGGTTGTTCGGAGTCCCGGATGTGATCACAGACATGACGAGGAGTCTCGAAATGGTCGAGACATAAAGATTGATATATTGGACGACTATATTCGGACACCGGAAGTGTTCCGGGTGATTTCGGAGAAAACCGGAGTGCCGTAGGGTTACCGGAACCCCCTCGGGAACTAATGGGCCTTGTTGGGCCCTAGTGGAGAAAGAGAGGGGCCGGCCAGGGCAACAGGCGCGCCCCCTCCCCTTGAGTCCGAATAGGACAAGGAAGGGGGGCGCCCCCCTTGCCTTTCCCCTCTCCCACTCCTTCCTTCCCCCTCCCTCTTGGACTAGGAAAGGGAGGGGCAAACCTACTTGGAGTAGGATTCCCCCTCCTAGGGTGCGCCACCCCCTTGGATGGCCCCCTCCTCCTCCCCCCCTTTATATACGGAGGAGGGTGGCACCTCTAGACACACAAGTTGATCTTCGTGATCGTTCCTTAGCCGTGTGCGGTTCCCCCTCCACCATATTCCACCTCGGTCATATCGTCGCGGTGCTTAGGCGAAGCCCTGAGTCGGTAGAACATCATCATCGTCACCACGCCGTCGTGCTGACGGAACTCATCCCCGAAACCCTGCTGGATCGGAGTTCGGGGATCGTCATCGAGCTGAACGTGTGCTGAACTCGGAGGTGTCGTACGTTTGGTGCTTGGATTGGTCGGATCGTGAAGACGTACGACTACATCAACCGCGTTGTCATAATGCTTACGCTTACGGTCTATGAGGGTACGTGGACAACACTCTCCCCTCTCGTTGCTATGCATCACCATGATCTTGCGTGTACGTAGGAATTTTTTTGAAATTACTACGTTCCCCAACAGTGGTATCAGAGCCTAGGTTTTATGCGTTGATGTTATATGCACGAGTAGAACACAAGTGAGTTGTGGGCGATACAAGTCATACTGCTTACCAGCATGTCATACTTTGGTTCAGCGGTATTATTGGATGAAGCGGCCCGGACCGATATTACGCGTACGCTTACGCGAGACTGGTTTTACCGCCGTGCTTTGCACACAGGTGACTAGCGGGTGTCTGCTTCTCCAACTTTAGTTGAACCGAGTGTGGCTACGCCCGGTCCTTGCGAAAGTTAAAACAACACTAACTTGACGAACTATCGTTGTGGTTTTGATGCGTAGGTAAGAACGGTTCTTGCTCAGCCCATAGCAGCCACGTAAAATTTGCAACAACAAAGTAGAGGACGTCTAACTTGTTTTTGTAGGGCATGTTGTGATGTGATATGGTCAAGACGTGATGCTATATTTTATTGTATGAGATGATCATGTTTTGTAACGAAGTTATCGGCAATGGCGAGAGCCATATGGTTGTCGCTTTATTGTATGAAATGCAAGCATACATAATTGCTTTACTTTATCACTAAGCGGTAGCGATAGTCGTAGAAGCAATAGATGGCGTAACTACAACGATGCTACGACGGAGATCAAGGTGTCGCCCCGGTGACGATGGTGATCACGACGGTGCTTCGGAGATGGAGATCACAAGCACAAGATGATGATGGCCATATCATATCACTTATATTGATTGCATATGATGTTTATCCTTTATGCATCTTATCTTGCTTTGATTGACGGTAGCATATTAAGATGATCTCTCACTAAAATTATCAAGAAGTGTTCTCCCTGAGTATGCACCGTTGCGAAAAATCTTCGTGCTGAGACACCACGTGATCATCGGGTGTGATAGGCCCTACGTTCAAATACAACGGGTGCAAAACAGTTGCACACATGGAATACTCAGGTTAAACTTGATGAGCCTAGCATATACAGATATGGCCTCGAAACACGGAGACCGAAAGGTCGAACGTGAATCATATAGTAGATATGATCAACATAGTGATGTTGACCATTGAAACTACTCCATCTCACGTGATGATCGGACATGGTTTAGTTGATTTGGATCACGTGATCACTTAGATGACTAGAGAGATGTCTGTCTAAGTGGGAGTTCTTAAGCAATATGATTAATTGAACTTAAATTTATCATGAACTTAGTACCTAATAGTATTTTGCTTATCTATGTTTGCTAAAGATAGATGGCTCGTGCTGTTGTTCTGTTGAATTTTAATGCGTTCCTTGAGAAAGCAAAGTTGAAAGATGATGGTAGCAATTACACGGACTGGGTCCGTAACCTGAGGATTATCCTCATTGCTGCATAGAAGAATTACGTCATGGAAGCACCGATGGGTGCCAGGCCTGCTTCTGATGCAACTGACGATGTTAAGAACGTCTGGCAGAGCAAAGCTGATGACTACTCGATAGTTTAGTGTGCCATGCTTTACGGCTTAGAACCGGGTCTTCAACGACGTTTTGAACGTCATGGAGCATATGAGATGTTCCACGAGTTGAAGTTAATATTTCAAGCAAATGCCCGGATTGAGAGATATGAAGTCTCCAATAAGTTCTATAGCTGCAAGATGGAGTTGAATAGTTCTGTCAGTGAACACATACTCAAAATGTCTAGGTATAATAATCACTTGATTCAACCGGGAGTTAATCTTCACGATGATAGTGTCATTGATGAAATTCTTCAATCACGCCACCAAGATACAAGAGCTTCGTGATGAACTATAATATGCAAGGGATGGACAAGACTATTCCTGAGCTCTTCGCAATGCTAAAAGCCGCGGAGGTAGAAATCAAGAAGGAGCATCAAGTGTTGATGGTCAACAAGACCACCAGTTTCAAGAAAAAGGGCAAAGGGAAGAAGAAGGGGAACTTCAAAAATAACAGCAAACTAGTTGCTGCTCAAGAGAAGAAACCGGAGTCTGGACCTAAGCCTGAGACTAAGTGCTTCTACTGCAAGCAGACTGGACACTGGAAGCGGAACTGCCCCAAGTATTTGGCGGATAAGAAGGATGGCAAAGTGAACAAAGGTATATGTGATATACATGTTATTGATGTGTACCTTACTAATGCTCGCATAGTACCGGGTATTTGATCTGGTTACATTGCTAATATTTGCAATTCAAACAGGGACTATGGATTAAGCGAAGATTGGCTAAGGACGAGGTGACGATGCGCGTGGGAAATGGTTCCAAAGTCGATGTGATTGCAGTCGGCACGCTACCTCTACATCTACCATCGTGATTAGTTCTAGACCTAAATAATTGTTATTTGGTGCCAGTGTTGAGCATGAACATTATATCTGGATCTTGTTTGATGCGAGACGGTTATTCATTTAAATCAGAGAATAATGGTTGTTCTATTTATATGAGTAATATCTTTTATGGTCATGCACCCTTGAAGAGTGGTCTATTTTTATTGAATCTCGATAGTAGTGATACACATATTCATAGTGTTGAAGCCAAAAGATGCAGAGTTGATAATGATAGTGCAACTTATTTGTGGCACTACGGTTTAGGTCATATCGGTGTAAAGCGCATGAAGAAACTCCATACTGATGTACTTTTGGAATCACTTGATTATGAATCACTTGGTACTTGCGAACCGTGCCTCATGGGCAAGATGACTAAAACGCCGTTCTCCGAAACTATGGAGCGAGCAACTGATTTGTTGGAAATCATACATCTTGATGTTTGTGGTCCAATGAATATTGAGGCTCATGGCGGTATCGTTATTTTTTCACCTTCACAGATGATTTGAGCAGATATGGGTATATCTACTTAATGAAACACAAGTCTGAAAAATTTGAAAAGTTCAAAGAATTTCAGAGTGAAGTGGAAAATCATCGTAACAAGAAAATAAAATTTCTACGATCTGATCGTGGAGGAGAATATTTGAGTTCTGAGTTTGGTTTACATTTGAAACAATGCGAATAGTTTAAACTCACGCCACCCGAACACCACAACGAAATGGTGTGTCCGAACGTCGTAATTGTACTTTACTAGATATGGTGCGATATATGATGTCTCTTACTGATTTACCGCTATCATTTTGGGGTTATGCTTTAGAGACGGCCGCATTCACGTTAAATAGGGCACCATCAAAATCCGTTGAGACGACGCCTTATAAACTGTGGTTTGGCAAGAAACCAAAGTTATCGTTTCTTAAAGTTTGGGGTTGCGATGCTTATGTGAAGAAACTTCAACCAGATAAGCTCGAACCCAAATTGGAGAAATGTGTCTTCATAGGATACCCAAAAGAGACTATTGGGTACACCATCTATCACAGATCTGAGGGTAAGACATTCGTTGCTAAATTCGGATCCTTTCTAGAGAAGGAGTTTTTCTCGAAAGAAGTGAGTGGGAAGAAAGTAGAACTTGATGAGGTAACTGTACCTGCTCCCTTATTGGAAAGTAGTCAATCACAAGAACCGGTTCCTGTGACAACTACACCAATTAGTGAGGAAGCTAATGATATTGATCATGAAACTTCAGATCAAGTTTCTCTCGAACCTCGTGGGTCTACGAGTAAGATCCGCACTGAGTGGTACGGTAATCCTATTCGGAAGTCATGTTACTTGACCATGGCGAACCTACGAACTATGAGGAAGCGATGATGAGCCCAGATTCCTCAAAATGGCTAGAAGCCATGAAATCTGAGATGGGATCCATGTATGAGAACAAAGTATGGACTTTGGTTGACTTGCCCGATGATTGGCAAGCCATTGAGAATAAATGAATTTTTGAGAAGAAGACTGACGCTGATGGTAACGTAACTGTCTATAAAGCTGGACTTGTTGCAAAAGGTTTTTGACAAGTTCAAGGGGTTGACTACGATGAGACTTTCTCACCCGTAGCGATGCTTAAGTCTGTCCGAATCATGTTAGCAATTGCTGCATTTTATGATTATGAAATTTGGCAAATGGATGTCAAAACTGCATTCTGAATGGATTTACGGAAGAAGAGTTGTATATGATGCAACCGAAGGTTTTGTTGATCCAAAAGGTGCTAACAAAGTGTGCAAGCTCCAGCGATCCATTTATGGACTGGTGCAAGCATCTCGGAGTTGGAATAAGCGCTTTGATAGTGTGATCAAAGCATATGGTTTTATACAGACTTTTGGAGAAGCCTGTATTTACAAGAAAGTGAGTGGGAGCTCTGTAGCATTTCTGATATTATATGTAAATGACATATTGTTAATCGGAAATGACATAGAATTTCTAGATAGCATAAAGGGATACTTGAATAAAAGTTTTTCAATGAAAGACCTCGGTGAAGCTGCTTACATATTGGGCATCAAGATCTATAGAGATAGATCAAGACGCTTAATTGGACTTTCACAAAGCACATACCTTGATAAAGTTTTGAAAAAGTTCAAAATGGATCAGGCAAAGAAACGGTTCTTGCCTGTATTACAAGGTGTGAAATTGAGTCAGACTCAATGCCTGACCACAGGAGAAGATAGAGAGAAATGAAAGATGTTCCCTATGCTTCAGCCATAGGCTCTATCATGTATGCAATGTTGTGTACCAGACCTGACGTATGCTTAGCAATAAGCTTGGCGGGAAGGTACCAAAGTAATCCAGGAGTGGATCACTGGACAGCGGTCAAGAACATCCTGAAATACCTCAAAAGGACTAAGGATATATTTCTCGTATATGGAGGTGACAAAGAGCTAGTCGTAAATGGTTACGTCGATGCAAGCTTTGACACTGATCCGGACGATTCTAAATCACAAACCGGATACGTGTTTTTATTAAACGGTGGAGCTGTAAGTTGGTGCAGTTCTAAACAAAGCGTCGTGGCGGGATCTACATGTGAAGTGGAGTACATAGCTGCTTCGGAAGCAACAAATGAAGGAGTCTGGATGAAGGAGTTCATTTCCGATCTAGGTGTCATACCTAGTGCATCAGGACCAATGAAGATTTTCTGTGACAATACTGGTGCAATTGCCTTGGCAAAGGAATCCAGATTTTACAAGAGGACCAAACACATCAAGAGACGCTTCAATTCCATCTGGGACCAAGTCCAGGTGGGAGACATAGAGATTTGCAGATACATACGGATCTGAATGTTGCAGTCCCGTTGACTAAGCCTCTTCCACGAGCAAAACATGATCAGCACCAAGACTCCATGGGTGTTAGAATCATTACTGTGTAATCTAGATTATTGACTCTAGTGCAAGTTGGAGACTGAAGGAAATATGCCCTAGAGGCAATAATAAAGTTATTATTTATTTCCTCATATCATGATAAATGTTTATTATTCATGCTAGAATTGTATTAACCGGAAACATGATACATGTGTGAATACATAGACAAACATAACGTCACTAGTATGCCTCTACTTGACTAGCTCATTAATCAAAGATGGTTATGTGTCCTAACCATAGACATGTGTTGCCATTTGATTAACGGGATCACATTATTAGGAGAATGATGTGATTGACATGACCCATTCCGTTAGCCTAGCACTTGATCGTTTAGTATGTTGCTATTGCTTTCTTCATGACTTATACATGTTCCTATAACTATGAGATTATGCAACTCCCGTTTACCGGAGGAACACTTTGTGTGCTACCAAACGTCACAACATAACTGGGTGATTATAAAGGAGCTCTACAGGTGTCTCCGAAGGTACATGTTGAGTTGGTGTATTTCGAGATTAGGTTTTGTCACTCCGATTGTCGGGGAGGTATCTCTGGGCCCTCTCGGTAATGCACATCACTATAAGCCTTGCAAGCAATGTAGCTAATGAGTTAGTTATCGAATGATGCATTACGTAATGACTAAAGAGACTTACCGGTAACGAGATTGAACTAGGTATTGGATACCGACGATCGAATCTCGGGCAAGTAACATACCGATGACAAAGGGAACAAAGTATGTTGTTATGCGGTTTGACCGATAAAGATCTTCATAGAATATGTAGGAGCCAATATGAGCATCCAGGTTCCGCTATTGGTTATTGACCGAGAATAGTTCTAGGTCATGTCTACATAGTTCTCGAACCCGTAGGGTCCGCATGCTTAACGTTACGATGACAGTTTTATTATGAGTTTATAAGTTTTGATGTACCAAAGGTTGTTCGGAGTCCCGGATGTGATCACGGACATGACGAGGAGTCTCGAAATGGTCGAGACATAAAGATTGATATATTGGGCGACTATATTCGACACCGAAGTGTTCCGGTGATTTCAAGAAAACCGGAGTGCAGGCGTTACGGAACCCCCGGGAACTAATGGGCCTTGTTGGGCCCTAGTGGAGAAAGAGAGGGGCCGGCCAGGGCAAGAGGCGCGCCCCCTCCCCTTGAGTCCGAATAGGACAAGGAAGGGGGGGGGCTTGCCTTTCCCCTCCCACTCCTTCCTTCCCCCTCCCTCTTGGACTAGGAAAGGGAGGGGCAAACCTACTTGGAGTAGATTTCCCCCTCCTAGGGCGCGCCACCCCCTTGGACGGCCCCCTCCTCCTCCCCCCCTTTATATACAGAGGAGGGTGGCACCTCTAGACACACAAGTTGATCTTCGTGATCGTTCCTTAGCCGTGTGCGGTTCCCCCTCCACCATATTCCACCTCGGTCATATTGTCGCGGTGCTTAGGCGAAGCCCTGAGTCGGTAGAACATCATCATCGTCACCACGCCGTCGTGCTGACGGAACTCATCCCCGAAACCCTGCTGGATCGGAGTTCGGGGATCGTCATCGAGCTGAACTCGGAGGTGCCGTACGTTCGGTGCTTGGATCGGTCGGATCGTGAAGATGTACGACTACATCAAACGCGTTGTCATAACGCTTCCGCTTACGGTCTACGAGGGTTCGTGGACAACACTCTCCCCTCTCGTTGCTATGCATCACCATGATATTGCGTGTACGTAGGAAATTTTTTGAAATTAGTACGTTCCCCAACATCGTGGGCCCCCTGGAAGGCCTCCGGTGCCCATCTTCTGCTATATGAAGTCTTTCGTCCTAAAAAAATAAGAAGGAAGCTTTCGGGACTAAGCGCCGCCGTCTCGAGGCGGAACCTGGCGAAACCAACCTAGGGCTCCGGCGAAGCTGTTCTGCCAGGAAAACATCCCTCCGGGAGGGGGAAATCATCACCATCGTCATCACCATCGATCCTATCATCGTGAGGGCGTCAATCTCCATCAACATCTTCACCAGCACCATCTCCTCTCAAACCCTAGTTCATCTCTTGTATCCAATCTTTGTCTCAAAACCTCAGATTAGTACCTGTGGGTTTGCTAGTAGTGTTGATTACTCCTTGTAGTTGATGCTAGTTGGTTTATTTGGTGGAAGATCATATGTTCAGATCCTTTATGCATATTAATACCCCTCTGATTATGAACATGAATATGATTTGTGAGTAGTTACGTTTGTTCCTGAGGACATGGGAGAAGTCTTGATATAAGTAGTCATGTGAATTTGGTATTCGTTCGATATTCTGATGAGATGTATGTTGTCTCTCCTCTAATGGTGTTATGTGAACGTCGACTATATGACACTTCATTATTTGGGCCTAGAGGAAAGGCATTGGTAAGTAATAAGTAGATGATGGGTTGGTAGAGTGACAGAAGCTTAAACCCTAGTTTATGTGTTGCTTTGTAAGGGGCTGATTTGGATCCATATGTTTCATGCTATGGTTAGGTTTACCTTAATAGTTCTTTTGTAGTTGCAGATGCTTGCAATAGAGGTTAATCATAAGTGGAATGCTTGTCCAAGGAAGGGTAGTACCCAAGCACCGGTCCAGCCACATATCAAACTATCAAAGTAACGAACGCGAATCATATGAGTGTGCTGAAAACTAGCTTGACGATAATTCCCATGTGTCCTCGGGAGCGTTTTCCTTTACATAAGAGTTTGTCCAGGCTTGTCCTTTGCTACAAAAAGGATTGGGCCACCTTGCTGCATCTTGTTTGCTTTTATTACTTGTTACCCGTTACAAATTATCTTATCACAAAACTATCTATTACCAATAATTTCAGTGCTTGCAGAGAATACCTTACTGAAAACCGCTTGTCATTTCCTTTTGCTCCTCGTTGGATTCGACACTTTTACTTATCTAAAGGACTACGATAGATCCCCTATACTTGTGGGTCATCAATCAACCGCGTTATATACGCTTCTGCTTTCAGTCTACGAGGGTACGTAGACACACTCTGCCATCTCGTTGCTATGCTTCTCCTAGATAGATCTTGGGTGTTCATATGAATTTTTTTTATTTTCATGCTTCGGTCCCCATCAGCACTGTCCTCTACCTCCCCGTCACCTAGTGCCGATGCCGAAGTCCTGGTTCTCCACACCGGCCGGCGGCGTCGGTGGAAGTTCCTCTTTAGGCGGATTGTGGCGCCGCCACCCTTGCTCTCTAGGACCATCTGCATCCGCAGTGGTAGGCTCCTCCGGCAAGGAGGAGATACTCGTCTTCTCCGCCGATGAGGAGGACCGACACTAGAAGCAGCCCCGTCTTCGCTTGGAGGCCGCTCTGACAGAAGAAACATTCGTCTGTTAGATGGGTCCGGTATCAACATCGCCGGCACGCGTGAAGGAGGAGCCACCGTCCCCGCCGTGCATTTGCGCGAAGCGGGTGTCGGCATGCCCACTCCGGTAGGTGAAGGACGACCGGCGACCCCGCCGCGCAACCGCGTCCGCCACATCGGCTGCCGCGTGAAGCAGGAGCCGCTCTCCCCCCAGCGCCTCCGCCGCGTGAAGGACATGCCAGCGTCTCCCCCACCGCACAACCGCTACACGTGGATCGAGGGGCCCTCGTCGCCACCACGACGCCACCGTCGCCCGATAAAGGAGGAGCTGCCGTCCGCGATCACCAAGGCGTGTGGCCGCATCCTCCACTACCTTTGAGGAGGCAGTTAAGTCGGTGCCTCTGGCTCTCGGTCTGTGGTATCCAAGGCGGAGCGCGCGGCGAGGCAGCAAGCGAGTTACGACCAACGCAATGCGGTCGCCGCTCCACGTGCGCCAAGACAGACGTGGCGCCAGAATGGGTCCGCAACGAACCGAACCTCGCCGCCGTGTGGGCGTCGACCGCTCCATCACCACCGCGGAGACTGCCACCAAGCGTCGTCGCCGCCTTGACGGCGAGTTCACCAAGACCGACGAGGAGTTGTCGCTTAGCGACTGCTCTGCTAACGCCAGCAGGGGCAAGACTGCCGCCAGGGTTCTGCTAACGCCGTCGACAGTGGCCAAGGCGGCCTTCCACACTGCGCAATAGGAGGCGGAGCGGCTCCTCCGTTAGACAAGGCTGCCGCGGCCCTCCGGCATCCTTGCGCCGTTGAAGGGACGACGATGACGACACGGACGGCGATGACGGTGCGGCAGGACAGGGTGGCCACGCTTACGAGGTGGACGTTCGATATAGGGTTTAGTTTTTATCATAGTTTTTAGTAAAACGGTCGAAGAGTTGTTCGATGTAAATTATATCTGAACTTAATGAAATCCGTCCGGTTTGCATGAATTTCGTCCGTTTAATTTCAATAATTATTGAAATGTATGCGGACAACATTGGATGGCAGTCTCCCGCATCCGTATACCGAGACATATGCAGGAGAAAATTTGGGGTCGCGTTGGAGACGCCCTTATTTTGTTAGAGGTTGAGCCGGTCATTTTTTTTACGCTGTACCCTAGGTAGTTGGAGAATGAAAGGCGGTTCGGGTCCTTCAATTTTTTTTGAACGTGGTCCTTTAATAATTTAATCAAAATCAATAGAATCGGAGAGAGACCGACCGACCGACCTACGTACGCGTACGTGCTAAAGGTAGAGATAGAAGGCCTCCCGGCCGGCCTGCGTGTCTTGCTGCAATATATATACTCGCAACGCAACTACGTACGCTGCAACTACCTTCGAGATCACGCGCGCAGATCGAGCCCCGACGAGACAAACAAAATCGAGCCCCCAGAGATCGAAAGAGAAGCAATGGCCGACATCGAGAACCCCGATCCTGAGGATTGCGTCGCGGCGGAACCCAACCGGAACACGTTCAGAAATCCAAAAGGTGCTGGTTGCGACGCCAAGATAATGACCCCTAACGTTTTCGGTGCCGCCGGCACCGTCGCGGCAGGGGAGACCGC
The DNA here is from genome assembly GCA_021437245.1 of Aegilops speltoides. Taxonomy (NCBI): domain Eukaryota; kingdom Viridiplantae; phylum Streptophyta; class Magnoliopsida; order Poales; family Poaceae; genus Aegilops; species Aegilops speltoides. The sequence goes on from CM038141.1 coordinate 317,137,714, forward strand.
CCAGTTTCACTGTGGCTGCCCCAGTAACGTGGTGTACGTCTGCACCGCCATTGTCTTCCTGCTTTCCCTTGGATCCATCATCCCCTACATACGTGACGCCGCATACGGGATCGAAAACACAGAGAACCTTGTTGTGGCTTGCATTGGTGTTAGTGTTGGAATTCCTTTGTCGCTCACTTTGTGTTTCGTAGCACAATATACGGCAGATTATATAGGTTAAATTCCGCTATTGTCGCCCCGGTATATATATGTATCCAAGTCTTGTGTTTTTTTATTGTATATCCTGGTCAATGAGTGAGCAGTATTTGCTTTGTGTTTTGTTTTAATTGTTCTCAAATTTAAGGTTACATAAACCCGCGTCACCAGTATCCTGTCCAATCGTACCGATTGATTTCGCCATATTGGATAGGTTGGCCATTCTTTTTTGGTCTCCGAGCAGCCACCTTGCGTACAAATCTCTCGGATGCTCCACCCTCACCCAAGCGAACGAACCCTTTCATGCATCGGAATAGTTGATGGAGAGGTTAGAGCATCTACGGCTGCACTTGGCAAATTCGTTCTCTCAAATGCGTCCGGACGCGTCTGCGGGCATTGACCGAACACCCCTCATATTTGTCACTTTGTATCCGCGCATCTTATATTCGGCGCCTTATTTAGCAAAAAACTACTCCCTCTGTTTCATAATATAAGAACGTTTTTACACTACACAAGTGTCAAAAACGTTCTTATATTATGGGACGGAGGGAGCACCACATTACATGCTAGGTCAACAAAGAACTATTATTTTTTTATGTTTAAAAATCTATCACTTTTTTGGTTCCCTGTTCCAAAAAACCCTAGTCGCTGAATGGTTAGATTTTAAGCACGGTTATGACAGGTAGGGCCCATCCGTCAGGGTTCTGTCGGCCAGAGGGTGACGGCGCGCGTGCTGACGACCATTAGGGCGCGACGTTCCGACTAGGGTCAAAGTGACCGAGCCGGCTCACTCTCTCTCACTCGCTTGCACTCACTCCCACTCTCTCCCTTGCTCTGTTCTCCCTTGCCCGATCTCGCCGTCGACGCCAACCACCTCTCTTCCTCGTCGCCGGCAAGGATGCCTTCTTGGAGTGATGGGGATGAGAGAGCTCCGACGACGACAGCATGGGTGGCAACCTGATGGACATGGAGTACTTTGTAAGTATCATCCTCTCCCTCTGCCATTCCCTAAGGATAGGGTTAGGTTCCATTCGATTTGGGATTTAGGGTTGAGGATCTGCAACTAGATTCTTTGATTGATTTATTGGTTTAGCCAGTGCTTGATGGATCTGCAAAAATTGGATGGATCCTTTGACCGATTTTTCTTGTACTGTGTGTGGAACGCACCGGACACCATCCCTGAGCCACTGTTCTGTGGTGCTCCCATGAAAAAAGTTCCCAAGTCCACGACGCTCCTGCTGCGACTGCGGAGGGATGTCAGCCCGTCTGCTGCTATTCCCTCCAGTCTGAGCGTCCGCGATGCTCCTGTTGTTCGCAACGCTATCGCTACAACTGCGGGGGGATGCTAGAGATATATTTTGTATTTAGAGATTGTCCGATATTAGATAGGAATTTTTTCCATCTTATCTCACTAGGAGGTGTCTTGCCCTCCAAGTCTTGAACTCAATATATACTCGCCCTCGAGGCTCAATGATACATCCAACGGATTACGCCAATCATCCTCTCTATCCCTTCTAACAGTAACGATCGTGATCCCAACCCGTTATGCATCTTCATATTGATCTTGGGTGTGTGTAGGTGCGATTTTTTTTGTTTTCTACTACATTTCCTAAGAGGCACAACCCTAGCACGATGAGGGCCTGCGTCGTCGCTGCCTGCGTGGCCTTGGCGAGGATGGCATTGTTCTGGTCGACTGCGGCCTTGTGCTGCGCGGCCTGCTGCAAGGCTGCGGTCTCGGCGGCGAATTTGGCAGCGTCTTTCTTCTCCGCCTCCCTGTCTGCCGGGCCCTCTTCTTGCCTGATTCCCTATTGAGCCGCGCGAGCTCCGACGGCGTGAGCTCCGACCCCAATTTCTTCATACCGTTCTTCTTCCTCACGGCGAGCTCGGTGGCGGCCGGGGCGCTGGCCATGGAGGAGGGAGGGCAGGAGGAGCGCGAGAGGGTTCTGTGGGATGGGCGGGAAAGTGGGCGCGGTCTGTCATCAACAGACGGGCCAGGGGAGGACAAGGACCGCGTCCCGCCTGTCCGCGCGCTGTCATTTTCAACACAAATGCAGTCTAAATTTGTGTCGGGAATGGGTCGAAAGTGGATGGAAATCAAACATTTTCTATTTGCTTCCGTGCGTTGGGCTGCGTTTTGTGTCCGTCTACCTTCAAACAAACGCGGATGAACCATTGGGGTCATGCGTTGGGGTTAGCCTAAATGCACCGCTTGTGGTGCAGGTGGGCACCGTCGAACCACCTGTGGTAACCCAAAAATCGTTCTTCTTTGGTGCCTTCCTGCTGACACGGAAATCCGGTTGGAGGGGACGGTACTGTAGGCAGTTGTTGGTATATGTGTGCATTCGGTGGGTTTGTAGCTTTCTTTTCTTTTCTTTTTTCTTTTTGCGCGCGGAGTGTTTGTAGCATTTCTGCTCATTTATCAACGAATGTCCCAAATCGTGCAAGCATCTTAGATAGCTGAGGCGTGTGTTTAATTTCATTAGAAATAAGGAGGCAGCTAGGCAAACGATTAGGATCTTCTAATTGGCGCTTGTGAAAGTGAGTCATATGGATGTAGAAGGTTGTTTGTGCCACGGATGCCTCCACTGTGTTTGGAGCGTTTCTGCTCATGCCTCAATGATTTTCGTAAAACTGTGTACATTCTAGGAGACTGTCTTGTGAGTGTATTGCCAGTACCAAACATGTAGGCAAACTAACCAGACGATTTGCATGGTGTTTTCTGTACCTTACGACTGTCAAAAGTGAGGCATTGTCTGTTCTCTGCATTCCCATTGTGACTGAACGTCGCCCTTCAGCTAAACCCCGCTTTGCATGGAGGTGGTGTGGACTGAGTGTGGGTCCACATTGCACCTCTCTGATACAACCTGGCATCACCGGGTTTACGCGGGCGGGAAGTCTGCGCTATCCCAATTTTGAATCCCGTAACAGGAGTGGTTCGGCCCGTGACGGAGACGACTAAGGGCGCGCTTGGAATTTTTTTTTTTTTTGCGGGAAAAACTTCCAATCTATTCATCTTCAATCATGGTAGTACAACGAATACTAGAAATAATAAAAATTACATCCAAATCCGTAGACCACCTTGCGGCGACTACAAGCAAGCGGCGAGCGCGCGCGCCGCCACGCCATCGCCCTCCCTCATCGGAGCCGGGCAAACCTTGTTGTAGTAGGCGGTCGGGAAGTCGTCGTGCTAAGGCCCCATAGAACCAACGCACTGGAAACAAAGAACCGCCGCAGATGAAGAGTGTAGATTAAAAGGATCCAACACGAAGACACACGAACGAAGACGAACGATTTAACAGATCCGAGCAAATCCACCAAGGACGGATCGGTAGGAGACACAACTCCACCGCCCACCGATGATCTTGAACGCATCACCGGAGCGGGGCTAAGCGGGAGACCTTTATTCCATCTTGAGGAGCCGCCGCCGTTTAGCCTTCTGGCGGGGCGCAAACCCTAACAAAGATCGAAAAAGATCTAAAACGGAGCCCTCCCACCGGCAAGGCGAGATCCACTCCGCCTCCATGGCCCTAAGGCCACCGGAGACGGGACGGACCGGCGCCGGCGCCGGCGGGAGGCAGAGTACCCTAGCTTTTTGGAGGGGCGGCTGGCTAGGTCAAAGGAGCGCGTCTTATCATATCCCCGGCGCGCTTGGAATCAATGTACTTCCGATATGTAGATGTTTAACTTACACCCGTATCTTACCGGCCGCTGAGTAATTTACGCCTGGAAATGAAAGGACGGGCCGAGATGTGTATTATTTACAAGTGTATTTAAAGAAAAAACGGAAATCCAAACAGGGCCCTTACTGTGCAGCGGGTACATGACCGCAGGTCATGACGCTCCGTTTGGTTTCAAATGGCACGGCGCTACGTGGTTGCCTGGTGGGCACAACTTGGGTTTATTGTACCCCCTATACGGGACGCATACCGCCGACCAATACACCCTCCTACTCTGATCACGAAAGAAACGAGCAGCCATAGATATCGACATCATGTGAGGACGAGCACTCCTTTGAATTTTCGGTCTTTACTAGAAAACGCGCATTCTCTCATAAGAAAATGGACGCAAGGTGCACGTATCGACAAACAGTGATTCTCCATCCTCTGCCATGCGGTCTTCTCACTATGAGATAATTTCATTGGAGGTCACTAAGCTCGTCCTTAAATACGATCATGAAAGCCACATCAATGGACACCGACGGTTATTTAACCTGTGTGGCATACTGTTTGACCGATTGACCGTCCTCAACTGAGTGAAATTCATCAACGATCATTGGATTGTCCTCAAATATGTATGTGTGCCAAATCCTTAGCCCCTTGTCCCCGTCGTTCGTCAAGCACCCCAAATCGCTTCTCTGTCACCATCCTTCGCCGCCCGAGGGATGTGCAACCCACTGGGACTCAAGGCGGGCTCGTCACCAACCGGAGCCATCAAGTCTAAGGGAGGCAACTACCATTCTCGTTCCCGTCGAGGGGAGGAGGCACGGGAGTCCAGGCGGCATCACCATGTTTTCCCATGTCACCAGTGCCTAAATCCACGAGATCGGCAAGCTTAGGTACTATAGCAACACAAGGCAATCCATGTGTTCCCTTCACAGCTGGCACTCTCGGTTATTGCACCTCCACTGCATGGTCACTGTCAATAAGGCTTAGGTGGCTCCGAGGGAGATGCCTCGTCTTCCGTGACCCGTGAAGCCAAACTTGCAACAACAATAGCCATGGAGTACGACCTCTCCCCGACCGATTGGGATGATGAGTATGTACCGCACCGAGTCGCGATGTCGCTGCACGAGCAAAGCGGCAACGAGCGGCGGAGGCACTTTCAGTTCGAGGTGGACGCAAGCCTATAGATGACCAACAAGGAAAAAGTCGTGTGCCCACCGCAATGCATGTGCGTGTGAGCGGTCGCTGGAGTCCACCGCGAGCACTACTACATCGGTTGCTAGTCGACCATGCACTAGCGTTGCAGGGAGAGTACAAGTATGTTGGTGACGTTCGCATTGGCCCCACATGATTCCCACGTGGCAGCCCACGTACTAGTCTTGGTGCTCGTGCGTGCAACCCGACTTCGGTAGGGTCGTCGTGGGGCATGGACCAGAGCTGCCCCTAGGAGTCCTCGCTAGCAGTTAGCAAAGGTGGCTTGTAGTGAACATGGAGCCGACGTTGGCAGAGAGAATTATGTCGTACTGGTGTCTCCAAAGGCCCCGGGCGGTGTTGGCTGCGGCGACAACATCGACAAGGCTTCCATGAGGGCTCTCGTAGGCAGACAAGTAAGAGCATCACCATGGGATTGCCTTGCATTTCTCAAACACGAGCTTGTCGATTTTGTGGATTTAGGCACCAACGATGTGGGGGAAAATGGTGCCGCCGCCTCTTGGCGGGATACGAAAAAGAGAGCTGGCTCCCACGGATTCGATGGCTTCGGTGACCATTGACAGTGACGTGCGCCATGCTCACCTTGAGTGCCTCCCTCAAGCGATGATAACGAAGGGTGAGGAAGGGGAGGCGATTTGGGAGGTGGTTGACAAACGATGGGATAAGGAGCTAGGGATTTGGAGGGAGGGGGAGGAGGTGTTGAGAATTTTCACCACATAATATAGTACATGACGTATTTGCAAAAAATAAAACTCATGCAAGTGACCCATGCGCACTTGATTTATTTTTTAATACAATGACCAAAGTGAATTTGGTCGATGAATTTCACTCCGCTATTGCTACATACGTGGACGATCAATCGGTCAATCAATAAGCCATGTAGGCAGAATACGGAGCCAAAACATTTGTGGTGGTTCTCTGGTGTAACTGTCATGACCGTATTTATGTATTCCTAAGTCCAATGACCAAAGTAAAATTTGGGGACGAGTCTAGCGACCTCCGGTGAATATATTTTTGGGCTAAGTCCCTCCACATGGAGGTGTGTTGGCAGCCCAACATCAGCCCATAAGTCCAACACATGTCAGCCGTTGATCTTCGCTGCATCCAACGGTTGAGAGCGCTTCGAAGGGAAGTGAAGCAAGAAGAAAACCCTAGCCACTCCACACCTTGCTGGTGGTGGCTGCTATTCGTGAGAGTGAGAGAGAGAGAGAGCACACAAGAGAAAACACAACCTGAGAGAGAGGAAGAAGAGGAAGCAGAGGTTCTGTCCAGATTTGCTGCATCTGACTAGACAGTGTTCAAGCTGGTGATTGGAGGCTCAAATGTGCTTGGATCGACCCCAAAATTGGTGAGCTCATTCCTTACTTTGAGTACTTCGATTTGGTTAGCTGGTTTGAGGATTGGGTCAGTGGAGCATCAGATTTGAGAGTGGTTTTCTCAGCTCTGACTGCTGCAGTTTCAGAACAGAGTAGTTTTGGAAGACGAACAGTTTGGGTAGGCAAACGATGTCTGATTGAGCTGAAATTTGGAAGGGATCTCAGGAACTTGTGTGTCTACTTGTCTGCCAAATTTGGTTCTGTTTGGTTCAGCGGTTTAAGAGCAGTTTGCAAAACACTGGAGGGTACAGAAGCTATGTAAACTCTGCTTTGCTGAAATCTTACTTCTTGTGGTTGTTGTTGCTGTTGCCGGTTGACAACGTGGGGAGCGTGTTGTAAATCTCTCTAGAGGTTCTAGAGAAGACTTTGTACTCATCATTCTCATAGTGAAGTTGTGTGGACCGATCGGTCCACAGCCGTGGTTTTTTACTCCTCAAGTTGAGGAGGTTTTTCCACGTTAAATCCTGTGTCACATGTGCATGTTGTTTGTGTTATTCCTCTGCTTACTTGTTGGTTGAATCTGTCCTCAAAGTTCATCACAAGTGAAGGGGGCTGTGTAGTGTGCATATTTGTCGTGTCGGTGAATTTGTGCAGCGCATTGTTGCTGTCCAGCCCCAACAAAGTGGTATCAGAGTCTTGGTTTGCTTGTGCAAATTGCTGAGTTTCTTGTGGTGAAAGATGGAAGTGAATACCAGCAGGATGATATCTTTGAATGGTAAAAATTATCAAGCATGAAATGGCAAGATGGAGGGTTTGTTGTATGTGAAAGAATATTGGAAGCCAGTGTTCTCCACTGAGATGCCGGAGGGCATTGAGGAAGGTCAATGGAAGGTACTTCATCACCAAGCTTGTGGGTTTATTCGGCAATGGGTCGATGACAATGTTTTGAACCATATCATTGATGAGACACATGCACGCACCTTATGGCAGAAATTGGAAGAGTTGTTTGCCCGGAAAGAAGGTACAAACAAGATGTTCTTGATCAAACAATTGATGTGCTTGAGGTACAAAGAGGGCACTCTAATTGCAGATCATGTCAATACATTCCAAGGCATTATAAATCAGCTTTCTTCAATGGGAATTACATTTGAAGATGAAGTGAGAGCTTTGCTGCTACTAGGCTCATTACCGGATAGCTGGGAGACCTTTAAGGTCACGGTTTGCAATTCAGCACCTAATGGAGTTGTCACTTGGAATCTTGTGAAAACCAGGGTACTAAATGAAGAGTCGAGAAGGTGGTGAAGCCACTTCTTCCTCACATTCAGAGGTGCTAGTCACTCAGTCCAGGGGGAGAAGCAAGAGCAGAGGTCCAGGTAAAGGGGCAAAAAGAGGTAGGAGCAAATCAAAAAGTAAGTATGCTGATTATGAGTGCCATCACTACCATGAGAAGGGCCACATTAAGTGGCAATGTGACAAGTGGAAGAAAGACAAAAGGAAAAAGAAGAAACAAGATCAGAAGCAAGTTGACAGTGATAGTGACACAGAGGGCAACCGAGTTACTGCAGTAGAAGAGGACATCATGCTTGTTATGCATGAAGAAAATGAGGGCAGATTTGGTTCCACTGTTGAGGAGAGGATCACTGTTATTTCTGATGAAACCGTCAACCTTGTGTATGGTGACGAGATGATTTGGATACCGGACAGTGGTGCTACCATTCATGCTACATATCGCAGAGAGCTCTTCACTAACTATATATCAGGTGATTTTGGTGTTGTGAAGATGGGGAACAATGATAGGGCAACCATCATTGGAAAAGGAGATGTGCATTTGGAGACCGCAAATGGTACAAGGTTAGTCCTCAAATCTGTGAGGCATGTTGAGGCACTTCGTCCCAATATTATCTCGGTTGGTTTGCTTGATGGAGATGATTACTTGAGCAGTTTTGGAAAAGGGCAGTACAAGCTCACCAAAGGCAACATGATTGTTGCAAGAGGTAAAATGGTCTCAGTTTTGTATCATGTTCATGTTAAGCTCTTTAGTGCTTCTGTCAATGCACTAGAGAAGGATGATCATTGTGCTTTATGGCACAAGAGACTTGGGCACATGAGTGAGAAGGGGATGACAGTGCTAGTGAAGAAAAAATTGTTGAAAGGAGTTCACATCAAGAAATGTTCAGATTGTCTAGCAGGGAAGCAACACCGAGTTGCCTTCAAGACTCTACCTCCTCACAAGAAGCCCGAGAAGCTGGACTTGATACATTCCGATGTTTGCAAAATGTCGGTAAGATCTCCTGGTGGTGCTAAGTACTTTGTGACTTTTATTGATGACTTTTCTAGGAAAGTTTGGGCCTTCACTTTGAGGACCAAAGATCAAGTACTAGGTGTATTCAAACAATTCCAAGCCTCGGTTGAGAGAGAAACTGAGAAGAAGATCAAGTGCATTCGCACTGATAATGGAGGAGAGTACATTGGGCCATTTGATGCATATTGCAAGCAGCAAGGTATTAGGCATCAATTTACTCCCTCGAAGACACCACAACTGAATGGTCTTGCTAAGAGGATGAACAGGACAATTGTGGAGAGAGTTAGATGCTTGTTGTCAAGTGCAAAGCTACGCAAACACTTTTGGGGTGAGGCTTTGATGACTGCAGTTTATCTTATTAATCTCTCACCAAGTTATCCTTTGCAGGGAGATGTTCCTAACAGGGTCTAGTGTGACAAGGACGTCTCATATGACCACCTAAAGGTTTTTGGGTGCAAGGCCTTTGTTCATATTCCTCAAGATGAAAGGTCAAAGCTTGATTCAAAGACACGACAATGTATCTTTTTTGGTTATGGTGGTGATGAGTTTGGCTACAAGCTGTTTGACCCTATAGCAAGGAAAGTTGTGAGAAGTAGTGATGTTGTGTTTGTTGAAGACCAAACAATTGAGGATATTGTGAAGACAAAGGGGCAGGTTCCTCCTCGGCAGAGAAGACATGATTGATTGACCCAGTTCCTGCAGCTCCAGCTCTGTGCAAGTTGAAGCGGATCACGAAGATGTACAAGATGATGTACATGGTGGTGCAGGTGAAGAAGATGCTCCCCAGCAGCAGCAACAAGAGTATGATGCTGAAGTTTATGATCCGGATCAGCAGGAAGCACCAGTACCAAAAAGTCCACCAGCTGCTCCACTCAGAAGATCCAACAGGGGTCGAATTCCTTCCAGCAGGTATCCCTTAGATCAATACGTGATGTTATTATCTGACGGTTCAGAACCTGAATGCTTTGCAGATGCAATGGAAGATGAGCACAAGAAGGAGTGTAAAAAGGCTATGCAAGAAGAGATGGATTCCTTGCATAAGAATCACACTTATGAGTTGGTGAAGTTGCCCAAGGGCAGGAAAATTTTGAAGAACAAGTGGGTCTACAGAATCAAGCAAGAAGAGCACACATCACATCAAAGGTACAAAGCCAGGCTAGTTGTAAAGGGATTCGGCCAGAGGAAAGGCATTGACTATGATGAGATCTTTTCTCCGGTTGTGAAGATGACATCCATAAGAGTAATCCTTGGCATGGCAGCAAGTCTTAACTTGGAGGTTGAGCAAATGGATGTGAAGACTGCATTCCTTCATGGTGAGTTGGAGTAAGAAATATACATGGAGCAACCTGAGGGGTTTCTTGTGAAAGGCAAAGAAGACTATGTGTGCAAGTTGAAGAAAAGTCTCTATGGCTTGAAACAAGCACCAAGACAATGGTACATGAAGTTTGAAACTGTCATGGGGGAGCAAGGCTACAAGAAGTGTAGCTCAGACCATTGTGTGTTTATTCAGAGGTTCTCAGGTGATGATTGCATCATATTATTGCTCTATGTTGATGATATCCTGATTGTTGGCAAGAATGTCTCTAGGATTGCTAAGTTGAAGAAGGAGTTGAGCAAATGCTTTGCTATGAAAGACTTAGGTCCAGCAAAGAACATTCTCGGAACGAGAATTGAGCGAGACAGAAACTGCAACAAGTTGTACTTGTCTCAAGAGAAGTATATTGAGAAAGTACTTCAGAAGTTCAGGATGGAAAATGCTAAAGTTGTGAGTTGTCCACTAGCAGCCCATTTCAAGTTGAAGCAGAAGCAATGTCCTACCAGCGATGAGTAGAAAAGGAAATGCATCATGTTCCTTATGCTTGGCGGTTGGGAGTTTGATGTATGCTATGGTGTGTACAAGACCTGACATTGCCCATGCGGTTAGTACTGTGAGCAGATTTATGTCCAATCCAGGAAGACCTCATTGGGAAGCCGTGAAGTGGATTTGGAGATATCTCCGGGGCAGCACAAATCTGAAACTTTGATTTGGTAATGGTGAGGCAAAGCTGATTGCTTTTTCAGATTCTGACATGGCTGGAGATGTTGACAGAAGGAAGTCTACTTCAGGTTACTTGGTTACCTATGCAGGGGGAGCGGTGTCATGGCAAAGCAGGCTGCAAAAGTGTGTGGTGTTAGAAGTATAATTATGTTTAAGTTAGAGATTAGGAGTTAGAGATAGTATTGGTTTAAACCATGTACGACTTGTCCCCTACTCCAAGTCTCTTCACATATTGTACTCTATATATATCCCACACCTGGGTCAGATCAATACAACAACACAATATTCATCCATCCTATAATTTCCACATGGTATTAGAGCGGTTAGTCTCACGACGAAGATCCTAAGACCTTTCATATCTTCCGCAGCGCACCGCCCCCGGGGAGATTAATCTCCTCTCCCCGGGGGCGCGGCACCCCGATCGATCAATGATCTGACCAGTTCTTCCCTAGATTAGATTAGATCCAGTTTTCGAATTCTAAATTCCACCCAGTAGATAGATACTACTATTTTCTTTAGTTATAAACCCTAGAAATCGGTGCTTCAGTGGCGGGCAAGTCGCATCATCTAGCCGGTCGCTACGGACTTCGTTCGAGAGGAGCAATCGGAAATCCAGCGCGGGCTGATTCTGCACATCCATGCAGCCCATGGACATCCAAGGCGCATGCAGGACATGGGGCAGCACCGCACGGGAGAAAATTTACTCCGTGATATGTACATCCATGCAGCCCATGGACATGCAAGGCGCATCCAGGAGCTCGAGCCTCGCGTGGCTACCAGCCTCCATCGACTCATGCGACACGCGACCTCGACGCTACACCCGCACGCACGTTGTACCCGGCGGCTCCAGCCCAGGCTTCTCGGAGGCTGCATATCGTCTACTCGCCATCGACCAGATCGGCACCGTCTCCATCATCTTGCCCCAAAAGCTGCTGTCCGATCCAATCGGCCACCCGCACATGAGCAGAACAACGGCCGGGCAACTTCGACTGGAGAGAGGCCCAGCGCATGGCACAGTTCACGGGAGGGCTGTTTCCCCAACTCCATCAACTCCAGCGCGCGCCCTACGACCACGACCCATGACACCAAGATGTACACCAAGCCGGCCTGCACCTGCCTACCACGCCTGTGCACCAGTCATTCTTCATCAAGCTATCGATCTGCAACTACACCGACACCTCCCATGCCGAACGACATCGAGCTATACGGCTACGCCAGGCTACGAGCCAACACGCCGCTGCAGTGTCAACGCCAACACTTCATCGCCAATGTCTTCATCAACGTGATCTTCACCAACATCATCGTCAGACACACCGCCCGCCGCCTCGTCCACAAGATGGACAACTAGCATCCTCTGACAGATTTTTCTGCAAGACGCGACCTCAACGACGGCAATGACCGCATCACGACGACGGCATCGACCACGTCATCCACGACGACACAACTGCATCGACACGATGTCACTACAGTGACGACCCTACATGGCTACACGGTTCTGGCAAAACCGATGTGTGCTCGATGGGCTTCCTCCAGTCTTGGCAAAACCGTGGACTCATCGCCGACGGCACCCTCTGACATCTGCAAGGTGCACCGTCCATGTCTGCAGCTCCGTCATAGCGCATTTTTTTTGCGCCTCCGGCTTTGTGCGGTTTCATCATCCACGATGACATCACCATGATCGGCTACCTCGACGTTGCATTCATGGCTATGTCTACAGCAACTCATCGGCAAGAACTCCAGTCAACAGCGTCCACATAATCACTAGCATCCACGCCACTCCCACTGTGACTGCAGGAGGGAATAGAGGAGAAGGCAGGAAGGAACCAGAAGGGGACGCAGTCACCACCCTAGGTGGCGATCCATCAGAGACGCAGTTGATGATGGCGTGGCGGAGAAGACGACGGGAGCACAAGAGTTCAAATTCAGTCGCCATCGTCCGCTTCACTCCCGCTACGACTGCGGGGAATGTTAGAAGTCTAATTATGTTTAAGTTAGAGATTAGGAGTTAGAGATAGGATTGGTTTAAACCATGTACGACTTGTCCCCTACTCCAAGTCTCTTCACATATTGTACTCTATGTATATCCCACACCTGGGTCAGATCAATACAACAACACAATATTCATCCATCCTATAATTTCCACATGTGGCATTGAATACAACTGAAGCTGAATTCATTGCCGTAACAGAGGCGAGCAAAGAGCTATTGTGGCTGAAACGGTTGGCTTGTCAGCTTGGTTTTAAGCAAGACAAGTATGTGTTGTTTTGTGACAACCAAAGTGCTATTCACTTGAGTAAGAATACAAGTTTTCATTCAAGGTCTAAGCATATAGAAGTCCGTTATCATTGGATTCGAGATGTGTTGTATTCCAAGAAAATGCAACTTGAGAAGGCTCACACCGATGATAATGGGGCTGATATGTTGACTAAAGATGTCGGGGCTCGTATCTCCGTGGCCTCGAGCACCTATGGGGCACTTGGGGGCCCCTTCTGGTTCGGCAAGGGAGCGGGGGTCGTGCGCAGAGCAGATCGAGGTCGGGCGCGCGCGGGGAGACGGGCAATCTTTACCCAGCTTCGGGGCTCTCCGGAGAGATAACACCCCTACTGCTGCTCTGTGTTGTTATTTGATCTAGCTCGGCGTCGGCGTAAAATGTAGCGCCTGTGGGTGTCGAATGGACCGAACCCCTTCTACGTGCGCATGGGCCTCCCTTTTATAGTCTGAAGGGGGTACCCACAGGTGGCAGCGTAGGAAGAGGGGGTAGAAATGTAAAAGCACAGGTTGGTGCAACAGTGCACAACAGTGTCCCTACCTAACTCTGACGGCAGGGGACAAGGGCATTAAATGCCCGTCCAGTCGCCCCAACAGTGCAGGAGGAGTGACCGTTAAGTGAGCCTCCGGTTGCCACGATGGCGCCTCTGTCGGCTCCGTTTGCCACCTCGCTCCGCATGGTTGCGTAGTGTCTCGCCACGTGCCTTTGGGATGGCCTGGTGATGACGTGTCACTGGGTGTGCTGGAGTTGGGTGGCAGCCTTGCCGCGGCAAGTGCCTTGCCGCAGTCCTTTTGTTGTGCCGGCAAGCTTGCCGGCCACTGGGCCTTGCCGGGGCGCGTGGGGCGTCGCGGCAAGTTTTCTGGTGATGCCCTGGTTAGCCCTCCCGGCAAGCTCCTCTTGTCGGGGCCTTCGTGTTCCTGGCTAGTACTTTGTTCTTGAATGGCAGTGCAAAAGAGTGGTGGAGGGCCTTGCCGGGCGCCCGGCATGCCTCGCCACGGGGTGCTGCGACTGCCCGTGCACAAGTTCGGGGTACTAAGGTACCCCCCTACTTTAGTACACCGACAGAGCCCCCGGGCCTGGGCCATACACGGTGCGGCGTTGTTGGGCGGGCCCAAAACAGTCACGGCACACGGCACGGTACGCGACAACAACGGGCTCCGCGCCCACCGCGCTCTCCCGCAACGGCACGCGTCGATTGCTGTGTCGTGGGAGACGTGGGCGGCGCGTGTGGTCTTTAAGGCATCCATCCCCGTGATCATGGTGCAGGGTGAGGTCGCTTCACCCGTCGCCCCGGCTCCGCTTTTTTCGCCACGCGGCTCCCATGCGTGGGGGGTCGTGGGCGGCGAAGGTGGGAGACCGAGCCGTCATGGGCGGAGATGGCGAGTCAGCCCCGCTCCTCTTCCCTCCTCGCTTTCCGATTGGCTGGGCGGGGCGGTTGAGACCCCACCTCGCCCTTTAAAAGGGGCGGAAGGGGGGCACAATAGTCTCGCACTTCCTCTTCTCCCTTCGTCTTCAACTTCCGTTTCTCTTCCTCCCATCTGCCATGGAGGGAGGGAATCCTGGTCCTTCAACGGTGGCAGCGAGGGTCGCCTCCAGGCAGCGCGCCTCTCCCTACCCCGCACCCGTGGCGGCGGAGCCGGCCACGAGGGGGAGAGGGAGGGGGCGAGGCCGCGGACGGGGCCGAGGACGTGGTCGAGGCTCTCGGGGGAGAGGCGGCCGGGGCGATGCGCCTCCCCCGTCTCCGCCGGCGGCTCCTTTCCTCGAGGCGGTCCACACCGGAGACGATCCCTGGGAGTTCTTCATCAAGCTGCACCGAGCACCTCGTCGCCGCCTCCGGCTGCCGGCTCCGTTCGCGAGCGCGATGGAACCGGATCCGCCCGAGATGATGGAGTTGCGCATGAGGGGCTGCGGGATCAGCGGCACTCGAGTGAGTGTCGTATCTCCAGCCCCCGGCGTGATGTACTTCGATCGAGGGTGGAAGACGTTCGCCCGCATCCACAGCTTGACGGCGGGGTTTACCCTCCATTTTAAGTTAATGGAGGGCGACCTTCTCGCCGTCAAGGTCTTCGGGGACTCCAGCACCCGGGCGAGATGCTGCGTGGACAGCTCCTTCGATAGCGAAGGTCCCTCATCGAGCGAGAGTGACGAGGAGGGGAGTGACAGCGACGACGACGAGGATGGCGGGTCCGACTAGGCGTCGGACGCTGCCTCGCGCGCCACCGGCGACCCCATCATCCGGGTCGCCGGCCTTCTGAACTCCCCGGGGCCGTCTCCTTGGGCGGCTGGCGTAGGGAGGCTGCGGAAAGGAAGAGGGTGGAGGCAAGGCCGTCAAGTCGGAGTACGAGGGCGAGGAGCCCGACGGCCGACGCTCCACCACCCACCACCCGTCTTCAAGCTCTGCCTCCGGCGCCTCCGTCTCCGCCAAGCTCCTGGCCGGCCCCCGGGAAGTTCTCTTGGTGTCTTCTGGCGCCCGTAGCTCTCCTAGGCGCCCCTTTTGCCCTTCCCGGCAAGCTTCTCTTGCCGGGGCCTCCTTGACCTACCTCCTGAACAGAGAAACAGGAGAGGGATTACGGGCATCTTATCTTCCAATTTGTAAGCCTTTGGGCCTTAGTTGTATTTAAAATCTGTAACCCTCTCTATCATGTTTTTCATCCTCCATGGACTTGTACTAAACTAGGATGTTTTTTTTAATGAAAAGAGGGGAACACTTGTCGGACTAGGTCCTTTACTTGATCTCGTGCCTTGTATGCTCCCATTCTATGCTTCTAGGGAACTTGCCGGAGCGAACACACTTGCTGAGTGCGGGACATCAGCAGCCCGCTGGCGGTGTTGCTTCCGGCAAGCAACCTTGCCGGGCCAGTTGCAGCACACTTGTGTTTGTTGAGCGGACTCGGAAACAAACCAAGGGCGCAACTGGGCCATGACTCGGCTCCTCCGTGCATGGGTTTTGCAAGACACGCTCGTTCAAGGACGCGGTCCCGCCTTCCCCGGCCCATAAGAGGATGCATGACGAGGGATGAAAAACTTATCTGACTCCACAGCCACCCGACGACATTAGCCTATCGGGGAGGAATCTTGGCCTTCGCAGCCACCGGCAACTCTGGCTCCGCCAAAATCCAGGTGCTGGTGTGCTCTCTTTTGCCCTTGTCGCCGACGCCGCGGCCGCCGGGGGCCCTGGCCCGTCGCGAAGGGTCTCTGGTACTTGCAGCCCCCAGCGAGGTTGGCTTGCCGGGGCCGGTGCGCTCTTCTGGTTTCTCCTTGTCACTGTAATTACAACCATGAAAACAGCTGAGACAGCACTGCAATAATTTCATTATCTATTTTTTATGTGCGACTTTGCAAAACGATGCCATGCTTTGCCCTTCGTATGTTTATACTCTACGCTGCTAGGGAACTTGCCGGTGCTAACACACTTGCTGAGTACGGGACATCAACAGCCCGCTGGCGGTGTTGTTCCCGGCAAGAAACCTTCTCGGGCCAGTTGCAGTGCACTTGAATTGTTGAGCGGACTCGGAAACAAACCAAGGACGCAACTCAGCCGTGAGTTAGTTCCTCCGCGCACAAGTTTCTCATACGAAGGGCGCCTTATGGCAAGGCTTGCTATGTTACGCCCTCTACTTTGTTACATCCTTTGTGCGTTTTTACCCTACGCTTCTAGGGAACTTGCGGCGCTAACACACTTATCGAGCACGGACATCAAGAGCCATCTGGCGGTGTTGTTTCCGTCAGAAACCTTCTCGGGCGATTGCGATTACACTTGTATTGTTGAGCGGACTCGGAAACAAAGCAAGGACGCAACTTAACCACGAGTTGGCTCCTCTGCGCACAGGTATTGCGTACAAAGGACGAACGCGCGAGGAACATAACATAAAAAAAGCATGGAACTAAGGAGTATTCTATACAAAAACTCGGACGACTTAGCTTTTCTGTCTCCAACGATCCGTCGAGGCCGTACTTCTTCCCCGATCCTCCCCCCTTGTATGTTCTCGTCCCTACGCTTTCGGGGAACCCACCGGCGCAAACACGCTTACTGAGCGTAGGGCATCAGCGGCTCACTGGCGGTGTTGCCTTCGGCAGGAAGAACTTGTCGGGCTGGTTGCGGCGTGCTTTTATCGTTGAGCGGACTCAAGAAGGATCGACGGCGCAACCTAACCACGATTCGACCCTTCCGCGCCCGGGTTCTTCATACAAGGTATGGATTTTCAGGGAGTACAACTCAAAAGTTCGAAGCTTGGCAACTTTCTTTGCCCTCTCGGCGGTGGATGGCGGCGGAGCTCGATGGTGCATCCTCGGCAAAGCAGCAGCACTCGGAGAGACAGGCTTGCCGGAGCGAACACCAGAGCCGTTCTTGCCGGGCTTAGTCTTTGGCTGGTCTATCTTCGCCTTCTCGCACTTGCCGGTGGAGCTCGATGGCGCGTCCTCGACGGCAGCGCAGCGCTCGGGGAGATGCGCTCGCGGAGGCGCACGAGCTGTCCTTGCCGGACTTGGTCTTCTTCTTCCCCCGGGGAGCTTCAGCGGCAAGTGGCTCGCGCTCTGCCGCAGCAGCTGCTTCCCGGTAGATCTTGTCGGCGCAGATGAGCGCATCCTTCTTGTCGCCTTGGATAGAAATGACACTCATCGGGCCAGGCATTTTGAGCACATTGTATGCGTGGTGCGAGGCCGCCATGAACTTGGCGAAAAGGGTCGGCCGAGTATCCCATTGTAGGGTAAAGGGATATCAGCCACGTCGAATGTGACCCTCTCGATCCCGGTTCAGCTCGCTGTCGAACGTCACCGCAATGTGATCTTCCCTTGGGCTGGCTCCTTCCCGGATTTATTCCTTGAAAGGTGCCAGTCTCTTCAAGCTCGCTGTTGGGGATCTGGAGCTTCTTGAGCACTGCGGAGGAAATCAAGTTCAGGCCGGCCCCGCCGTCAACCAACATCTTCGTGACTTTGAGGTTGCGGATTGTGGGTGAGACCAACATCGGCAAGCACCCGACCGCAGTGATGCGATCGGGGTGGTCCTCAACGTCGAAGACGATGGGCGTACTGGACCACTTCAGAGGCCTGCGCGCCTCGACGGATGGCTCCGCTACATTCACTTCTCGCACCCACTGTTTAAGTTGGCGGTGCGAGGTGTGCAGGGAGGCGCCGCCGTCGACGCATAATACTTCTGTTGCCTTCTGAAACTCTTGATCCTCAGTCTCATCTTCCTCCATCTCATCATCTTCATCTTCATCCTCGTCCTTGTCGCGGCCACGGGGAGGCCTGTCTCCTTGCCGCGTCTTGGCCTTGCCGCTTTCCTCCCCGCGGAAGCTTCTTGCGGATCCTCCGCCACCTCCTGGTTCTCTCCTTATCGCGCGCCAGATTCAGCTTTCTGCAGCTCCGCCATCTGCTCTACTTTTTTGCAAGTTTGGAGGTCATGGTCTTTGGTGCGGTGGATCTTGCAATAACGCTTGCTGGAGCCATCCTGCTTGTCGACGGCCGCTACAGCCTCGCCGGAGTCGTCGGTCTTGGCCTTGTCGGAGCCGCCTCCGTTGCCGGAGTGCTCAACAGCTAGCACATCCTTAGCTTTCCTCTTCCTATTGTTCCGCCTCCGGTTCTTCCTTGCCGGGGCGGCATCCTCAATGTCAGATCCTTCTGCTCCGGCAACCTCTCCGGGGATTTTCCTCCCCTCCTCAGCCCGTGCACACTTGTCGGCGAGAGCGTAGAGCTCGGCGACATCTCGATCTTGATCATCGCCATCTCCTCCTCATCCTGCGATTACGCGCGTTCGATGAAACGCTACCGATAACCGCGGCAGGGTGGACGCTCGATGTTGCGTTGCACTGGCTGAATCTTTGTATATACTTGCGAGGGCTCCCCTCATACGGGCGAGCAAGTGGAGGTCACTCTCGCCATGAGGCTTGTGGCCACTCGTGAAGGCGCCGACAAACCGATGACATAGGTCCGCCCATGAAGAGATGGAGCCGTCCGCAAGTGCATGAGCCAAGATCGACATTGGGCTTGAGTACCACGGAAGTAGTTGGCGAGGATCTTCGTCGCGCCCTCCGCAGCCTCGCACCGTGATGGTGTAGATGCTTTGAGGAACTCCGACGGTGTATCCCGCCGTCGCACTTCTCGCACATCCGCTTGAAGTTCTTGGTTTTGGGCCATCGACTTGCCGCAGCTCGCGGGTGAACGCAGGGCAACTCGCCGCGTCGCACAAGTCGCCTGTTCTCCGGTGCGTGCGCCGACAGCCGGCCCGGCGCGCTGGTCGATTGACGCCGCTTTCTCTCCGGCGCTTCGTCTGAAAAGGCGTCTTCGTGTTGCCGTTCTTGGAGAACGTGGCGCTGATCACGGCGAGTTCGCGGGTCCGACGACGCGGTGGAGTCGGCGTCAAGGTTGGTCCGGCGAGCTGGCGATCTTGGCCTTTGGGGCTGGGAGCGCACGGAAGCGGCACCCCCAGCGGTCCTATCGGCGCCGGCCTGCGCCGGGGCGTCTTGCCGGGGCCTCGACGCGCTCGGTCGCCGGGGCTTGTCGCCGTTGGCGAAGCCGATGAGGCTGTGTATGGCCATCCTCCGCCGCCGATCCTGTGGCGCCGAGGGAAATCTAAAGCAGCTGGCTCGCCGCCGCTTCTCTCTGTCTTGGGCATCGGCGGCGGCGAGCGGCGCGAGGAGCGAGATGTGCTCGGACTCCCAACCGGTTGGGAGGAGCAACACCCGCCCAGCGACCACACCTCACTCGCGCCAAAGATGCGGGTGCAGTATGCCGACCTCGAAGTCCCCGCGACCCACCAGCTTGGCCTTGCTCCAACGCGAGCACGGTGCTAGGAGCACCGGGGCATTGTTGACCTTGCACCTCTTGGGAAGGGCGCGACGTCTGCACCGTTGCCGACGCTTGCGGGGCCTTGTTCTTGGATCTGGTGACGACACAAGACCCACCGGCGGCACCCGCTCCTCCGCCGGCGTCCACTTCACCGCCTGCTTGCTCCGGCGGTGGTGGTGGAATTGATGTAGACGGAGTGGCCACCTCCGAAGGCTTCTTATTCGGTGGCATGTTGACGATGACGCTGACGTAGCGCGCGTGGAGACCGGATCAGATGCTCACGACCTCGACGCCCCCTACCTGGCGCGCCAAAGATGTCGGGGCTCGTATCTCTGTGGCCTCGAGCACCTATGGGGCACTTGGGGGCCCCTTCTGGTTCGGCAAGGGAGCGGGGGTCGTGCGTAGAGCAGATCGAGGTCTGGCGCGCGCGGGGAGACGGGCAATCTTTACCCACCGGGGCTCTCCGGAGATAACACCCCTCTGCTGCTCAGGTTGTTATTTGATCTAGCTCGAGCGTGCGGCGTAAGGTAGCGCTGTGGGTGTCGAATGGACGAACCCTTCTACGTGCGCATGGGCCTCCCTTTATAGTCTCAAGGGGTACCCACGGTGGCAGCGTGGGAAGAGGGGTAGAAATGTAAAGCGCAGGTTGGTGCAATAAGGCACAACAGTGTCCCTACCTAACTCGACGGGGGACAAGGGCATTAAATGCCCGTCCGGTCGCCCCAACAAAGGCAGGAGGAGGACCGCTATGAGCCTCCGGTTGCCACGATGGCGCCTCTGTCGGCTCCGTTTGCCACCGCCCGCATGGTTGCGTAGTGTCTCGCCACGTGCCTTTGGGATGGCTCGGTGATGACGCATCACTGGGTGTGCTGGAGTTGGGTGGCAGCCTTGCGCGCAAGTGCCTTGCTGAGCCTTTTGTTGTGCCGACAAGCTTGCCGCCACTGGGCCTTGCCGGGCGCGAGGCGTCGCGGCAAGTTTTCCGGGTGATGCCCTGGTTAGCCCTCCCGGCAAGCTCCTCTTGTCGGGCCTTCGTGTCTTGGCTAGTACTTTGTTCTTGAATGGCGGTGCAAAAGAGTGGTGGAGGGTTTTGCGGGCGCCCGCAAGCCTCGCCCATGAGGTTATGCATTGCCTGCAGACAAGTTCGGGGTACTAAGGTACCCCTACTTTAGTACACCGGCAGTGGTGACAAGGAAGAAGCTCAAGTATGCCACTGCTCGCTGGCATGGCTGCGGAAGGTAGTAAGACCCTCCATGATGTCGGAGGGGGAGTTTGTTGGGCTAAGTCCTCCACATGGAGGTGTGTTGGTAGCCCAACATCAGCCCATAAGTCCAACACATGTCAGCCGCTGATCTTCGCTGCATCCAACGGTTGAGAGCGCTCAAGGAAGTGAAGCAAGAAGAAAACCTAGCCACTCCACCCCTTGCTGGTGGTGGCTGCTATTCGTGAGAGTGAGAGAGAGACACACAAGAAAACACAACCCGAGAGAGAGGAAGAAGAGGAAGCAGAGGTTCTGTCCAGATTTGTTTGATCGACTAGACAGTGTTCAAGCTGGTGATTGGAGACTCAAGCGTGCTTGGATCGACCCCAAACTTGGTGAGCTCTGTTCCTTACTTTGAGTACTTCGATTTGGTTAGTTGGTTTGAGGATTGGGTCAGTGGAGCATCATATTGGAGGGTGGTTTTATCAGCTCTGACTGCTACAGTTTCAGAACCGAGTAGTTTTGGGAGACGAACAGTTTGGATAGGCAAACGATGTTCGATTGAGCTGAAATTTTGAGGGGATCTCAAGAACTCGTATGTCTACTTGTCTGTCAAATTTGGTGCTGTTTGGTTCAGTGGTTTAAGAGCAGTTTGCAAAACACTGAAGGATACAGAAGTTGTGTAAACTCTGCTTTGCTGAAATCTTGCTTCCTGTGGTTGTTATTGCTGTTGCCGGTTGGCAACGTGGATAGTGTGTTGTAAATCTCTCTAGAGGTTCTAGAGAAGACTTTGTACTCATCATTCTCATAGTGAAGTTGCGTGTACCGGTCGGTCCACAGCCGTGGTTTTTTACTCCTCAAGTTGAGGAGGTTTTTCCACGTTAAATCCTGTGTCACATGTGCATGTTGTTTGTGTTATTCCGCTGCTTACTTGTTGGTTGAATCTGTCCTCAAAGTTCATCACAAGTGAAGGGGGCTGTGTAGTGTGCATATTTGCCGTGTCGGTGAATTTGTGCAGCGCATTGTTGCTATCCAGCCCCAACATATATCTCCCTCACTCCCCTGCCAAAACTTTGTCTCACCCCGCTGCTAAAATGGCAAGGTGCACGTATCATTTTTCTTTGAGATATTTAGCTTGTGACTCTCAAGTTGTTCTGCTTCAGAGAAAATGCTTCACACATCTCCTTAAATCCATTCTTGAAGAAGCAAAGTTATGGGTTACTGCAAGTCCAACGAAACTTGGGACTGTAATTTTGTTTGAGTAATTGTCATGCCTTTGCGTGGGGTGTTACGTAAAACTCAAAACTCTATTCTCTCCTTATTTAATGGATGAGGCAAATTTTATGCCTTCGTTTTTAAAAAAAATGCTTCACATGGTTGCCAATTCATCGGCCAAATTCGTGTAGCAACCATGCTCAACCTATGTAGCAACCATTGAGCAATTCGTGTAGTTTCGTCATACACACGGTTGCCATCTCCCTGGTGATGTTGTACTTGGATAAAAGAAGTCTTTCCTGAAGGTGCGTTTTCTTGTTTGGTCCTGTAAATTCAGATGGCCGACCATGCAACACTTGAACGGGAACCTCACATTAAGAGCTAGTTAAGCTGACTGAAAAATACCACCCTAACATACTGCTGATAATTCCATTGTCCATACATGCTCATAAGATTGTGCGATAGAAATCTCATGGAGGTGAGTTTAGCACAAAACAACTCCAGCTCATTGTCTCAAGATGACTCTTCCTAGCATAAACAAATAAGTATGATACATGTTTCTCATGAAGGTGAGTTTAGCACAACTGCTCCAGTTCATTGTGTAAAGATGACTCTTCCTACCATAAGAAAATAAGTTCGATACATGCTGCTAAGATTGAAAATTTTCAAAACTGATGGAGTTTAGCCTCACCCATCACCGAGAAGCCGGGCCATGCGGTGCCCTCCCCGGGCGCCTTGGCTGTTGTGGTTGTGGTAGTGGCACCTCAGCCAGACGAAGCATTGGCCAGCCGAGCAAGCAATCCCGAGCACACCGCAAATCTGCAAGGAAGGTGATGAATTAGCATAAGGGTGCATAATCAGATACACATATCAGCACATCTACAAGCATCAGAGTACTTACGATCTCAAATGTGTTAAACGGGAGATAGGCGGAATCACGGTAGCAACGATGGTGTTGCCTGAAACCCCGCAACCAGCCAGATATCAACTCCCCACCTCATGTGTCCTCAGAGGCGTCGATCGCATCACAATTGAATCACAAAACATAAAGACATAGTTCAAGTCAAGAATTGCATCTTCTCGACAAATAGTCAAGAGTGGCATACTCACCACTTCCTTTGCCGGGAAATGGACATCAGCCCGGTGGTTATGACCACAAGAATCCCATTCACTTTATCTCGCAGTTCCGAGTGGCCATGGCGGAAGACCGTGAGCTCGATTGTTACGAGTGCGACGACGATGAGAGCCTTTAGCAGCAACATCCACAGGGAAAGGCAGAAGTACACATTGTTGGAGTAGCGAAGGTAGATCATACAGTACACTGCTGTAACAGACACAACAATATCGTATACTGCCACTTCCCACCAATTGTGCGAGGGCAGCGCGTAGGCTAGCTGCACTACGCCATCGAGCCAAATTAGCTCATATGGGAAACATGTATTGGGGCCAACTGTCTGTTGATTGATAACACGAGGGAATGTGGAGAAACTGCAAAAGGAAAAAAGAGGTCTTTCAAGCATAAGCAAGCATTGATGCATAATAAATTTGAAAAATTAAATCAAGGCAATGCAGAGACTTATGGGGAACAAAAAACGGGAACCCAATGTACATATCACGATGCAGATGTTAAAACAGAGCATCATCAGTTTGATAAAGGGACGTGTCGCTCGAACCACTCTTCGCTCGAGCTCCGTGATTTAAACCGACACGTAAAAAGAACCGCGATGGAGACATCCTTGCCGCCATTCCCAGATGCCCCTCGAACACCACCCCCCACAAGGGACTCGTCGGCCAGGCGGCGCAAGGGCAACTCCTCGACCCAGCCCCCTTCGCTCGCTGCCGCCTGCCGGTGGTGCAAATGGGCTCAGCCCACCGATGATCCCATCCACCAGCACGAAATCGATCCAAAGGACGCATCTTGCACAGATTACTTTCAGAATAAAAAGGCCACCTTTGCTCTAAAACTCACCGGCGATTGCCCGGCCGGGCTGCCGCCCACCGACCTCTCCACGTGGCCATGGCTCTGGCTGGGCGCTTGTCTCCAGCAACTTGCCGGTGGCGACTCATGCGCGCATCTTGGTTCTAGCTAGGCATACTGTCAGCAGCCGTGTAGCCCATGTCCCTGCAGGAGGAGCGCCAAGCCCTGTAGCAGATCTAGCGGTTGCCAGCAACAGCGAACAGAGCGCGTCAAGGACCAGAGGCCCAAGTCTACACGGGCCAAGAGACCACCCCAGTGGCTTGCTAGCCCAAACTGGGCACGTTAAGCGGGTGTAATAGTATATAAACTAACCCGGGATACTTGTAAGGGTTGGCTAGAATTGGACAGCGCGATCGCTGCTCGGTTGAATGATAGAGGTGCGGTGGCTGGGAGGAATCTCATCCAAAATTCAAATATCTTAGCTTGAATCCCCATGAAATTCTCGATCCATAGCTAGCAAGAGTGATCCTCACATCCGTAATCGAGCCTTCATCCCGAGCTTCCTCACCGCTACCCGACGATCTCGGGACCGCGGCGACGCTAAGCGATGGAAGGGCTGAGCGACAAGGGCCGCCCGTCTCACGAGATCCTTCGCCATGAATTCGCCAACAACTTGATGACAAGCTTCAACGCATGGTGAGTCGCTTCAAATCGATGAGCAAAATGATGGAGAGGAACAACACGACGCTTCGATGGGCTGATGTCGGCAAGGACCGACGGCATCCGGAAGAGCTCGCCATCGACATCGAGCAAATCAGATCCGACCTGTACAAGACGGAGTCCCAGGAGCACGAACCCAAGCTCGACGCTGCCACGTCTTCACGCAACGCTAGGCTGGGTCGTGGCGCCACCACGACTGGCGCCCTTGGCTTCAACAACAAACACCGGGGGAAGGCGCATAATATTTATGTCCCTCCTCCGGTCAGAGGTGCGCGCGATTCTAGTTTCTCCCTAGAAATTTTCCCCTCGATTATCCGTCGCTTGATTCTGCCGAGCACAATTCGCTTTTCTCTCAGATTTGGAACTTCCCAAATTTGATGGAACAAATCATGACTATGGCAAAATCGATGCGAGGATCAATTCAAACTCGGGCACGCCCGCTAGCCACCGGCTGTCTCGCAACCGCCGCCAGGAGCCGAGCACGCTGGCTTGAGTCGCTTTCAGAGGCGCATGCCCAACTCCACCTGGACTGAATTTTGTGAAGCTTTGCAGAGTCGTTTGGCGAAATCAGCATCAAACACCGCTTTCGAAGGTTGTTCAGATTGCTCAGACTACGATCGTCAAGACTATGTTGAACGGTTTATGAATTGTACGACCACCGACAAAGATATGAAGAAGCGCCAATTCCTTGCACTATATCACTAGATTTTTGGATGGGCTCAAGCCTGGAGTTCGAATGGTCGTGGCCTTGCGTAAACCCAAAGATCTCGATGCAGCTTATGAGTTAGCTCGCTCCATGAGGAGCTAGGGAAGTGTACAATCCAACCAGCTTTGCAACTACCAAGAACAACACCTTCCACAGAAATTACAAATTCCAAGCCACCAAACCAGAGAGAGGAGAGCAGAATCACAAGAGTACCAGCCAAGAGGACAAATGGACAGCTCTGAGAAACTATAGGAAATCCAAAGGTTTATGTTTTGTGTGTGGAGAAAAGTGG
This sequence comes from Aegilops speltoides, assembly GCA_021437245.1. Lineage (NCBI taxonomy): Eukaryota > Viridiplantae > Streptophyta > Magnoliopsida > Poales > Poaceae > Aegilops > Aegilops speltoides. Next base: position 317,163,543 of record CM038141.1, read on the forward strand.
GCCAAAGACCATGTGTGCAAATCCACTGTCCAACTCCATTTCGTCCAGGAGTTGATTGATCAATTACAACCCCACCGGTTGAAAGTTCAGACTGATAGTGAACAAAGAAACCCAATCTTCAATCCATTCTATCAAGTTATCACCATGGCAATGGGGAAGGAACACAAGCTCCTGCTCGCAATTGGAAATTGAACTACAAGGGCACAAACTACAGTTCCTTGTTGACTCTGGCAGACACATTCGCTCTCGGATGCACAAGACAAGCACTTCAAGGATCACCCCAATCAAGGCTCTCACCACACAAGAGCTAGAGGTACAACAATACATTGCCAAAGAACAAATTGAAGAATGTCTTTGGGAATGCAATGGAACCACATTTTTTCTAACTTCAAGTTGTTGCCCTTGCATACTTATGATGGGATTTTAGGCCTAGATTGGCTTGCCCAACACAGCCCCATGTACATCGATCGGTGGGAAAAGGCCTCTTTCACTAAGGCAGACAAATAGTTACTTTGCATGGTTTTGGAGCCGAGGACTGCACTTACACTTGCATAGCCATATCTGCAAAGGCACATGGATGAGAAAATGAAATTCCTCCGAAATTCAGTCCATTCTAGATGAACTTGTTGATGTTTTGAAACTCCTACTCGCCACCTCTCAGAGGAGTTGTGACCACAAAATCCTCTAATTCCTGGAGCAAGGCCGATTCTTTGTCAGCCATATCGAATAGTTCCTCGCTAAAGGATGAACTTGAAAACAAATTGTAGAGTTATCAAGTCGTATAATTAGACCCAAAGAAAAGTCCTTTTTCATCTCCCCGTGTTGCTAGTAAAGAAAAAAGGAGGAGAATGAAGGCTAGTGATTGATTACAGGATGTTAAATGCTATCATCGTAAAAGGGAAATTTCCAAGCGGTGATTGATGAGCTTCTAGATGAACTGGCTGGAGCTGCTTGGTTCACTAAGTTAGACCTCAGAGCAGGATACCATCAAATCAGGTTGGCTGCTGGGGAGGAGTATAAAACTACTTTTCAAACTCACTTAGGGCATTATGAATTTTTAGTAGTGGCCATGGGACTCAGTGAAGCTCCAGGCACTTTCCAAGGAGCAATGAACACCACACTGTCTCCAGTTAACAGGAGAAATGCTTTAGTCTTCTTTGATGACATATTGATTTTCAGCAAATCTTATCAGGAGCACTTGCAACATGTTAGAGAAGTGTTGGCCTTACTCAGAGCTGATCAATGGAAAGTGAAAATGTCCAAATGTGCTTTTGCTCAACAACAAATTGGGTATTTAGGCCACACCATCACTCTGCGCAGAGTTTCTACCGATTCTAGTAAAATTCAGACAAAGGAACAAAGGCCTACCCCAACCAAAGGTAAAAGAGGTGACAGCTTCCTTGGATTAAGTGGTTACTACAGAAGTTCATAAAGCATTATGGTCTGATCAATAAACCTCTCACCGAGCTGCTTAAGAAAGGAGTGCCATTTGTCCGACTACAAAGGATCAAACTGCATTCACAACTCTTAAGAAGGCCCCGTGGAAGCCCCAGCTTTAGCTCTCGCCACAATTTGACAAGCCTTTTGTCATTGAAATTGATGCACGTGATTCAGAATTGGGGTTGTACTCATGCAAGAAGGTCATCCTATAGCTTATGTCAAGAAGGCCTTGGGGCCCAAGAATAGGCCCTCTCGCTTATGAAAAGGAGTATCTAGCTATTTTGCTAGCAAAGGATCATGGAGACCTTACATATAGTTCCAACAGTTTACCATTAGGACTGATCGTAAGAGTTTGGTACATCCGCAAGATCAAAAACTACACACAAGGTGGCAACAGTAAAGCTCTAACCAAACTTATGGGTTTGAACTATACTATAGTTTACAAAAGGAGCAGAAATTCTGCTGCGATGCTCTATCTAGAAGACCATCACTTTCCCAGCTTGTTTCACATCTCCAAATCGCAACTTTGTATGGATGGAAGAAATTATAGTCATTATTCTCAAGATGACAGAGCTAAAGAGTTGTTGCAAGAGCTTGCGGTCAAACCACCGCTAATTCTCAAGATCAATTAGTGCAAGGATTGCCGAGGTACAAATGTCAGATTTGGGTTGGCAACAACTGGAGTTGCAGGAGAATTTTTTTCTCGCTTTTCATGATAGCCCCTCGAGGACATTCTCGTTTTCTGTCACATACCATCGAATTCACTCCTTATTCAGATGGATGGGCATGAAGAAATTTATTATGACAGGTACAGTCTTGTTTAGTTTGTCGCCAAGCTAAACCCGAAAGAGTTAAGTATCCGTGGCTGCTTTTCCTTTACCAGTTCCAAGCAAGGCATGGGAAATCGTGACCATGGATTTTATTACTCGATTACCTCCTTCCTATCGCTTTGATTGCATATTTGTGGTCATTGACAAGTTTACAAAATATGGGCATTTCATGGCCTCAAACACCCCTTTTCTCGCACAAAAGGTTGTCAAGTGTTCTTGGACAATATATACAACGGCATGGCATGCCGTAGTACATTGTATCTCGATATAGATCCGTGTTGAAAGTGCAACTAATCCCCGGTGGTTTTGGTAATTAATAACAACATATATATCATTGAACTAATAGTTACTTGAGAATCATTTCAGAGAGTTCAAGATATGGGTATGGCAAGGATCAAGAAGTGGGCCCCCAAAATGCTAAGGCAAGCATTGGCAAAAGCTCAAGACTCCATTTTTGGTTTAGTGATCCAAGATCACATTGAGTCCATAGGAAAAGCCAATACTATTAAAAGGGATGAGGTTATGATGATGATCCGTTGCTCAAGTGCTTAGTGATACATCTCCTAAACTATCAGCAACTTTCACCGCCATAGACACTCATAAGTAGTCTCGGTCCCACCGATATTCCAAACTCACCACACCGAGATGAACCACCTCACCATAAGCCAAACCCTAGTAAACTCGGATTTTCCGATTCTCAACTCGGTCTCACCAAACATGAGTTGCCAAGTTTCAGAACCTTCATCATCAAATCGGTGTCACCGAGATGATGAAGTCGGTCCCACCGAAACCGCATGCTCTTGTCATTGCACGAATCGGACTAACCGAGATTGTATATTCGTCCCACTGAAAATCCTAACGCTCACATTATTTGAACTATCGGTCTCACCGAGTTGTCCACTTCGTCCCACCGAGATTGCTCAAATGTGTGTAACGGTTGGATTTTGTGTGGAGGCTATTTATACCCCTCCACCCCCTCTTCATTCGTGGAGAGAGCCATCAGAAAGAACTACCACTCCTACCTTACATTTCTGAGAAGAGAACTACCTACCCTTGTGTTGAGATCAAGTTGCTCCACTCCCACCATATGAAGCTTGATCTCTAGCCTTCCCAAGTTGCTTTCCACTCAATCCTTTCTTCCACCACAGCCAAATCAAGTGAGGAGAGTTGAGTGTTGGGGAGATTATCATTTGAAGCACAAGAGCAAGGAGTTCATCATCATCTACAACATCTATTACCTTTTGGAGGGTGGTGCCTCCTAGATTGGTTAGGTGTCGCTTGGGAGCCTCCGTCGTCGAGATGTGGAGTTGAACCAAGAAGTTTGTAAGGGCAAGGAGATCGCCTACTTCGTGAAGATCTACCCCGAGTAAGGCTAGCCTCCGTGGGCGAGGCCATGATGGAATAGACAAGGTTGCTTCTTCGTGGACCCTTCGTGGGTGGAGCCTCCGTGGACTCAAAGCAGCCGCTACCCTCTGTGGGTTGAAGTCTCCATCAACGTGGATGTACGATAGCGCCACCTATCGGAACCACGGGAAAAATCACCGCGTCTCCAAAATTGCGCTTTGCTTTTCTCCACCTCTCTTTACTACATGTGCAATTTACTTTCCGCTGCCTATACTCTAGAATTGCATGTGTAGGGTGATGCTTGACTTGATCATAATTGTGAATCGCCAAAACTGTTCTTTGTCAAAAGGCAGAATTTTATATTGACAAGTAGTCTAATCACCCCCTCTAGACATACTTTCGATCCTTCAAGTGGTATCGAGCTTTGGTCTCCATTGTATTGGCAGCGAGGAAGAGGGGTAGAAATGTAAAGCGCAGGTTGGTGCAACAATTGCAACAAAGGTCCCTACCTAACTCGACGGCGGGGACAAGGGCATTAAATGCCCGTCCGGTCGCCCCAACAAAGGCAGGAGGAGGACTGCTAAGTGAGCCTCCGTTGCCACGATGGCGCCTGCTCGGCTCCGCTTGCCACCTCGCCCGCATGGTTGCGTAGTGTCTCGCCACGTGCCTTTGGGATGGCCTGGTGATGACGCATCACTGGGTGTGCTGGAGTTGGGTGGCAGCCTTGCCGCGGCAAGTGCCTTGCTGCAGTCCTTTTGTTGTGCCGACAAGCTTGCCGGCCACTGGGCCTTGCCGGGGCGCGCGGGGCGTCGCGGCAAGTTTTCTGGTGATGCCCTGGTTAGCCCTCCCGGCAAGCTCCTCTTGTCGGGGCCTTCGTGTTCTGGCTAGTACTTTGTTCTTGAATGGCAGTGCAAAAGAGTGGTGGAGGGTTTGCGGGCGCCTGCAAGCCTCGCCCACAGGTGTTGCATTGCCTGCAGACAAGTTCGGGGTACTAAGGTACCCCCCTACTTTAGTACACCGACAGTGGTGACAAGGAAGAAGCTCGAAGTATGCCGCCGGCTCGCTGGCATGGCTGCCGGAAGGTAGTAAGACCCTCCATGATGTCGGGAGGGGGAGTTTGTTGGGCTAAGTCCCTCCACATGGAGGTGTGTTGGTAGCCCAACATCAGCCCATAAGTCCAACACATGTCAGCCGTTGATCTTCGCTGCATCCAACGGTTGAGAGCGCTTCGAAGGGAAGTGAAGCAAGAAGAAAACCCTAGCCACTCCACCCCTTGCTGGTGGTGGCTGCTATTCGTGAGAGTGAGAGAGAGAGCACACAAGAGAAAACACAACCTGAGAGAGAGGAAGAAGAGGAAGCAGAGGTTCTGTCCAGATTTGCTGCATCTGACTAGACAGTGTTCAAGCTGGTGATTGGAGACTCAAGCGTGCTTGGATCGACCCCAAACTTGGTGAGCTCGTTCCTTACTTTGAGTACTTCGATTTGGTTAGCTGGTTTGAGGATTGGGTCGGTGGAGCATCAGATTTGAGAGTGGTTTTGTCAGCTCTGACTGCTGCAGTTTCAGAACAGAGTAGTTTTGGAAGACGAACAGTTTGGGTAGGCAAACGATGTCCGATTGAGCTGAAATTTGGAGGGGATCTCAGGAACTCGTGTGTCTACTTGTCTGCCAAATTTGGTGCTGTTTGGTTCAGTGGTGTAAGAGCAGTTTGCAAAACACTGGAGGGTACAGAAGCTGTGTAAACTCTGCTTTGCTGAAATCTTACTTCTTGTGGTTGTTGTTGCTGTTGCCGGTTGACAACGTGGGGAGTGTGTTGTAAATCTCTCTAGAGGTTCTAGAGAAGACTTTGTACTCATCATTCTCATAGTGAAGTTGTGTGGACCGGTCGGTCCACAGCCGTGGTTTTTTACTCCTCAAGTTGAGGAGGTTTTTCCACGTTAAATCCTGTGTCACATGTGCATGTTGTTTGTGTTATTCCGCTGCTTACTTGTTGGTTGAATCTGTCCTCAAAGTTCATCACAAGTGAAGGGGGCTGTGTAGTGTGCATATTTGCCGTGTCGGTGAATTTGTGCAGCGCATTGTTGCTATCCAGCCCCAACATATATCTCCCTCACTCCCCTGCCAAAACTTTGTCTCACCCCGCACGCTAAAATGGCAAGGTGCACGATCATTTTTCTTTGAGATATTTAGCTTGTGACTCTCAAGTTGTTCTCGCTTCAGAGAAAATGCTTCACACATCTCCTTAAATCCATTCTTGAAGAAGCAAAGTTATGGGTTAATTGCAAGTCCAACGAAACTTGGGACTGTAATTTTGTTTGAGTAATTGTCATGCCTTTGCGTGGGGTGTTACGTAAAACTCAAAACTCTATTCTCTCCTTATTTAATGGATGAGGCAAATTTTATGCCTTCGTTTTTAAAAAAAATGCTTCACATGGTTGCCAATTCATCGGCCAAATTCGTGTAGCAACCATGCTCAACCTATGTAGCAACCATTGAGCAATTCGTGTAGTTTCGTCATACACACGGTTGCCATCTCCCTGGTGATGTTGTACTTGGATAAAAGAAGTCTTTCCTGAAGGTGCGTTTTCTTGTTTGGTCCTGTAAATTCAGATGGCCGACCATGCAACACTTGAACGGGAACCTCACATTAAGAGCTAGTTAAGCTGACTGAAAAATACCACCCTAACATACTGCTGATAATTCCATTGTCCATACATGCTCATAAGATTGTGCGTATAGAAATCTCATGGAGGTGAGTTTAGCACAAAAACAACTCCAGTTCATTGTCTCAAGATGACTCTTCCTAGCATAAACAAATAAGTATGATACATGTTTCTCATGAAGGTGAGTTTAGCACAACTGCTCCAGTTCATTGTGTAAAGATGACTCTTCCTACCATAAGAAAATAAGTTCGATACATGCTGCTAAGATTGAAAATTTTCAAAACTGTATGGAGTTTAGCCCCAGCCCATCAGCTCGAGAAGCTGGGCCATGCGGTGCCCTCCCTGGGCGCCTTGGCTGTTGTGGTTGTGGTAGTGGCACCTCAGCCAGACGAAGCATTGGCCAGCCGAGCAAGCAATCCCGAGCACACCGCAAATCTGCAAGGAAGGTGATGAATTAGCATAAGGGTGCATAACTGCATACACATATCAGCACATCTACAAGTACTGTAGTACTTACGATCTCAAATGTGTTAAACGGGAGATAGGCAGATACGGTAGCAACGATGGTGTTGCCCAGAAACCCCGCAACCAGCCAGATATCAACTCCCCCACCTCATGTGTCCTGTATGCGTCGTACTGCATCACAATTGAATCACAAAACATAAAGACATAGTTCAAGCTGAAGAATTGCATCTTCTCGACAAATAGCTGAAGAGTGGCATACTCACCACTTCCTTTGCCGGGGAAATGGACATCAGCCCGGTGGTTATGACCACAAGAATCCCATTCACTTTATCTCGCAGTTCCGAGTGGCCATGGCGGAAGACCGTGAGCTCGATTGTTACGAGTGCGACGACGATGAGAGCCTTTAGCAGCAACATCCACAGGGAAAGGCAGAAGTACACATTGTTGGAGTAGCGAAGGTAGATCATACAAGACAATCGCTGTAATGACACAACAATATCAGATAACGCCACTTCCCACCAATTGTGCGAGGGCAGCCAGAGGGCTAGCTGCACTACGCCATCGAGCCAAATTAGCTCATATGGGAAACATGTATTGGGGCCAACTGTCTGTTGATTGATAACACGAGGGAATGTGGAGAAACTGCAAAAGGAAAAAAGAGGTCTTTCAAGCATAAGCAAGCATTGATGCATAATAAATTTGAAAAATTAAATCAAGGCAATGCAGAGACTTATGGGGAACAAAAAACGGGAACCCAATGTACATATCACGATGCAGATGTTAAAACAGAGCATCATCAGTTTGATAAAGGGACGTGTTGCCTGAACCACTACTGCCTGAGCTCCGGTGACGAAACTGATACAGAAAAAAGAACCGCGATGGAGACATCCTTGCCGCCATTCCCAGATGCCCCTCGAACACCACCCCCCACAAGGGACTCGTCGGCCAGGCGGCGCAAGGGCAACTCCTCGACCCAGCCCCCCTTCGCTCGCTGCCGCCTGCCGGTGGTGCAAATGGGCTCAGCCCACCGATGATCCCATCCACCAGCACGAAATCGATCCAAAGGACGCATCTTGCACAGATTACTTTCAGAATAAAAAGGCCACCTTTGCTCTAAAACTCACCGGCGATTGCCCGGCCGGGCTGCCGCCCACCGACCTCTCCACGTGGCCATGGCTCTGGCTGGGCGCTTGTCTCCAGCAACTTGCCGGTGGCGACTCATGCGCGCATCTTGGTTCTAGCTAGGCATACTTGTCAAGAGTGTAGCCCATGTCCCTGCAGGAGGCGCCAAGCCTCAGAGCAGATCTAGCGGTTGCCAAGAACAACGTGAATGAGGCGCGTCAGGACCAGAGGCCCAAGTCTACACGGGCCAAGAGACCACCCCAGTGGCTTGCTAGCCCAAACTGGGCACGTTAAGCGGGTGTAATAGTATATAAACTAACCCGGGATACTTGTAAGGGTTGGCTAGGAATTGGACAGCTGCGACCGCGGCTCGGTTGAACAGATAGAGGTGCGGGTGGCTGGGAGGAATCCTCATCCAAAATTCAAATATCTTAGCTTGAATCCCCATGAAATTCTCAGATCCATAGCTAGCAAGAGTGATCCTCACATCTGGTAATCAGAGCCTTCATCCTGGAGCTTCCCCCTCACCGCTACCCGACGCATCTCGGGGACCGGCGGCGACGTCAAGCGATGGAAGGGCTGAGCGACAAGGGCCGCTCCGTCTACGAGATCCTTCGCCATGAATTCGCCAACAACTTGGATGACAAGCTTCGAACGCATGGTGAGTCGCTTCTCAAATCGATGAGCAAAATGATGGAGAGGAACAACACGACGCTCGATGGGCTGATGTCGGCAAGGACTGACGGCATCCGGGAAGAGCTCGCCATCGACATCGAGCAAATCAGATCCGACCTGTACAAGACGGAGTCCCAGGAGCACGAACCCAAGCTCGACGCTGCCACGTCTTCACGCAACGCTAGGCTGGGTCGTGGCGCCACCACGACTGGCGCCCTTGGCTTCAACAACAAACACCGGGGGAAGGCGCATAATATTTATGTCCCTCCTCCGGTCAGAGGTGCGCGCGATTCTAGTTTCTCCCCTAGAAATTTTCCCCCTCGGGATTATCCGTCAGTTGATTCTGCTGAGCACAATTCGTTTTCTCTGCATTTGGAACTTCCCAAATTTGATGGAACAAATCCGCGACTATGGCAAAATCGATGCGAGGATCAATTCAAACTCTGGGGCACGCCCGCTAGCCACTGGCTGTCTCTGGCAACTGCTCAGTTTCAGGGAGCCGTAGCACGTTGGCTTGAGTCGTTTCAGAGGCGCATGCCCAACTCCAGCTGGACTGAATTTTGTGAAGCTTTGCAGAGTCGTTTTGGCCGAAATCAGCATCAAACACTGCTCAGAAGGTTGTTCAGGATTGCTCAGACTACGACTGTCGAAGACTATGTTGAACGGTTTGCGGAATTGTACGACCAGCTGACAGCATATGAAGAAGCGCCGAATTCCTTGCACTATATCACTAGATTTTTGGATGGGCTGAAGCCTGGAGTTCGAATGGCTGTGGCCTTGCAGAAACCCAAAGATCTCGATGCAGCTTATGAGTTAGCTCTGCTCCATGAGGAGCTAGGGGAAGTGTACAATCCAACCAGCTTTGCAACTACCAGAAGAACAACACCTTCCACAGGAATTACAAATTCCAAGCCACCGAAACCAGAAGAGAGGAGAGCAGAATCTGTCAGTAGTACCAGCCAAGAGGACAAATGGACAGCTCTGAGAAACTATAGGAAATCCAAAGGTTTATGTTTTGTGTGTGGAGAAAAGTGGGCCAAAGACCATGTGTGCAAATCCACTGTCCAACTCCATTTCGTCCAGGAGTTGATTGATCAATTACAACCCCAGTCAGTTGAAAGTTCAGACTCTGATAGTGAACAGCAAACCCAATCTTCAATCCATTCTATCAAGTTATCAGCTGCGGCAATGGGGAAGGAACCTGAAGCTCCTGTTCTGCAATTGGAAATTGAACTACAAGGGCACAAACTACAGTTCCTTGTTGACTCTGGCAGCACACATTCGTTCCTGGATGCACAGTACAAGCACTTCGAAGGGATCACCCCAATCAAGGCTCTCACTGTCACAGTAGCTAGAGGTACAACAATACATTGCCAGCAACAAATTGAAGAATGTCTTTGGGAATGCAATGGAACCACATTTTTTTCTAACTTCAAGTTGTTGCCCTTGCATACTTATGATGGGATTTTAGGCCTAGATTGGCTTGCCCAACACAGCCCCATGTACATCGACTGGGTGGGAAAAGGCTCTCTTTCACTAAGGCAGGACAAATAGTTACTTTGCATGGTTTTGGAGCTGAGGACTGCACTTACACTTGCATAGCCATATCTGCAGTGCACATGGATGAGAAAAATGAAATTCCTCCAGAAATTCAGTCCATTCTAGATGAACTTGCTGATGTTTTTGAAACTCCTACTCAGTTACCTCTCAGGAGGAGTTGTGACCACAAAATCCCTCTAATTCCAGGAGCAAGGCCGATTCTTTGTCGAGCCATATCGAATAGTTCCTCAGTTAAAGGATGAACTTGAAAAACAAATTGTAGAGTTACTGAAGTCAGGTATAATTAGACCCAGCAAAAGTCCTTTTTCATCTCCTGTGTTGCTAGTAAAGAAAAAAAGGAGGAGAATGAAGGCTAGTGATTGATTACAGGATGTTAAATGCTATCACTGTAAAAGGGAAATTTCCAGTGCCAGTGATTGATGAGCTTCTAGATGAACTGGCTGGAGCTGCTTGGTTCACTAAGTTAGACCTCAGAGCAGGATACCATCAAATCAGGTTGGCTGCTGGGGAGGAGTATAAAACTACTTTTCAAACTCACTTAGGGCATTATGAATTTTTAGTAGTGGCCATGGGACTCAGTGAAGCTCCAGGCACTTTCCAAGGAGCAATGAACACCACACTGTCTCCAGTTAACAGGAGAAATGCTTTAGTCTTCTTTGATGACATATTGATTTTCAGCAAATCTTATCAGGAGCACTTGCAACATGTTAGAGAAGTGTTGGCCTTACTCAGAGCTGATCAGTGGAAAGTGAAAATGTCCAAATGTGCTTTTGCTCAACAACAAATTGGGTATTTAGGCCACACCATCAGCTCTGCAGGAGTTTCTACTGATTCTAGTAAAATTCAGACAGTGGAACAGTGGCCTACCCCAACCAGTGTAAAAGAGGTGACAGGCTTCCTTGGATTAAGTGGTTACTACAGGAAGTTCATAAAGCATTATGGTCTGATCAATAAACCTCTCACTGAGCTGCTTAAGAAAGGAGTGCCATTTGTCTGGACTACAGTGACTGAAACTGCATTCACAACTCTTAAGAAGGCCCTGGTGGAAGCCCCAGTTTTAGCTCTGCCACAATTTGACAAGCCTTTTGTCATTGAAATTGATGCCTGTGATTCAGGAATTGGGGTTGTACTCATGCAAGAAGGTCATCCTATAGCTTATGTCAGCAAGGCCTTGGGGCCCAAGAATAGGGCCCTCTCAGTTTATGAAAAGGAGTATCTAGCTATTTTGCTAGCAGTGGATCAGTGGAGACCTTACATATAGTTCCAACAGTTTACCATTAGGACTGATCAGAAGAGTTTGGTACATCTGCAAGATCAAAAACTACACACAGTGTGGCAACAGAAAGCTCTAACCAAACTTATGGGTTTGAACTATACTATAGTTTACAAAAAGGGAGCAGAAATTCTGCTGCTGATGCTCTATCTAGAAGACCATCACTTTCCCAGTTGTTTCACATCTCCAAATCGCAACCTGTATGGATGGAAGAAATTATAGTCAGTTATTCTCAAGATGACAGAGCTAAAGAGTTGTTGCAAGAGCTTGCGGTCAAACCACCTGCTAATTCTCAGTATCAATTAGTGCAAGGATTGCTGAGGTACAAATGCTGTATTTGGGTTGGCAACAATCTGGAGTTGCAGGAGAATTTTTTTTCTGCCTTTCATGATAGCCCCCTGGGAGGACATTCTGGTTTTCCTGTCACATACCATCGAATTCACTCCTTATTCAGATGGATGGGCATGAAGAAATTTATTAAGGACAGGGTACAGTCTTGTTTAGTTTGTCAGCAAGCTAAACCTGAAAGAGTTAAGTATCCAGGGCTGCTTTCTCCTTTACCAGTTCCAAGCAAGGCATGGGAAACTGTGACCATGGATTTTATTACTCGATTACCTCCTTCCTATCAGTTTGATTGCATATTTGTGGTCATTGACAAGTTTACAAAATATGGGCATTTCATGGCCCTCAAACACCCCTTTTCTGCACAAAAGGTTGCTGAAGTGTTCTTGGACAATATATACAAACGGCATGGCATGCCAGAGTACATTGTATCTGACATAGATCCGGTGTTGAAAGTGCAACTAATCCCCGGGTGGTTTTGGTAATTAATAACAACATATATATCATTGAACTAATAGTTACTTGAGAATCATTTCAGAGAGTTCAGTGATATGGGTATGGCAAGGACTGAAGAAGTGGGCCCCCCAAAATGCTAAGGCAAGCATTGGCAAAAGCTCAAGACTCCATTTTTGGTTTAGTGATCCAAGATCACATTGAGTCCATAGGAAAAGCCAATACTATTAAAAGGGGATGAGGTTATGATGATGATCTGGTTGCTCAAGTGCTTAGTGATACATCTCCTAAACTATCAACAACTTTCACCGCCATAGACACTCATAAGTAGTCTCGGTCCCACCGATATTCCAAACTCACCACACCGAGATGAACCACCTCAGCCATAAGCCAAACCCTAGTAAACTCGGATTTTCCGATTCGAACTCGGTCTCACCAAACATGAGTTGCCAAGTTTCAGAACCTTCGTCATCAAATCGGTGTCACCGAGATGATGAAGTCGGTCCCACCAAACCGCATGCTCTTGTCATTGCACTAATCGGACTAACCGAGATTGTATATTCGGTCCCACTGAAAATCCTAACGCTCACATTATTTGAACTATCGGTCTCACCGAGTTGTCCACTTCGTCCCACCGAGATTGCTCAAATGTGTGTAACGGTTGGATTTTGTGTGGAGGCTATTTATACCCCTCCACCCCCTCTTCATTCGTGGAGAGAGCCATCGAAAGAACTACCACTCCTACCTTACATTTACGAGAAGAGAACTACCTACCCTTGTGTTGAGATCAAGTTGCTCCACTCCCACCATATGAAGCTTGATCTCTAGCCTTCCCAAGTTGCTTTCCACTCAATCCTTTCTTCCACCACAGCCAAATCAGGTGAGGAGAGTTGAGTGTTGGGGAGATTATCATTTGAAGCACAAGAGCAAGGAGTTCATCATCATCTACAACATCTATTACCTTTTGGAGGGTGGTGCCTCCTAGATTGGTTAGGTGTCGCTTGGGAGCCTCCGTCGTCGAGATGTGGAGTTGAACCAAGAAGTTTGTAAGGGCAAGGAGATCGCCTACTTCGTGAAGATCTACCCCGAGTAAGGCTAGCCCTCCGTGGGCGTAGGCCATGATGGAATAGACAAGGTTGCTTCTTCGTGGACCCTTCGTGGGTGGAGCCCTCCGTGGACTCGCGCAGCCGTTACCCTCTGTGGGTTGAAGTCTCCATCAACGTGGATGTACGATAGCGCCACCTATCGGAACCACGGGAAAAATCACCGCGTCTCCAAAATTGCGTTTGCTTTTCTCCACCTCTCTTTACTACATGTGCAATTTACTTTCCGCTGCCTATACTCTAGAATTGCATGTGTAGGGTGATGCTTGACTTGATCATAATTGTGAATCTGCCAAAAACTGTTCTTTGTCAAAAGGCAGAATTTTTATATTGACAAGTAGTCTAATCACCCCCCCTCTAGACATACTTTCGATCCTTCAAGTGGTATCAGAGCTTTGGTCTCCATTGTATTGGTTTCCATTGCATTGACTCCATAAGCTTGGTTTCACAACCTAGGAGAGTATGGCGTCTAGTGAGGGTAATTTTCAGAGAGGTCCTTACTTTGATGGTACAAATTTTTCTAGTTGGAAGCATAAAATGAAAATGCATATTCTTGGTCATAACCCAGCCGCATGGGGCATTATTTGTGTTGGTATGCAAGGTGAATTCTTCGAGGAAGGAAAAGTTCGGATCGCGGTTACACCGAAGAATTATGGATGTTGCAAAACAATGCTCAAGCTTGTGACATTCTCTTCAATGCCTTGTGTCCCGAGGAGTTCAACAAAATCAGCCGTCTTGAGAATGCAAAAGAGATTTGGGATACTTTTGTTGAAATGCACGAAGGTACCGAGTCCGTGAAGGAATCAAAGCTAGATATTCTTCAAGGTCAACTTGACAAGTTCAAGATGAAGGATGGTGAAGGAGTCGCTGAAATGTACTCTAGGCTTGCTCTCATCACAAATGAGATTGCCGGCTTAGGAAGCGAAGAAATGACCGACCGATTCATCATCAAGAAGATTCTCAGAGCTTTGGATGGAAAGTATGACACCGTGTGCACTTTGACCCAAATGATGCCAAACTACAAGACTCTCAAGCCAACCGAAGTCATTGGAAGAATTGTTGCTCATGAGATGACACTTATGGATAAGGAAGAGCTTCACAACAAGTCAAGTGGTGCTTACAAAGCTACAAGTGATGCTCCCACAACCTCAAGTGACAAGTTAGTTTCCAATGAAGAGATAAGCCTAATGGTCAAGAACTTCAACAAATTCTACAAGAATAGAGGCAAAGAGAGAAGCTCAAAGTCTAGATCATATGATGAAAAGAGATCTTCTAGTCGTGATCGAATCGCTACAATTGTGGAAGACCCGACACTACTCAAATGAGTGTACGGCTTTCCACAAGAGAAGAGAAGAATCTCCAAGAAGAAGAAGCTCAAGAGATGAGTCACCTCGAAAGAGAGAAGGAGTAGAGATGATCGTTATGAACGAAGACCCTCTCGAGAAGCAAGGATTCGGAGAGGAAAGACAAGTCATCAAGGAGCTACACAAGAAGAAAACATCAAGCTCATGTAGGTGAATGGGTCTCCGGCCCGACTCCGACAATCAATCCAAGGAAGCTATCACTCGACTCGACTACAGTCAAGATGAAGGTGTTGCGGTCTTGCTCTCGTATCCTCCAACTCCAACTCCTACGACTTATTTGATTCACCAAATGAGGGAATTGGAAGATGCTTCATGGCTAAAGGCCCCAAGGTATCACACCTGAATTCATTGACTTGATAGTGATGAGGATGACTTGCTTGGTGAAGATGAGCTCTTGCATGATAAATCCAAGGAGCCTAGTAACGATGAACATGCTAGTAGTCTTTATAGTCGAGAAGAGTCGAATGACAATGCTATGAAGGAGATTGAGCGTCTAACTAAAGAACTAAACACTCTTAAGTTAGCTCATGAAACAACTCAAGAAGATCATAGAGAGCTCCTAAGATCTCATGAGAAGCTACGCTTCGAGAAGCTCACTCTAGAGCAAGAACATGAGTTTCTAAAAGCAATCAATGACGATCTTCGAAAGAAGAGTTCTTCATATCTTTCCAAACGACTTCTCTTGTCTAATTTCTTGCCACCCATTAAGACTAAGCATGACAAGCATAAGAAAAATTCTTCCTCTAGCAGTAACAATAACCATGCTAAATCCAATGTTGTTGCTTCTAGTAGTTCTCTTGATTCCACTAACAATGTTTCAAGCCAAGTTACACTTGAGCAAGAGAATAGTTTATTGAAATGGATCATAGAGAAAGGTGTTCACAAGAGCCTTGCCGAAGCAAGAACTTTGAGGAAATTGTTCGCAAGCAAGGAAGGCACCGAAGAATCAAGGAATTGGTTTTGAGCGAAAGTTCAACGCCAAGGTGTTGAGGGAAGAAGGTCAATATCCTCTCGCAGTTTGTTCCTCAAAAGGAGAAGTATGATCCTACTTCTTCCAATGTGGAACAAGCTCAAGATGACCTTCCACCACAAGACCACAAGCTAAAAGGCAAGGACAAGCTTCAAGAGGAGATTGATGCATTTGTTGAAGCACCTCAAGCCATGGTCAAGTGGGTTCCCAAGGAAACGTCAAGTTCTACTTCGTCAAGCTCAACTACAACCCCAAGGATTCCCATCAAGATGATGTGGATCCCGAAGAAGAAGAACTAGAAAGTTCTTGAGGGTGACTCCACCAACATACTTCACTCACATTCATTTTGGCAAAAACTTGTGCAATCAACTTCCACATCGTGCACTAGTTCATGGAGTCACAAACCCTCTTGTTGGTAAGTCAAGGGACAAGGTAATCATTGCTTTCATGGACATCATCTATTGTGAACGCAATCTATGTCCATGGATATCCTTGTTTGTTCCTTGTGGGACTAACCCATGTAGGTATTGAAAGTGCCCGAATCCAAAGGATAGCTCCCAACTCTTGATGATCTTCATCAACATTGAGCATCCACATCTTCAACATCTACATGAAGTCTTCTACGACAACCCAAGGTTAGTTTGACCCTTTAAAAGGGGTTCTCACATCTAGGGGGAGCTTTGCTCTAAAAAAATTGAGCTAAAGCATCTTCAAATGATGTGAACACATCAATGCTTTATGTAAAAGTGGTAACCCCACTTGTGCTTAAACGATGAGTATGACCTATGATCAAATGTTGTATGACCTATGATCAAATGTTCTCATTTGGCTCCTAAGTCAATATACTCATATAAAGATGACCTAGTCATCGACAAATTGTGTGTTAGTTGCTAGAGTTTTGGTTGTGCATGTTTGACACATATTTCATTTGCTATCTTATTGTGTGAGCATGTTGGATGCATGATTTTATCCATTCGAGGACATCCATTTGTTGTTTTGGTCGTTTTGATTTTTCTGACCAAATGGATGGACAAGAATGCCTAAGTACCTCCCCTAGCTATCTATGCTTTCTTGTCTCAAATTCTATTCATGCTTACATCACAAACTTTGAACAAGTCATTTTCGGACCCTCCGGTGAGGAGCACTCTGAGCCATCGATCCGTCAAGGGCTAATTTCCAAAACCTTCTAATTGATTTCGTCGCACCAACTCACTCAAACTCGGTCGAACCGAAAGCATTTAGACTGATCTAGGTTTTCATCTCGGTGAAACCGAGTTGTGATTTTCGGCGTGATCAAGTGCATAACGCGCTTAGCAGTTATCCATCTCGTGCCACCGAAGTTTTACAACTTGGTCCCACCGACAAATGAAGGGGTATATATTCCGAGGGCCGCGTTGATTCCTCCTTCAAATGTTTCGCCCCACACCCCTTGCTGCCGCCGCCTTGGTCTCCGGATCGTCGCTGTAAATGCGCTGTATGCGCCCTCGCCGCAGTCTCTGCCGCCGTCAACGGCCATCTCCTCAGCGCCGTTGCCGCCAGAGAAAACTCCACCAAGTTAGGGTGAGTTTTGATCCCACTCGTGCTCCCATCTCCGATTCAATGCACGCTTGATTGCCTAGTATCTTGCCACGATTGAAATCCTCCATGTACACCAGATTGGTTTGTTTGAACTAGATTCGAGTAAAAGTTTTAGGGTTAGGTTTCATGGAACACATCTCGGTGAGACCGATTTTATATTTTCGGTATGACCGATTTGGCCTATGGCCATTACCTTTGCACCTTCGGTCCAACCGAAGTTGTGCAAAATCGGTGTGACCAAAATGAAGATTCTGTGAAACCCTAGTGTTTTCGGCAGACCGAAACCCACTTCGTCAAAAGAAAGTGGTGTGCCAAGCTCCTGCTTAACACTTCGGATTCACCAACCTTAAACTCGGTCTCGACCAAAATGTCTTCTGTGAAAACTTAATACTAGAATTTGAACTCATTTTTTTGCAAAAACTTCTAGCTTTGTGATGACTCTTCTTCTCTGCCTACACCTTATCTATTCACGGGTTGTCAGCCATGTCGATGCCGGTGGCAGTGAGAACAGTCGAGACACCCATTGCGAGACATTCCAGAGGCGGGCACTAGTCCCGATCCTAGTAGCTCATCCGATGATGGTGAGAGGAGTACACCAAGTGGCATGCCTCCTGCAGCCACCGAGCTAGAAAGAAGAGGAATTCAGATGATGAGGATTCAGATTTTGTTGTTGAGGAAGAGGTGACCTCAAAGCCTAAAGGAAGGTTGTTGCCAAAGAGCAACAAGATCAACAATCTAAGAAGGGCACCAAAGAAAGTCAAGCGATCAACTGTTGCTAAGAAGCTGAATTTGGGAGAGGCAACTGCAAGCAAAGTGAAGAAACCACCAAGAGAAAGAGGATAGTGCATGTGTGTCAGAGCTAGAGCAGATATGTATATTGATCCTCATGCAGATGCAATGAGAGAGATGAGGATGAGGAAGCACCCCAGCCTCCTCCTCGTGGCCAAAGTCGACAAGGAAGCAAAGCGGCAGCAGCCTAAAGCAAAGAGTTTCGAGAGCAAATTCTTGAAGCTACTCAAAGGATTGAACAACGCCGCCAGCATTGAACAGTCTCGGAGAGCTTAGAGAGGATTGTTGACGAGAAGATCCACGCCCGGACGTGAAGTCGATCAAGTACAAGTGATCGCCAACAAGCTCGAGGCGACATTGAGGAAGCAAAGCAGACAAGGCGAGCTTATGCGTGAGTTGCGGGATGACTTAGTCCAGATTCTCATCGACAGATCGCTCCGGTTCCCAAAGGATCCCGATCACCTGCTATTCCAAAGGATCAAGTCTTCGCCGATCTTGTCATATCCACCCCGACATCAACCCATACGGAGCCGCCAAAGAGTCCACAAAGGACGCTTAGCTCTATGCTTTTTCAACTTTTGGTAACTTGTTGCCAAAGGGGGAGAAATTGTATAGATCATAGGGCTTCGAGAGAGAGAGTGTTGTTGTCTTTGCGCTTTTGCTCTTTCGTTCTTTTGCGGTTTCCTTGAGATACTTTTGGTTTTCGAGACATTCAAAGTGTTTGATACTCCGCTTGATTCTACCTTAATGAGTGCTTGGTCGCATTATGCTTTAATGTGTGCTTAATGCTTATCATATGCCATTCCTATCTCGTATGACCATTTACTTATGTCTTGGTGATTGGGTGCATGCTGTTCATTCTTATCATTTTGTGCGCTCCACCAAGATGTATGTGACATGGAAGAGTGACCCATGATCCTAATCGATTGTGCATTTGCATTCAAACGCAAATCTTAAATAATGCACAAATTTAGGGGGAGCTCTTACTTATCACATACTTCTCAAAGCTTATTTATATTATTCATTGATTATATCCTTTGTCGAAGCTTTGATCTATATGTTGTCATCAATTACCAAAAAGGGGGAGATTGAAAGTGCAACTAATCCCCGGGTGGTTTTGGTAATTAATAACAACATATATATCATTGAACTAATAGTTACTTGAGAATCATTTCAGAGAGTTCAGTGATATGGGTATGGCAAGGACTAAAGAAGTGGACCCCCCAAAATGCTAAGGCAAGCATTGGCAAAAGCTCAAGACTCCATTTTTGGTTTAGTGATCCAAGATCACATTGAGTCCATAGGAAAAGCCAATACTATTAAAAGGGGATGAGGTTATGATGATGATCCGTTGCTCAAGTGCTTAGTGATACATCTCCTAAACTATCAAGAACTTTCACCGCCATAGACACTCATAAGTAGTCTCGGTCCCACCGATATTCCAAACTCACCACACCGAGATGAACCACCTCACCATAAGCCAAACCCTAGTAAACTCAGATTTTCGATTCGAACTCGGTCTCACCGAAACATGAGTTGCCAAGTTTCAGAACCTTCGTCATCAAATCGGTGTCACCGAGATGATGAAGTCGGTCCCACCAAACTGGCATGCTCTTGTCATTGCACTAATCGGACTAACCGAGATTGTATATTCGGTCCCACTGAAAATCCTAACGCTCACATTATTTGAACTATCGGTCTCACCGAAGTTGTCCACTTCGGTCCCACCGAGATTGCTCAAATGTGTGTAACGGTTGGATTTTGTGTGGAGGCTATTTATACCCTCCACCCCTCTTCATTCGTGGAGAGAGCCATCGAAAGAACTACCACTCCTACCTTACATTTCGAGAAGAGAACTACCTACCCTTGTGTTGAGATCAAGTTGCTCCACTCCCACCATATGAAGCTTGATCTCTAGCCTTCCCAAGTTGCTTTCCACTCAATCCTTTCTTCCACCACAGCCAAATCAATGAGGAGAGTTGAGTGTTGGGGAGATTATCATTTGAAGCACAAGAGCAAGGAGTTCATCATCATCTACAACATCTATTACCTTTTGGAGGGTGGTGCCTCCTAGATTGGTTAGGTGTCGCTTGGGAGCCTCCGTCATCGAGATGTGGAGTTGAACCAAGAAGTTTGTAAGGGCAAGGAGATCGCCTACTTCGTGAAGATCTACCCCGAGTAAGGCTAGCCCTCCGTGGGCGTAGGCCATGATGGAATAGACAAGGTTGCTTCTTCGTGGACCCTTCGTGGGTGGAGCCCTCCGTGGACTCGCGCAGCCGTTACCCTCCGTGGGTTGAAGTCTCCATCAACGTGGATGTACGATAGCGCCACCTATCGGAACTCCAAAATTGCGTTTGCTCTTCTCCACCTCTCTTTACTACATGTGCAATTTACTTTCCGCTGCCTATACTCTAGAATTGCATGTGTAGGGTGATGCTTGACTTGATCATAATTGTGAATCTGCCAAAAACTGTTCTTTGTCAAAAGGCAGAATTTTTATATTGACAAGTAGTCTAATCACCCCCCCCCTCTAGACATACTTTCGATCCTACAGGTGTTCACAAGCAAATTTTGGCAAATTCTTGTTCACAGGATCGACTCAGACTTAACATGAGTAATCATATCACCCTCGCTCTCGATGGTCAAACTGAGAGAGTCAACCAGCAGATTGAATGCTACCTCAGAAGTTTTATTAGTGCTCACCCCTCCAAATGGAGCAAATGGCTGTCCATGTGTGAGTTTTGGTATACACTACAAGAAATATGTCAACTTATGACCTTCTATCAGTGACCCTGGAAGAATTGGTCATATATTTATGACCATTTGAGACCAATTGGTCAAAAGCTGTTCGAGGGGCTCCAAACCCTAAACCATTGCGACCATTTTGGTCAGAAAGGTCATAATTTCCTTACATGAAATGGTCATAAAGCTAACAGCGCTAGTCCGCTGCCTTATTTCTAGTTGTTCACGACCAATATAGATGGTCATAGCCTTGTAAATTGTGGTGGGTTGCTATGACTAGGCGCCACCTCATCAGTTTTGCCTATGTGTCATGTCCATGTGGCAGTTTTTGCCCTAGGTTGTGAAGCAACCTATATTTCTATCATTCCCAAAATTCCCAAAAATCTCATAAATTCTTTGGGTCATATCTTCGTCAAATATGTAAAAACCTTCCTTGCCTACTTCAAAATAATTCAAAAATATTCATTTTCCTATTCTGCTCGAGTAACAGCCAGAAGGAAGTACCACTTTGGCATGTCCAAATAGTATCCATTTTCTCTGAGGCTTTCTTATGCCCAAATAACCATCCTCCACCAAATGCCGTTCAATCCATTCATTATTTTGAGCCGAGCTTCAACATTCGTATTTATGTCCAAGTGTGGTGGTTTGCAAAGCAAGTACCACCTAGGCTCCTCCTTTTGAGCTGAAAATTTGTGAAAACGGTCTTCTTAGTAACTCATCAACCTCAGCCAAAACTCACGCTAATTAGCCATGTACATTTCCCGTACCGCTAATCAAACACTTGGCTGCAAATTCATGTTTGAGCATCAATTGGTCTCCTCGTGAGAATCTTATGTTGTAATTTTCTTCCTAGCACCAACCTGGGGAGTGCCCAACCCACTATACATGCCTAGGTCGCCCAGAACACATGGCAACGCCACGGTCACGCGGTGACCACGCCAAGAGCATGCGAAGCCTGGCAGCTCTAGAGTTGGGGCCCTCGGCCACCGCCCAAACCTCGACGTATCGCCACCAAACCATGTATTTATGATTAAATAGGTCCTTATGTAACTAGAAATGATTTTTGAAAAAAATAGCAAACTATGAGGCAACTGCAGTTCAAATTTGACCCGCCTCCAGCTGAATCGGCAGAAATTTGTCTTTTTCACGAGAGGTGGATCAAATTTTTTTACACTAGACCATTTTGTCAATTGTGCATTAAATATGGCCTAGTATTTTATAAAAATGGTTTGGTCCAATTTTGCAACAATTATTTGGTAGTTCCTTCACAAAATCCCCTCCTTTCGGGCACTCGAAAAATGGAAAATGGTTTTTTCGTCCAACAAAAATGAAAACTTCCTTAGGCAACATTGTTTGCTATTCCAATATGCACCCTTGTGCACAATATGAGATCATTTGAACAAACTATGCCATGAATGTGGCCATAAGATTGATCATTTGGCTTGAAAGCCATTGATCTCCACACTTGATAGCTCGCTTCGAGAACACTTTTTAAAAATAATTGCCAGACATAAGTTTGTTATTTTTCCCGGAAACTTGTCCACATATAATGACACAATGCGAAGGTTTTCCAATTTTTTGATTTTTTTTGAATTTTTTATGCCCGTTTCAAAATGTGGTCAAAACGGCGGGAATGACCGTTCCTAGCTAGTGGTTGAATCTTGGAATTTTTTTGGTGTTTCTATGATTAAATAGATAATTATGTAACTAGAAATGATTTTTTGAAAAAAATAAAGAGCAAACTATGCGGCAGCTGCAGTTCAAATTTGACCCGCTTCCACCTGAATCGGCGGCAATTTGTCTTTTTCACGAGAGGTGGATCAAAACTTTTTTCACCCAACAATTAGGTCAATTGTGCATTAAATATGTCCTAGTATTTTATAAAAATGATTTGGTCCAATTTTGCAACAATTATTTGGTAGTTCCTTCACAAAAAAACCTCCTTTCGGGCACTCGGAAAAAGAAAAATGGTTTTTTCGTCCAAAGAAAGTGAAAACTTCCTTAGGCAACATTGTTTGCCATTCTAATATGCACTCTTGTGCACAATATGAGATCATTTGAACAAACTATGCCATGAATGTGGCCATAAGATTGATCATTTGGCTTGAAAGCCATTGATCTCCACACTTGATAGCTCGCTTCGAGAACACTTTTAAAATAATTGTCGACATAAGTTTGTTATTTTTCCGGAAACTTGTCCACATATAATGACACAATGCGAAGGTTTTCCAATTTTTGATTTTTTGAATTTTTATGCCTGTTTCAAAATAAGGTCAAAACTGCGGGAATGACCGTTCCTAGCTAGTGGTTGAATCTTGGAATTTTTTTGGTGTTTCTATGATTAAATAGATACTTATGTAACTAGAAATGATTTTTGGAAAAAATAAAGAGCAAACTATGCGGCAGCTGCAGTTCAAATTTGACGCGCTTCCAACTGAATCAGCGACAATTTGTCTTTTTCACGAGAGGTGGATCAAAACTTTTTTCACCCAAAAATTTGGTCAATTGTGCATTAAATATGTCCTAGTGTTTTAGAAAAATGATTTGGTCCAATTTTTCAACAATTATTTGGTAGTTCCTTCACAGAAAAACCTCCTTTCGGGCACTCAGAAAATGAAAAATGGTTTTTTCGTCCAAAGAAAATGAAAACTTCCTTAGGCAACATTGTTTGCCATTCTAATATGCACCCTTGTGCACAATATGAGATCATTTGAACAAACTATGCCATGAATGTGGCCATAAGATTGATCATTTGGCTTGAAAGCCATGAATCTTCACGCTTGATAGCTCGTTTCTGAGAACACTTTTTTATAATAATTGCCATATTACAAGTCTGTTATTTTTCCTGGGAACTTGGCCACATATAATGACACAATGCGAAGGTTTCCCATTTTTTTGTTTTTTCTTGAATTTTTTATGCCCGTTTCAAAATGCGGTCAAAACGGCGGGCTTGACCGTTCCTATCTAGTAGTTGAATCTTGGAATTTTTTTGGTGTTTCTCTGATTAAATAGATACTTATTTACCTAGAAATGATTTTTGGAAAAAATAAAGAGCAAAATATGAGGCAGCTGCAGTTCAGATTTGACCCGTTTCCAGCTGAATCGACGACAATTTGTCTTTTTCACCAGAGGTGGATCAAAACTTTTTTCACCCAACCATTTTGTCAATTGTGCATTATATATGGCCTAGTATTTTAGAAAAATGATTTGGTCCAATTCCACAAAAAATATATTATAGGACCTTCACAAAAAAACTTATTTTGGGCACTCAAAAAATGGAAATTCGATTTTTCGTGCAAAGGAAATAAAAACTCCCTTTGTCAATATTGTTTGCAAATCCATGATGTAAACTTGTGCAAAATATGATATCATTTGAACAAATATTTGATAGGAATTTCACAAAAACACTCATTTTGAGCACTGAAAAATGGAATAAATTTTTTTTATCTTGAATCGATCACGACCAATTTATATGGTCATAAGGTCATCAAATGGTTTGTCATGCGTTCGATTGGACCATGAGCATATCACGCGGATCACGATCAACCACCGCCGGATGCTTCCGGATCCAACGGCCCAAACCCACCCGAGCCGGCCCTAGGTCTGTCCTCATGGACATTTTCCACCCACCCCCGCCCCATTCTTTCTTTCTTTCTCTCCTCCCCCCTCGGATACTCGCCTCTCCCCGATGCAGATCCCCTCGCCTCGCCGCCACCACCCACCCTCGTCCCCCTCGAACCTCGCCACACCCACCTGCGCCCGCCTCACTCTCCCTCGCCTCCCTCGTCCTCGACCAACCTCGCCGCCCCTACTCAGGCCTAACCCCTACCCCGCGGCCATGGCCATGGCCCCGCCGCTAGGGTTTCTCACCCAGCCTTCCCTCGCCGTCGCCCGCGCAGGAGGAAGAGCCCGAGGCTCCAATGGCCATGAGCGACGGCCAGATCCACCCACTCACCCCCCCACCCTCCGCCGTGGCGAATCCACCTCCAGATCGAGAAGGGGAGGCAGCGTACGTCGCATCCACGCACCAGATCGAGCAGCGGCGCTCCCAGATCGATCCATCTCCGTCGTCCTCGCGGTTGACGCCCATGTCCTCCCCAAGGACGGCCGTCTCCGTGCTCCACCACCACCCTTTTCCTCCTCCCTCACCGCATCTCACATGGTGCTGGGATCTTCCAGATCAAGCGTCGGCAGGGTAGGCGCCTCTGTCGCCCAAGTCCAAGACCCCGCCATATTCCTCCATGAGCTGCAGCCCATCCTCGCCAACCACCTGCAGACCCAGACCGCCACCACCGGCAATGCATGCGTCATGGCCTGCGGCGCCGCCGCCGCCAAGGACCACCTCTTCAAGGTACGCACACAACGTGCCCACCATCCTTGCCATTTCAGAGAGAGCATATGCATCACCAAGATGGACGATCTGTAATTTTGTCCAACATTGTTCCCGCTCTCTCTGTCTGCTTTCAGGGTCGCAGGAGCAGCTGGGCCTGGTCACCATCACCATGGAGGAGATCCTCCGGTTCGCGTCATCCGTCGGCGGCGCCGCTGTGGTGTCGTCGTGCATTGTGGTGCAGACACCCACGCCTTTGATGTGCTTGATCTGCTTGAGCCGTCGTGGTTTATATCCTTCTTCCTTTGCGTGTTCATGTCAAGTCGGTTGAGGATTTCGCGCGGCTGGGCTGTTCCAATGAGAACCAGGACAAGCAGCAGCCCACCAAAGCTTCTTCCACTCAGCAGTATCTTCATGAGTCGCAAAACTCTTGACATGCTTATGCTATAGTTGATTTTCCTAGGTTGTAGTTTGTTCCATATCATGTTAGGTTGTATTGTATAATCTGCATTATAAGTGTGGTTTCTAATGTGCTTATGCTAGATTAATGCATCAACCTGACATGTTACAAACCTTGAGCCAGAACCAATGACATCTCATTTTAAATGGTAATCATTGTTGTTAAAATGCTACTGCTTGATTTCATAAAAGTATGTGCCCCCAACTGTTGTATAGTTGTATCCATACTTCTGAGCATATTATTGTCTAGCCTCTTTTGTGATAATATCAACTAGCTTGTAGGATACTTACTCCATGGCTGATAATATTGGCGTGATGGATAAATCTTATGTTGGACCCTGTCATTTGTTCTCAAGAGGCCAAGTGGTTTTCTGCAAAAAGCATAGAGAAGTATTATAAATTCACAGGAAATAACAAAATTGTTTAAAGTTTATTTGGGTTGGATCTGTATATATACTATTTTCTTAAAACACAAACCTGTACATTCACAGCAGAATAGATGATACATTTTTTTGGATCTATAAATGCAGAAGTAGTGCTCTGATTTAGTTCTCATCAAAATCAACAGCCCTCTCTTGTGTTCCTGTTATGAGAATTGTTCCTTCAAGTATATTCACCGGGCCGCTCTCTTGTATCGTTTGAGTGCGCCAATTAGTTCGGCCAGCCTCTATGATTTATTTTGATAGCTTCTGGTTGTTATAGGTTTTGGTTATACATGCACATTTGGGTCTTAATTCCTGCCTATTTTCTCTGAAAAAACTAAGACATGTTTGAGCGGACAACTTCCAGCGGATGTTTATTATACTATTGAGTTGAATTCATGTACCGCTAGTGCAAGATGCTATAGTCTAGATACATAATGCAAAGTATGTTGTATTTACACACTTACATCCAACTGCAGAGAGCAGATGGGCGAAGTTGAGGTGGGGGACAGAGAGCTGTGTCGTATTTTTCTTCATTCTTGTCAATTGTCACTTTTTGTCGTTCCTTCAGATAGCTAGTATTAATCGGTTGCTTGCTTCGTACTATGCTATCTATGGGTTATTACTTATTAGTATTGTTTATCCCACCATGAGCTTGAATGGTGTAGGAGTACAACAGCACCAGGTTAATTTGTAGAAGTGAGGTTACTGAATTTTTTCTATGCCATGGTACAATAATAATTCGAATGGTAGCCAGTTGACACGAGCTGTTTGGCCCAATTCCTGGTCTCTATTAGGGGGTAAAATTTATTACTTTCTGTATAGATTTGTTAGCAATGGATGAACTGATCAGGGAAACAGTTCTGAGCTGATCTGAAGTTCTGAATTGGTCCAACACATCTGAATTTGGAGTGCTTTCTGTACTGCAGTCGGTGCCTTAGCGCTATATGTTAGTGCCAGGCTGTTTGGCAGTTTTCTGCTTCTCTGCTGGTAGCTTAATTATAAGAATACAATTCTCACTAAATGTACTTTGCATTCTTATCAGATCTCATCGTGCCACAATCATTCTTGTACCAACTTATTTATCATAGCTAAACAATAAACTATAGAGGCAATTTTGCAGCCTGTCAATGCCACCAGGATAACAATGACCCTTGCCCTGTTAATTTATAGTACTTCTGCTCTGCTCTGCTCCTCAAGGTACCCTCATCTTTGATTTCTTCCCTTCAACTCTCTGATGCTGCTTTCCTTCCTCGTGCAGGCACGCCCCAATGCTCCCCTTGGTCTGGGCACCCGATGCCAGGCAGGCTGTGGATGCCCCAGACCTCAAGGCCGACTGTGCTACTCTAGCTGCTCCTGCCCCGGCCATGCTCAACTTCGCTCCTGGTCAGTTGCCGCAGGTGAGACACTTGCCTCCATGCTTGGATGATTCTACCTGCTCACTTAGTATCATACTTGAATCTATGCATACATGGTACATATAATTTGACTGAAACTGTAGTTTTTGAAGTTTTACTTTGTGTTCTTATAGTTCTACTGAAACTGTAGAAATGACTGATGCACAAATTATTGAGAATAGAGAAGCAGCCTCAAGCTGATGTTGCAACAACTGGAAACGATGTGTCTAAATTATTGAGAATATGTTCTTTGATTCAGTGTTGATGCACAAAAACCTTCTCTGCGATATATTAGCTGGTCATATTCTACTTCTGTAGCTATACCTTCTCTGCGACCCCATGACTGCTCAAACAAAAAGAAAGAGGCTCTCAACTATTTGTTTATCCTGGTCCCTTTGATCAACGTAGTTTTACTGAAACTGTAGTTGGTACTTCCTTAGTGTTTAGTACATGGTACATATAGAGTTGTGTACAACAATTACAAGAGGCATTCTCTTGTTGATGTCATTGTCTCAATACCTTTGCACATGTAAAATATGTTGACAAAGTGTTAAGTTGGATTACCGCCTCATGTTGATGGCATTGTCTCTAAACATTTAATAATGTTTCTTTTTGGTGATCTGGATCAGGATCTAATGTTGTTTAGGCTGCTGCTGCTGTGACGGAAGATCAGAAGAGGCCTGGAGATGCGCACCACCATTTTAGTTGATGTTGCACCATTATTTGGTGCTTGTCTATCTGTTTTTGCTTGTAAGCACACTTGTATGTGCTTGTGTATCTGTTTTTGCTTGTTTTAGTTGATGTTGGACGTGCGGATTGTATGCGCTGTTGTGTGTATTTGGCTGAATGTTTTCTAAATTTAATCATTTAATCAAGAGAATTATTGAGTGTTTGCTGTTCAAGTGTGTAAACTGGAAATTAGTGAATAAAAAGACCAAATGGTCTATTGGACCAAATAATATATGGGCTCTAAAAAGGCTACGACCCAAATAATAGTGGACTGGAACATTGTTTACTTCTGGGAAACTTGAACAAAAAGGCTTAACGAAATGGTCTGCAAAAGGGCCATGGCCTAGAAAATTAAAAGGCCGAATTGTTGGGCTTGGCCCATGAAGTCGACCAAAAATTCATAGGAACAAATATATAAAAAAGGTTGAATTGTTGGGCTCGGCCCATGTAGAAAATTGAATTGGACCGGGCCAAATCTTGTGCCACGTCAGATTGCCACGTTGGATGCCTACGTGGCCTGGGGAGGTTGCTAGTGACCAAAACGCCACAGTAGGAATATTTTGGTCATAAACGTTTACGACCATTCCAGAAGAAAGGTCGCTATAGTCAGTTTACGATGGCCAGCTTTTGACCTTCTGTTTTTGGTCACAAAAAGGTCATAAATGGAAATTTGTGACCTTTCAGTGACCAATAGTGGTGGTCATAAGTTGACATATTTCTTGTAGTGATAATACAAATTGGCATTCAGCTGTGGGCAAGTCTCCCTTTGAGGTACTTTATGGGCACTCTCCTAGATACTTTGGGATTGCTGCCAGTGATACTGTTGCCCCTGTGGATATTACTCAGTGGCTACAAGACAGGGAGGTTGTCGTAGCTTCTGTTAAACAACATCTGCTCCGAGCTCAACAGAGAATGAAGCACATGGCTGATAAAAACATGACTGAGAGATCTTTCAACGTTGGAGAACAAGTTTTCTTGAAACTGCAACCGTATGTGCAATCTTCAGTTGCGCATAGAGCAAACCACAAGCTGACTTTCAAATACTTTGGACCCTATACCATCCTTGACAAGATTGGGGAAGTGGCTTACAAATTGGAATTGCCCCCGGACAACAGAATTCATCCGGTTTTCCATGTGTCTCAGCTTAAGAAGGTAGTGCTGCCCAATTACACCGTTCTTTGCAAACTACCATCCTCTTTTGCTTCTCTTCAGGTACCACTCCGCGTGCTCCAGAAACGAGTCCGACAGCATGGCAAATGTACGATCGCTCAAGGCTTGATCCAATGGAGTGGCTCTTCGCCAGATGAAGCAACCTGGGAGGACCTGGACTCTCTGTGCCAGCAATTTTCCTCGAGCTACGGCTTGGGGGCAAGCCGTCGATCAACGGAGGGGGATGTCAGCAGCCCTGTAGCCCATGTCCCTGCAGGAGGAGAGCCAAACCCTGTAGCAGATCCAGCGGTTGCCGGCAACAGCGATCCAGAGCGCGTCAAGGACCAGAGGCCCAAGTATACATGGGCTAAGAGACCACCCCAGTGGCTTGCTAGCCCAAACTGGGCCCGTTAAGCGGGTGTAATAGTATATAAACTGATCCGGGATACTTGTAAGGGTTGGCTAGGAATTGGACGGCTGCGGCCGCGGCTCGGTTGAATGGATAGAGGTGCGGGTGGCTGGGAGGAATCCTCATCCGAAATTCAAATATCTTAGCTCGAATCCCCATGAAATTCTCAGATCCATAGCTAGCAAGAGTGATCCTCACACATACATGTACGTGCAAGGACGAAAGTGATGTACGTATGGAGGCAATGTTGTGCTTACGCTGGAGCGACGGCTTCCTCGAGCGCGAAGATGTAGCCGACGATGTGAAGCGCCAGACTCGTCTCCTTGGACGGCATGACTCCGGTTGGGGTGGTGGGCGGCGTAGTAGGAAGGAGAGAAAGTGGAAATGGTGGCGACCGGTCCGGTGTGTATTGGGGGGGAGAGGGTATGAGGGAAAAGACTCTCCGATCGATCGCGTAAGAGGGAAAGAAGCGAACCCAGACATCTATTTCGGGCACGAGACAGGGAAGGACTCTTATCTATCAGTCAAAAGCGGGTCTTT
This sequence comes from Aegilops speltoides, assembly GCA_021437245.1. NCBI lineage: Eukaryota > Viridiplantae > Streptophyta > Magnoliopsida > Poales > Poaceae > Aegilops > Aegilops speltoides. Next base: position 317,193,689 of record CM038141.1, read on the forward strand.
GAATGAAAAGCAGGTCCTATAGCTGGGATACACACCCACACACACACTCAGCTCTCTCATGTAGAAACACACAAACGGTACACTCGTACACTACCCCTGCAACCACACAAATTTGAACTTATATGAATCAGATTTCTGTGCATGTCGTCCCATGTGTTATTTTTTTAAATGTGGGGCGGATATGAGACGGTCTGGACACGCTCAGACGCGTCCGCCACCTAGTAGGGCCAGTCCGTCCCCACATATACCACACACTGTCCCTACTACCGGACAAAACCCTAGCTCGGTCAAATCAGCTCGGTCTAACTCCCACAGTCAAGTCTGCTCCCCGTCCCCTTCACTCTCCTCCTCGTCCCCTTCACTGCCTGTCCCCTCCAATGGCCGGCGACTACAACTTCGACTTGGATGGCCTCTCCGTGGAGGATTCAGATGTGGTGGCTCCGGCAAGATCGAGCTCCCCATCGCCTAGACGGCGAGGACCTCGCCTTCACGTGGCCCTCTAGCGGTCGCTGACTGACACGAGGGGTTCTAACTTGGCGTCGGCGGTTAGCCAGGGCCTGCCGGGCCGTGCAGATCAGTACCCCATCAGAGGTGCGCACCGACGCCACACAGATTGGTGCCCTCATCGACGGCGGTAGTGCAAGCCCCCCCCCATTGTTGAAGGCCGACGCTGGATGGGCCCGAATGGAGACTTGTCGTGGACAAGTCCATGACCTCCGCCGAGACAGACACTCGTAGACGGTGCCGCAAGAACACCAAGGCGTTGGCAGAGGCCATCGCCCTGTTGGAGTTGGAGAGGGAGGCGGTGAAGAAGCAAGTTGCAGTCTACCTCACCAACACCTACGCCCGCATCGTCAAGCTCCTGGTAGATCGGCATCCCTCCAGTGACGACAACACCTCTGGCTCCTCCTTCGATCTGTATGCCATCTCCGAACATTGCTACCACCCTGTAGGAGATGCCAAGAGGAAGCACAAGGTGCCATAGTGAGCTCCGGTCTGTTCGTGTCTTTTGCTGTCCTGCATGTCTACTGTCCGTGTGTATATTTAGATGAACCCAATCCCCTATGTTTAATTATCTAGTCCATGTCTTCTGATGAACATATTATGATGAATTACTTATCTAGTATGATGTTTTGCATATGTTGTGCATTTGTGATGATGTACTATGATCTGTGATGATCTACGTTGCATGAGTAGTATGGTTTTGAGGAGTGGGTTTTAGGGGGGGGGGGTGGGCTAGAGAAGCACACATTTAGGGGATGTCCAACCCTTGTCTGCGAGCACATCTAGCCCTGTCCGCGAACAAATACGTACGTGTCCACGCAAAAAATAGGACGCCAAATTTGGCAATCCGGGTTGGAGATGCTCTCACAACACTTTTTTTGTTCTACTTTGGCGTGCTCTTTTCTCGTGCTTGTTTGGGACGTCCCAACCCCCTCCCCCCCAATGGACACATTGTCTAGATTTGTTCTGTTTGGTCCCAAAAACTCGCAGCCATTTTAAATGGACAAGTCCAGTTGAGGCCAAACGAACGTTGTCCGTCAAGGTGTCCGGTTAGGCCCACGAGTCAAGCACCAAACTCCCCATTCTTTGGCTCGAATGCTCCCTTTCTTTTTCTTAGATGAAAGGCTCAAGTGGAGCCCTACAATAAATTAACCCAAATGATAACGCTCACACATGTGTCATGTTTACACTTCGTCCACACGTGTTGATACACGTTGATTCTGTTGTGCACGAATCCTAAAGAAATCTGTTAGATTTTTAGTGCCACGTGGGCATCATCGTGTGTGTGGGCGTTGGAGAGTTCGTCCACATGACCTGCAACACGCGGTTGCCGGCTGCCCCGTGTGGGCGAACCAGTTTTTGCTCACAAGGTCACCACCTAGTCCACGCGTGTGTGGGAAAACTGCTCTTCGCCCACACAACGCTCATACATTGTTAGATGGCAACTGCAGTTGCGCGTACATGCACATGGCAATTATGATTTGTGGCTAGATGGCAACTGCAGTTGTGCGTATGTGGCAACTAGGTAAACACACATGGAAACTATGATTAACCATACATGGTAACTATGGATGGACCATACGTGGCAACTAGTTAATCATACATGGCAACTATTGTTTCACCACGTAGGGCAAGTAGTTTATCACACATGGCAACTATGGTTCGAATACATGCGACAACTACCGTTACTTAGACATGGCAACTACATTTGCCATTCTGGGTGACTAAAGTTGACATCCCTCGAGGTAACTAAAGTGTCATTCCGCGGGTGCGCCAGGATGTGTGGGCAGATTTGCTTCATGCCGCACACGCGGGGTGGATATGAGAGTAGTCTGTTAGGCGTGTGGCACGAAGTAGGTGCGCGCACACATATGGGTAGTTCTAATTTCGCCCACACATGGCCCATGTGGGCTGCCTCCTGCTTATGCCACACATGACATGTGGGCGGATGTCTAATATGCCAGACGTGTGGGCGTTATCAGCGTCCTAAATTAATAAAGCCAAACACGGGCAAGGTCAAACAAACGTTCAGAGAAACTGGGAGCTTTTCCATGACGAGGTTACTAGAGTTGTGCTAAGAATCCATAATGGAAAGGAGTCACCGAAAGAATTAAACAAAACATTCATTGTGCCTTAAGGTACATGTCAGTGTCAAAACCGGCGGATCTCGGGTAGGGGGTCCCGAACTGTGCGTCTAGGCGGATGGTAACAGGAGACGAGGGACACAATGTTTTTACCCAGGTTCAGGCCCTCTCGATGGAGGTAATACCCTACGTCCTGCTTGATTAATATTGATGAGATGGGTAGTACAAGAGTAGATCTACCATGAGATCAAGGAGGCTATACCCTAGAAGCTAGCCTATGGTATGATTGTTGAGATGTAATGTTGTGTCCTACGGACTAAAGCCCTTCGGTTTATATAGACACCGGAGAGGCTAGGGTTACACAGAGTCGGTTACAATGGTAGGAGATCTACATATCCGTCTCGCCAAGCTTGCCTTCCACGCCAAGTAAAGTACCTTCCTACACGAGCCGTAGTCTTCAATCTTCTATCTTCGTAGTCCGGGAGTCCGCGGATATTGATAGTCCGGCTGTCCGGACACCCCTAGTCCAGACTCCTCAAGAGCCCTCGAACCAGTCTTCAATGGCGATAAATCCGGCGTGCATAATGTTCGGCATTGCAAGGCGGGTTCCTCCCTTGAATAATCCGGAGAAAATAATGAACACCAGATAGTGTCCGGCTCTGCAAAATAATTTCCACAATCCAACGTAGAGAGAATAAAATACACACTTAATTCAATCTGGCGACGATACGCATAGTGACATCACACCGCAGCCAAGCCCTTGTTTGAACCGTTTTTATTATTCCGCCAAAGACGCTTAGCAAAGCGGTTTCCTTGGCACGCCCCGTCAAGCGAGATCATGTTCCTTTATTCGGGATCCTCATCAATACGCGTGGGTAACCCAACTGCCTGTGCCGCCACGCCTCTATCGAGGGGAATCTCAAACGGTCACGGAGACGGCCCTTGGTATTATTTCCCTTTATAAGAGGACCAAGGCCTGTCCTTGTCTTTCAACCTCGTGATCAAATCTTTCCTCTGCTCCCAGCCCAACACCAAGAGCTTTAGACTCGAGCGCCTGGATCTACAGAATGTCCGGCTCCGACCTCCGGGTCAGGGTACCCTCCCCGCCACGGAGGAGGACATATTGAAGTTGCGTGAGGCCAAGCACCGCCCACGAGGTTTCGCAGACAGGTTGCCTACCCTGGGCAGGCCATGCCAGCCTCGAGCCCGCGAACACGTTGTTTCAGATCTCACCTCCGTCGGGATTAGGCTTCCGACGGACCCTTTCGTGAGGGGGGCTCGTTCTACTACGGATCGGACTTCCACGACTTGGCTCCGAGTCCATCCTCCATATCTCCGCATTCATTATCGTCATGAAGCCTTCCTCCGCGTCATCCCCACTTCGCCTGTGGCTGAAAGCATTCAAGGTGGAGCCAAGATAATCGGGGCATCAAGCGGAGTGTGGCGGGCGACCATAAGCAAGAAGGTCGATGCCCGTGGCTCAAGGTTCCTTCCAAGAGGAACAGTATTGTGGCAGCAGGAGTGGTTCTACATCACCACTCCAAGGCGCAGCAAGCGGCCGCCGCCCTCCTTCCGCCGGGACCTCCACGACAACCGATGTCGTGGGTCAACCAAGGGCTCAACTGGGGCCGCCCGAGGACGTGCCCGCACCGCAGGCCGGATTCGAGACCTGCAAACAAGGAAGATCGGACTGGTCAAGGTGATGCAAGTCATGCTAGTCAGGCACCTCCTACCCTGCAAACGTCGTCCTCTCCGGCTATGGGAGTTCAATACGGAGGGACCTCGTATTCTCCAGCATTTTATGGGTTCAACACCCACGGAGATGTAAAAGCTGTTCTTCGGACCGCAGGCAGCGTGTCCGTATTCGGCCGAGGACGCGGGCTTAAGCCGCGATCACCCGGATACTCAGGTAAATAGCTCAGAGCTCGGACATCCCACTTGTATGCTTTTCAAAAGATCATCTCCTAACCCTTTTATTCTTTACAGGAATGGGTGGCGCGATCAAGGCTGATAAGGTGTCCGGCCCACCTCCCAGAGACCGCACTGGAGCCCGTGCTGGTCAGAATGTTGGAGGTTGCGCCCTCAGAAGGGGGCGATGGGGGAGATAAAGGAGCTAATACTTCGTCCAAAGAGGCGACTGAAGAGGAGAGGACCAAGGATCCCTCCCTTCAGAGGGAGAAGAGGACCGCCTCCGAAGGTCCGGAGGTCAAAGCCCCCAAGCGTGGGAAGAAATCCCCACCGGAGGGTCCGGCGTCCGGAGAGAATCCGGACGCGCAATCATCGCCCAAGGACCAGCCCTCCAACGAGCCGTGAGTATGAAAGAGGAAGTTTAATAAGAAAGTACCTTCGTTTATGCTTCTGTAGGTAACCGAAATATTTATATCGCAGTTCGGATCTGCATCCGTCTCAGATGAGTTCGTCCTCGGGGGATCTTCTTCCGGAGATGATGGAGAGTGATACGCCTCCGTCCGACGCGCCGCCAGATGAGGCAAAGCGAGCCCGGTGTCGCCACGAGGGCGCCCCGAGTCCGAGGGGTCAAAGAGTTCAACACCCACCGAGCCCGCCGAGAATCAAGAGTTTGCTTGAGAGGGCGCCCATTTCGAAGATCACCGCGTTAACGCGTACGGTGGTTGGAAGGATTTCGTCCGCTGAAAGCGGGCTGCGCAATGCCGCCCTGAGCTTACTGGCGGGATTTGAGGTATGCAAACATGATGCACCCCTTTGTCTGTTAACAGTTCTGCGTATAAAAATGCGCCCTGTATAGATAGTAGCCCCTGAGAATTGGTATTTTGTCGAAGACGACAACGTGCCGAGGATCGAAAATCTAAACATCTCAGGAGATGAATACCGCCGTTCTAGTACAGGTGGCGGATAGTCCGAGGACCAGCCGGATTGATCAGTTTGCCGAACTGAGTCGACAGCTGGACATGGCAGATGCTGACATCGCACTTGTCAATCAGCCACTTGACGAGTCGCAAGGTAAATAAATTCCCTGCAGCCGGTTTATTGAGTGGGTTAAAGCCCTCCTCTGATAAGTTATATGCTATTTACGCAGACGGTGCGGCTGCTGTGGAGAGCCTTCGGGCCGAGCTCGCACAAGCTAAGGAGCAAGCCCGAAGGAGTGATGCGGCTGCCGCGAGGGCGGCCGAGGAGTTGAAGGCCGAAAAGGCTGCGCACTGCCTAAGCAGGGCGGAGGTGGCCGAATTGGCCAAGAATTTAAAGGATGCTACCGATCGTAGCGAGGCTCTTGAAAAGGAGCGCCTATCGGAGCGGGAAGACTGAAGAAGGCCACCGCCAAGCCAAGGATGCTCGTTACGCAATGCGGGCTATGAAGGAGGAGCTGTGCCAAGCCGAGAAATCACGGCCGGCAAGCCGCTTATGCATCGCCGTTTATGGATGCCAAGTATGCTAAATTTGAGTGGCGATGGAGTTCGGAAGATCCTTATATGGACTTGGCTGCGAAAAGCGATCGACGCCGTTAAGCACTTCCGAGCCGGGGATCACGAGGAGGAAGAGTTATATTGACTCAATTCCACAGTCCGGATCGCCCTCTTCCCTGTCGGACAGGTTGGCGAATGGGCGAACTGAATAGGCTGTCCGGCTGGCTATGATCGACATCGTGGCCCATGTGTGGCGAGAGAGGTCCAAGGCGACGAGCTACTTCGACCTCTGCAGCGGTTCCTTGGGGCGGTGCTGCATATCAAGGAAATGAAACGGTCGGCTGCATCGAGGGCGCGGATGGCTCGCCCGTAAAGGCGCAGTGTCCGGAGATGGATGCCACCGCTGTTGCTGCCCAGGTTCGGATGGGAACCAGCTTCCGCCGAGCATTATTTCGGGAAGTTAGCTTGGCGCCAGATAATAGAGTCGCAGTGCTCAAAGAATGTAACGCTCAATTGAACGCATTAACTTGTAAATCAATGATTATAGTATGAATGCTTTTTATACTTGTGCTTCCAAGTAGTAAAACTTCTCTGTCGGCCGCTTATGATACTTGTGTATAACCCGAAGATGCGCTTCTTGACTTTCCCCTTGCACAAGGTGCCGGGTGTTCGCAAAATAGCGCTTTTTCACACTTAATCCGATGTCTCGGTCCTGTTATAAGGAGGTGGTAGGGTAGCTTAACGAGGCAATCCGGACTATAGTGCTTTATTTCTTTCACTTAGCCAAAGGAGCTCGAGGTGGGGCTACGATATAGCCCCTAATGACACCACACATCTCCGGATTCGAGTGCGTATGTGCTGACCGAAGCGGCCCTTCGTCAAGCGGGAATTCTAAACATTCCGGTGGTCGATCAAGTGGTCGACCAAACTCGCTATATCATGACAATCAGTTTTTGGCTTTCTCTCGAGGTGCTCGCCCAATTAACCGGGTACAATCGCAGAGTTCTCCTGGTGCCGCGTTAGCCGGGTGATACGGAACGTAAGGCAGCAAAACACAGGAGCCGGGCAAACCCAACATTTGACCAAAGACATGATTCGGAGCTGATGCATATAATGCCCAACTTGAGACGCCGAACACTCCCGAAGGTGTTCGGACTTTATGATAACGGGCAAAATTATGCCCTAAACCCCTTGTGTCCAGGTACGGGCATTGTACTCCGACGCGGCCAATGCCAAAGCGTCGGGCTCCGCTTTGGCTATAGGAGGAAGCCAAGGAGATTAACAACAAGAGACGAGAATAAAAAGGTCTACGAGGGTCTTAATCAAAAGAATCCTTGCGACGGGTCCCTCTGCGTCTGCGCTGTGTCTCCGTTGTGCCGTTATCACGGGCGGTGCGCACGTTTGTTCATCTGTGGAAAAAGAGGAACATTTTAGTTTAAGAAACAGTTCGTGCGAAAATAATGCAAAAGAATAAGTGCAAATAAAAAGCTAGGTTTATATGAAACCGCGGTTAGTTGTGCGCGCAGCCCCTTATGAAAAGTGTATGCGGCTAGGGAGCCCCTAGCCTGCTAAGTCCGGATTCGTCTATCCGAGTCCGGGGTCTTTAAGTGACCCTCGCATTGAAATGGTGCCATGTGGAACGGGCATCTTAAGTGTAAGAGACGCGTAATGCGGTATGGCGTTGAAGCGGACAAAAGCCTTTCGTCCCAATAGTGCTTGATGTTCACTTTTAAATGGGACGATATGGAAAATTAACTTTTCTCGTCGAAAATTGTTCGGAGATCCGAACACGACTTCGAGTAATATCGAGCCTGTGCACTTGGCGTAAGGGCCTGGCGTAACTCCTTTGAAGGAAGTGCGGCTGTGTCGAATTTTGGTGGGGTCTATCCCCATCGAACGGATTGTGTTTGAATATAGCAGGTTTAAGTCACTGCCTCCGTCCATTAGGACGTTTGTGAATTGTAGTCCGTCTATTATCGGATTCAATATCAGGGGATTCCGTCCCGCTGTTCAAACACGTCTGGAATAATCCTGGTGGTCGAAAGTGATTGGTTTTGATGTCCAATCTCTATGGTTTGCTGGGCTGGACCGTGCGAAGCTCTTTTTAGAAAGTGCCGCACTGTTTTTCCGTGTCCTCACATGAAGTGAGTTTATCGCTTTGACCCCTTGTGGGAAAGTCTTTTGTTTTCCGGTGCCTGCCGGGCGGGTTTATCTTCTGCGCTGACGCGCCGAGCCCCTTGCGTTCGGCGTTTAGTCGGCGGACTGTTTGAAAACCCAACAATCCTGTGGGTGTGATTTGCGAGCCTTAAAGTACTTGTGGATTTGACATATCCAACCTAGGATTTTATGCAGGTTAGACAGTTCGTCATTTGTCGTCCTTGATGGGTTGAGCATTATTATTCGCCGTGAGCTTTTAAATCCGGCGTTGATCGCCGTGCTTTTGGGCTTTTCTCTTTATTCCGGCTTTGTTCTTTTCTGCGCCGTGATTTTCGTTCCATCTCTTATCTCGGATGTACTTGGGTCATTGGTGCTGCTTCTTGCCAACCAGCTATCCTCTCTAGCAAAAGCGGGTCATGAGGCTTGTTAATGCGGTCATTGTCCTCGGTTTTTCTTGACCGAGGTGTCTGGCGAGCCATTCGTCTCGGACATTGTGCTTAAAAGCTGCTAAGGCTTCGCGTCCGGACAATCGACTATTTGGTTCTTTTTGGTAAGGAACCTATTCGCAATTTCGCTGACTCTCCGGGCTGTTGAGTTATGTGACTTAGGTCATCTCAGATCCGGAGGCGGACATAAGTCCCTTGAAAATTTGCTCTAAACGCTTCCTCGAGCTCTTCCCAACTTCTAACAGTGTTTTCTGGGAGGCTTTTGAGCCAATGACGGGCTGGCCCTTTGAGCTTGAGGGGTAGATATTTTATGGCGTGGAGATCGTTCCTCTAGCCATATGTATATGCAATATATAGTCTTCTATCCATACTCCAGGGTCTGTTGTTCCATCGTATGCTTCTATGTTTATGGGTTTAAACCCTGCTGAGAATTCATGCTCCAGCACCTCGTCGGTGAAGCATAGTGGGTGTCTGGCGCCTGCATTTTATCGCGCCGCTATCGTCGGACACTTGACGTGTTCCTTTGCTTGTTGGGGCTTTCCTTTTGGGTCCGTAGATGGACCTGGCTGGGCCATTTGACGGTGGGGGCTTTATGGCCTCTTCGTCGAATTCTGGGAGCAGCTTGCGCTTCGGGTAGCTCTTCGATTGGTGGCTGTTGCCGTGTTTGTCTGCGGTTTTGAGTACTTTGCTCCATCTTATCTGGAGCGCGTCTTCCGCTGTGTTGAGCTTTCGTTTTTCCTTCTTCAGGCTTGTTGCTGTAGGGATGAGCCTGCGTTTGCAAAGATCTTGTTCGACGGGCTCCTCGAGTTCGTCGTCATTGCGGCTTGATTCGTCTTCGAAGGGAGGTACATAGTTGTGATCCTCAACCTTTTCTTCTGCCGCCCTTTCGTGAGGGCTTGCTTCTACATCCTCCTTCGCTGAGACTTGCTGGAGGGGTTTGTCTTCGGCACTCTCTAGGGTATCATTATTTCCTGTGCTGGAATCTCCATTCTTGTTGTGGCGGGATTTAGAGTGGCGCCGTCGGCGTTTGGGTTGCTTCTTTAGAGAATCTTCCTCCACTGCTTTCTCGCCATCCCCTTCTTTTGGGGTATCCACCATGTAGACGTAAACGACGAGGTGGCCTTCCAGTGCCCGTGGGGCGCTGGTCTGTTCGCTCTCGGATCATCGTCCATAGCGTCGATGTCATCGAGTCGTAGTCTAGCATGTCGGTTAGATTTTCGACAAAGGCTACAAAGTGGGTGGTGGGTGGGCTCGAATTTCTTCGTCGTCCGAACTCCAACCGCCCCGCCATAGTCCGCCAGATTCTCCGATAGCGAGAGATGCTTCAGAGAATTCAAGATATCCCCAAAAGGCGAGTGTTGAAAGATGTCCGCGCGGTGAATTCCATAACCGCGCCTAATCTGCTTAATTGGCGGGGCGCGGAGGCTCGGAGTCCGTGAGGAGTCCGCGCCGAGATCACGAAGTTTCGCAGGGACGAGACTAGTGTTCGCTCCATCGCCAGATGTTGAAGACCCCGGGCGGCGTCTATCCACCGCCTCGCATGGCAATCGGCTCCGGACTAGCAGCCGAGCGGATTCGGTGCGCCACCAAAGCACTTTCGGGCGGCAGAGCTAGATCATGCCCATCGTCGCGGTCGGCGGCGCTTGGTCAGGCTCGAGTCCGTCAAGATCAAGTCTCCGCGTCATCGGCCGTGAAGTTTGCTTCGAATCGACTGACGGCGGGGCGAAGCTTCGATCTGCTCGGATGGCCAAGAGAATTGGCCCACAAGACAAAGCCGCCGAATCTGAAGATCTGTCCGGGAGAAAAGTCTCACCACGACAGCATTGAAGGTTGAAGATGCCATCGAGCCTATCGGTGACGACACGAGGAACTCTCAATGAAAGCACCAATGTCGGTGTCAAAACCGCGGATCTCGGGTAGGGGGTCCCGAACTGTGCGTCTAGGCGGATGGTAATAGGAGACGAGGGACACAATGTTTTTACCCTGGTTTAGGCCCTCTCGATGGAGGTAATACCCTACGTCCTGCTTGATTAATATTGATGATATGGGTAGTACAAGAGTAGATCTACCACGAGATCAAGGAGGCTAAACCCTAGAAGCTAGCCTATGGTATGATTGTTGAGATGTAATGTTGTGTCCTACGGACTAAAGCCCTCCGGTTTATATAGACACTGGAGAGGCTAGGGTTACACAGAGTCGGTTACAATGGTAGGAGATCTACATATCCGTACTGCCAAGCTTGCCTTCCACGCCAAGTAAAGTACCTTCCGGACACGAGCCGGAGTCTTCAATCTTCTATCTTCGTAGTCTGGGAGTCCGGCGGATATTGATAGTCCGGCTGTCCGGACACCCCCTAGTCCAGGACTCCCTCAGTACAAAAACCATATTTTTTGACTTGGTTCCATCGTATTAGCTTGTGCAGTGTGATATATAAGATTGTCTCGAAGGTACTAGCAAATAGATTGAAATCAATTCTACTGGAGATCCATTATGAGGAGCAATCAACCTTTGTCCCTGGACGTCCTATCGCTAACAATGTTATCACAACTTTCGAGTGTTTGCATTACATGAAGGGTAGCAGGAGCAAGAATAATGATTTTTGTGATATGAAATTCGATATGCTGAAGGCATATGATCAGGTGGAGTGGAGTTTCTTGGAGAAAATAACGCTTAAGCTGGGTTTTCATATGAGATGTGTTGAATCTGTTATTGATGGGGAATGTTGCATGAAAATAAAAAATCCTACGAAACACCCAAGATCTAATCTATGAGATGCATATCAACGAGAGGGGAGTGTGTCTACGTACCCTTGTAGACTGAAAGTGTTAGCGTATATAACTCCGCTGATGTAGGTGTACTCTTCGCAATCCAATCACGATCCAATCTGATATAGTGTAGAACGGACGACATATCCGATATTAGCACACATTCAGCTCGATGGCGTCCTCTCCTTCTTGATCCAGCAATCGAGGGAGAGGAGGTAAATGAGATTAGGACTAGCCCAACGACGAGGTGGTGGTGGTGGCAGCAGAATTCTGGCAGGGCTTCGCCAAGCGCGTACAGGAGAAAGGTGGGAGGAGTCGGGAGATACGGAGGGCAAGGGTGGAAGGGTGCAGCCCCCTTGCGCCTCCCCACTATATATAGGGGTGAGGGAGGGGGCGCCGACCCTAAACCCTCCTCCAAGGGAGGGGGCGCGGCCTAGGGGGACACTTGCCTCCCAAGCCAAGGGGGCACCTCCTACCCCTAGGGTTTCGACCCTTTGGCGCATGGGCCACTTGGGGGAGCGCTGGTGCGTCTGGCCCTTTCAGCCCATTTGGGTCCTCGGGGATGGTGGACTCCCCTGGTGGACCCCTGAAACCCCTTCGGTGCCTCTGGTACAATACCAACATGCCCCGAACTTTTTTGGTAGCCAAAACAGGACTTCCCATATATAAAACATTACCTCCGGAACAATCCGGAGCTCCTCGTGATATCCCGGATCCCATCTGGGACTCCGAACAACCTTCAAACATTCCACTATTAATATCTCATTACTATCCTAGCGCTACCGGACGTTAAGCGTGAGACCCTACGGGTTCGGTAATCAAGTAGACATGACCGAGACCCCTCTCCGGTCAATGACCAATAGCCGGACCTGGATGCCCATATTGGTTCCTACATATTCCAGGAAGATCTTTATCGGTTGAACCACGATGTCAAGGATTCAGTTGATCCTGTATGCAATTCCCTTTGTCCAGCGATATGTTACTTACCCGAGATTTGATCGTTGGTATCTCCATACCTAGTTCAATCTTGTTACCGGCAAGTCTTTTGCTCGTTTTGTAATACAAGATCCCATGACTGAACCCATTAGTCACATGCTTGCAAGCATTTTGTGATGTTGTATTCCTAAGAGGGCCTAGAAATATCTCTCTGTCACATGGAGTGACAAATCCTTGTCTTGATCCATGCGACCCAACAAATACCTTTGCAGATACCTATAGAGCACATTTATGATCACCCAATTACGAAGTGACGTCTGATAGCACACAAAGTATTCCTCCGGTATCCGGGAGTGGCATCATCTCATGGTCTAAGGAACAGATACTTGACATTATGAAAACTATGGCAAAGTGAACTTAGTGACACGATCATATGCCAAGCTTACGATTGGGTTTGCCCATCACATCATTCTCCTAATGATGTGATCCCATTATCAAATGACAACTCATATCTATGGTTAGGAAACCTTAACCATCTTTGATCAATGAGCTAGTCTAGTAGAGGCTCACTAGGGACATGGTGTTGTTTATGTATCCACACATGTATTTAAGTTTCTGGTCAATACAATTCTAGCATGAATAATAAACATTTATCATGAACAAGGAAATATGATAATAACCAATTAATATTGCCTCTATGGCATATTTCCAACAGCCTCCCACTTGCACTAGAGTCAATAATCTATTTTACATTGTAATGACTCTAACACCCATGGAGTCCTGGTGCTGATCATGTTTTGCTCGTGGAAGAGGTTTAGTCAACTGGTCTGCCTATTGGAAATATGCCCTAAAGGCAATAATATTTGTTTTATTATAATTCCATATCATAATTAAAGAGTTTACATTCTATGTTGTAACTGTTATGATCATGGAATATGCGATTCAGTGGAAAACTCATATATGCATATGTGAATGATAAACTGGTAAAGTAAAAGGTTCCTAGTCTTGTCGCTCAGAGTAGCTCAATTGTTGTTGGTGATAATGTATTCCAGATCTTAGGATATCGTTTAGTGTAACGATGATCCTAAAACGACATCGAGATTATCACTAGTGTAAGCGACTATTATACAAACGGATTTTACCCCCTTTCCGCTACGGAGTTTTAAACCGTCCCCTTGCCTGTGTGTGCGATAGGGGGGTCCATCCCACAGGACCTACAAACCGTCGGCGATAGGTCCTCCGGTCACACACGCAGGGCAAAAAGAGCTCATGTGCGACCGGGTGAGCAATCACAAACAATTATACATGCAAAATCATTTCATTCATATCTATATCCCCCACAGTGAATCCAAGGCACGCCTTTCTGTTTGTATATATATCCCACATAGTGAATCCCAGACAAACGTTTCCGTTTGTACATACATCACACACAATTTTCCCCGTCACATTGTCTATGATAGCATTGCCATTGCAGACGACATTATTAGTTTTATCGTTTGTGTAATTGACTGCATCACGCACGGTGCCTGGAAGAAACTGTGTGGCATAGGCTGTCTAGCACACACACTTTTTATGTTGAAAACATCTATGCAAGGTGGCCTAGCACAAACAGTTGTCCAGAGGAATTCGTGTGTGATTGTTCATTGATCCAACAAGTTTACTTCCGAGAAACTATGTGGGTTGTCTAAGGTCATCACCTGCGGTGCTGTCTCAATAACCGTTTGCAATAGAAAACCCCAATAAATAGGCTAATTGGCCTATTATTTTTAATCCATTTAGAAATCAAATTCAAATTTCATATTAAACACACAGTATATTTCATTTTTCTTATTACAAAAACCAGGATTTCATAATTGAAATAAATTAGAGTACAACATCATATAGCTTCAGCACTCAGTTACACCATATAGGCATATAGCTAGCTACCACATTACACAACAGCACCAAGTTTCACATGCAACATCTAAAAGCTTTGAAAAGTTCCAAGTAGTTTGAATGCTTGATATAGCTTCTAGACATTCATATGAGTAGTAGCTATCAATCTTGTGAAGTTTTATTGACATCATTTTGTGGACCAATTTTTTTAGAAATTTGTTCTTAGGGAAATGAACTTCTTTTGGAGAGGTTCCTCGAGACGGAGTGCCACGGGAGTCACTGGGGATGCCTTGGACCATGACCTCAACATTTCGAATAGGACGGAGGTACGGCCGTGTGAATGGACACACGATGCCTTCATGAACGAAGCCGGATTCCACCAAGAGTTTGCACAATTTGTTGCAAATGTCGGGTTGACCGACTTCTTATCAGATGATTGTGACCAGTACCACATCCTTAAAAATTTCTTCGTGCAAATTTTCCATTTCTTGAATAGGCTCAACCCCCCCATTGTGCGTTTTGATTTATATGTTTAACATCATGAGATACCACTTACTGTATTTTGTGAGATATGTTTAATTCCCTCTAATGGGGAATTAAGAGAGACTAGACCGAAGGAGTTTGAGGGATTCCTCCGCACCATAACTATGGGAGCGGAAAGCGGCGTGTCGAAAGCCCGAGCTACTAGTTAGCATTTTCCTGCTGTTCACTACTTTGCTTTATTCATAGGGAAATGTTTGATTGCTAGGGAGGAAGGTGGTATGCTCAGTGCCCCCAGACCTTGCCATTTTATGTTGTGCACTTTTTAGTGACAACACTTATAGCCTTGGAGCTATCATTGCATGCTGCCTGCACACTAATAGGACTAAGGGTAAAACTCATGGTGGCATTTTGATAATCCCCAAGTGCAGGGAATCATTGTAGCAATTTTCAAAGGTGGAAGTGATAAGTATGGAATGCCGAACCCACAAGGAGCTAAAGGTAAGATCAATATTCTCTGAAGTCCTATCTGCCACTGATACGACTCTATGTACACCAAACGTTTGCTTCCAACTAGAAACGAGAAATAAAACTATGTTGTGGGTATGAAGGGGATAACTTTGCATGGTATTTGAGAGATAAAATATAATAGTAGGTGTTGTTATCATAAAGTTAGAATATATTACTTAAGTATATAAATAGCGAGTGTGGAATAATGATGGGTCGGTGTGCGGAATTGTCCTAGGCAATTGTTAACAAGACAAGTAATCACTATTGCAATTTCATATGAGGGAGAGGCATAAGCTAACATACTTTCTCTACTTGGATCATATGCACTTATGATTGAACTCTAGCAAGCATCCGCAACTACTAAAGATCATTAAGGTAAAACCCAACCATAGCCTTAACATATCAAGTCCCCTTTATCCCATACGCAACAACCCCCTTACCTGGGTTTAAGCTTCTGTCACTCTAGCAACCCACTATAAGCGAATCATGAACGTATTGCAACACCCTACAACGGGAATCACTCATGTGTGCACGGCATGGAAGGCACAATAGGATAGCATAAAAATAAAACATACAACTCATACCAATCTGGATCATCAATCAACCTAGAGATAAAGGATATCTACTCAAAACATCATAGGATGGCAACACATCATTGGATCATAATATGTAGCATAAAGCACCATGTTCAAGTAGGGATTACAACGGGGTGCGGGAGAGTGGACTGCGTAAAAGAGATGAGGATGGTGATGTTGATGAAGACCATCACCGCATCGATGATTCCCCTCCTGATGGCACTCCGGCGCCACCGAGAGAGAGGAGGAGAGATTCTCCCCTTGTGCTTCCTCCTCCATGGCCTCCCCCTGGATGGGGAGAGGTTCTCCCTCTGGTCCTTAGCTTTCATGGCGATGATGGGCCCTCCGAGATCCTCCCCCATGGCCTCCGGTGATGATGGCCCCCTCCGGCAGGGTGCCAGAGAGGGCCTAGATTGATTTCTCGTGGCTATAGAGGCTTGCGGCGGCGGAACTTCCAATCTCCCTTTTGTTATGGTGTTTTCTGGATTTATAGGAGGGGTTGGCATTGGTTTCACGTCAGGGGGCCCCACAGGGAGTCCACGAGGCGGGGGGGGGGCACCCTCCACCCTCGTGGTGTCCTCGGGACTCCCCTCCGATAGCTTTTTGTTCTAGTATTTTTTATGTTTTCCAAAAATATTCTCCATTGATTTTCAGCGCATTCCGAGAACTTTTATTTCTACACAAAAACAACACCACGGTAGTTGTGTTGAAAACAACATGAGTCTGGGTTAGTTCTAATCTAATCATACCAAAATCATGTAAAAAATTTAGAAACATGGCATGAATACTTCATAAATTATAGATACATTGGTAACGTATCAGCATCCCCAAGCTTAATTCCTGCTCGTCCTCGAGTAGGTAAATGATAAAAGAATTAATTTATGAAGTGTGAATGCTAGCAAGTGCACAGGTTTGATCAATAATACTTTAAGTCACCTTTTCTAGCATCATTATATATCATAACAGTAGCTCAACTCATAAAACTTCTAATGATCAAGTAACAAGCTATTCACATGTTAAAGTATAGATCATAAAATTTCTTGAAAGCTAACAAACTATGTTCTTAGTTATCAAACAATTGCAATTCATCTTATTTTCATTAAGGGTCTATGTAAGAGCTCTGATTTAGAAAACTCCACATACTCAGCTATCATTTAATCTTTCACAATTGCTAACACTCACGTGATATTTATGGGTTCAAAGTTTTAATTGGACACAAAGAAAGATAAGGGCTTATAGTTTTGCCTCCCAAACTTTTACCTCAAGGGTAATGTCAACAATAATACTTTATGAAAACCTACATCCAAGTGAATATATATATCCGGATCGCTCCAACACAAAGTGCTTGCCAAAGGAAAAAGTGTAAAAAGGAAAGGTGATGATCACCATGACTCTTGTATACGGGTAGAAGGTAGAAGTAAAAGATAGGCCCTTCGCAGAGGGAAGCAGAGGTTCTCATGCATTTTATGGTTGGATGCACAAAATCTTAATGCAAAAGAATGCTACTTTATATTGCCGCTTGTGATAAAGACCTTTATTATGCAGTCTGTTGCTTTTATTTCTTCTATATCACAAGTTCGTATAAAGCTTATTTTCTTCACACTAATAGATCATACATATTTAGAGAGCAATTTTTATTGCATGCATCGATGACAACTTACTTGAAGGATCTTACTCAATCCATAGGTAGGTATGGTGGACTCTCATGGCAAAGCTGATTTAAGGGATGTTTGGAAGAACAAGTAGTATTTCTACTCGATGCAAATAATTTGGCTAGCATGAGAGGGAAAGGAAAGCTCAACATGTTGGGTGATCCAAGACAATATAACGTCTATTTGGATATAGGAAAACATAACCCATTAAGTTGTCTTCCTTGTGCAACATCAACTTTTTAGCATGTCATATTTTAATGAGTGCTCACAATTACAAAATATGTCCAAGATAGTATATTTATATGTGAAATCTCTCTTCCTTCAATATTCTTTCATGAATTGTTCAAGTGACCAATTCTGTGTTTGCTAACTTTCAGTAAATTTACCACCTATACTTATTATATGTGAAGTCATTACTCCCCACTGTATAAGCATATGAGACATATACAAATTTAGATTTATGATATTCAATTCATTCAACCATTTACTCATAGGAAGCACGTGAGTAAATGACAAACTATTCCAAAAAGATATAAGTGAAGAACACTAAGTAGTCAAATAATTAACTAGCCATGGGAGGACTATCTCTCATTCAAGATTTCAAATCCAATGATTTATTATTAAAGATTTTAGATCCAAAGGTTTATTCAAACAACAAGTAAAAATGAAAATACGCTCCAAGCAAAACACATATCATGTGACGAATAAAAATATAGCTCCGAGTAAGGTATACCGGTGGTTTTGAAGACGAAATAGGGGATGCCTTCCGGGGCATCCCCAAGCTTAGGTGCTTGAGTCTTCCTTGAACATTACCTTGAGGTGCCTTGGGCATCCCCAATATTAGGGTATTTCCACTCCTTATTCTCCTCATATCGATATCTCACCCAAAACTTGAAAACTTCAATCACACTAAACTTAACGGAACTTCATGAGATGGTTAGTATGATAAAGAGTAAGCCATTCACTTTGGTACTGTAAAAGACAAGACTCATAATTGTTCTCACATAATGCCTACTCTACCATATCATTTCTACAATTTATATTGAGAAATATAAGCCGTAGAAACTAGAAAACAAGCAAACTATGCATTGAAAACAGAAACTGCCAGAAACAGAACAGTCTGTAATGATCTGAACAACAACCATACTTCTGCTACTCCAGAAATCCAGACAAATTAGGAAAACCTGAGAAATTTGTGTACCAATGCACAGCAAAAATAATCAGATCAAAATTACGTTTCTGTTAATTATCAAAACTAATTTACTGGGCGCAAAAGTTTTGATTTTCTGCAAGATCAACACAACTATCACCGTAAGCTATCCTAAAGGTTTAACTTGGCACTTTATTAAAAAAAAGCTATAAAACATGATTACTATAGTATCTTAATCATGTGAACACACAAAAAGTAAGGGTAAATATTGGGTTGTCTCCCAACAAGCGCTTTTCTTTAATGCATTTTAGTTAGGCATGATGATTTCAATGATGCTCACATAAAAGATAAGAATTGAAACATAAAGAGAGCATCATGAAGAATATGACTAGCACATTTAAGACTAACACACTTCCTATGCCTAGGGATTTTGTGAGCACACAATTTATGGGAAAAGAAATCAACTAGCATAGGAAGGCAAAATAAGCATAACTTCAAAACTCTAAGCACATAGAGGGGAAACTTGATATTATTGCAATTCCAACAAGCATATATTCCTCCCTCATAATACTTCTCAGTAGCATCATGAATGAATTGAACAACATAACCACCACATAAAGCATTCTTTTCATGATCTACAAGCATAGAAATTTTACTACTCTCCACATGAGCAAAATTCTTCTCATTCGGAATAGTGGGGGCAAACTCAACAAAATAACTATCATGTGAGGCATAATCCAATTAAAAATTAAAATCATGATGACAAGTTTCATGCTTAACATTATTCTTCATAGTATACATGTCATCACAATAATCATCATAGATAGCAACTTTGTTCTCATAATCAATTGGAACCTCTTCCGAAATAGTGGAATCATTACTAAATAAAGTCAAGAACTCTCCAAATCCACTTTTATAAATATCATACTAAGATTCAACACCCTCCAAAATAGTGGGATCATTACTTCCTAAAGTTGACACTCTTCCAAACCCACTTTCGATGATAGTCTTATTCATCCTCCAAAAGATATAAGTGAAGTTCATGGAGCATTCTACAATTAATATAGATTAGCCAATATCCAGGCTCAAAATATATAAGTGAAGCACAAGCATTCTATAAAACCCATGATGGGTTATCTCTTATTAGCATGGTTCTTACAGAAAAATAAAAACACAAAGGACACAAATCATGTGAACAAAACAAAAACCGAGGTATACCTACAATTGTCGAAGAAGAAAGATGGGATGCCAACCGGGGCATCCCCAAGCTTAGATGCTTGAGTATCCTTGAAATATTTACTTGGGGTGCCTTGGGCATCCCCAAGCTTGAACTCTTGCCTCTCTTTATTCTTCTCACGTTGGTAACTCCTTGTTCTTCGAACACTTCATCCACACAAAACTTAACAAAAACTTTGTGAGATCCGTTAGTATAATAAAGCAAATCACTACCTTTAGATACTATTGTAAACTCATTCCAATTTCATATTAGCATTATATCTACTGTATTCCAACTTCACCATGGTTCATACCCCCCGATACTACCCATGGATTCATCAAAATAAGCGAGTAACTCATAGAAAACAGAATCTGTCAAAAACAGGACAGTCTGTAGTAATCTGGAAATTTCGTATACTTACGTAACTCTAAAAATTCTAAAAAACAGGAGAATATAAAAAAATTGTATAGAAATACTGTGCAAAAAGTTTCAGACCCGTTTGACTTTCCAGTAAAAAAATGTAAATTTACGCGCTACAGCAAAATTTATGTTTTTGCACTGCACATAGTAAACAAGCACTCTAATCATCCTAAAACCAAAGCTTGGCACATTATTTTTATAATACGATGGATATATTCAAGGGGATAATTATTTATGAGAAACTTTCATGAAAAATTCTACATTGTTTCCATGAACGTGAACACAAGTGTTCAAGGTCGACCCTCACTTCTCCAATGCATAACTTTCCAATCACTTCTCTTTTTGAAAAACTTTTTAGGTATGTGAGGCAAGTGAATCTTTTTGTATTTTCATTCTTTTAATTTATTTTTATGTTTCACCCACAAGTAAACAGAAACAAACGGGAAAACAAAATCTACTTGGTGAAGAAAGCAAACAAGCATACACGAAAATTCAACCCCACGCTATTGCTCCCCGGCAACGGCGCCAGAAAAGAGCTTGATAATCCCCAAGTGCAGGGAATCATCGTAGCAATTTCCAAAGGTGGAAGTGATAAGTATGGAATGTCGAACTCACAAGGAGCTAAAGGTAAGATCAATATTCTCAGTGTGCTGCGCAGAAGCTTCATGTGGAACCAGGGACTTTTGTTCTCCGTCTTACTCAACCCTCCGTATCCCTAGCAACAATGGAGCAAAAGAGGAGAAAGTTGGACACCGGAAAGCCTCTCCTGGTCGAGCCGTCCGCTCCCGGCATAGACCCTGCTGGAAACAACTCCTCACAGCCTGCCGGACCACCCCCTCCTGTCGGGTCCACAGACCCCGCGCACGAGGCCAGTGCTCCTACAGCACAGGAGGTGCCGCCAGTCCTCGTTGCCGAGCCACAGGATCCCACTTGGGCAAGGCACATTGTCCGCTTCCTCCAAACTGGAGAGCTTCCCAGCGATGAAGACGAAGCTGAACGAGTAGCCCGGAGGGCCAGTATGTATCAGTTTGTCGATGACACTCTGTACAGAAGGAGGCTCAATGGTGTGAAATTGAAGTGTGTCTGCCGGGAAGAAGGAAAGGAACTGCTGGCTGAGATGCACAAAAGAATGTGCGGCTCCCACATTGGATCAAGGGCACTAGTTGGGAAAGCATTCAGGCAAGGATTCTATTGGCCCACAGCCCTCCAGGATGCGTTCGAGCTAGTCTTTTAAGTGTGGAGCTTGCCAGTTCCATTCCAAGAAAACCCACCTGCCTGCCCAAGGGCTTCAGAGAATCCCTCTATCAGGTCTGGGGGCTCGATATCCTCGTCCCCTTCGCTCGAGCAATCGGGGGCTTTGAATTCTTGTTCTTTGCCATCGACAAGTTTACAAAGTGGCCGGAAGTGACTGTCGTGAGGAAGGTGACTGCTCAGTCAACTATCAAGTTCTTGAAAGATCTGGTGTGTCGTTTTGGAGTTCTGGCAAGGATCATCATAGACAACGGCACCCAGTTCACAAGCCGCGCCTTCATGCAATATGTTCATGCCCCTGGATGCAAGATCTTATTCGCCTCTGTGGCACACCCCCGGAGCAATGAACAAGATGAGAGGGCAAATGCTGAAGTGCTACACGGACTCAAGACAAGAACCTTTGATACGCTGCAGAAGCATGGCAGGCGGTGGATCGAGGAGCTGCTGGTAGTTCTCTGGTCCCTCAAAACGACACCAAGCCGAGCTATCGGGCAGGCTCCCTTCTCCCTGGTCTATGGGGCGGAAGTGGTTATCCCCATGGAACTCATTTACGGGTCGCCTCGAGTACTTGCTTACGACGAGATCGTGCAAGATCAACACCGGCATGACGACGCCGTGCTACTCGAGGAGAACCGTCTCCGGGCTGCTATGCATGCTGCATGCTATCAGCAAGCCCTACGTCACTATCATAGCCGTAGGGTCCATGCCCGGTGTTTTGAGGAAGGTGACCTTGTCCTTAGGCGCGTTCAGTCCGCCAAGGGTACACAAAAGCTGTCACCAAAGTGGGAAGGCCCTTACCGGGTAGTACGAGTCACCAGACCTGGTGCAGTCCGTCTGGAGACTGGAGATGGCACTTTGTTGCAAGACTCATTGAATATTGAGCATCTCTGCAAATTCTACCTGTAAGGCGCAAGGGCACGATAACTACCCATTTGTACAGGCCTTGCCTCAGTTGCATGTAACCCCTTGTACAAAGGAGGGGCGATGACCCCGTGCAAGAATAAAGAAGCACTATAGAGGGGACCCAACCTAGATTGCATGCATGCATGAGCATTTCATATTACTGCATAAGCATTTCATGAGCATATGCATATGCATATAGATAGGATTGCATCCTGCATTCATTCTCATCTGCATGAAGTTACAGGTTCTCATCATGGGCTTGGCATCAGCGTGAAGACACTGTGCTACTCGAGGAGAACCGTCTCTGGGCTGCTACAGGTGCTGCATTCTATCAGCAAGCCCTGCGTCGCTATCATAGCCGCATGGTTCATGCCTGGTGTTTTGAGGAAGGTGACCTTGTCCTTCGGCACGTTCAGTCCACCAAGGGTACACACAAGTTGTCACCTAAGTGGGAAGGCCCTTACCGGGTAGTACGAGTCACCAGACCTGGCGCAGTCTGGCTGGAGACCGGAGATGTCACTCTGTTGCAAAACTCATGGAATATTGAGCATATCCACAAGTTCTACCCGTAAGGCGCGAGGCTGTCAGGCCCTGCCCGACAGCCACCCATTTGTACATGTCTTGCCTCAGTTGCATGTAACTCCTTGTACAAACCCGAGGCAATGACTCCATGCAAGAGAAAATAAATAAGCGTTGTAGCCCCCCCCCCAATCCTAGATTGCATGCATGCATGAGCATTCCAGATCACTGCGTAAGCATTTTCATGAGCAACTATATATGCATATAGATAGGATCGCATCCTGCATTCATTCTCATTTGCATGAAGCTGTATGTTCTTACCATGGACTTGGCTTCGATAAGAGGGTGAGAAGATTGCCCGGCACCGCGATCCCGGCAAGCCAAACAGATAAGTTCTACCTCTTGTCCATTCATGTTCTGTAAGCTATAACTTATGCATTAGAAAACCTCGCCACTCCTTTTAGATTTAGGTGCTCCCATTCCTGGCCTGAACTCTGTTTCAGTCAGGATGGTCATAGTTGCCTTTGGTAAAGGGAAGTTGGCGGGGGACTGGTCCTTCTATTTGTAACCCGGCAGATAAGGTTTTCCGGCAGACAAAAAGAGGGCCGGCATGATAGCTTGCCGAGGCAAAGTCTTTTATTTACACTAAAGAGGCATCTCACCTCTGCATGGACATATACATGCACGAGTCCTTGGCAAGGTTCATCTTTTTCATTAATATGTTGATACAAGTACAAGCATTACAGAACACAAACCTGGACTTGAGAGATTACATTATTTGAATTAAAGTTTGGAAAATGCCTACAAGTTTAAGATTGAAAAAAGATAAGTACCCCGTGATCTCCTCTTTTCGTTTTCTCTCCCCCGGGCACCGCGGTGGAATGAGGTGATACGTCTCCAATGTATCTATAATTTTTTTATTGTTCCGTGCTATTATATTACCCGTTTTGGATGTTTATGGCTTTACTTTACACCTTTATATCATTTCTGGGACTAACTTACTAATCGGAGGCCCAACCCGAATTGCTGTTTTTTTGCCTATTTCAGTGTTTCGAAGAAAAGGAATATCAAACGGAGTCCAAACAGAATGAAACCTTCGGGAGCGATCTTTTTGGAACAAACGTGATCCATAGGACTTGGAGTGGAAGTCAAGAAACAAAGGAGGCGGCCACGAGGGTGCCCGGCGCGCCCCCTACAGGTGGATACGCCCCCCACCCTCCTGGGCCCCTCGGGCGTCCACTGACCTACTTCTTCCTCCTACATATACCCATGTACCCAGAAAACATCAGAAGCGACCACAAAAAACTATTTCCACCGCCGTAACCTTCTGTATCCGCGAGATCCCATCTTGGAGCCTTCACCGGCGCTCCGCCGGAGGGGGAATCGACCATGGAGGGCCTCTACATCATCTCCAAGGCCTTTCCGATGAGTTGTGAGTAGTTTACCTCAGACCTTCGGGTCCATAGTTATTAGCTAGATGGCTTCTTCTCTATCTTTGAATCTCAATACAAAGTTCTCCTCGATCTTCTTGGAGATCTATTCAATGTAACTCTTTTTGCAGTGTGTTTGTCAAGATCCGATGAATTGTGGGTTTATGATCAAGTTTATCTATGAGAAATATTTGAATCTCCTCTGAATTCTTTTATGTGTGATTAAGTTATCTATGCAAGTCTCTTCGAATTATCAGTTTGGTTTGGCCTACTAGATTGATCTATCTTGCAATGGGAGAAGTGCTTAGCTTTGGGTTCAATCTTGTGGTGTCCTTTCCCAAAGGATGCGAGGGCAGCAAGGCACGTATTGTATTGTTGCCATCGAGGATAAAAGATGGGGTTTATATCATATTGCATGAGTTTATCCTCTACATCATGTCATCTTTCTTAATCGTTACTCGTTCTTTATGAACTTAATACTCTAGATGCATCTTTGGATAGCGGTCGATGTGTGGAGTAATAGTAGTAGATGCAGGCAGGAGTCGATCTACTTGTCACGGACGTGATGCCTATATACATGATCATGCCTAGATAATCTCATAATTATTCGCTTTTCTATCAATTGCTCGACAGTAATTTGTTCACCCACAGTAATACTTATGCTATCTTGAGAGAAGCCACTAGTGAAACCTATGGCCCCCGGGTCTATCTCTTATCATATAAGCTTTCAATCTACTTTTATTTGCATCTTTACTTTTCCAATCTATATCATAAAATACAAAAAATATATTTATCTTATCACATTATCTCTATCAGATCTCACTTTCGCAAGTGGCCTTGAAGGTATTGACAACCCCTTTATTGCATTGGTTGCATGTTCTTGTTTGTTTGTGTAGGTGCGTGGGACTTTTGAGGAGCCTCCTACTGGATTGACACCTTGGTTCTCAAAAACTGAGGGAAATACTTACACTATTATTGCTGCATCACCCTTTCCTCTTCAAGGAAAACCAACGCAAGCTCAAGACGTAGCAAGAAGGATTTCTGGCGCCGTTGCGGGGGAGGTCTTCGTCAAGTCAAGACATACCAAGTACCCATCACAAACTCATCTCCCTCGCATTACATTATTTGCCATTTGCCTCTCATTTTCCTCTCCCCCACTTCACCCTTGCCGTTTTATTCGTCCTCTCTTTCCCAATCTTCCCTCTCTTTACCGTTTGCCTTCCTGTTGCCATGACTGAATCAGAAAGAACTAAGGGTCCTTTCCAAGGTTTTAGTACCTTGGATAGTCCCTCTATCCTCTCTAAGCTCATATATAATGATGCTATGGAAATACCTACCAATGTCACCAATGAGAGTTTGAATAATTTTGATGAAGATGACTCCAGAATTTTTTGTTATTTACTTGATGAGTCTTTAAAAGATTCTTGGGATAGGTTATTAAGGATTCGGGCTAGCTGTGTGCCACAATATCAAATTGAGATATACTTAAAAAGTTTTTATGTTGGCCTACCCGCTTCTTTCAAGCAAGTTCTAGATTCTATTTTTGAAGGAGGTTTTCTTGAAGGGGATGCTATAGATACCTATGAAAGAATGAAAACTATATTTGGGCACCCCATGAATGATAAGGTTGAATCTACCACCCTCTTATGCTTTTATCAAAACGAAATTATCAAAGAGATGAAGGCTAGCTTAGATGCAAATTTCCATAATATGCTTAATCTTACTTCCTCCATTAATGGCAATGTGCTTTCCCAAAATAGAAGGATGAATGCCATAGAAAGGAAATTCGCTCTTTTCTTTCCAAGTGCCAAAGATGGCACTACTTAGATCTATCCTCGCTTTTATGCCTAGCTAGGGGCGTTAAACGATAGCGCTAGTTGGGAGGCAACCCAATTTTTTTTTGTTTTTTTTGTTTTTGCTTCTGTTTAGTAATAAATTTTTCATCTACCTTCTGTTTAGATATGTTTTTATGTTTTAATTAGTGTTTGTGCCAAGTAGAACCTATAGGATAACCTATGATGATAGTTAATTTGATTCTGCTGAAAAACAGAAACTTTGCACGCACGAAAATAATTTTAGTAATTCACAGAAACGTGATTTTGCGTTGATTCTTTTTGCTGTAGATCAATAGACCCATTTTCCATTACTTCCTATTTTCGTAGGAATTTTAGAGTTCCATAAGTATTCGAGAGTTACAGATTGCCACAGACTGTTCTGTTTTTGACAGATTCTGTTTTTCGTGTGTTGTTTGCTTATTTTGATGCATATATGGCTTGTATTAAGTGGTATGAACCATAGAGAAGTTGGAATACAGTAGGTTTAACACCAATATAAATAAAGAATGAGTTCATTACAGTACCTTATGTGGTGGTTTTTCTTTCTTGCACTAACGGAGCTTATGAGATTTCCTGTTGAGTTTTGTGTTGTGAAGTTTTCAAGTTTTGGGTAAAGATTTGATGGATTATGGAATAAGGAGTGGCAAGATCCTAAGCTTGGGGATACTCATGGCACCCCAAGATATTCAAGTATAACCAAAAGCCTAAGCTTGGGGATGCCCCAGAAGGCATCCCCTCTTTCGTCTTCGTCTATCGGTAACTTTACTTGGAGCTATATTTTTATTCGCCACATGATATGTGTTTTGCTTGGAGCGTCTTGTATGATAATAGTCTTTGCCTTTTAGTTTACCACAATAATCCTTGCTGTACACACCTTTTGGGAGAAACCCACTTGATTGGAATTTATTAGAATACTCTATGTGCTTCACGTATATCTTTTGATCTAGAAATTTTTTGCTCTAGTGCTTCACTTATATCTTTTAGAGCACAACGGTGGCTTTATTTTGTAGAAATTGTTAATATCTCATGCTTCACTTATATTATTTTGAGAGTCTCTTAGAACATCATGGTATTTGCTATGGTTATAAAATTGGTCCTAGAATGATGGGCATCCAAGTTGAGTATAATAAAAACTATCATAGAAAGTGAATTGGATGCTATGATCAATTTGATACTTGATAATTGTTTTGAGATATGGAGGTAGTGATATTAGAGTCATGCTAGTTGGGTGATTATGAATTTAAAGAATGCTTGTGTTGAAGTTGGCAAGTGCCGTAGCATGCACGTATGGTAAAAGTTGTGTAACAAATTTGAAACATGAGGTGTTCTTAGATTGTGCATCCTTATGAGTGGCGGTCGAGGACGAGCGATGGTCTTTTCCTACCAATCTATCCCCCTAGGAGCATGCGCATAGGGCTTGGTTTTTGATGACTTGTAGATTTTTGCAATAAGTATATGAGTTCTTTATGACTAATGTTGAGTCCATGGATTATACGCACTCTCACACTTCCATCATTGCTAGCCTCTTCGGTACCGTGCATTGCCCTTTCTCACCTTGAGAGTTGGTGCAAACTTCGCCGGTGCATCCAAACCCCGTGATACGATACGATCTATCACACATAAACCTCCTTGTATCTTCCTCAGAACAGCCACCATACCTACCTATTATAGCATTTCCATAGCCATTCCGAGATATATTGCCATGCAACTTTCCACCGTTTCCGTTCATCATCATGACACACATCATCATTGTCATATTGCCTTGCATGATCATGTAGTTGACATCGTATTTGTGGCAAAGCCACCATGCATAATTTTTCATACATGTCACTCTTGATTCATTCCCGGTAAACCGCCGGAGGCATTCATATAGAGTCATATCTTGTTCTAGTTTTGAGTTGTAAATAAATAGAAGTGTGACGATCATCATTATTAGAGCATTGTCCCTAAATAAAGAAAAAAAGAAGAAAAAAGAAAGGCCAAAGAAAAAAAGAAGAAAAAGGAAGGTCAACAAAAAGGCCCAAAAAGAAAAAAAGAAAAAAAAGAAAAAGAAAATAAAAGGGGGCAATGTTACTATCCTTTTCCACACTTGTGCTTGAAAGTAGCACCATGTTCTTCATTTTAGAAAGTCTTTCATGTTGTCACTTTCATATACTAGTGAGAATTTTTCATTATAGAACTTGGCTTGTATATTCCTACGATGGGCTTCCACAAAATGCCCTAGGTCTTCGTGAGCAAGCAAGTTGGATGCACACCCACTAGTTTCTTTTATTGAGCTTTCATATATTTATAGCTCTAGTGCATCGGTTGCATGGCAATCCCTACTCCTCATGTTGACATCAATTGATGGGCATCTCCATAGTCCGTTGATTATCCTCGTCAATATGAGACTTTCTCCTTTTTTGTCTTCTCCACACAACCTCCATCATCATATTCTATTCCACCCATAGTGCTATATCCATGGCTCACGCTCATGTATTGCGTGAAAGTTGAAATAGTTTGAGATTATTGAAGTACGAAACAATTGTTTGGCTTGTCATCGGGGGTGTGCAAGATGGGAGCATTTTTGTGTGACGAAAATGAAGCATAGCCTAACTATATGATTTTGTAGGGATGAACTTTCTTTAGCCATGTTATTTTGAGAATACATGATTGCTTTGATTAGTATGCTTGAAGTATTACTATTTCTTATGTCAATATGAACTTTTATTTTGAATCGTTTGGATCTGAACATGCATGCCACAATAAAGAAAATTGCATTGAGAATTATGCTAGGTAGCATTCCACATCAAAAATTCTGTTTTTACCATTTACCAACTCGAGGACGAGCAGGAATTAAGCTTGGGGATGCTTGATACGTCTCCAACGTATCTATAACTTTTGATTGTTCCATGCTATTATATTACCCGTTTTGGATGTTTATGGGCTTTACTTTACACTCTTATATCATTTTTGGGACTAACCTACTAACCGGAGGCCCAGCCCGAATTGCTGTTTTTTTGCCTATTTCAGTGTTTCGAAGAAAAGGAATATCAGATGGAGTCAAAACGGAATGAAACCTTCGGGAGCAATCTTTTTGGAACAAACGTGATCCATAGGACTTGGAGTGGAAGTCAAGCAACAAAGGAGGCGCCCACGAGGGTGCCCGGCGCGCCCCCTACAGGTGGGTGCACCCCCCACCCTCGTGGGCCCCTTGGGCGTCCACCGACCTACTTCTTCCTCCTACATATACCATGTACCCCAAAAACATCAGAAGCGACCACGAAAAAATATTTCCACTGTCGTAACCATCTGTATCCGCGAGATCCCATCTTGGAGCCTTCGCAGGCGCTCTGCCGGAGGGGGAATCGACCACGGAGGGCTTCTACATCAACACCATAGCCCCTCCGATGAGTTGTGAGTAGTTTACCATAGACCTTCGGGTCCATAGTTATTAGCTAGATGGCTTCTTCTCTCTCTTTGAATCTCAATACAAAGTTCTCCTCGATCTTCTTGGAGATCTATTCGATGTAACTCTTTTTGCGGTGTGTTTGTCGAGATCCGATGAATTGTGGGTTTATGATCAAGTTTATCTATGAGAAATATTTGAATCTCCTCTGAATTCTTTTATGTGGGATTAAGTTATCTTTGCAAGTCTCTTCGAATTATCAGTTTGGTTTGGCCTACTAGATTGATCTTTTTTGCAATGGGAGAAGAGCTTAGCTTTGGGTTCAATCTTGCGGTGTCCTTTCCCAATGACAACAGGGGCAGCAAGGCACGTATTGTATTGTTGCCATCGAGTATAAAAAGATGGGGTTTATATCATATTGCAGGAGTTTATCCCTCTACATGATGCCATCTTTCTTGATGTGTTACTCTGTTCTTTATGAACTTAATACTCTAGATGCATGCTGGATAGCGGTCGATGTGTGGAGTAATAGTAGTAGATGCAGGGAGGAGTCGGTCTACTTGTCACAGACGTGATGCCTATATACATGATCATGCCTAGATAATCTCATAATTATTCACTTTTCTATCAATTGCTCGATAGTAATTTGTTCACCCATCGTAATACTTATGCTATCTTGAGAGAAGCCACTAGTGAAACCTATGGCCCCCGGGTCTATCTCTTATCATATAAGCTTTCAATCTACTTTTATTTGCATCTTTACTTTTCCAATCTATATCATAAAATACCAAAAATATATTTATCTTATCATATTATCTCTATCAGATCTCACTTTCGCAAGTGGCCTTGAAGGGATTGACAACCCCTTTATTGCATTGGTTGTGAGTTCTTGTTTGTTTGTGTAGGTGCGTGGGACTTTTGAGGAGCCTCCTACTGGATTGATACCTTGGTTCTCAAAAACTGAGTGAAATACTTACGCTACTATTGCTGCATCACCCTTTCCTCTTCAAGGAAAACAATTGCAAGCTCAAGACATAGGAGGAGGAAAATACGAGAAAAGCACCCGGCAGGGGCCCGTTCGGGAGCAGCCAAACAAGACCGGGGTCGACGAAGGTGTGGAGGAGAAGCGTAGGAACGGGGCAGAGCACCCTTGGCTGCCCCCACCAGCGAGAAGACCCGACTCGAGCCCTGACGAAGCCATCCTTGGAGACTCGGTCGGGAGATCACTGGAAGAAAGGAGGAGGCATCGAGGAGATCCCCCTCCCCGGCTATAGCCCAAAGAGGCTGGTGACAATGGTGCCGGGGAGGGAAGGGAAGGACGGAAGACGCCGCTCGGAGGCGAAGGCATCCATGCCATCGTACTCCGACCTGGCTCCCCCCGCTCACCACCTCCGCCTTCCCTTGTTTTCTCTCCATCATCGCCATGCCTGAGGAGCGCCAAGACCACAGTCTGGCGCCCCCTCCGAAGAGATGGCAAACGACCAAGGTGGCCAAGGGGCGAGAAGTGCACCGCTCCCCTCCTTTGCGGGCAGGAAGGCGCGCCCCTCGTCGATATCAACTCCAGCTCCAAGGAGAGGGGCTGTACTAGGATTTCCAATGATCCCTAGCCCCTCCCCTTGGGCTTGGACCAGTCTCACTCCCCGAGCTCTAGCATTTTCACTCAGCATTTCCGACTTGAAGCTAAAGCCTGGAGGCCAGCCCCAGGCTCCCCTTTCCAGCATTCTCAAGATGGAGCAAGACAGAAGAAGAAGTGGATGATGTTGGATGCCTCAGTTCCACCCCCACTCTCCCTTTTTATAGGCAGACGAGGGGGGGGGGGGGCTGGGGCTAGATCCACGGCGAGCGACCATCGCCCTCCTCCGCTAGTTCAAGAGAGTCGGGTCCTCGCCATCATGGTTTCCCATGCCTCGTGCCTCCGTCACCTACACCGCACGATGCATGCGGCATACTTGGCTAAGGATAAGGGCGCGATGGGAAGAGTAAATTGGAAGTTTCTATCCTGTGCGTTAAAGTCATTCACGGGCCATTACTGGAGTGGTCCCACCACCATCAGCTCTGCTCGATGCGAGGGAAAATCGGAAACTGGCCTGGAATCAAGACTAATGAAGAAGCAAAGAAGATCTCAAGAGACCAGCTTCTTTAGCAGCGCTGCCTGTGCACTTGTTAGGCCCTACCCCTATGACGCTCGATAGTGTGTTCGGGGCAGTGCTACATCTTGAGCTTGCGTTGGTTTTCCTTGAAGAGGAAAGGGTGATGCAGCAATAGTAGCGTAAGTATTCCCTCAGTTTTTGAGAACCAATGTATCAGTCCAGTAGGAGGCTCCTCAAAAGTCCCACGCACCTACACAAACAAACAAAGAACTTGCAACCAACGCAATAAAGGGGTTGTCAATCCCTTCACGGCCACTTGCGAAAGTGAGATCTAATAGAGATAGTATGATAAGATAAATATATTTTTGGCATTTTATAATATAGATGCAAAAAGTAAAGATGCAAATAAAAGTAGATTAGAAGCAAATATGATAAGAGATAGACCCGGGGCCATAGGTTTCACTAGTGTCTTCTCTCAAGATAGCATAAGTATTATGGTGGGTGAACAAATTACTGTCAAGCAATTGATAGAAAAGCGAACAATTATGAGATTATCTAGGCATGATCATGTATATAGGTATCATGTCCGCAACAAGTAGACCGACTCCTGCCTGCATCTACAACTATTACTCCACACATTGACCAACTCATGTCTGCATCTAGAGTATTAAGTTCATAAGAACAGAGTAACGCCTTAAGCAAGATGACATGATGTAGAGGGATAAACTCATGCAATATGATATAAACCCCATCTTTTTATCCTCGATGGCAACAATACAATACGTGCCTTGCAACCCTTTCTGCCACTGGGTAAGGACACCGCAAGATTGAACCCAAAGCTAAGCACTTCTCCCATGGCACGAAAGATCAATCTAGTAGGCCAAACCAAACTGATAATTCGAAGAGACTTGCAAAGATAACTCAATCATACATAAAAGAATTCAGAGGAGATTGAAATATTTCTCATAGATAAACTTGATCATAAACCCACAATTCATTGGATCTCAACAAACACACCGCAAAAAGAGTTTACATCGAAGAGATCTCCACAAGAGAGGGGGAGAACATTGTTGGGATCCAAAAAGAGAGAAGAAGCCATCTAGCTAATAACTATGGACCCGAAGGTCTGTGGTAAACTACTCACAACTCATCGGAGGGGCTATGGTGTTGATGTAGAAGCCCTCCATGGTCGATTCCCCCTCCGGCAGAGCGCCGGTGAAGGCTCCAAGATGGGATCTCGCAGATACAGAAGGTTACGGCGGTGCAAATTGTGTTTCGTTGGCTCCTTGGATGTTTTCGGGGTACGTAGGCTTATATAGGAGGAAGAAGTACGTCGGTGGCCGCCCGAGGGGCCCACGAGACAGGGGATGCCCTATAGGGGGGGGCCTACCCTCTCGCGGCCGCCTCGGCTGCTTCTTGACTTGCACTCCAAGTCCTCTTGACCAGGCTCGTTCCAAAAATCACGCTCCCGAAGGTTTCATTCCGTTTGGACTCCGTTTGATATTCCTTTTCTTCGAAATACTGAAATAGGCAAAAAAAATAGCAATATGGGCTGGGCCTCCAGTTAGTAGGTTAGTCCCAAAAATGATATAAATGTGTAAAATAAAGCCCATAAACATCCAAACGGGGTAATATAATAGCATGGAACAATAAAAAATTATAGATACATTGGAGACGTATCAAGCATCCCCAAGCTTAATTTCTGCTCGTCCTCGAGTAGGTAAATGATAAAAACAGAATTTTTGATGTGGGATGCTACCTAGCATAATTCTCAATGTAATTTTCTTTATTGTGGCATGAATGTTCAGATCCGAATGATACAAAATAAAATTTCATATTAACATGAAAATGGTGATACTTCAAGCATACTAATCAAAGTAATCATGTCTTCTCAAAATAACATGGCCAAAGAAAGTTGTCCCTACAAAACCATATAGTCTGGCTTTCTCTATCTTCATCACACAAAGTATTTAATCATGCATAACCCCGATGACAAGGCAAGCAATTGTTTCATACTTTAATAATCTGAAACTCTTTCAACTTTCACGCAATACATGAGCGTGAGCCATGGACATAGCACTATATGTGGAATAGAATGGTGGTTGTGGAGAAGACAAAAAGGAGAAGATAGTCTCACATCAACTAGGCGTATCAACGGGCTATGGAGATGCCCATTAATAGATATCAATGTGAGTGAGTAGGGATTGCCATGCAACGGATGCACTAGAGCTATAAATATATGAAAGCTCAACAAAAGAAACTAAGTGGGTGTGCATCCAACTCGCTTGCTCACGAAGACCTAGGGCAATTTTGAGGAAGCCCATCATTGGAATATACAAGCAAAGTTCTATAATGAAAAATTCCCACTAGTATATGATAGTGACAACATATGAGACTCTCTATCATGAAGATCATGGTGCTAATTTGAAGCACAAGTGTGGAAAAAGAGATAGTAGCATTGTCCCTTCTTTCCTTTTCTCTTATTTTATTTTTTTCTTTTTCTCTTTTTTTTCTTTTTTTCTTTGGCCTTTTTTTGGCCTTTCTCTCTTTTTTTCCTTTTCTCTTTTTTTCCTTTTTTTCTTTTTCTTTTGTAAAGTCCGAAGTCTCATCCCGACTTGTGGGGGAATCATAGTCTTCATCATCCTTTCCTCACTAGGACAATGCTCTAATAATGAAGGTCATCACACTTTTATGGATTTACAACTCAAGAATTACAACTCAAAGCTAGAACAAGATATGACTCTATATGAATGCCTCCGTGATGTATGGATATGCAATGAATCAAGAGCGACATGTATGAAAATTATGAAGGTGGCCTTGCCACAAATACGATGTCGACTACATGATCATGCAAACAGCAATATGACAAAAGTAATGCGTGTCATATGAACGGAACGGTGGAAAGTTGCATGGCAATATATCTCAGAATGGCTATGGAAATGCCATAATAGGTGAGGAAGGTATATGGTGGGTGTATGGTACCGGCGAAAGTTGCGCGGCACAAGAGAGGCTAGCAATGGTGGAAGGGTGAGGTGCATATAATCCATGGACTCAACATTAGTCAAAAGAACTCATGTACTTGTTGCAAAAATCTATAAGTCATCAAAAACCAAAGCACTACGCGCATGTTCCTAGGGGGATAGATTGGTAGGAAAATACCATCGCTCGTCCCCGACCGCCACTCATAAGTAAGACAATCAATAAATAAAATTGTGCTCCAACTTCATCACAAAGCGGTTCACCATACGTGCATGCTACGGGAATCACAACCCTTAACACAAGTATTTTTCATAATCACCTCAACTATCATGACTCTAATATCACTACCTCCATATCTCAAAACAATTATCAAGCATCAAATTGATCATAGCATCCAATTCTTTTCTATGATAGTTTTTATTATACCCAAGTTGGATGCTCATCATTCTAGGACCAACTTTGTAACCATAGCAAATACCATGCTGTTCTAAAAGACTCTCAAAAAGATATAAGTGAAGCATGAGAGACTAGCAATTTCTTCAAAATTAAGTCACCACCGTGCTCTAAAAGATATAAGTGAAGCACTAGAGCAAAAACTATCAAGCTCAAAAGATATAAGTGAAGCACATAGAGTATTCTAGCAAATTCTAATCAAGTAAGCTTCTCCCAAAAGGTGTGTACAGCAAGTATGATTGTGGTAAACTAAAAAGCAAAGACTAATATAATACACGACACTCCAAGCAAAAGGTCTGAGTTATTAGTCACTCAAGAACATCGATAAGTGAATCGATTCTGCACTCTGATTCAATAACTCTAAGTAATTCTTGTTGCCTATGAGTTTAATAATCCTTCAAGTCATTCCTAGCCTTATCGGCTATATCATTATCGTGCAAACTTCTAACTGTGCTACCTGGTCCTTCTTCCCGGAGCACAAAATTTTCGATGATGAGCTAAGCTTACGTCGATCTTCCTCGTCATATCAGTTCGCCTTAAACAACAATCCTGATTTCAAGTTTGTGTCCTACCCATGGTTCCAATAACCTTCCGCTACCTCATTCCTTTGACTTAATGTCGTCGCTGATTGATCACATCTTCATGAAATCTCTCGACAAATGTGTCGTGATCATCATCAACCTTATGAGCTCTTCCAGGATATCAATTGAGTTCATGATGAGAAATACCATCCTTGCCCTTGATGATCTGTGTTATCATCGACCACTTTATTGCCTTCCCACCAACACAAGCTTGTTCGTGTTTGGTGATATACCTTGAGTTCCTCGCTATCCAGTAATTGTCCTTCTTTACCTTGGAACATTAACATCTCTTATGTCCTCAATGTTGTGAGAATTTCACCACCTCTGGAGAATTCTTGATACAAGTGATACTTATCACCATCACCATTCTTTCCCTGGTCACCGTGTTATTTCTAACCACCGACAAATGGACTGTGATGTGTAATTCCAAAACTTCTAGCAACCTATTGCTTTGAAGTTAATGGTCGGCCGTTCATTCTTAGACTATTGATTGTTGAATCACCATTCGGACGTTGGTTGTGCAACCTAACCCATATTTCGGGTGCACCTTTCAACCAATGTTTAAATTGTGTATGTTTCCCTCGAGCATACATCATTATACCATTTGATCTAACTAATGTTATCTCCTTGTCCACTTAATTGCGGAAACCCATCTTTTGGAAATCTCGATGAATTGTTGCTGAGTTCATCAGCTACCTCCTTATCCCTTCATTGGTTTAATGATGAGCTTTTGTTTCGGAACTCGCTTCCGTAGTAAATTTCCCGAGAATTTTACAATGTCATCTCGTCAATTTGTATTGCACCTTTTCCTCTTAGGCATCCCGAGTCTGAGGTATTTTGACACCAATCAGATCTGAATCTTGGTTAGATATGATGGTTGGGACATATTTCGAAGAGTTATAACATTGGTCGTTATATGACCCGGTAAGGTGGTGTCATGCCTAGTACACCTGGTCGGAGGCCCTATTGTTATAAATTCCTTTTTAGCAAGGTTATCCATTCTTCCATGAGGAAATTGTAAGACTTATTCTATAAGTTGTTCCTGATGAATCCTTCGTGTATCCAAAGTACGACCTCTGCTTGAAGACCATGTCAATGCTATCTCGAAGCATGTCTATGGTACTCCGATTTTCAACAAGAACATTTGAATCCCAATGCTAAATGTTTCCTGCTCAACTATCCTAACACCCCTGTATGGGTAATGTCATAAAAATTCTTTCCCTTACCTAAAGAGTTTGCTACATTATATCCTGTCATGGATATCATGCTATGCTCGTCCTTCTAAAGGATATACCTTTGAAATATGTGTTTAAACACATTTTCCTTTCC
Organism: Aegilops speltoides; assembly: GCA_021437245.1. Classification (NCBI taxonomy): domain Eukaryota; kingdom Viridiplantae; phylum Streptophyta; class Magnoliopsida; order Poales; family Poaceae; genus Aegilops; species Aegilops speltoides. The sequence goes on from CM038141.1 coordinate 317,230,597, forward strand.
ATTGTTCTGTTTAATCTGATAATCATATTTTTCTTTCCATTTGTTGGGTTAACGTTTCTTGAGATCTATATGATCTAAGCAGTAATATTCTCCTGCTTAGGTAAACACCTCGGTTTACAACTCTGTCAGTGTGACCCTGTTACTATTGCTGACGACATCCTGGTAACCCCCGATGGATGAGAACTTTGCCTATTGGTCCGCCTCGTTCAACGAGCAGGAAAATGGTTCTCTTCGTCCCTCGCCCTTGGTACCAACGTTGTTGCCAACATAACTGACAGGCTATCCTCTGCCATGCCTTGCTACCATGACCATGCAATATGTCGGCGTCCTTCCTACTTTTGAACCACATGGTGGGCCCATAACCCACAGTTCCACAGGATCGAAACCTGACTCTCCTGCACCCCTTGTTCCCAAGGTTGTTCCTCGCGTGTGGCCTCGTATGTAATTCACAAGCCATCTTCCGAGGGATCATCAAATCTGTTGCCGGACGCGATACTTATTCTGTTGCTTTGAACCCCTTTCGCACTCTGCTTCAGGCAATGAACGATTGCCTATCCGCTTGAAACTTCTTATTGCATCGTCTTACTTTGCTCTCGATGTGTGTCATTTGTTCAACTCGAGAGATACTCATATGTTCATTCTTGGAATACCCCCAGATGAATTTCCCTTATAACATCCTATCATTGTAGAGCTGCCCCTTACCTATTCGTAAGTACGATGGAGTTCCCCGAAGAAAGGACGACAACTTCATCATGATGCTTTGGAATAAAGAATTGAAGACATCAACGAAAGGGTTTAACTTCTTCGAGAAGATCCGTTAGAATATCGTAACCAGAACTTTCCCCCTTACTACCCTCTTAAATCTCGGGACGAGATTTCTTGTAGTGGAGGAGATTTGTGACGCCCGGATATTTAAGCTACAACGAACCTCTGCTAATGATGCCATGTCACCCCGATTTCTGTTGCTAATCTCGCGTTAGTTCGAGACCAATTTGGATTGAAATTCTAAATCAAACAAACAATCAAATTTTTCGAATGTTAAAACTAAAATGTTCGGTGCGAGCCAAATAATTCATAAGTAAATCCGGTGAAGAAAACCACATTGTTATAAAATGCTTAAATGCTTTAAAATAAATAAAACAGCAGCAAAACAATTATTAAAAGCCTCTTATAATTTGTAAAGTGTTAAACTATTTTTCTGTTGGGGTACCCAAATTGTAGTGGCAGGATTATATTTAGTAATGCTAACTTAAAGACTATTTTTATAGTTTATAATACTAAACATAAAAGAAAATAGAATTAAAACAGAAGTAGAAAAATACAAAAAGAATGAAAAATAGAAAAAGCCCCCCTCTCCCTGGGCCGTTTGGCCCAGCAAGCCAATACGCGCGCCGGCCCAGCCTTGGCCTATATGGCCCCCACCCCCCTGAGACCTAAACCCTAGCGACCTCCCACTCCTCCCACTCGGGGAGCTCCTAATCGGCGCCTTCTGCGCCGGTTACGATAAGTGGCGCCTGCAGCCACTCCTAGCTGGGTTGTTTCTCAGTCGACCCAACTAATGTCGCGCGTTGTGCTGATTTCGAATGTTTGAACTGTTTCGCATTGCTTTCGAGCGGTTCCTTGAACAGTTTTGCGTTGTGCTGATTTCGACTGTTTGTACTGTTTCTACTATTTCTACTGTTTATTCTGTTTTCAACTGTTTCTTTAACCATTTTCTCTGCTGTTTCATTAATACAATTTATCTTAAAATATTTTTGATACAAAACATGCTTGAACCAAATATGTAATGAACTTTCTTAACAATGGGAAAATCTCCATAAAACAGTAGAAACCTCGTGATTGAAAATTGATACTAACAGTAGTTGTACTACTTATAACAAGTAATCTTCTGGATTGCAGAAACAACTTATAAAAATTCTTCTTCGCAAACGATCTCTCCGGAAACAGTAGCGAACCAATTTTCTACATCAAGTGGTGCTGCAAAATTTCAAAAAGAGAATATATTTAGTTAGTTAAGTTGAAGAAAAATCAGTATGTACATTTTTTGTCCAAATATTTGTTAACTAGTACATGGATCCTAGTGTTATAGGAACTGATGTAGTACTAATAAATCACATAATTCTTACAGAGTACACCTTTACAGCAGTACATACTTTTGGTTGTGAGAAAATCTTTTTACTTGAATAACCGGAACCCCTGTAGCATAAAAGCAAGAGAGATTTTAAATTAAAAAAATGTTCTACAGTTCCATTTCTAACAATGGTAGTGTAAAACAGCATGAATTTGAGGCAGTAGTTTCTAACTTACGTGATTTTGAAGAAATGACCTCACTGCTGGTATTTGAACCTCGCTATTTTTGTATGTTGCAATCTCGTACAAGAATATTTCACGCAAAGCTTGCAAATCAACCTGTTTGCATAGTTGTGATATTTTTTTGATTATTTTTTTCATCTATTAAATTAAACATCTGCAAAAATATTTTGTTTCTTTAGAAATAAGAAACTCTTACAGTAGAGAATCCCGGAACTCCCATGCCACGATATGTTTTAAGAATTTGAAGTAGGAAGACACCTGTGTCGTACCTGCAGTGATGAAGACAGCTTATCTGGCATGTTAGATTCAAATCCAGTGTAAGAAAGAAAGAATACATAACTTGAAAAATAATTTGGTCACGATTTGCTTGAATTGTAGGAAAATTTGTCAGTGACACAAGAACAAAACTGGTTAACCTGTAATGAGTTCTAGGAACTGGAACGAATCTGTAGTCAAAGTCTTTGATGCTGAATGTATTGCAGTTAGGGTAGGTCAGTGCAAACAGTGACTTGAAATTATAACAGGCAGTGCTTATTATAGTTGTGAATTTGTCTTGACCAGACCCATCAGGATTCATAATATCAAAGAACTTTCCACTCTGTAGATTTGCTGTTATTAGAATCCATTGCTTATCATTGAAGCATGGCAAGTGGACCTGTGAAAGATGAAAGAAGGTTTGTTCTGTTCAAAAATTGCTAGTTGAAGAATGCAGTAAGAGAAATATATGGTTACAGAAAAGTTCTTACAAAATTTGCTATTTCCAATCTGAAGCCAACTCTTGATTCACTTAAGATGTCTCTGCACATTGGGTCTGAATGTTGAAGCATAGGATTCATGAGTAGTGCTTGGTAAAAAAAAGTATAACAGAAAACTTCGTTTGGTTATCCTAACAGATGAGAACACACAAGAACAATGAAGATACAGAAAAGAAAAGAAGAGAAAGTTTAGGACCATGTCTTCTCTTTGGACAATGTGTGTGATAACATCAGTGTTTGGTATTAAGCCTTGCCTTCCACGGATTAGTTGGTCTGTATTGAGCATCTTTGAGTAACAATCCAGAGAGTGTGGATTCATCCAGCAACCAGGTCTTAAAGAAATAGTCAAAGTTTTCTGGTCAACCCAAACTTCATCCACTTGGAATATTCGTTGGCTGTAATTATTGTAATTATTGTTAGAAACTTTAAATTAGAAGTTAGTAAAAAAACTGAGGAAAAGAAACAAATGCTATGAAAAAAAAGCTTGAGTATTTTACTATAACAATTTACAGCATAGTGAAATATACTATGAAAAAATACCTTGAGTCCAGAGTTGGAAGAGCTGCAGTCATTGCCTTGTAGAATTCAATTTGCACTGGACTTGAGAAGATAACTTGTTGAAACTGCAAATAGTTGGGCTGCTGAACATTTGTGGCAGAAGAGAAATGTTGAAACTGTTTCTTTCCTGCGTGTATTTCATTCTGTCTGAATTTAGCTTCAAATTCATCCATCATTTTGACCAACACTGTATCGTTAAGTGGAGTTCCGAAAGTAATGTCTGGCTTTGGAGAGTTAATCTTGAAAGGTCTAAGTGGACTATTGCTATACAGGAATGAAGTTCCAGGATTGAAGAATCTAGGGTTTGAATGAGTAGTAGGTTTGACAAGTTGGGATGAAGAACCCAGATGATTATATGTGCTTGTTTGATAAGCAGTCATACAAGGTTGGATTGTATCTTGCAGTCCATCGGTTATTGCATTGAAACTTGGTGTGTCATCTTCTGGTTGAGAGAGTTGACTAGATGGGAGTTCATTCTTTTCATTATTTTGTACAAGTGTTCGTTTGTAGGGATGTGAATCAATGAGTACTGAGTTGTCTTCTAATGGTTCAAGTTCAACTTGATGTGGTGCACAGTAGAAAGAATTTCCTGGCATTCAGAGAAAAAAATAAAACTTATGTCAGTTAGAAAATTTAAAATTTAAAAAAATAGGCAATCTTTACTTTTTGATTCTATAAAAATAAATTGCAAGTACCTGTGACAGAAGAATTAGCTGAGATGAATTTCCAGTGAATAGAGCTAAATTTCTCTTGTCTCCAATTATGATTTATTATTGAATTCAAGTCTTCCCATGTTGGATTTTCTCTCAGCGAATCGAGGATAACTAGTATGTATACAATGAATGTTCACAGGAAAAATTTTTATGGATTAATAATAAGAAATAACTATAGATATTGTTAGAAGTTTAGATTTGAAAAAAAACAATGAACTGCAAATATAGGAAAAGTGTCCAGTACAACTGAACAGAAAAAGATTTTTATTGTATAAAAAGTCATATTACCTTCTTTAGGACAAGTGACTGTATAGGTATAGTTTTCATTAACTTGCTCTTTGCTGAAAATTTCTAGAACTACTAAATCTTTGGAACTTGCTGATCCAGGAGCTAATGAAGGGGCAAAATCTTTTTCCTCACCAATAAGCAGACTTTCAGAGAAATTTGCAATGATAGAATCAACTACTTCTTGAGTAATTTCTGAATCAAAGCTTGGAGGATATAAATGAGGTCCAGGAAAATCCAAGAAATCAATTGAGTACATGAATGAGTCCAACTGTGTATGTTTCTGCATTTGTCTAATGGGTTTGAAGGAAGCAGCTGAGTCAGGAATAGGTACACCAATACCCAAGTGCACTTCAGAAAGAGCTTGATCTGTAGAAGCTGGACGTTCAGGTCGAACTTTTGAGGTGGAACTTGAAGATAATAAGTTGAGAACATCATCAACATAAGATTCTAGTGTAGGAATGGAGTTTGTTAAAACTGTTTCCCAAAATTTCTGACAGTTATACTGAAGCTTATACTTTTCCTATTTTAAGGAAATTTAAATTTGAGACTGTATGTAGTAAGCAACAAGCAACGTGTAAAAGAAAAAAAGAATCAACTACTTTGGAAATAAAAAAGAAGTGTTCTTCATCTGAATTAGATTTCCGAACCTGTATGTTGTGAATTGATGGCAGCTTGCTGTTGATGTAGTTGAGAATTGATTCAGGTAATTGCATAGTCGACTCATTGAACGAATCAGTGAATGGAGTTGCTGTTATGTGCTTCATCTGTTTTGGTTGGTCAAAAAAATAAAAGTGGTTTTTCAAGTAATGAATAATCATGAGAAAAAAACTGCTATTAAACAAAGTTAATGTTTTTTCCTACTTACTTCAAGCCTTCCAAATTCTAGATTCACTCCAGGCTTTGTATCTAGAGCAATGAATCATCTGAGCATTGTTGCTGACCACAATGGAAGTCTTGGAAACATATTGTTCGAAATCTTGTACTCAGAAGTGATCAAGAATTCAAAGTGTGCAACCTGCAAAAAGTTTCCGAAATAGTTGGAGCATCAAAATCCAGTTAGAATGACTCTTTTGACACGGACTAAAATGAAATAATTTGCTGTAATTGTAATAGTTTATTACCACTAATAGAACTTTGCACCCTCCTCGCAGATTTGACCTCTTATTTCCAAGACTTGTCTGCATTTTTTTTATCTCATGAACCAAGAATGCCAGGGTGAAGAGACAACAATTATATTTTGGAACAGACTCAATATTGACCAAGGCATTGTAGTATTTTTTGCTAGGAACTCCTTTTGAACTCGGTGCAATAAGAATGGATAGTACAAGGAGCAAGAATATCCTAGAGAATGCTTCTTCTGACATGTTTTCAGTCAACATTGAAAGCAAATGTTCTGGAGTAGGCTTTGTTGTTCCAAGAAATGTATTCATAAAATCGACAGTTTGTTTGGTAGGCTTTGTTTGTATTGGAAACCCCCCACATGGAATGCCTAAGATTTTGTGTATAATAGATTCGTTGAAATCAAACTTGAAACCATTCCTTAGTTCAATTCTACAAGAAGGTGTTGAACTGCATCCCTAGCCATTCAAACAAATCATCCAATATGAAGTCACATGAGATATGAAGCAAAGAGCCGAACCCAAGTTTACGAACTATCAACTTGTGGTCCTCATTTAGTTCAGATAAAAACTTGATTAGCAGACTGATATGGTTTTTTTCAGTGACCTGGTGAACAGAAGGAATGAATTAGATTTCAGAATAATAAGAACATGTTATAGTTGAATTGTTGTATTTATGGGAGAAAATCCAATTGAAATAAATTTAGTTTTGGGGGACATGTTTTTTTCTTACTTTTAGTCTCTTTGGTGCATTTAGCTCACTTAATTGAGTGTCAAGGTGCTCCTGGTTGCTCCTCTTGTTGATGAAACTTTCTTCTGCAAAATTCACCTACAAGTAATAAACACAAAAAATAGTATTAGTGTTGACAGAAGTATCATATCAAGGATATTCCCACGACTACCACTCTACAAAGAAACAACCATCCTAAAAACAATTTTACGATACACAATTTTGAAATTGAAAATTTAGTAGGAAGAAATTATATGAACTCAATGGTAATAAGAAAAACACAATGGTATTACGATACACAATTTTTCTAATTGCTGTGAAGACACATGCATCGCATACATTGGGAAAATGTTGAGCTGAAAGTGAAAAATGTTCTGTTGTGGCTGAATGACCACATGTTGAAAATGAAAATGCTTTGATGTGGCTGAATGCTCAGCTATTTTTCCCTATTTCTTGACGATTGTTATGACTCGTGTTTTTATAAATTTGAAAATTTCACATGCTATAGTTTATCACATGTAGGAAACTTTATGTTGTAACTGCCAAATATAACTCTTGTATGACATGAAACATCTAAATGGAATGCCCACACCTGGTGTCACAAATCAAAAAATTTGAGTGTATTATTCCTATGGGTTCACTATTAAGGAAAAAAAGGAAACGGAAAAGATTGACTCAAGAATTGACTTAAGAATTGCAAGTCTTAGTACATTAAGGATATATCTATAATCAGGCTATTATTTAGACACTTTGGTAAACAATTTAGCAGTCTATCCAAAAACCATAATAGCAACCTAGTTGTAGAATTGAACTACTGCCTAGTTGTGTAAACAAAATAGCATGCATTTTAATATGTGTATATGAATACAGAATGGAAAACAAAGAATTTTGAACAACTATTTGAACAACTAAGAATTTGGCACCAGCTTGACTCAAATCATTCTAGCTTGAACAAAATTCTGATGGAATCTTGCGTGCACAGACGCACACAATGTAAACACCATTAAAAAAAGGAAACACAATGGCCACCCTCCATTGCTTCTCCCTTCTCGGCTGGCATCTGCTCACTCCCAACCTCCCAAAAGTCCCCAAAGAAACAGACAACCTTCCCACCCGCCATCCCTCCCTATAAGCAAACGCAAAAACCCAGCCAGCCTAAGAAAAAGGTCCAAAATGCTTTTGCACCCTCGCTCTTCTCCTCCGCTCCCCTTCTGTTCATCCTTTCCGCTTCCATCGCTTTCCCCTTCCATCGCTTTAACCAACACAAGGGAGGAAGACGTAGCCTGGCTTCTAAACTTGCTAGGAAAAGAGCTTAGATTCTTTTGAATTAGTAGATCCAGCTTGTCTGACGTATTTGGGAAAGAAAAACTTCGTCTAGGGTTCTAGTTTCCCCGCAGATATGATCTAGAAGGAAGCGAGTGGAAGAGAAACGAGTTTATGAAGAGCAAACCTGCAATTTCCTTGGCGGAGATTGAATCTCCGACACGGGATCCACGACGGATTCGCCCATCGCCGGAGCAAGAGCTGAAGAAGAGTGGACCGAGAGAGGAGTGAAATGGGGAAATTTCCTGCCCGTGGTTTGATTTTGCCATATAGGCCGCTCTTGTCTTGCTCGTTGTTAACACTTTTCGAAAAGACACCTTGCAGGAGCGATGAGTAAACTTTTAGGTCCCTATAGAAAGCAGTGAGGGCCCCCTAGTAAGTGACTTGCTAGAATAAGAAACTAAAGGGAAGAAAGAGGGGAATCAATTTAGGGTTAGCTCTCGTGGAGTCCCCGAAGGGAGGAAACCGCGGGGCAGATGGCGGCAACAGAGCCGCCGGCGGCGGCGGCACAAATTTCCGATGGTGATGCCTTCGACGTGGATGGGAGGGCATCAAATCGAGCAATATTTTCGTCCTTGCCAATTGAAAACGTTCGTTCATTGGGCCGATCGTCCAGATCCCAGGTACTGTTCTTCATCTGCTTTCTTGATTTGTCACATATGAATTTTTTTATATTGGCGGCAGAGAGGCTGTGTATATTATATTGGCAGTTGGCGGCAGAGAGGATTGATGTGGGAACATGTGCCTATTTGTCTCTGCATAGTGAGGAGAAAACCAGTACTCAAACTTTATTGTAATTCCATCCTGATATGGTTTTGTAAATCTATATATTCTGAGAAATAGTGAAGTGTACAGAATTATGACAAAACAGCGGAAAAAGTAGATGAAAGTAGATGTCAATCTTCATATTATGTTATGATAATATGCATAGATGAAAGTAGTTCAAAAATTAGTGCAACTAGAACAATGAAGGGATTCATTTTGTCAATCTATATATTCTAAAAAGAAGTTGTTTTGTATGTCATCATGAAAAGCAATTTATGTATGACCTAATGAGGATGATTTTGTTAAGTAAATGTACTGCTAGGTAGGAACATTTATACACTGAAATTGAGAAATAAAGGATAAGTTGTAGTTTCACTATAAATTAGAAGAAATGAATTTATTGTTTGGTGATGTTTAGTTGAAGTAACTATGTTGTGTTCTGAATATTTAAATCAGTGTTGATTTTCATTGTAGAGAAAAAATAAAGTGTTGTGAATAATCTTTTAATTGTCAAAATTAATTAAAAGTAAAGTGTTCTGTACTGAATATATTTAACGTTATTGATCTTCATTTTAATAGCAACTACTCTTCTTATTTTTATTCTAGTTGGTGCTCCCTCTTAGACAACCAATATATGATATACAATGAGATTTCTGAAAAGAATATTGTTTTCGTGTTAGGTGGCTTCAAGTGGAAGAACTAGAACTGCAAGTAAGAAGAAGCCAGCGAAGAGCAAAGAAAAAGGAAAGATGCTAACAATGAGTGAGGGAGTTGATAAAAGTTTGGAAGAAAAATTCCTGTATGTATTTTGCGCTGATATTTAAATTTAACTGATCAAGTTGTTTCCATACAAAGTTGTTGGAAAAAAAGTTTATTAATAATATAAATTTTCTTCTTCATGCAGGTTAATGATGTTATGCTTGAATTTGACCAATACGTAATGTATCATGAAATTAAGAAGAAAACAAAAGTAAGAAAGTGAATTTGGTGTGGACTAAATTTTTTTTAGTTAACTTTCTCCTTGGGGAGAAGTCATTGCCAAATTAATTTTTATTGATTGGCTTACTTTAATATTTCAGGAAGTACTGAGTAGTCAGGAAATGCTGTTAAGTCAAGAAATATATAGCACGCAGGACAGGTTGGAATCAATGGGAAACACACTTGTTACTTCAAAATCTGTTGTGGATCAGAGTACTGAGCAAGATGAAAATGAACAAGACAAAGTTGTGTCAAATGTTCAATATATTGAAGAGGTATTTCGAAGAAGACTATTCAATCTGTTTTGAAAATTCTGTTCTTTATATCTACATAGTGTTTAAATACATGTTTTTCTGAAAAAAAATTGTAGATCCATTTTGAACCACAGCAAAAGTGTCTTGGAGTTTCTTCAGGTCCTTCCTCTAGTATCATAAGTGGTAATCAAGATGCGGAACTTGCAGGAGATATTATATCTTGTCTTCAAAATGAAAATCCAAATTTGTGGTGCTTGGTTCTGATAAGGTATGTACTATGTAATTTTTTGATTGCTGTTGTTACTTGATGATCTTTCTTGTGGAACTTGTATGTACTATATAAGCTATTGAAAAAAGTACAGAGCCCATCTTTTTTTTGTTTGTTCATGTCGTATTTTTATAAAATGTGTAGGATGCACTTTCTTGTGAGAAGGATGATCAATACGCATTGCAAGATTGTGGTTGTACTTCTGATGATTCTGATGAAGATGATGATGATATTGTTTCCAAAGACGAAGAGTATATGTTTCCAACGCCAGATGAATTGGAGTAGACAAATGTACCTGAAGTTGGGAAGGTGTTCAGTACTCTGGATGAAGCTAACAGGTTTATTAATGTGTATGCTCTAAGAACTGGATTCGGAATAAAGAAAGGAAGAAATCACAAGAATAGAAAGATATCTTTTGTTTGCAACAAGAGTAGGAAGACTATGTCAACATATACAGGGGCGAGAAAAAGGAGGAGAAATGTTCTTCAAAGAACAAACTGCCAAATGCACGTAACCGTCTGCTTGGAAGATGGAAAATGGCACATTCAATCCCAAGATTTGAAGCATAACCATGATTTGGTTTCATCTCCATCTCTAACACAGTTCTTCCTCAGTCATAGAAGCATGAATGATGCAGAGAAGTTGTTGTCAAAGCTTCTTCAGGAAAACAGAATAAAACCTAGGAAAATAATGAGCATATTTAGGAAGCTGTGTGGTGGAAAATTTGGAAATATAAGTTTTGATGTGAAGAAGCTTGACAATTTGAAGCAAGAAGAGCGTGAGAAGAGAAGAAACACAAACATGGAGCACACTTTGGATTATATCGAGAAGTTGCAAGTTGATAAGCCTGGTTTCATATACAAAGCATAGAGAGATTCTTCTAATTCCATCCTTAGTTTGTTTCGAATGGATTCAAGGTCAAGGCTGGGTTATTTGTTGTTTGGAGATATTATATCATTTGACACAACTTTCAGCACCAAAAAATATAACATGCCTTTTGCACCAATAATAGGAGTAAATGGACACTCGAGAACAATTGTCTTTGGATGGGCTCTCTTGCAAGATGAGAAAGCAGAAACTTTCAAGTGGCTATTTGAGACATTTGTAGAAGTGATGGGTGGAAAGAAGCCAAGAGTCGTGCTTACTGACCAAGATGCTGCTATGAAACTAGCAGTTCCAAAAGTTTTCCCAGATGCATTGCACAGATTTTGTCTTTGGCATGTTTGGAGGAAAGCGTGGGAGAATTTGAAAGTTTACTTTCATTTGAAGAAAGGGATGGAGAAGGAGCTGGATGAATGTATCATGCAGTCAATAACAGTTGAAGAGTTCGAAAGGAAATGGCATGTAATGTTGGAGAAGTATGGCTGTGAAAAACATGCTCACATCAAGCGGATGTGGGAAAATAGGAAGTACTATGTTCCTGATTACTACAAACAAGTGTTCTGTCCTTTCATTAGATCAACAAGCAGAAGCGAGAGTTTCAACTCTAACTTTAAGGATTATGTTTTGAGAAAAGACACAATTGAAACATTCATCCCTCAATATGAATTATTCCAAGAGAATGTGATACATATAGAAAACAAAGATAGGTTCTTGTCTAATGAGAAAATTCCTGTCATGTGGGGATATCAGCGATTTGAATGGCACGTAGCTGAGATATATACTAGAGCCATATACACTAAGTTCCTGACGAGATGATGAATGCCATTGCTTTTGGAGTGAAAGAGGTTGAGAAAGATAAGACCTATGAACTTAAAAGAAACTTTGAGTATGAGAACCCAGAATTTGACAGGGAGATATTCACTGTGCAGGTAGATCGAGCTGCTGATGTATTTGACTGTGAATGTGGTAAGTTTGACAGAGATGGAATCCTCTGCTGTCATGTTCTCAGACTGTTTACACGGTTTGATTAACTCAAGATTCCAGAAAGGTATATAGTGGCAAGATGGACAAAAGAGTTCAGAGAGATTGAACTAAGAAAGCACAAGATTGAGGTCCTTGGTGCACAAACCCAAGAACAGTCACACAATGCTGTTCAGTATGCAATCGTTATGAATACTATTGGTGAGGTCTGTTCAGACATTAGTCATGATTCTGGTTATTGTCAAGAATTGTTAGATGCGGTGAAGAATGTGCATAACAAATATCTTGCTGGAAGAGAAGGAACAGAAGGAAACCAAGAAGTAGATGAGAATGAAAGCAAAAAAAATAGTGACATGGCACTGAAGGATCCCGTTGTTAAAAAGAACAAGTCAGTTAAAAAAGGGAATAGAATGAAGCCTCGTTCAGAAATTGAAGCTCAAAAGTGTGCTACGCGGAAGAGAAAAAATTCAATATGATGATGTGAGTACTAGCGCATTAAAACAGTTAAGAAAAAAGAAATTGTTCAATCACTGAAGATTGAAATATAGAATAATTGAATTTTTGTTGTGCTGGATATATGCACAGAGGCTAGTACTGAAGCCTGTAGTATACATTTGCGGAATTGGTGTGATTTTTGACGGAACTAGAGAACATTTGTGGAATTGGTGTGATTTTTGCTGTTATTGGACAGGGTGTCGCTTATTTATTATTGCAAAATATTACTATGCAACTAGGAAATATATGGTAGTGTGATGAATAGTACATTGCAGACTATTTGTGGTTATTTTATATATTTTACTAGAATCCATTGTGTCATATGAGATTTTTTTAATTTTGTATTGAATTTGATCGTTTCAAGTTTGTACATTAATATACATTTTAGAAAAAATGTTCAAATTGTTTAGGACAAAGTTCCTTTTCTTATTCATTAGCAATTTAAGCGAGTTAAGAATATTCACAGTTATAGAATATTGTCCATGGTTTTCAATAAATGTTCAAAAAATTTAAAAAATGTTTTCATTCGTTCATTTTTTTTGTTTTTGGTTCGATTTTTTTTGTTTCACTATGATTTCCATTAAGGAATAAGAAACAAGGGTCCAAAAAATATTCACATTTCGAACAGTTTTTTATTCAAACAGTTTTTTATTCAAAAGTTTTAAAAAATGTTCCATTTAAACTAAATTTGTTCATATGTAGCATTAGAGAGTATAGCATAAATGAATAAGCAATTACATGTACATCGAAGGAAAAATACAAACGTGGTTATCGCTTTCATCCTATTGTGAGAGAGTAACAGAACTAAGTTATGTCTTGCGACGTGTGTTCTCGTGTCGAGTAAAATGGCCAGCGTACTTTATTCGACCAATAAGAAAAGTGTTTGTTTTTAAATAATAGTTTTTTTAAAAAATGATCGTGTCTGAAATCTGACGAAATGTTTTTTTTAATTCAAATTTGATGAATTTAATTAGTTTTACTTGAACTAAGTTTGAGATTTGATTAACTATATTTGAATTCAGTGAACTAAAATTGACAAACTCAATTTAAATTTAAATTGACAAAAATTAGTTCACTAAATTTGAAATCACTTCATCAATCTATTGCACCTTGATTCAAGTGAACTAGTTTGTCTTTTTTGTGTATTACAAATTTGATGAACTTAATTTATTTATTTTTTGAACTAATTTTTCGAACAAAATTTGAGTGACCAATTTTTTTGGGTACTACAAATCTAATGAACTTAATTAATTTTTCTTGATCTAAGTTTGAGATTTGATGAACTAATATAAATTTTAGTGAACTAAAATTGATGAACTCACTTTGAATTTTGTGAACTAAATTTTGAATCCACGTGAACTAAATTTTGTGATCTATGTTGGTGAACTAATTATGAATTCAAGTGAACAATATTGTTGTGATCTATGTTGTTAAAGTAAAACTTTAATCTTGCTGAACTAATTTTGAATCAAGTGAACTAATTTGTTTTTTGTGTGAATTCAAAATTTGATGAACAAAAATTGTTTTTATTTGAACTAATTTTATATTTGATGAACTAAGTTTGGATTTAGTGAATTATAATTGATGAAGCCAATTCGAATTTTGTGAACTGAATTTTCCATACAAGTGAATTGAAATTAAAAAGTGACGACTTGGAACTATAAATGATGAACTATATTTGAAATAGTGTGGAAAAAAATTCGATGTAGTGAAGCAATTTTGAATTTGAACTAATCATGAACTACTTTTGAATACAAAAATTTGATGAAGTGACTTTAAACACACTTCATCAAATTTCTGAACTAAAAGCTGTGAACTAAAATTGGTGAACTAAAATTTGTGATATCTATTGTTGAACTAATTTTGAATTCAAAGTGAACTAATTTTGGTTCGAATCTAGTGAACTAAAATTGATGAATTCATTTTGAATTTTTGTGAACTATACTTTGAATACAAGTGAACTAGATTTTGAATCAAAGTGAAATTGGGATTAAAAAAGGGATGAACTATACTTTGGATAAAAGTGAACTAAAATTTGAATTCAAGTGAAGTCAATTTTGAATACAAGTGAACTGAAATTAGAAAGTGATGAACTGGATTTGAATGTTGCGACCTAAAATTTCAATGTTGGTGAACTAGTTTTGACTGTGAACTAAATTGTTTTTAAATGAACTATTTTTTAATAAAAAAATCCGATGTAGTAAATGCAAATTTAAAAATGATGAATTGAACTTTAAAATTGTGAACTACAAATTTGGTGAACTTAATTTGTTTTTCTTTAAGATTTGATTAATTTTGGTTCGAATCTAGTGAACTAAAATCCCTGTTCAAGAATTCATCCGATTAACCAGTTAACTTGCCGATTAATCCCTACTCGTAGGTTCACCGAGTAGCCGATTAACTGTTTAATCGCCCGAGTAATTGATTAAATGGCCGATAAACTTGCCGATTAGCCTATTAATCCCCTACTCGTCAGCCAACCGAGCAGCTACCAGTTAACGATTTCCTCAACAACGACTAAAATTGATGAATTCATTTTGAATTTTGTGAAACTATACTTTGAATACAAGTGAACTAAATTTTAAATCAAAGAGAAATTGGGATTAAAAAAAAGGGATGAACTAGATTTGAGAAAATGGTGAACTAAAATTTCAATGTTGGTGAACTAGTTTTTAATGTGAGGTAAACAATTTTTTGTGAACTACTTTCGAATATAAATTTGATGAAAGGACTTCAAAATTTAGTTCACTAAATTTTGTGAACAAATTTTCGATGTCGATGAACTAATTTTGAATTCAAGTGACCTAGTTTTTTTTGTACTACAAATATAATAATCTTAATTATTTTTTCTTGATCTAAGTTTGAGATTTGATGAACTGATATTGATTTTAGTGAACTAAATTTGATGAACTCACTTTCAATTTTGTGTACTATAAAATGAATACAGTTTCACAAAATATTGAATCCGCGTGAACTAAATTTTGTGATCTATGTTGGTGAACTAATTATGGATTCAAGTGAGCTATTTTTTTGTGATCTATGTTGGTGAAGTAAAACTTTTATTTTGGTGAACTAATTTTGAATCAAGTGAACTAGTTTGTTTTTTGTGTGAGTTCAAAATTTGACGAACATAATTTGTTTTTATTTGAATTAATTTTATACTTGATGAACTGAGTTTGGATTTAGTGAATTAGAATTGATGAAGTCAATTTGAATTGTGTGAATAGAATTTTCAATACAAGTGAATTGAAATTAGAAAGTGACATCCTGGAAGTAAAAATGATGAACTATATTTGAAATAGTGTGGAAAAAAAATTCAATGTGGTGAAGCAATTTTGAATTTGACCTAATCATGAACTACTTTTGAACACAAAAAAATTGAAGAAGTGACTTTAAATTTAGTTCACTAAAATTTTTGAACTAAAAGTTGTGAACTAAAATTGGTGAACTAAAATTTGTGATATCTATTGGTGAACTAATTTTGAATTCAAAGTGAACTACTTTTTTTATTTGAACTACAAATCTAATGAACTTAATTTATTTTTCTTGATCTATGTTTGAGATTTCATGAACTGAGATTGAATTTAATGAACTAAAATTGATGAACTAAACTTTAATATCGTGAACTCAAGCTCAGTAAATTTTGAATACAAGTGAACTAAAATAAGAAAGTGATGAACTGGATTGGAATATTGTGAACTAAAATTTCAATATTGGTGAACTAGTTTTGAGTGTGAACTTATTTTTTTGTGAACTAGATTTGAATTAAAATCCGATATAGTAAATGTAAATTAAGTGAACTAAAAGTTCAATGTTGGGGAACTACAAAAATGATAAACTTAATTAGTTTTTGTTTAATTTTGAATACAAGTGAACTGAATTTGAATATTGTGAACTAAAATTTGATGTAGTAAAAGCAAATTAAAAATTGATGAATTGAACTTTCAAAATGGTGAACTACAAAATTGGTGAACTTAATTTGTTTTACCTTAGGATTTGATTAATTTTGGTTCGAATCTAGTGAACTAAAATTGATGAGTTCATTTTGAATTTTTGTGAACTATACTTTGAATACAAGTGAACTAGATTTTGAATCAAAGTGAAATTGGGATTAAAAAAGGGATGAACTATACTTTGGATACAAGTGAACTAAAATTTGAATTCAAGTGAAATCAATTTTGAATACAAGTGAACTGAAATTAGAAAGTGATGAACTGGATTTGAATGTTGTGACCTAAAATTTCATTGTTGGTGAACTAGTTTTGACTGTGAACTAAATTGTTTTTAAATGAACTATTTTTTAATAAAAAATCCGATGTAGTAAATGCAAATTTAAAAATGATGAATTGAACTTTAAAATTGTGAATTACAAATTTGGTGAACTTAATTTGTTTTTCTTTAATATTTGATTAATTTTGGTTCGAATCTAGTGAACTAAAATTGATGAATTCATTTTGAATTTTGTGAAACTATACTTTGAATACAAGTGAACTAAATTTTAAATCAAAGAGAAATTGGGATTAAAAAAGGGATGAACTGGATTTGAGAAAATGGTGAACTAAAATTTCAATGTTGGTGAACTAGTCTTTAATGTGAGGTAAACAATTTTTTTGTGAACTACTTTCGAATATAAATTTGATGAAAGGACTTCAAATTTAGTTCACTAAATTTTGTGAACAAATTTTCGATGTCGATGAAATAATTTTGAATTCAAGTGACCTAGTTTTTTTTGTACTACAAATATAATGATCTTAATTATTTTTTCTTGATCTAAGTTTGAGATTTGATGAACTGATATTGATTGATTTTAGTGAACTAAATTTGATGAACTCACTTTCAATTTTGTGTACTATAAAATGAATACAGTTTCACAAAATATTGAATCCGCGTGAACTAAATTTTGTGATCTATGTTGGTGAACTAATTATGAATTCAAGTGAACTATTTTTTTGTGATCTATGTTGGTGAAGTAAAACTTTTATCTTGGTGAACTAATTTTGAATCAAGGGATGAATTGGATTATGCTTAGTTCAATATATGAACCACCAAAACAAGCAGATACATTGAACTATATATGAACAGAGATTTCAAGAAAAATATCAGAAGAAAACATGTAACTATCAAAGAAGGAAAAAATGATCTACACATAAATAAATAAAAAACATAGACTAAGCATTCACAGGACAAAGTTACAAATGAATAGATAGACATCTGGTAACACCAAAAACATGACACACATATTGTTTTTCCAACAATATAATGTACTTGCAAACTATACCAAATTTGAAAACTACAAAACTGAATGGAGAAAAACTAACATACCACTTGAGTCATTGCGGAGACCTCATGGCGGATATTCAGTTGGTTCCTCACCTTCTGGTTCATCAACTTGGGCAACCCCGCCTCCTTCTTGGGCTGCAAAATACAGATAGAAAAACAACTATCAACAAATGAGCACTACTTATGAATCTATAATATTGCAGATAATATAGAAAAGCATAACAAACTAAAGGGATTGCACAAGAAAGCTCAAAAAACTAAAATATTCTACAAATTCAAGTTCCAGTTCAAAAACAAAAAAACTAAAGCTAAAACAAATCTACATGTGTCATAAGTATAGCTGATTCCAAGTTCTATGCAATTATTTGCTATTATTGAACTAACATGTGTAAAAAATAGTTGAAGTAGAACAACATATTTACCAAGGGGAATTTGCCAAGAAATAATGGCATACTAAATGGCTCAAGATGAAGTTAACATGCTAAAAATATGATGTAAACACACTTATAGCACTTAAAAAAGCGTTTAGATAAAAAAGATCAGTTGAACAAGGACTGCAGATCAAATATGAGAAGGAAACATGTTACTTTCAGAGAAGGAAAGTATGTGATCTACAAATAAATAAATAAATAAATAAATAGACGCAGACTAAACATTCATGGGACAACTTATAAATGAATAGGCAAACCTCTGGTAAGACCACAAACATAACACACAAAATTTTAGTTCACAACTATACAAAATTCGAAAGCTACAAAAACTGAATGGAGAAAAACTAATATAGCACCTGAGTCATTGCGGAGACCTTGAGGGGGATATTCAGTTCGTTCCTCCCCTTCTGGATCAACAACTTGGGCAACCCCACCTCCTTCTTGTCCTGAAAAATACAGATTTAACAACAACTATTAACAATGAGCACTACTTATGAATCTATAATAATTGCAGATAATAAAGAAAACCATAATATACTAAACAGATTAGACAAATAAAGTATAGAAATACTAAGAAGAAACAACTACTTAACGATCTTCGCAAATCTGTGAAGACCCCTGTATTCCAAATCCATTTATTGTATATCAAAACAGACACTGTCAAACTAGATTCAAGTGACTTCCAATCTCACATGTATCACACTGACAGGGGTATTATTGGACAGAAAGTTTTCTTTAAATGGGTAAAAAATCCTTTAGTCAAATCTGGTATTATAAAAATCCTTTTATACAAAATCCCCTCAGAACTTGAAAACTTTAGTACTATAAAAAAACATTATATTATTATACAAGAACCCTTTCTGGAACAATCAAACATCATAACTTGACTAAACAAAATCTAGTTAAATTAGGCATAGCTTATTACCAATTGGATGAAGACATAGATAAATACATCATGGTATGGACTATGTGAATAAACTAACTTATGATAGAATGGGGAACAAATGAAAATATTACTGGACAAATTTAGTCAAATTCACTCCATCCGTGCAAACACGTGCTCGAAATTATTCCAAATACACTCCACAAACTACTATTGATTTATATTCCAGTACAAGTAGAATCACTCTCCAATCCCACAAGATTGATACTCAGAGCCAAAATCTTCCTAAGAATCACAAAACTCCTAGATATTGTTACGCAGATGGCAGATGGACACGCGCCAACACACGGGAGATGCCATCCGTCACATGAGATGGATTTACACGCATGAACAGGATACATTTATACACAAGCAAAAACAGAAGATCTAAAACAGGATACATTTATACACAAGCGAAATTTTCTACCCCAAACCCTAGGTACGAACACAAGGTTAGATCCACACTTAAACAAACAGCAACACAAACAACGAGCGCCACAAAAAACACAAACCCTAACCGAAGAACTGAGGGGAATTAGGGTTAGAAGAAGAACAAACCAGAGGAATTCATCACAAGACGGACGAAGACGAACACAGAAAGAAGCAGTCAGATTACGGTTCGTCGATCCGCCTGATTCGCCTGAGATTCGCCTAAGATTCGAGATCAGTCTTGGGGGAAGAAGAGAAGCCGTCGGGGGAGAAGCAGAGGAGGAAACAGAGGAAACGGGGGAGAAGCAGAGGAGGAAATCAGTCGTCGGGGGAAAGGGGAGAGACCTAGAAGACCACGTGACGGACGGGGGCGAAGCGCATTCTAAACGGGCCGGCCCGCGATAGAACCGCTGCAGGCGCGGGTTTGTGGAATGAACTAAAACCGGCGCCTGCAGCGCTAAATAGGAAATCCCTCCCACTCGACCCCCTCACTCCCCTCGCCATCCCTCGCGCCGCCGCACGCCCAGAGGCGAATCGCCTCGTGCCCGACACCCCCTCGCACGCCTCCCCTCCCTCTGTTCGCTCCCGCTCCGCCCGTCTTCACCACCACCTACGCGCCGGAGCACTTCCCTGCTGGTGCGTCGCCGCCCTGAACCACGCCGCCTCCCTCCCGCACACACAAGACACACCCACACTCAAGCAGGGCAGCGCATCGCCCAGTCTTCCTCCTACCTCCCGTCGCCGGCGCTCACCACCACCACATTCGACACCACTGGACCGCGCCGCCAGAGCCCCTCACCGTCTTCGCCGGATCGGCCACCGCCCCGTCGCCCTCGAGTCCTCCCCGCCGGACTGCCTCCCCATCACCGCGTCGCCGGATCTCGCGTCCCCGTCCTCCTCCACAACGACGTCCACAAGCCATGCCGACCCCCCTTCTCAGCAACGCTGTGAGCCGCCCCCGTTTCCCTCCTCTTTCCCCTCGTTCATCGCGTCGCTCGCCGTACCCCTGCACCGCATGCACAGCCACCGCCACGCACGGCCACCGCTTCTGCTTCTTCTTCACCGGCCTTCGCTCGCGTGCCCGCCTCATCGCGCCCCGCTCGACCACTGTGGCCACGCTCGCGCACGCCCACTGCATTACCACCCCCTTGCCGGTGCTGGCGCCACGGCCAAGCGCCCAGCCTCCTCACGGTGCTCATGTGCGAGCATGCGCCTCGCCCCTGGCCTGTGCCTCTGACCATAGCCCCCCTGGAAAAGAACGTAAAGAAAAGAAAATAATAAATAAATAATAATAATTAAAATATTAATTAATTAATTAAAGAATTAATTAACTTAATTAATCCTGATTAAATTAATCTAATCACTAGTTAACTTAATGAAACCCTGATTAGCCTGTTTAGTCAATGACATGCGGACCCCACACGTCAGTGACCCAGTCAACACCTCTGTTGACTGCTGACATCAGGCTGACGTCATGATGATGTCAACATGCACTATTCTGGATAATGTTGAATTAAATTAACTAAATTAATTCTAAAAATGATTTAAAACTCTAAAAATTATTAGAAAATAAATCGTAGCTCGGATGAAAATACTTTGTACATGAAAGTTGCTCAGAACGACGAGACGAATCCGGATACGCAGCCCATTCGTCCACCACACATCCCTAACCTATCGAACTCGTAACTTTCTCCCTCCGGTTCATCTGTCCGAAAACGCGAGACACCGGGGATACTTTCCCGGATGTTTCCCCCCTTCACCGGTATCACCTCATACCGCGTTAGAACACGTCTAGCTCTGCTTGTTGTCCTGTTATGCACTTGCTTACTATGTATTTACTGTTTCTCCCCCCTCTTATCTCCGGTAGACCCCGTGACGATGCTGATGCCCCTGTGGTCGACTATGTCACCGACGACCCCTCCTTGTCTGAGCAACCAGGCAAGCCCCCCCTTGATCACCAGATATCGCATATTCTACTCTATACTGCTTGCATTAGAGTAGTGTAGCATGTTACCGCTTTTCGTTAATCCTATCCTGATGCATAGCCTGTCCTTGCTACTACTGTTGTTACCTTTACCTGCAATCCTACATGCTTAGTATAGGATGCTAGTGTTTCATCAGTGGCCCTACATTCTTGTCCGTCTGCCATGCTATACTATCGGGCCGTGATCACTAGGGAGGTGATCACGGGTATATACTATATACTTTATACATGACACATGTGGTGATTAAAGTCGGGTCAGCTCGTTGAGTACCCGCAAGTGATTCTGATGAGGGGGCTGAAAGGACAAGTGGCTCCATCCCGGTAGAGGTGGGCCTGGGTTCCCGACGGCCCCCGACTGTTACTTTGTGGCGGAGCGACATGGCAGGTTGAGACCACCTAGGAGAGAGGTGGGCCTGGCCCTGTTCGGCGTTCGTGGAAACTTAACACGCTTAACGAGATCTTGGTATTTGATCTGAGTCTGGCTACTGGCCTATACGCACTAACCAACTACGCGGGAACAGTTATGGGCGCCGATGTCGTGGTATCACCAAAGCCTTCGTGGACGCCAAGAATCGAAGGCGCCGCGCCGATTGGAACATAAGCCCGCTCTTGTATTAAGGGGCTAGTTCGCTTCGGCACAGTCGCATAACGTGCAGGTGTGCAAAGGCGATGGGCCTGCACCCTGCGCCATAGGAGTTAGACCGCGGTTGACCTCTCTGTTGTGCCTAGGTGGGGCTGCGGCGTGTTGATCTTCCGAGGCCGGGCATGACCCAGGAAAGTGTGTCCGACCAAATGGGATCGAGTGTGTTGGGTTATGTGGTGCACCCCTGCAGGGAAGTTAATCTATTCGAATAGCCGTGATCTTCGGTAACAGGACGACTTGGAGTTGTATCTTGACCTTATGACAACTACAACCGGATACTTAATAAAACACACCCTTCCAAGTGCCAGATACAACCCGGTGATCGCTCTCTAACAGGGCGACGAGGAGGGGATCGTCGGGTAGGATTATTGCAATGCGATGCTACTTGGAGAACTTCAGTCTACTCTCTTCTACATGCTGCAAGACGGAGGCTGCCAGAAGCGTAGTCTTCGACAGGATTAGTTATCCCCCTCTTATTCTGGCATTCTACAGTTCAGCCCACCGATATGGCCCTTTACACATATACCCATGCATATGTAGTGTAGCTCCTTGCTTGCGAGTACTTTGGATGAGTACTCACGGTTGCTTTTCTCCCTCTTTTCCCCCTTTCCCTTCTACGTGGTTGCCGCAACCAAATGTCGGAGCCCAGGAGCCAGACGCCACCGTCGACGACGACTCCTACCACGCTGGAGGTGTCTTCTACTACGTGCAGCCCGTTGACGATAACCAAGAGTAGTTTAGGAGGATCCCAGGCAGGAGGCCTGCGTCTCTTTCGATCTGTATCCCAGTTTGTGCTAGCCTTCTTAAGGCAAACTTGTTTAACTTATGTCTGTACTCAGATATTGTTGCTTCCACGACTTCGCCTATGATCGAGCACTTGTATTCGAGCCCTCGAGGCCCCTGGCTTGTATTATGATGCTTGTATGACTTATTTATGTTTTAGAGTTGTGTTGTGATATCTTCCCGTGAGTCCCTGATCTTGATCGTACCCCATTTGCGTGCATGATTAGTGTACGATTGAATCGGGGACGTCACACAAAACTTGAAAACTTCACAACACAAAACTCAACAGGAAATCTTATAAGCTCTGTTAGTGAAAGAAAACAAAACCACCACATAAGATACTGTAATGAACTCATTATTTATTTATTTTTGTGTTAAACCTACTATATTCTAACTTATCTATGGTTTATAAACTATTTTACTAGCCATAGATGCATCAAAATAAGCAAACAACACACGAAAAACAGAATCTGTCAAAAACAGAACAGTCTGTAGAAATCTGTAACTAACGCAAACTTCTGGAACTCCAAAACTCCTACTAAAATAGGAAGTCCTGGAAAATTTGTCTTTTGATTAGAAGCAAAAAGAATCAAAGCAAAAGCATGTTTCTGTGATTTAACAAAACTAAGTTCGTGTGTGCAAAGTTTCTGTTTTTCAGCAGAATCAAATCAACTATCATCATAGGTTATCCTATAGGTTCTACTTGGCACAAACACTAATTAAAAGATAAAAACACATCTAAACAGAAGGTAAATGCATAATGTATTAGTAAACAGGAAAAAAACAAAAAACACAAAGAAAATTGGGTTGCCTCCCAACTAGCGCTATCGTTTAACGCCCCTAGCTAGTCATAAAAGCGAAGATAGATCTAAGTATTGTCATCTTTGGCACTAAATTCATAAGTAGCTCGCATGATAGATTCATAAGGTAATTTGAATTTATTTCTTGGAAAGTTCTCCATGCCTTTCTTTAATGGAAATTGGAATCTAATATTCCCTTCCTTCATATCAATAATCGCGCCAATCGTTCTATGGAAAGGTCTACCAAGAATAATAGGGCAAGTAAGATTGCAATCTATATCAAGAACGATAAAATCTACGGGCAACAAATTTATATTTGCAACAATGAGAACATCATTGATCCTTCCCATTATCTTTTTAATGGTGGAATCCGCAAGGTGCAAATTTAAAGAGCAATCATCAAGATCATGGAAACCTAGAATATCACATAAAGTTTTCGGAATCGTGGAAACACTAGCACCCAAATCACACAAAGCAAAACACTCATGATCTTTAATTCTAATCTTTATAGTAGGTTCCCACTCATCATTAATTTTTCTAGGTATAGAAACTTCCAAATTAAGTTTTTCATCATAAGATTGCATCAAGGCATCAACGATATGTTTGGTAAAAGCTTTATTTTGACTATAAGCATGAGGAGAATTAACAACAGATTGCAACAAGGAAATACAACCTTCTAAAGAACAATTATCATAATCAAATTCCTTGAAATGCGAGATAGTGGATTCAATGCTATTTAAAGTCATGACCTCTCCAATCCCACTTTTACCAAATTTAGCATCAAGATATAAAAACTCCGAATTCTTGGGACGCCTTCCAGGTAAAGTTTACTCATCATCAGTCCCGTAATTATCAAGATTCATATTGCAAAACAAAGATCTAATAGGATACACATCAATAACTTTAAGATCCTCATCATTATTTTCATGGAAACTAGAAGAACACTCCTTTATAAAGCTATCTTTCTTAGCACGCAATCTAGCGGTTCTTTCTTTGCACTCATCAATGGAAATTCTCATTGCTTTGAGAGACTCATTGATATCATGCTTAGGAGAAGAAGATCTAATTTTAAGAGAATCAACATCAAGCGAAAGTCTATCAATGTTCCTAGCAAAATCATCAACTTTGAGCAATTTTTCTTCAAGCAAGGCATTAAAATTATTTTGAGAAATCATAAATTCTTTGACACTATTCTCAAAATCAGAGGGCATCTTATTAAATTTACCGTAAGAATTATTGTAGGAATTTCCATAATTATTAGAGGAATTACTAGGGAACAGTCTAGCATTAAAGTTTCCTCTATAAGCATTGTTTCCAAAACTATTCCTACCAACAAAATTCACATCCATAGATTCATTATTATTCTCAATCAAACTAGACACAGGCATATCATTGGGATCAAGAGGAGTATTTTTAGTAGCAAATAATTTCATAAGTTCATCCATCTTTCCACTCAAAACATTGATTTCTTCTATAGCATGCACTTTTTTACTAGAAGATCTTTCAGTGTGCCATTGAGAATAATTATCCATAATATTATCAAGAAGTTTGGTAGCATCTCCTAACGTGATTTCCATAAACGTGCCTCCCACGGCCGAATCTAAGAGATTTCTAGAAGCAAAGTTCAAACCGGCATAAAAAATTTGTATGGTCATCCATAAATTCAAACCATGAGTAGGGCAATTGCGGATCATCAATTTCATTCTTTCCCAAGATTGGGCAACATGCTCATGATCAAGTTGCTTAAAATTCATAATATCATTCCTAAGAGTGATGATCTTAGCGGGAGGAAAATACTTAGAGATAAAAGCATCTTTGCACTTGTTCCAAGAATCAATACTATTTTTAGGCAAAGACGAAAAGCAAACTTTAGCACTATCTCTAAGTGAAAACGGAAATAACTTCAATTTAACAATATCGTTATTCGTATCTTTCTTCTTTTGCATATCACACAAATCCACAAAGTTGTTTAGATGAGTAGCAGCATCTTCACTAGGAAGACCGGCGAATTGATCTTTCATAACAAGATTCAGCAAAGCAGTATTGATTTCACAAGACTCAACATCATTAAAAGGAGCAATCAGAGTACTAAGGAAATCATTATTATTGGTATTCGAGAAATCGCATAATTTGGTATTATATTGCGCCATGGCAACAGGTAATCCAACACACAAGCAAACAGAAAAAGGCAAGCAGAAAGAGAAGAGTAGATTGGGAAAGAGAGGGCGAAAAAACGGCAAGGGTGTAGTGGGGGAGAGGAAAACGAGAGGCAAATGGCAAATAATGTAAATGCGAGGGAGATGGGTTTGTGATGGGTACTTGGTATGTCTTGACTTGAGCGAAGACCTCCCGGCAACGGCGCCAGAAATCCTTCTTGCTACGTCTTGAGCTTGCGTTGGTTTTCCTTGAAGAGGAAAGGGTGATGTAGCAATAGTAGCGTAAGTATTTCCCTCAGTTTTTGAGAACCAAGGTATCAATCCAGTAGGAGGCTCCTCAAAAGTCCCACACACCTACACAAACAAAAAAAGAACTCGCAACCAACGCAATAAAGGGGTTGTCAATCCCTTCACGGCCACTTCATGAAAGTGAGATCTAATAGAGATAGTATGATAAGATAAATATATTTTGGTATTTTATAATATAGATGCAAAAAGTAAAGATGCAAATAAAAGTAGATTGGAAGCAAATATGATAAGAGATAGACCCGGGGCCATAGGTTTCACTAGTAGCTTCTCTCAAGATAGCATAAGTATTATGGTGGGTGAACAAATTATCGTCGAGCAATTGATAGAAAAGCTAATAATTATGAGATTATCTAGGCATGATCATGTATATAGGCATCACGTCCACAACAAGTAGACCGACTCACCTGCATCTACTACTATTACTCCACACATCGACCGAATCATGTCTGCATCTAGAGTATTAAGTTCATAAGAACAGAGTAACGCCTTAAGCAAGATGACATGATGTAGAGGGATAAACTCATGCAATATGATATAAACCCCATCTTTTTATCCTCGATGGCAACAATACAATACGTGCCTTGCAACCCTTTCTGTCACTGGGTAAGGACACTACAAGATTGAACCCAAAGCTAAGCACTTCTCCCATGGCAAGAAAGATCAATCTAGTAGGCCAAACCAAACTGATAATTTGAAGAGACTTGCAAAGATAACTCAATCATACATAAAAGAATTCAGAGGAGATTCAAATATTTCTCATAGATAAACTTGATCATGAACCCACAATTCATTGGATCTCGACAAACACACCGCAAAAAGAGTTTACATCGAATAGATCTCCTTAAGAGAGGGGGAGAACATTGTATTGAGATCCAAAAAGAGAGAAGAAGCCATCTAGCTAATAACTATGGACCCGAAGGTCTATGGTAAACTACTCACAACTCATCGGAGGGGCTATGGTGTTGATGTAGAAGCCCTCCATGGTCAATTCCCCCTCCGGCAGAGCGCTGGCGAAGGCTCCAAGATGAGATCTCGTGGATACAGAAGGTTACAGCGGTGGAAATTGTGTTTCGTTGGCTCCCTGGATGTTTTTGGGGTACGTAGGCTTATATAGGAGGAAGAAGTACGTCGGTGGCCGCCTGAGGGGCCCACAAGACAGGGGGCGCACACTATGGGGGGGGGGGGCCTACCCTCTTGTGGCCGCCTCGACTGCTTCTTGACTTGCACTCCAAGTCCTCTGGATCACGTTCGTTCCAAAAATCACGCTCCCGAAGGTTTCATTCCGTTTGGACTCCGTTTGATATTCCTTTTCTTCGAAATACCGAAATAGGCGAAAAAAATAGCAATACGGGCTGGGCCTTCGGTTAGTAGGTTAGTCCCAAAAATGATATAAATGTGTAAAATAAATCCCATAAACATCCAAAAGGGGTAATATAATAGCATAGAACAATCAAAAAATATAGATACGTTGGAGACGTATCAGGAAGGCGCGGGGGCTTCTGTCGGTGCAACTAACCCAGGGCCTGTTGACCTAACTATGCACAAGCACAAGATCAAGAGTCACTACAAAAGAAAAAAGACACATCCGTGACATATTGGGATGAACAAATTTTTTTTCTATTGTACTTATGACACTTCTATGACGATAATTGTGACAAAACCAGGTATCATCATAGATGTGGTGGGCTCCTAATTCTATGACAGAAAATGGGTTTTTCATCCTGGGCGGGCTGGAGACGCAGCTGCATGACATTCTTTGGGCCGTGCATAACGAAAAAAACGTGGTAGAAGCGAGGGCAAGGAAAATATCGGGGAGTTCCCGGTTACGGTGGGTGGTCGGGGGCCGAGCGATGCGTGTTTCTCTCGTACACGTACGCGCGTGTGTGCGAGGCGTTGGGCTCTAACTGAACCCGAGCGAGGCATTGCCTAACTGAACCCGAGCGATTGCACTGCAGACTACGCGTTATTGAACCCGAGAGATCGACGATGGCTATTAACTGAACCCGATCGAGCGATTCCTTCGCTACTGCTGCTAACTGAAACTGATCGATGCTGCCTCTGGATGAACAGTGAGCATTGTTGGGGGGGTTTGGATGAATAGTTCCTAGTGGGGGTTGGATGAACAGGACCTCGTGGTGTTGCCGCCGGATCAACAGGACCCCGATCGATCGAACCGGTTGGGCGTGGATGAACAGGACCCCTTGGAGGACTGGATGAACAGGACCCCATGGAGGGAAGGTTGAACAGTAGCCGGTGGAGGGCTGGTTGAAGATTAGCCAGTGGAGGGCTGGATGAACAATAGCCCGTGTAGGGGTGCTTGAACAGGACCCCGTGGAGAGGGCTGGTTGAACAGTAGCCGGTGGAGGAGCGTGCGGTGGAGGCTGGATGAACAGGATCCCGTGGATGAACAGCCGCAGGTGGAGGCTGGGGGAGGTCGACGGTGGATGAACAGTAGCCCGTGGAGGCTGGAGGAGGTCGACGGTGGAGATGAACAGTATCTTGTGGAGTCCCGTTTTGCGGTCCGCTACACCCCTCCCGATGAACACGACCCCTTTCGACCGTAGCGCTCCAACACAAGTCCGTTTTCTCTGTTTTGCGGTACACCACAACCCTCCCGATCAACAAGACCCCGTTTCGACCGTAGGAGGTCCAAGAGAAATCCATTTCCTCCGTTTTGCGGTAAGCCAGACCCCTCCCGATGAACAGGATCCTGTTTCAACCGTGGCCCATCGAACAGAAGGCTGTTTCCTCCATTCTGCAGTACGCTAGGCCTCGTTTCCATCAGCTGTTCCGTCCAAGCCAGTTGGCTCCCGATGAACACGACGTATTCCGACCCAGTCGGTTGCCTCCCGATGAAAAAGACGCTGTTTCTCCGTTCCGACCCAGTAGGTACGCTGCCCGATGAACAGGACACCGTTGCTGCCGTCTGTTGCCTCTCATGTACACAAGCCCTGGCCATCCGTATATACATGCGCGAGTACGCACTTGAGACCCCGCCCGTATGTACATACGTGGTCGTATTTTCTTTCTTGCACCCTGGCCATTGTACGTATGTGTACATGCTACGTGCGCGCCTCTACTGCGACACGTCTGAGCCTCTACTACGACACGTGCCCTTCCTTACACAGCCATGGTTCATCGCTGCAGCCTGCAGACAGACCGACCGTATGTACGTACACGTTCATGACCAGAATGAAATGCTATGTACGCTTCGACCGGGTTGGTCCCGACTGTCAGGCACTTCCTTGCGTGCGAAGATGTAGCTGGTGGGTCCCAGCAGTCAGGGGGCGAATTACTTTTTCTGCCCGTAATATGGTCGCACTTCTTTACGTGCGAAGATGTAGCTGGTAGGGACCAGTAGTCAGGGGGAAATGTTTTTTCATGAAATATGGTGGCCCGTTTGATGGGTCCCTGCTGTTAGGTTGAGGAATCATTATTTTCCGCATAATAAGGAGGCACTTCCTTGCTGTGGCTATGGACCCAGCTGTCAGCCTCTCTATGTACAGTACTCTTTCGATGGAAGTCGGTCGTTAACCACATTGACCACACCACGCCAAGAGCACCAAGGCGGTGGACGGCGTCGAGGCCTAGGAAGGGGACGACACGGAGCCAGGGAAGACGCGGCAGTGGATGCCCACACGGAGAGGAGTACAAGGGTTCACTGGTTCGGCTGTGGTGTGAGGCTACCGTCGCCGCAAAATAACAAGGGGTGTGGGTGAGTGGAGGGATGGCCTGGCCAGCGGTGGGAGTAGTAGAGGGCGGTGAGGCCTCCGCGGCAGCACAGCCGGCCACGAGAGGCAGGAGCAAGTGGCACGACCGGTGCTGCTTTGGGCGGCTGGAGCAAGAAGACCAGAGGTTGAAGAAGCACGACGGCCGTTGGATGGACATCGTACGGTCACTGCAGCTATAATTGTTTATATTGACTAAGTTGACAAAGCCCTTGGTATGCGTCAACTTAGTAGGCCCACTGGTCAGCTTCCGAAATGGTGCGCCCCAGATGTCAGGGGGAGGAATCATTTTTTGGGCGGGTGAAGCTAGAATATCCGAGATTGAAGAACAAGCACGACATCCGTTGGATGGACATTCAACGGCCACTGCTGCTAGAACCGTGTGTTGACTATAAGTTGACAAAGCCTTGCATACGCGTCAACTTATTTTTTTAGGGGACGCGTCAACCTAGTAGGCCCACAAGTGTGTGGCAGAGAACTTTTATAGCCCATTTGAGATTTGTAAGAATGTACAACCCATTTTTGAATTCTAATGGAATTTACTACAACCCATCTACAGTTTGTTAAAAGTACAACCCATTTTCTAGCTAGGACAACGATTAATAATTTCAACCAACCATTCAAAACAGAATTCAATAAAATTTCCCACCTTTTGATGGGATCCAAAATATTTTTATCCTGAAATTTCTGGTCAGATTAAATACAATTTCAATATAAATTTGTATTACGTAAATCCAATGAAACATTGCGCACGCAACAATTAATGAAATTAAAAATGTCAAAATCCAAAAATAGCATTTTATAAAGTAATTATGTGTTTGGTGCATTTTTTATAGTTACTGCCTAGTTTTTTACAATTACATCCCATTTATTATTTCTTAAAGCCCGTTTTCTTGTTAAGCCTAATGCATCCCTCCTAGGAAAGATTTGCAGCCCAGCGAGGCGTAGAATAACAAGTTGACCTTGCCTGGGTATTCCTCAAAAAAAATTATAGCTAGGCTAGCCATTTTCAGCTTGAAAAAAAATTAATGTCTGAGCTGGATATCTGGCCTAGGCTAGACGGGCCATAGCCCGCCCAGTTAATACCCTGCTCTCCTCTAAACAACAACGAAAACATCGCTCAAGAAAAACTCTGCAATGCTCACACTACAAAAGCACAAATACTGCTCGAGCTGCTTGGTCCCAGCTGTCGACCGGTCCTTGTGCAATTATCTCGTTTATTGACTACATAGCTTAACAATGGTGTGGGACCGTGATGTCAGGAAACCAAGAGGAAGCAAAAAAATTACAGTTGTATATAATAAGGAGGCACTTGTGTATGTGCGGCTATGGCCCTGGTGGGTCCCCACTGCAATCCTCTCCAAGTAAAGTCATCTCATCATTCCTCATGTCCGTTGACCATGTTGACAATGCGACGACGGGGCCACGGCGAGCGCAACAACTCGAAGGACGACACAGAGGTCCTCGCAGGCCCTATGGATGGTCTCATACAGCGCCCACTGCTCATTCGGGAAGCCAGGGTCATTGGGCCACATGTCCGCGACGGCATTGTCGTTCGCTTGTTCACCGGTGCTCGTTGAGGAGATGGAGGTTGCAGCACAGGTCCTCCTGTGCTGGTAGCTCTTCC
This sequence comes from Aegilops speltoides, assembly GCA_021437245.1. NCBI lineage: Eukaryota > Viridiplantae > Streptophyta > Magnoliopsida > Poales > Poaceae > Aegilops > Aegilops speltoides. The sequence goes on from CM038141.1 coordinate 317,262,110, forward strand.
GCCATTAGGGCGCCGGCGCGGCCGCACTCGCTCTATGGTGAACACAAGATGAACCGGCTGGACAAGGGCGCCGGCTTTGGTCGGAAGCTACGCCCATCGCTCGATTGTCGCCGCCAGCTCGGCGAAGCTCGCTAGCGAGCCGCAAGTCCGCCGCCGGATCGACCCAACGCCAAGTCACGAAGTCTAACCGCCTGGCCCACCTGCACCACCTCCTCACCCATGCGCGCTTCCGCATGAACGGTCGCGCCGCCACCCCGCTTCCGGTGCGGCGATTGTTCGCTTTCAACGACACAAGTGCCGCTCGCCGTCCATCTGCCGCCCACATTAATGATACACGGTTGCCGAGGCAGCTACTCTAGCGCCACACGTCCGTCCCTCCGCCGCCCAACATTGCTATCTAAACTGCTGCGCCGGCCATAGCCGCATTCATCCGCCTCCATTCCCTTTCTTCTGTCCACACCACTACTGCCAACCATGGCTTCCTCGCACTCCAGCGCTCTTCGGGACGGGCGGGCGACGAACCACAAGGAGATGGTATCCATTGCCGCCGACTGGCTGTCCGGCAGGTAGCCGGAGGACGACGACGTCCCAATGGTGGCGCCAATCCCCTCCTCCGTGCCATCCTCACCGGTGCGTTGCACTATGACCATCGGCGAGGTCCGTGCCCAATACATGGACACAGTGAGGTAGAAGCGTCAGGAGCAGTTCCAAGAGGCGCAGGCCGACGCCGCCTACAACCACCATCTCCTCCAAGAGCACCTGCAGGCGGAGGGGCAGATCGCCACGGAGCGGGCGGAGCAGGAGGCACTGCTTGACTGGTACCACTCCGCCCGCAAGGGCCTCCTTGAGCGCTGGCTGTACCGCATGCGGGTGGTAGAGGTTGCGGCCTCCTACAAAGAGGGCGATGAAGCGGGTGAGGTGTTGTTTGGTGAGACCGAGGACGAGGCAGAGGACAATGCTGGCTCCGACGAGTCCCAACTCCACTGGCGTCGATGAGGCCCTGCTCCACCGAGGCCCCGCGGCGCCAACAACAAGGCATACGACACCGCCGGCTCCGTGGAGGCCCCGCCTCGCCGGCACCGAGGCAGAGGCCCTACTCCGCCGAGGCCCCGCCCCGCCAACAACGAGGCAGAGGACATTGTCGGCTCAGCCGAGGCCCCACCCTGTCGGCATCGAGGGGGAGGATTTCCCCCGCTCCACCGAGGCGCCGCCCCGCCGGCAACGAGAAAGAGGACATCGCAGGCTCTATCGAGGCCGCCCCACTGCCAACAAGGCCGTGCCACACAAAAAACGAGGAAGAGTAGAACACGGTAGGTCGCCACCGCTCGGGTCCAAGTAAGGCCACCGCTGCTACCCTTCGGTTGAAGCCAAGCTAGGCGGGTTGACCATTGACGACCGATTAGCTTCTTGGCGGCGACGTGAAGTCGGAGAGCTATGTTGGAGAAGGAGACTGCTTCTACTTAACTGCTGGTGCAGTTGGCTGACTGACACGTGGGCCCAACAGGCATCTAGGCTGCACGGTAGTTACGCGAATCGCACTGCAGCTTAAGTCATCAAGCTCACCACTGGAGAAGAAGCTTCGCTCGCTCAGGACATGTGGGTAGCTTTGGTTAATTAATTATACCTCCAAATAAGCACCCTTTTTAGTTGAAGAATGTATGAAATGTAATGAAATCCGGCATGTTTATATGAAATCCGACTGTGTATGAATGAATTTAGTTCGATTAGTTTGAATTCTTATATCACTGGCATTGGATGAACATGCAAAACAGTACGTACTAGCATTATTCCCAGGGTGATCACCTCATTTGCAGCAGTTTCAGCTCGTTTCATAATAATGCTAGTACGTACTGTGAAAGTTTCAAGTCATACATTTTTAGTCTGCATACAAGTTTTTTTTGTAGCCAAAGTATCTCTACTTTGACCAATCTTATAGAAAAAAGTATGAACTTTCACAATGTGCGAAGTAAAAAGGAACGGGGGGAGTACAAAGAGTTTGTGTAGCTTTTTAGCGTTCCTATACATTGCAATCAAATACACAGGCCTGACAATTCATAGAGAACATTCAAAACAATCGATGATTATGCATCTCAAAGATTCACATGCCAGAGCCAATATTTACTTCACAACTAAACAATAAAGAAAAATCGATCAACGCTGCTGACAGGAAAGGGCGTCCCATTGGAAAATATCACACAAATGTCTTTTATCTAACATCAATGAGCAAAATTTGACAAGGTTGTCCCATTACAAAATGTCAAATGCTTGTTGTTTTGCATACATCAGTGAGCAAACTTTAACAAGGTTTTCCCATTCCAAAATATCAAATGCCTACGATTTTGAAATGGGCAGGGTTTGTCATCAGTTCGGACATTGACATGGTACCTCGTGCTAAATAAACCAGCTGTTCTTTTTGTGCAATTTCACCAAAATCAACCAAATTCGCGCGTAGCTTGTATGATTTCGCCCTTATATGTTGCAATGCCTTGAACTTATCGGCACCTCCTTTCTTGTGGTGGAAATGAACGATTCGATGTATTCATGGACATTTTGTGCAGTTCCCATTGAAATCAAGCTGAGTACCCCTATTTGCACAAATACAAAAAAGTGATTAGTATAAAGCAAACTGTACTATGAATTGACAGTTTAAACATGCAACTACATAGTCCATGTAGAGCATACTTTAAAAAAATGGAACTCACCTGAAAGAATCCTAGAACAACATTGTACTTGTGCATCACAGCAACAAAACGGAGATCTATCACTCCTTCTGAGCTGAAGTTAGTTTGGTCTTGTGGGGAGTAATGTAAGCATCCTTCAACTGCCCCTTCTGATGAGAAGATAGACAGGGCTTCTTCATCCTGGCATAGTCGGAACTAGTCACTTCACGTACTCTATATCCTTCTCCAGAGGAGGATGATAGTATTGTGCAAAGACAAGAGGACAACTAAATGCCAGCATCCCTGTTTGCTCGAAAAAAAGGAAAGGAAATATTTAAAACAACACAGATGAAGCACTTCTCAAGGACAATACCACTTTCTCATGACAGTATCTAAACAGTAGCACAACACCAATAGAGATGACAAAGCTCAATCATATGGATGAAATCCATGGGCGAGTACCAACCTTTGTCAGGAGGCTTATTGTGTAGAGCATAAAGATCATGCACTTCTCCGGAACCATCTGTTGCTATCTACCGTGGTTGCCATGCTTACTATATACTCCTCGATTAGTTTAATGTTTCCAACATCTTCTTGTGCAGTTCCACTAAAATATATGCTATCTTGAAAGAAGATCCCTGTTTGCACAAGTAGAGACAATTACATATTACATTAAGAGTGGCATCAAATTAGTGGCAAAACAATTGCTCGTTCCAACCATAGCAATAAATTAAAATGCAAAACTATATCATTACTTGTGTCATCACAGTTCCAGTGCTTCATTACAACAGAGGGAGTTGATTTTTGTTTTTCTTCTGCTTGTTCTTCCCCTTCATCACTTGGTTCAATAACAGAAAAGCTTCGCCTTCAATGTAAGATTTGGCATGTCAATTAGGGAGCACAAGTATATCATTAAACAACAACATTAATTTTCTGATGAAAGTGGCAAAATACAAGCCAACAGTTGTGAAATATCCTTATCTTACCTCAATGGGATATTATAGTGGACATACAGATTGGAAGTCTTGTCTCCATTTGTGCAGTTCACTAAAATCAAGCAACATTACCGTACAAGTAGCACAACATATGAAAGCACACTGCACAATCATGTGAAATAAGGCTAGTACTGACCTCTCATGACGCGGAATTCAAACAACTCACAAGAAGAAGATCTAAACTAAATTTGCCAACACGGATAGGAAGTAAGATCTCCTCTTGTGTAGTTCCACTAAGATCAAGCAATCAAGCAACATTGTCGGTGTGACATTTTGGTTGAACAGCACAAAACACTCTTAAAACAAAAGTGTCTTGTGCAGTGCAACAAAAGGTCACAATATCAATGAGGTGAAGTAGATAACCATGTTTACACAGAGGTGCAAAGGAAACAACTAGTGGTCAGTAATGGTGGATGACACATAAGCCAAGAAAAAGACGCATCTAACTTATCTAAATGGGAAAGAAAGCAAGACAGTAGCATTTCTCAAACGGTGGCATTGATTAATATTAATAGAGAGACTATATTAACAATAAAATTTGTTAAACATGTAATTTGCTTTTAACTATGGCATTGCATTAATTTTCCAGCGGCATTATTAGAGGGTGTTTGTTTACAGGGACATTTTGGTGTAGGGACTAAAAAAACTCCGTGTCAGTCCCATCTAAACCAAACAGGAGGGACTTTTAGGGACTAAAAGTGGGCATTTGGGAGTAAAGAAAGAAGACCTTGAGCGAGAGTCTTTTTGGGACTTTTTCCAACAGTTGCCCCTGCCCCGCATCACACCTTGTCTCTATTAGTTCATTACTAGGGGTAACATGGTCTTTTAGCATGTCATTTAATAACCTCTAGTCCATGTTTAGTCCCTGGAACTAAGTAGGTAGGGACTAGGGAGTTTTTAACCAAACATGGCCTTAGATTAACAACAACTAAAGAGTTGCACGGGACAATGGACGCCCTAGCACCATGTGCATCTACCGATGTATGAAGGGGTGATGCACAATCTGTTGCAAAAAAGAACAAACAACCAAGGAGCATATTTGTGTTGGTCCCAGATTTGTTATCTTTAGACACCTTTCCCTATGTGTGCGCAGCAAATCTAGTCCTGCTCAAACTCTACATCCTTGTCCGCCAAAGCAAAAGATCAGTTCGTTACAGAAGTTGTTGCTGCGTTTGTCATTGTTTTCCCTTTTCAACCAACGTAGGTGCTGGATAGCCAGTATGTACTAGTACTTTTCCCCCATCCTTTCCTCTTTGAACCACGTCCTAGATTCATGCTATACAACTTTCCCCACTACTTTTCCCCATTCCTTTCCTCTTTGAACCACATCTTAAATTCATGTTATACAACTTTCCCCACTACTTCCCCCTTCATTTCCTTTTTGAACCATGTCCTAGGTTCATGCTATACAACTTTCCCCACTACTCTCCCCCATTCCTTTCCTCTTCGAACCACGTCCTAGATTCATGCTATACAACTTTCCCCACTACTTCCCTGTTTGATCCAACACCTAGATTCGAGTGCAGAAGTAGAAAAAGCCCACATGCAGCTAGAGCAATGCATGTGGAATAAGTAAATTATACCTTAAGGTTCTTGGGGTGTGGTTCAGTGGGAGACCGGAGGCCGTTCGGTCCACACTATGTACGACATCAAAGAAGAAGGGGTCGGAGGCCCTCCCGCGCCGCCGCGGGGTGAAAGAGAACAGCTGTGCCGGTAGTGGATTCCCTCCCTCGCTGAAGGCGACAACGTTAAGCCTCCTTCCCCTCCCGGCGGACGGATCCTGCTGGCTCTTTGACCAGTAGTGAGGGGAGAGAGAGAGGCCAACAAATTCTTGTTTAGATCTGGAGAGGGTGAGAGAGTGTGAAGAGAGCAACTACAAGCGCTGAGGCTCTAGCGTATATGTATATATACTGGAGAGAGAGTGTGAAGAGTGCAAACCCTAGAAAACAAGCGCCAAGGCTGCAACGTATACATGATGAGGTGATTATACAGTCAGTACGAGATCGTATAGCTCTGTATCCATCCATTTTGACTAGTCAAAGAATCCGTCTAGCACCGCTTCAGATCACTTTCTCTCTCTGTCATGCGGGGCCTACCTGTCATTGGGTGGAAGAAAGAAGTCGAATAAAAACAAAATTATGCTCAAGTGTAGTTATGTCCAACTACCACCTCTTTTACATTTTTACCCCTTTCTCCTACGTTGACACCTGTCGGTGACCCCTTGCACTATAAAAGGAGGCCCATGCACAACGTGGGGGGGTTCAAACCTGACTACTCGCGCTCGGTGTAGCTGCCATCAGTAGCTCTTCAAGCTCCCGAGCTCAATACAAACCAAGGCAGGAGTAGGGTTTACACGCCCACCGCGTCTTAACTCAGGTAAAACTGCCCGCGTGCTCGCCACGATCCGCTCTCTGTGCTCCCTCCGCCTCGCATCGCACACACAAGGGCTCCGTCCCATAGGTGTTCGTGGCGGCGATTCCTCGACATCTCTGGCGCGCCCGTAGGGGCGCCGAGGTGTGCGGACCTGATCCGCGCTCACGCGGGCGCGTTCTTCATCAACCTCTCCGCTTTCAAGAACTTCATCAACAATTGCGCCATGGCCCCAAGAAGAAGGCTTCGAGGTTGCGAGGTTCGCCGCGTTTCATCCGCCGCCACCGGAGCCAACGGTGGGCGGAGGAGACGCTGTCGGAGGGTGGTCGCCGGCGAGGACACTCGCGCGCCACCAGATCAAGGACAAGACGGATGACCGCGCCTCGGTCTCCGTGGACGCGCGCGCGCCCATCTCAAAGACACGACAACCCAGCAGCGCCGCACCACGGAGGTGGTATCCGCCGGGGCAAGGACACACCGGAGGTTCGCGGGATGCTCGACCACCGTCCGGACACAAGCAAAGCGAAGGTGCCGGTGCAGACCTCTCCTTCTAACGCTGTTAGAGTCCGAGCATATCCCGCCTCGCACCGCCGCCTCGCTCCCTCCACTCGCGAAGCGCCGCAAGGGCGAATCGCTCCTCGACTTCCCTCGGCGGCGGACAAGGTCAAGACCGGAGGGCTACCATCCAGAGCTGATCGCCGCTAACAACGATTTTTCACAGCAGCCGGCGACCTCGCGGCGCGCAAGCTGAGAAGACGGCGGCCGACGGCGATAAGAGCGCCGGGTGCGACCACCATGCACTCCCCGCCGCGAAGCGAAGACGCCGCCCGCGGAGCTACGCCGACGACGGCTCCACGGCATCGCCGGATCCGCGACTCGCCGATCAACGCCAGTCCTCGACGATCGGGCGACAAGAAGACGCCGGACCACAATCGAGCGCCGCCAGAAGCTCGGCGACAATCGGACCAGAGAGCTGGGAACGCTGCCGACGCGACGCGCGCCGGTGAACCAGCGACTTGCCAGACGCAGCGAGCTGCCCTGCGTTCACCCGCGAAGCTGCGCGCCCAAAGGGCTCAAAGATGAAGAATTTCAAGCCCGACGCATCGGAGAAGTACGATCGCAAGACGCACCCTCGGAATTCCTCGGTGTCTACACCATCGCGTACAAAGCTGCGGGGCGCGACGAGAAGATTCTCGGCGAACTACTTCCGCTGCGCTTAAGCCGAACGCTCGTTTGGCTTATGCACTTGCCGGAAGGCTCCATTTCTTCTTGGGCAGACTTTGCCATCGCTTGTTGGCGCCTTTCACCGGCGGCCACAAACCCCACGGCCAGAGAGCGATTCCACATTTTGGCCCGTAAGGAAGGAGAATCCTGCGCAAGTATATCCAACGCTTCACCGTGCAAAGACAACATCTCGATGTTCACCCCGCCATGTTATCGGCGCGCTCCACCGAACGTCGAATCAACGCCGATGCGTGAAGAGATGGCGATGACCAAGATCCGGATGTCGGCGAGCTCTATGCTCGGTTGATAAGGCAAGACGCTGAAGAGGGGAGGAGACTCCGGGGAGGATGTTGGCGCAGGAGGAAGCGACAACGACGCCGCCCGCCCGAAGAAGAAGAGCCGCGGCGAACAACCGAAAGAAGAACAACAAAGAGGTGCTTGCCGCCGAGAAGTCCGGCAAGGAGGCTCCCGCCAAGCAAACACAGCTGGCTGCTCGGCAAGGAGCCTGCCTCAGAAGCGGCAGCCGACAAGCGGACAGCCCGACAAGCAATCTGCAAATCCACCGCACTAAGGGCCACGATCTCTCCAATCGCAAGCGCCGAGTATCTCGCCGAGCAGCAAAAAAGCTGAGTACGAGAGGCGCGACAAGGAGAAGGCCCAAGGTGGCGGAGGAGAACCGAGCAAGAAGCGGCCGCTCAATGGCCGGGAGGACGCCTTGCAAGGCCAAGCAGCGGCAAGGTGATCGACCTCCCGGGCCGCGACAAGGATGAAGAAGACGACGACGAAGACATGGAGGATGAGGATAACAGCGAGCAGGAGTTCCAAGGCCACGGAGGTCCTGTGCGTCGGCGACGGTGGCGCCTCTCAGACACCTCCCACCGCCAGCTAAAGCAGTGGTGCGCGAGGTGAATGCAGCGGAGCCGCCTGTGGAGTCGCAAGCAGTTCTCAAATGGTCCAAAGACGCCCATCATTTTTGATCTTGAGGATCACCCCGACCGCACCACGCGCGGTCGGGTGCTTGCCGATGCTGGTCTCGCCCACCATCCGCAACCTCAAGGTCACCAAGATGTTGGTTGACGGCGGGCGGGCTGAACTTGATCTCCTCTGCTGTGATCAAGAAACTCCAAATTCCAGATGGCGAGCTCAAGAGACCGGTTCTTTCCAAGGAATCAACCCGGACGGAGCAAGCCCAAGGAAAGATCACTCTGCCGGTGACCTTTGGCGGGAGCTCAATTTCAGGATCGAGCGCATCACTTTCGACGTCGCCGACATTCCGCTGCCATACAATGGAATACTCGCCGCCCTGCCTCGCCAAGTTCATGGCAGCTTCCCATTATGCTTACAACGTGCTCAAGATGCCGGGCCGATGAGCGCCATCACCGCCCACGGCGACAAGAAGGATGCACTTATCTGCGCCGACAAGACCTACCGGGATGCGGCAGCTGCGCCGATAAGGATACACTTGCCGCTGAAGCTCCCGGGGAAGAAGACGAAGACCAAGTCCGCAAGTGCTCGGGGCCCACTCCGCAACCGCACCTCTTCGAGTGCGCGCCGCCGAGGACGCCCCGCCGAGCTCCACCGCAAGAGTAAAAGGGAATGGCCGCCCGCCGCAACCAAGAAGGTGTCCGCCAGGAGGACGGCACCGGTGGTACCTTCACCATCGATTGCACGCTTGACAAAAATAGGAAAGCGGCGCTGTTGCCTTCCTGCGCGGTGAATGTCGATGTGTTTGCATGGCAGCCATCCGACATCCCCGTGTTCCTGTGAAGGTGATTGAGCACAAGCTTGTTGTTTGCCCTCATCGCGCGCCCATCAAGCAAAAAGTGAGGAAGCAAGCCGTGGAGCGCCAAGAATTCATCAACGAAGAAATCAAGAAGCTAGAGGCAGCAGGCCTAGTTAGAGGTGTGATCCATCCGACGTGGTTAGCAAACCCGATCGTTGCGCAAGGCCAACGGAAGTGGAGGCTGTGTATAGACTTCACCGATGTAAATAAAGCATGTCCCAAGGATCCATTCCCTTGCCGCGCATTGACCAGATTGTTGACTCCATCACGGATGTGAGCTACTCTGTTTTCTTGATGCATACTCAGGTTATCACCAGATCTTTATGGCCAAAGAGGATGAAGAGAAGACTGCATTTATCACTCCATGTGGCACTTATTGCTTCATACGCATGCCATTTGGACTAAAGAATGCAGGATCAACATTTGCAAGGGTAGTGTATACTGCTTTTGAGCCACAGATCCACAGAAATGTAGAGGCTTACATGGATGATATCGTGGTGAAGAGCAAGAGCAAGGATACGTTGATTCAAGATTTGGAAGAGACATTTGAAACCGCGCAAGATACAGACTTAAGTTGAACCCCGAGAAGTGCGTCTTTGGAGTTCCCTCCGCAAACTTCTCGGTTCTTTGTGTCACAGAGGGGATTGAAGCCAACCCCGACAAGATTAAAGCCATTGAGCGGATCGAAGCCCGGGCGAGTCAAGGATGTCAAGGCTTGCAGGTTGTGTGGCTGCCCTCAAGAGGTTCATTTCAAGTTCGAGAACGCCCTACCTTTCTTCAAAATCTTGAAGAAGGCAGGTCCCATGAAGTGGACTCCGAAGCGGAGGCAACACTGCAGGATTTGAACGGTACCTATCCTCCACCCAAGACTTGTCGCACCTAGACCACGGAGAAGTTGTCAGCTGTACCTAGCGGCAACCAACCAGGTGGTTAGTGCTGCGTTAGTAGCGGAGAGGAGTCCGACGAGGAGGCTACACCACCGCAAGCAAGTCCAAATGACAAGCGAGGGCTGTCCAGACAAGCTCCGCCCCGACAAGGACAACTCTGTGCAGAACAGGATGAGGTGCGGAAGAAGATGGTGCAGCGCCAAAGTGTATTTTGTGAGTTCCCTTCTCCGTGGGGCTAGATCAAGATACTCGGTGTGCAAAGTTGCTTTTCGCCTCCTCATGGCCTCGAGAAAGCTGCGCCATTACTTCCAGCACACGAGATAACAAGGGTCACTCGCTTTCATCAAGAGGATATTGCACAACCCGAAGCAACAGCAGGATCGCTGAGTGGGCACTGAGCTGTCGAGCTTCGGACTCAAGTTTGAAAGTACTTCAACCATACAGAGCCGAGCTTTGGCAGAATTCATAGCAGAGTGGACCCCAACGCCCGATGAAGAAGTCCAAGAAACAAGTACACCCGCATAAGAAGCGACAAGTGAATGGGTAATGTACTTTGATGGTGCCTTCTCGCTGCAAGGCGCCAAGGCCAAGGTACTCATCGCGCCCACGGGAGAGCACCTCAAGTATGTTATCCAGATGCACTTCCCAAGGGAGCAAGCGACAAACAACACCGCTGAATATGAAGGTTTGCTCGCCGCCTCGTGGATTGCGGCGAACTTGGGATCGAGAAGTTGATTGTGCGGGAGATTCTCAGTTGGTGGTCCGCAAGTTAACAAGAGCTATCAGAGCCCTTTGATGGAAGCTTATGTCGATGAAGTGAGGAAGCTTGAGGAGCGCTTTGAAGGTTTGCAGATGGAGCACTTCCCGAGAGCTCAGAATGAAATCACAGATGGCCTTTCAAAGTGTGCTTCGATGAAGTTACCTGTGGAACCGGGGACCTTCTTGCTCAAGCTGACTCAACCATCCGTCACGCCATCAATTGGGCAGTCCAAGAAGAGAAAGTTGGTCTCCGGCGACTACTTGCCGGCGGGTCTCCCTGGGGCCGCCGCCAAGGTCCCCAAGATCAACGACCAGAACCCTGAGGAAAAGTTTGCTCCTGCAGATCCTCGGATCTGTACAGTTGAAACAAGTGTTCCCGACAAGCCTCGCCCGGCGAGCTTGCCGGGACCTTCAGCCCGGCAGAGCCAGAGGTTCTGCCGAGAAGCCGAGGTTCCCGCAGCGCCCTCATGCCTTTAGTCCTTGCCGCTGAGCCCCAAGCTCGGCATGGGCGCAGCAGACGTCTGCTTTTTGCAAACCGGAGAACTTCCCGACGACCCGTAAGAAATAGAGAAGATAACCAGACAATAAGTATGTACCATCAGAGATAACGAGCTGCATGTAAGAAGGCTCAATGGTGTCGATCAAGTGCATCTCCGGGAAGATGGATGAAGGCGCTGGCGTAAATACACGGAGGCATATGCGGCCACCACATTGGCGCAAGAAGGCGCTTGTCGAAAGCTTTCCGCAAGGGTTCTTTGGCAAGAAGCCTCCAAGATGCAACCGCACTAGTAACCAAGTGTGAAGCGTGCGAGGCCCATGCAAAGCAGATTCATCACCACTCAAGCTCTCCAAACAATCCTTTGTCCTGCCCTTCTCGTGCTGGGGCTCGATATCTCGGCCCCTTCCCCGTTGTCGGGGCTTTGAGTACTTGTACGTAGTAATCGACAAGTTCACAAAGTGGCCGAAGTGGAGCCAGCGAGAAAGGTGACAAAGACAATCAGCGGTCAAGTTCTCAGATCGATTGTGTGCCGCTTCGGGATCCCTAACAGATTATCACCGACAACGGTACACAATTCACTAGTCGCACCTTCATGCAAGACGCCCAAGACCTTGGCGCCAAGGTCTGCTTCTCATGCTCACCCAAGGAGCAACGGTCAAGCGGAGAGGGCCAATGCTGAAGTGTTGCGCGGACTCAAGACAAGAACTTTCGACAGTGCTGCGAAAAGTGCGGAAGAAATTGATAGAGGAGCTACCGCGGCTCTTTGGTCAATCGAACGACACCAAATCGAGCCACCGGACGTACACCTTTTGCTCTAGTCTATGGAGCGAAGCAGTTCTCCCCACGGAACTCGTATACGGATCTCCTCGAGTGCTCGCTATGATGAGCTCGAGCAAGAGCAATCTGCGGCAAGATGATGCATTGCTCCTTGAGGAAGGACGCCTGTGCTGTTTGACGAGCTGCTCGATACCAAGAAGCCTTGCGCCGCTACCATAGCCGCAAGGTCAAAGCCAGAGTCTCGAGGAAGGCGACCTTGTTCTTCGGCGTGTTCAGTCCGCCAAGAATTCCAACAAGTTGACGCCGGTGGGAAGGCCCTTATCGGGTGAGACAAGTCACGAGGCCCGCGCTGTCCGCCGAGACCGAAGAAGGCTTACCGTGAGCAACTCCCGAACATAGAGCATCTTCGCAAGTTTCACCCATAAGGCGCGGTTGCCGTGATCCGCTCCGCAACCACCTTTTGTACGAAGCTTTGCCGCTGTTGCATGTAACCCTTTGTACAAAGCCGGGCGCAGACCCGTGCATCAAGAAAGTTTCGTGTTTTGCGCTAGTTGCCTTTCCCATGCTTTCCTTTGCTATTTGCATGTGTTATTTGGCATCTCTTGTGCGACACACATATCCGTAAGCAATAGCACGCCGAAGGCCATATACTTGTTTCCCTCTTCTCTTTCCTTGCCTCTAAGCGGAAGGAACGCTCTCGCGCACAAGTTTGCCGGGGAAGGAAATGGAAGATGAACCAAGTGCTGTTCAAGAAAGAGAAGCTTGCCGAGAACGCATGAGATCACGAAAGCTAAGTTATTAGAATTTGAGCAGTTCAAAATTTTAAAATTTAAGTTGCCTTCCTTGAACAACCACACTTTGTATGGAAAACCTGTGCGCGGAGGAACCTACCCGTGGATAGCCGCACCCTTATCTTGTTTTCGAGCACGCCAACGATTTAAGTGAGCTGCGACGAGTGTCGCGCCTTTGTTTCGCTGAGTCCGCTCAGCAAGCTGAGTGCGTTGCGACTAGTCATGCAAGGTTGCTTGCCGGTAAGACCTTGGCCAGGCAGGCTGCTTCGAAGTTCAAGACTCGGCGCTTGCAAGGGGCCCCTTGCCGCAAGTTCCTAGAAGCGAGGGTTGAAGCATACAAAGTTGAGGATCAGAACAAGGGAGATAACACCGCATTTGTTGATCAAAATAAAGATAATATCTTGCAAGGAATAACTTGTCGCGATGACTAATGAGTTCATAACACCCTATGCAGCAACAAAAAGAGATAAAAATAAAGGAGGCCTAGTCTCTGCGGTCGCCTCCACCCCGAGATCTTGTTCACTTTAGCAATGATGTGGGCGACCTGCTCCTTCAGAGCCTCCATGTTCGCGTCGGCCGGCAAGCTGCGAAGAACGCTGGTGAGGTTTATGCCGGATTGCGGTATACAATCTTCCTCAAGACACGCTCCATGGTTCCCGTCCACACCAAGTAGTCTCCTCGGCGAGTTGCGCGATCTTTTTCCGCAGATTTGCAAGGGCCGCGCGATCCCCAAGAAGAGGCTGAGCTTGGCGCCGAGGAGATTTGGATCCGGGAGTAGATGAGATGCTCCAGCTTCAGCCCAAGAGCTCTGGGTCGATGTCGGACGCAAAGATACCAAGTCCTCGGTCCATAACCCCACCTGGGGGCGGGGGCAAAGGGCGAACCCGCTCCGGGTCGAAGCTTGCCCTGGCGCCGACCTGCGGGCGTCGCTTTCCCGGCCTTCCCCGGGGCCCCCCCGGCCCACCCGGGAAGTTGGCCCCCGGGGTTTTGGGGGTGGCCCCTCGTTCCCGCCTTCCCGTTGTAAACGCCTGGGCGGGCAATCCGGCGCGGAAGGTGGGCCGGGGAACCCCGGGCCCTTGGGTTCCGGGGCCTCCGCCCCCCCCTCCCGGGGCCGCGGACCCCCCCGGCTGACCTCTTTCCCGGCGCCTCCGCCCTTGGCGTCCGCTCGCGCCCCCTTCCCTCGGGGCCTCCCCCTTCCCTCCCGGATTGGTCCGGAGTGTGGGGCCCGCGCCCGGGGGCGCTTGCGCGGATTCCCGCCTCCTGCGGGCGGGTTCCGCAGCCTCTGCCTCCTCGTGACCAAAATCCCCGGGCCCGGCTCCCCCCCCCGGCGGGCTTTCAAGCCTTGGGGTGGGCCCTTCTCCGGCTCCGTTCTTGCCCCTCCCAAGGTTGGGAAAAAGGGAACCCCTGGGAACCCGTGATCCGATCCGTCCTTTGGGACATGGCGCAAAAGTGGTTCTTTGTTCACCCCCGGGGGGTTGAACCCTCTTGGGCGGGTATTTTAAAGCCCGGCCTCCCCGCCCCCGGAAGTTGAAGTTGGGGGCGCCTATTTCCGGCCCTTGTCCCACCCCCTTTTTCGGAGGAGATGCCGAAAGGGGGAAAACCGCCGGACCGCCATCCGGACGGGGTCTGGAATAGGCGACCCGGGCTTGTTTGGGAACCACTCGGGGACCCGGGGGGTTTTTTGGAATCCCTCCTCGCGTCGGAAGACCCGGGCCCCCTCCCTTCCGCGGACCCGGCCCTTCCTTCTTTGAAGAAAAACCGAAATTCCCAAAGGCGCCCTTCCTGGGGAAGAATCCCTAAACGCGCGGGGGTTTCCTGAATTTTCCACAGGGCAAAAACTTAAAATTGGCTTGGGGTGGTCGGGAACCGAGGGCAGGTTCCCAAAAATTGGAAAAGGAAGGAAACCCTAATGGAAGAAAAAAGAAATTCCCGGGGGCCTTACGGGGGATAAGAAGTCCCGGGGCCTTTTGGGGACAGGAATTTTTGTTAGTTTGAGAGGCGAAAAGGTGCCCGGGGGGCCCTTTTCGATTCCCCCTTTTGGGCCCCCTTGGGGGCCAAAAGGGGGGGGGGGAAGGGGCCGGGGCCGGGGAAAGGGCCGGAAGGTTGGGGCGGGCCAAAGGGATATTGGGGAGGGAAAATGCTGAAAGGAAAACCGTTTCCCTCCAAAAAGGGGGCTTTTTCTTCCCCTCCCCGTCCCTCCGGGGCCCTTGCGGGCGTGGGGAAAGGGGGAGTGGCGGTGGAAGGGATTGGGCGGGGGACGGGGTTGCTGGGGGGGGGCCCTTTCGGCCTTATGAGGGGGGGCTTGTCTTACTAAGGTGGGCCCGTCCCCCACCCGCGGCATTCACTTCCGGCGGCCCAAGCTAGCTAGCCCACAAAATCTAACATATTTTAACAGTTCCAAATGCCTAACCTTGCCCGGCTAGGCTATAAGTTGTTCCTGCTAAGGATCCAAATGCTCCCTAAGTAACAATGCTCGCTAGCAATGAGGCCAGGGGGCATTGAGATGCAAAGTTAATGGACGACGCCTAAACATTTTGGGAATATCTGATTCCCGTAAGATGACTTAACACCTAGACGTAAGTACTACTCCACACTCCAGGTTTGATGGAATATTCGTCACCTCTTCTCTTCTTGTATGTACTCCATTTGTATCTCACTTCCTGTGGCTTCGCACTCGCACGATATTCCTATTCTATGAACCTGTGTGTGTGTGTGTGTGTGTGTGTTTAACAACATGTGTGTGTTAGAGAGAGTGACACATCGACCTACTCCTACAGAGAGATGGTGTGTAGTGTACGATTTAGCCGCGAGAGTTGGTGCATCCTCTAATTTCCGGGCGTCCGGTCGGGACAGGCGGACAGCTACCACGCCCGCTCCTAACTAGCCTGGCCCACCCAAAGCCCCTCCATCGCCCGCGCGCGCTTCCCGCCCGAAACGGTCAACACCGCTCCAAAGAATCGGTGTCACATTCATGCCCGGGCAGAGCGGGCGTGCCCTCTCACTGACGCCTGCGTTGAAGGGATAAGCGGATTCAAGAGTGATGGTTGCTTCATCCGTCCAACTTACTGCTGGGTCTATGTGATTTGACGGCTCATTGGTCATTATTACTGAGGTGGTAGGACTGCTGGATATCCCACGCTTTCGGTGAAAGGAGGTACTACTAGATTATAATTTTCTCCATTCTTACAGCGGAGGAGTGCGAGAGCAGTGAAAACATGCAGGCTCAGTGATTACATGGCCCACCTCACACTATCACCACATTTTCTAGACACCGTGTGATAACCCACAAGAATAGGGGATCGCAACAGCTTTCGAGGGTAGAGTATTCAACCCAAATTTATTGATTTGACATAAGGGGAGCCAAAGAATATTCTCAAGTATTAGCAGTTGAGTTGTCAATTCAACCACACCTGGATAACTTAGTATCTGCAGCAAAGTATTTAGTAGCAAACTAGTATGATAGTAATGGTAACAGTGGCAAAAGTAAAGATAGCAGTTTTGTAGTAGTTGTAACAGTAGCAACGAAAAAGTAAATAAGCAAAGCACAACATGTGAAAAGCTCGTAGGCATTGGATCAGTGATGGATAATTATGTCGGATGCGATTCCTCATGTAATAGATATAACATAGGGTGACACAGAACTAGCTCCAGTTCATCAATGTAATGTAGGCATGTATTCCGAATATAGTCATACGTGCTTATGGAAAAGAACTTGCAAGACATCTTTTGTCCTACCCTCCCGTGGCAGCGGGGTCCTAGTGGATACTAAGGGATATTAAGGCCTCCTTTTAATAGAGAACCGGAACAAAGCATTAGCACTTAGTAAATACACAAACTCCTCAAACTACGGTCATCACCGAGAAGTATCCCTATTATTGTGACTTCGGGGTTGTCGGATCATAACACATAATAGGTGACTATAGACTTGCAAGATAGGATCAAGAACTCACATATATTCATGAAAACATAATAGGTTCAGACCTGAAATCATGGCACTCGGGCCCTAGTGACAAGCATTAAGCATAGCAAAGTCATAGCAACATCAGTCTCAGAACATAATGGATACTAGGGATCAAACCATAACAAAATTAACTTGATTACAAGGTAAATCGCATCCAACCCATCACTGTCCAGCAAGCCTACGATGGAATTACTCACGCACGGCGATGAGCATCATGAATTGGTGATGGAGGATGGTTGATGATGACAACGGCGATGAATCCCCCTCTCCGGAGCCCCGAACAGACTCCAGATCAGCCCTCCTGAGAGAGATTAGGGCTTGGCGGCGGCTCCGTATCGTAAAACGCGATGAAACTTTCTCTCTGTTTTTTTCTCTGCGAAACGGAATATATAGAGTTGGAGTTGAGGTCGGTGGAGCATCAGGGGGCCCACGAGACAGGGGCGTGCCCAGGGGGAGGGAGCGTGCCCCCACCCTCGTGGACAGGGTGTGGGCCTCCTGGCCTTGATTCTTTTGCTAGTATTTTTATATTTTTCAAAAGTTATCTCTGTGGATTTTTAGGTCATTCCGAGAACTTTTGTTTTCTGCATGATAAACAACACCATGGCAGTTCTGCTGAAAATAGCATTAGTCTGGGTTAGTTTCATTCAAATCATGCAAGTTAGAGTCCAAAACAATGGCAAAAGTGTTTGGAAAAGTAGATACGTTGGAGACATATCAACTCCCCCAAGCTTAAACCTTTGCTTGTCCTCAAGCAATTCAGTTGATAAACTGAAAGTGATAAAGAAAAACTTTTACAAACTCTGTTTGCTCTTGTTGTTGTAAATATGTAAAGCCAGCATTCAAGTTTTTAGCAAAGATTATGAACTAACCATATTCACAATAACACTTAGGTCTCATGTTTACTCATATCATTGACATAATCAACTAGCGAGCAATAATAATAAATCTCGGATGACAACACTTTCTCAAAACAATCATAATATGATATAACAAGATGGTATCTCGCTAGCCCTTTCTGAGACCGCAAAACATAAATGCAGAGCACCTTTAAAGATCAAGGACTGACTAAACACTGTAATTCATGGTAAAAGAGATCTAGTCAAGTCATACCCAATATAAACTAATAGTAATGAATGCAAATGACAGTGTGCTCTCCAGTGGGTACTTTTTAATAAGAGGGTGATGACTCAACATAAAAGTAAATAGATAGGCCCTTCGCAGAGGGAAGCAGGGATTTGTAGAGGTGCTAGAGCTCGATTTTAAAATAGAGATGAATAATATTTTGAGCGGTATACTTTCACTATCAACGCAACAACTATGAGATGGCGATATCTTCCATGCTACACACATTATAGGCGGTTCCCAAACAGAATAGTAAAGTTTATACTCCCCCACCACCAACAAGCACACTCCACGGCCATCTGAAACAACGGGGTACCGTCCATACCAACAACAGTCCTGCGGGAGTTTTGTTTTATTATTTTGATTTTCTTTGATCTTTTTGATCATGAGACTGGGCATCCCGGTTACCAGCCATTTTCTCGTGAATGAGGAGCAGAGTCCACTCCTCTTGAGAATAATCCACCTAGCATGGAAGATACAGACAGTCCTAGTTGATACATGAGCTGCTCGAGCATACAAAACATAATTTTATTTGAAGTTTGGAGTTTGGCACATACAAATTTACTTGGAATGGCAGGTAAATACCGCATATAGGAAGGTATGGTGGACTCATATGGAATAACTTTGGGGTTTATGGAGTTTGGATGCACAAGCAGTATTCCCGCTTAGTACAGGTGAAGGCTAGCAAAAGACTGGGAAGCGACCAACTGAGAGAGCGACAACAATCATGAACATGCATTAAAATTAATCAACACTAAGTGCAAGCATGAGTAGGATATAATCCACCATGAACATAAATATCATGAAGACTATGTTGATTTGTTTCAACTACATGCGTGAACATGTGCCAAGTCAAGTCACTCGAATCATTCAAAGGAGGATACCATCCCATCATACCACATCACATCCATTTTAATAGCATGTTGGCACGCAAGGTAAACCATTATAAGCTCCTAGATAATTAAGCATGGCATACGCAACTATAATCTCTAAATGCCATTGCAAACATGTTTATTCATAATAGGCTGAATCAGGAACGATGAACTCACCATATTTACAAAAACAAGAGAGGTCGAGTTCATACCAGCTTCTCTCATCTAAATCAGCCCATCATATATCGTCATTATTGCCTTTCACTTGCACGACCGAACAGTGTGTATAATAATAATAGTGCACGTGCATTGGACTAAGCTGGAATCTGCAAGCATTCAATTCAAGGGAGACAAAGTAATATGGGCTCTAAATTAAATCAACAATCATGCATATGGGAGCCACTAAACAATTTCATTATGGTCTTCTGACCCCCAAAGGAAAGAAATAAAATAAAACTATTTACACGGGAAAGCTCCCAACAAGCAAAAAGAAGAACGAGAAATCTTTTTGGGTTTTCTTTTTAATTACTATTACAAGCATGGAAATTAAACTAACTAATTTTTTTGGTTTTTTCTAAGGTTTATCGAACACACAAGAAGAAAGCTAGAAAAAGAAATTGAACTAGCATGGATAATACAATGAAAGAGTATGAGCACCGACAACTAGAATTAGTGTGTGAACATGAATGTAAAATCGGTGAGAAATACGTACTCCCCCAAGCTTAGGCTTTTGGCCTAAGTTGGTCTAGTGACAAGGATAGCCTGGCTGATATACAAACTTATAACTAGGGTCGTACTGAGATGCAACAACCAATGCTTCTTGAGCTGCGGCATGTTGGCGAGCTGCCTCCACTCTCCTCTTGTGTTCAGCTGCCTCCTCCCTGGTGACAACATATCTTCGTTTTGCCTAGCAATCAAAAAGGGAAGGAGCAGGGAGAGTAACATGGACAACGTGACGTCTGTCAAAGATTAGTCGATACTGGAGGAATTGTTCATTCCTCACAAGAAAATGGTGCCTGACCATAGCGTCAAAATCTCAATAAGCAGCAGGCAACTCAATATCACCCTCACGTGGAGATATACCAAGATAATTAGCAACATGGGTCACATAAATTCCTCCAATGAAATCTCCAGAAATACCATTATTATGCAACCTACGTGCAACTATTGCCCCCAAGTGCCTAGAGCCTATATCATGCATTAGAATTACTTGGGACCTGATAAATTTGACATGCAAGCTCAAGAACAGGGTCACCTAGGCAGCAAAAAATTGCAATGAATATAGCACTAGAACAAAAACTAATTGGATCATTGGAGGAGTCACATACCAAACAACAATCTCCCAAAGCAGTTTTGTCAATGGAGCTTTGAGCAAGGAGATAAAAAATCGTAGGAAAATGAACTAGAACTCGTGCTTGAGCTGGATGGGGATTTTTTTGGGAAGAAGATGGAGTGTGTGGGTGCAGAAATAAGTGGAGGGGGGCCACCATGGGCCCACGAGACAGGGGGCGCGCCCAGGGGGAGTGGGCACGCTCTCCACCCTTGTGGCCAGGTGCTTGCCCCCCTGCTGTGTTCTCAATGCCTAAAATCCTCAAATATTCCAAAACAAATCATACTAAATTTGCAGGGCATTTGGAGAACTTTTATTTTCGGGATATTTTTTATTGCATGGATAAGTCAGAAAACAGACAGATAATACTATTTTTGCTTTATTTATTCTAAATAACAGAAAGTAAAAAGAGGGTACATAAGGTTGTGCCTTCTAGTTTCATCCATCTCATGATTATCAAAATGTATCCACTAACAAGGTTGATCAAGTCTTGTTAACAAACTCATTCCGAGTACCATGGAACCGGAGAAATTCGAATAACACTAGGTTACCTAAACGGGGATATGAACATCCCCAACAATGAGAATATCATATTTTTTCTTGACAGTAGGAAGAGGAAAATCAATACCTCCAATAATAATAGTTGGAACTTTTCCAATAGAATTGATGCTATGAACTTGAGGTTGCTTTCTCAGAAAGTGTACCGTATGCTCATTACCATTAAAATGAAAAGTGACATTGCCTTTGTTGCAATCAATAACAGCCCCTGCAGTATTCAAAAAGGGTCTACCAAGGATAATCGACATACTATCATCCTCGGGAATATCAAGAATAATAAAGTCCGTTAAGATAGTGACATTTGCAACCACAACAGGCACATCCTCACAAAT
Organism: Aegilops speltoides; assembly: GCA_021437245.1. NCBI lineage: Eukaryota > Viridiplantae > Streptophyta > Magnoliopsida > Poales > Poaceae > Aegilops > Aegilops speltoides. Next base: position 317,283,030 of record CM038141.1, read on the forward strand.
ACCGACAGGTATAGCAGTTGATTTATCGGCCATTTGCAAAGATATTTCAGTAGGTGTCAACTTATTCTATTCAAGTCTACGATATGAAGAGAGAGGCATAACACTAACTCCGGCTCCAAGATCACATAAAGCAGTTTTAACATAATTTCTTTTAATGGAGCATGGTATAGTTGGTACTGTTGGATCTCCAAGTTTCTTTGGTATTCCACCCTTAAAAGTATAATTAGCAAGCACGGTGGAAATCTCAGCTTCTGGTATCTTTCTTTTATTCGTAATGATATCCTTCATATATTTAGCATAAGGATTTACTTTAAGCATATCAGTTAAGCGCATACGTAAGAAAATAGGTCTAATCATTTCAGCAAAGCGCTCAAAATCCTCATCATCCTTTGTCTTGGATGGTTTAGGAGGAAAGGGCATGGGTTTCTGAACCCATGGTTCTCTTTCTTTACCGTGCTTCCTAGCAACAAAATCTCTCTTATCATAATGTTGATTCTTTGATTGTGGGTTATCAAGATCAACAGCAGGTTCAATCTCTACATCATTATTATTGCTAGGTTGAGCATCAACATGAACATTATCATTAACCTTATCACTAGGTTCATGTACATCACCTGATTGTATTTCAGCATCAGAAATAGAAATATCATTGGGATTTTCAGGTGTGTCTACAACAGGTTCACTAGAGGCATGCAAAGTCCTACCTTTTTCTTTTTTCTTCTTTCTAGAAGGACTAGGTGCATCTAAATTATTTCTCTGAGAATCTTGCTCGATTCTCTTAGGGTGGCCTTCAGGATACAAAGGTTCCTGAGTCATTCTACCAGTTCTAGTAGCCACTCTAACAGCAAAGTCATGTTTATTATTTAATTCATCAAGCAAATCACTTTGAGCTTTAAGTACTTGCTCAGCTTGAGTGGTAACCATAGAAGCATATTTGCTAATGAGTTTAAGTTCACCTTTAACTCTAGCCATATAATCACTCAAGTGTCCTATCATGAAAGCATTATTCTTTAACTCTCTACCAACATAAGCATTAAAACTTTCTTGTCTAGCCATAAAGTCATCAAATTCATCTAAGCATGGGCTTTGAAATTTAGTAGAGGGGATTTCAACTTTATCATATCTATAGAGATAATTTACCTTTACTACTTGTGTCAGGTTATCAAGACAAGGTGTTTCTTCGACAGGCGGTATATTAAGACCATGTATTTCTTCAATAGGAGGTAAATTCTTAACATCTTCAGCTTTAATACCTTTTTCTTTCATAGACTTCTTTGCCTCTTGCATATCTTCAGGACTGAGAAATAGAAATCTTCTCTTCTTCGGTGTTGGTTTGGGAATAGGCTCAGGAGTTGGCTCAATTGGCTCAGGAAGAGTCCAATTATTATCATTAGTCAACATATTATTCAATAACAATTCAGCTTGGTCGACTGTTCTTTCCCTGAAAACACAACCAGCATAACTATCCAAGTGGTCCTTGGAAGCATCGGTTAGTCCATTATAAAAGATATCAAGTATTTCATTTCTCTTAAGAGGATGGTCAGGCAAAGCATTAAGTAATCGGAGAAGCCTCCCCCAAGCTTTTGGGAGACTCTCTTCTTTGATTTGCACAAAATTATATATTTCCCGCAAGGCAGCTTGTTTCTTATGAGCAAGGAAATATTTAGCAGAGAAGTAATAAATCATATCCTGGGGACTACACACACAACCAGGATCAAGAGAATTAAACCATAGAATCACCCTTTAATGAGAATGGAAATATCTTAAGGATATAATAATAGCGAGACTTCTCATCGTTAGTGAACATGGTGGCTATATCATTCAACTTGGTAAGATGTGCCACAATAGTTTCAGATTCATTGCCATAAAAAGGATCGGATTCAACCAGAGTAATAATTTCAGGATCAACAGAGAATTCATAATCCTTATCAGTAACAAAGATAGGTGAAGTAGCAAAAGCAGGGTCATATTTCATTCTAGCATTTAGAGTTTTTTGTTTAAGTTTAGCTAGTAATTTCTTAAGATCAGATCTGTCATTGCAAGCAAAAAGATCTCTAGTAGCTTCTTCATCCATAACATAACCCTCAGGAACAACATGCAATTCATACTTAGGGGAAGAACCTTCATCATCACTATCATCAATAATTTCAATCTCTCTAACCCTAGCAAGTTGTTCATCTAGAAATTCACCTAATGACAAAGTAGTATCAAGCACAGAAGTAGTTTCATCACAAGTATCATGCATAGCAGAAGTGGCATCATCAATAACATGCGACATATCGTAATTCAAATAGCGATGGCGAGGTTTAGGTGTCGCAAGCTTACTCAAAATAGAAGGAGAATCTAGTGCAGAGCTAGATGGCAGTTCCTTACCTCCGCTCGTAGTTGAGGGAAAAATCTTAGTTCTCGCATCTTTCAAGTTATTCATAGTGATCAGCAGATATAAATCCCAAGTGACTCAAAGAAGAGAGCTATGCTCCCCGGCAACGGCGCCAGAAATTTGTCTTGATAACCCACAAGTATAGGGGATCGCAACAGCTTTCGTGGGTAGAGTATACAACCCAAATTTATTGATTCGACACAAGGGGAGCCAAAGAATATTCTCAAGTATTAGCAGTTGAGTTGTCAATTCAATCACACCTGAATAACTTAGTATCTGCAGCAAAGTATTTAGTAGCAAAGTAGTATGATAGTAATGGTAACAGTGGCAAAAGAAAAGATAGCAGTTTTGTAGTAGTTGTAACAGTAGCAACGGAAAAGTAAATAAGCAAAGCACAATATGTGAAAAGCTCGTAGGCATTGGATCAGTGATGGATAATTATGTCGGATGCGATTCCTCATGTAATAGTTATAACATAGGGTGACACAGAACTAGCTCTAGTTCATCAATGTAATGTAGGCATGTATTCCGAATATAGTCATACGTGCTTATGGAAAAGAACTTTCATGACATATTTTGTCCTACCCTCCCGTGGCAGCGGGGTCCTAATGGAAACTAAGGGATATTAAGGCCTCCTTATAATAGAGAACCGGAACAAAGCATTAGCACTTAGTGAATACACGAACTCCTCAAACTACAGTCATCACCGAGAAGTATCTGGATTATTGTCACTTCGGGGTTGCCGAATCATAACACATAATAGGTGACTATAGACTCGCAAGATAGGATCAAGAACTCACATATATTCATGAAACACAACATGTTCAGATCTGAAATCATGGCACTCGGGCCCTAGTGACAAGCATTAAGCATAGCAAAGTCATAGCAACATCAATCTCAGAACATAGTGGATACTATGGATCAAACTCTAACAAAACTAACTTGATTACAAGGAAAATCTCATCCAACCCATCACCGTCCAGCAAGCCTACGATGGAATTACTCACGCACGGCGGTGAGCATCATGAAATTAGTGATGGAGGATGGTTGATGATGACGACGGCGATTAATCACCCTCTCCGAAGCCCCGAACAGACTCCAGATCAGCCCTCCCGAGAGAGATTAGGGCTTGGCGGCGGTTCCGTATCGTAAACCACGATGAAACTTTCTCTCCGATTTTTCTCTCTGCAAAACGGAATATATAGAGTTGGAGTTGAGGTCGGTGGAGCATCAGGGGGCCCATGAGACAGGGGGTGTCGCGCGCGATGGGTGGCGCGGCACCTATGGGGCCGGGGCCCCTTCGTGTGTTCGGTACGAGGGCGGAGGGTGCGCGGAGAGCAGATCGAGGCGATGCACGCGGGATTTTTACCCAGCTTCGCCGCGATGGTCGCGTAAACCCTCTCGCTGCATTGTGTAGTATTTCCTCTTGCTCCCCAATGCGAGCAAATGGTGGTGTGGTGTATGAAACCAGCCAACCCCGGCACTAGAGCTGCCGAGGGCTTGAACCCTCGCGAGTGTCGCTAATGGTGGAACCTCTACTACGCTGTGCATGGGCCTCCTTTTATAGGGCAAGGGGTCACCGACAGTGTCAACGAAGGTAGAGGGGTAAAACGTAAAAGAGGTGGTAGTTGGAACAAGGCGAACAAAGGCAGCTACAAGTGGATTCTACCTACTTTTGACAAAGGGGACAAGAGCATTAATGCCCGTCGCCGTCGCCCCAAAAGCTCCCGCCATTGCGTCTCCGCTTGCCACGGCGGCGGTTACCACCGTGGAGTGCCACCGCACCCTCATGCAGCACAGCCACCCGCCACGTCTCTCGAAAAGGCCGGAGGCGACGCGTGGGCAGATGAGCTGGAGTGCGGGCACGTAGCATAGCTCTCCCCGGCAAGCACCTTGCCGGGGGCTTGATCTTGCCGGGCCCGGGTGCTTGTCGGGCTCTATGACTTGCCGCTGCCCGGGCCCTCGCCGGGACGCGTACAGCGCCGAGGCGTGTCTTCTGTGACGTGATCTTCTAGACTCCCCGACGAGCTCTTCTCGCCGGGGACCTGCATGAGCGATGTAGTCTTGAGCCTGGAATGGCCTTCCCGGCAAGCTCCTCTTGCCGGGGTCTTGAGCTTCTGTCTCGTACACTTTGTTCTTGAATGGCTTGGAATGGAGTGGGAATGATCACCGGCAAGCATATGGTGGATCTGGCTGCGGGGAGCCTCAGCTGCCCGTGCACAAGTTGGGGTACTGAGGTACCCCTACCTTAGTACACCGACAGAGCCCCGGGCTGGGCTATACACGGTGCCGAGCGCTGTTGGGCCAGGCCCAAAAGAGTGCACGGGCACGCGAAGCCCATGGCGCGCCGACCCCCACTTCCGCCTCGGCCGCCCTCTCGTGCAGCGAAGACGCGCCGGTTCTTGATGTCAGGGATGGGACGTGCCACGCCCTTCATCGAGGAGAGCGGAACGCCTCCCACTTCCCCATAAAAACAGAGGAAGCGGGCGTGGTTCCCCTCCATCGCTTTCATTGCTTCTTCTTCTTCCTCCAGAAAACCCTCCTTGCGCTCCGCCCCCGCATCCCCTCCGCCGCTTCTCGCGCTCGCGGCGTCGTCGGATTTTTCATCCTCCTCCCCCCGCCGTTTTCGCCATGGCTCCAAAAACCAGGAAGGGGAAGGAGAAAGCGGAGAGCACCAAGAAGGAGAAATCCGAGCAGGCGGAAGAGCTCGCCCAGATGCGGAGGGAGAACGTCGTCTTCCCGCCGCGGCTCGGCGTGGACGAACTCTGGGGCAAGTACTTCCTGTTCTGGGCCAAGAGGACATCGGCGCACCCTCGGACCAGAGCCCACCCGGCCGATCTCATGGACTACTATCCCGGCGGGTACCATTTCTTCGCAGCTTTCTTTCACTGCGGTCTTTGCCCTCCTTTCTCTGAATTCTTCTGCGCTCCTTGCCGCCATGGAAGGAGGGGATCCCGGCTCTTCGACGGTGGCGGCACGGGTCGCTTCCCGGCAGCGCACCATTCCCCATCCCGCTCCCGTGGTGGCGGAGCCGGCCACGAGAGGGAGAGGGAGGGGGCGTGGCCGTGGACGAGGCCGAGGGCGTGGCCGAGGCGGTCGAGGGAGAGGCGGCCGTGGGGATGCGCCTCCCCCGTCTCCCCCGGCGTCCCCGGACCACGGCGCGGTCCACACCGGTGACGCACCCACGGAGTTCTTCATCAAGCTTCGCCAGGGCGCCTGCCGTCGCCTCCGCTGCCGCCCCATTTGCGACGCGATGGGACCGGATCCACCCGACGTGATGGAGCTGCGCGCGAGGGGCTGCGGGATCAGCGGCACTCGGGTTAGTGTCGTGTCCCCAGCCCCGGCGTGATGTTCTTCGACCGAGGGTGGAAGACGTTCGCCGGATCCATAGCTTGACGGGCGGGTTCACCTCCACTTCAAGTTGTTGGATGGTGACCTCCTCGCTGCCAAGGTCTTCGGCGACTATGGAACCCGGTGCGCTGCTGTGTGGACAGCTCCTCGGATAGCGAAGGCTCCTCCCGAGCGAGTGACGAGGAGGAGAGCGACAGCGGCGACGAGGATGGCGGGCCCGACCAGGCGTCGGGCACCGCTGCCTCAAGCCACCGCAACCCCTTCTTCGGGTTGCGGGCTCTGAACTCCCTGGGCCGTCTCCTTGGCGGTGGCGTGAGAGAGCAGCAGAAGAGGAAGAGGGGGACGGCGGCAAGGCCGTTATGTCGGAGTACGAGGGCGAGGTGCCCTCGTGCCGATGTCCCACCACTCCGTCTTCAAGCTCTGCCTCCGACGCCTCCGACTCCGCCAAGCTCCTGGCCGGCCCCCGGGGTGTTCTCTTGGGGTCTTCTGGCGCCCGTGGCTCTCCGCGGGCTTCAGGGGCTTGCCGCTGGCTCTCCGGGCATGCGTTCCCCATGCCCGTCACCTTGCGCAGCTCCTGGGGCGCGGCGGCGCCACCGCCACGCCCTCCTAGGCGCTCCTTCCGCCCTTCCCCGACAAGCTCCTCTTGCCGGGGTCTCCTTTCCCCGGCAAGCCTTTCTTGCCGGGGGCTCCTTGACCTACCTCCTGAACTCCTGAACAGAGAAACAGGAGAGGGGTCACGGGCACCTTATCTTTTTAAATTGTAAGCCCTCGGGCATTAGATGCATTTAAGAACTTGTAATCCTCTCTGTCATGTTTTTCATCCTCTATGGACTTGTACTAAATCGATGTTTTTAATGAAAAGAAGGAAAGCTTGCGGACTGAGTCTTTTACTTGATCTGCGTGCCTTGTGTTTTCTTACGCTATCGGGAGCTTGCCGGGCTTAACACGCTTAGCGATCATGGACAGCCCGCTGGTGGTGTCGCTTCCGCAAGCAACCTTGTCGGGCGATTCTGACGCCTACCTCGCCGGCGCAGCTCGGAAGCAAGATAGGGGTGCAGCGGCACACTTGTGTTTGTTGAGCGGACTCGGAAACAAACCAAGTACGCAACTGGGCCACAACTCGGTTCCTCCACGCACGGGTTTTTACAAGACACGCTCGCTCAAAGACGCAGCCCCGCACCTCCTGGTCCATAGAAGGATGCATGACGAGGGATGGAAAACTTAGCTGATACTGCAGCCCCCAGCAACTCTGGCTTGCCGGAGACGGATCTTGGCGCTCGCAGCCCCCAGCGAGGCTGGCTTGCCGAGGAAGAACCTTGGCGCCCGCAGCCCCCGGCGACCCGGACTTGCCGGACCTTAGGTGCTGGTGAGGCCTCTCGGTTCCTCCCTGTCGCTGCAATCGCAGTCATATAAAAACAGCTGATGTATATCTGCAACTGCCGAGCGCACATGTACGTGCATATAAATCTTGACTACGCAATACGATGCCGAGCTTTGTCCTTCGTATGTTTGTACTCTACGCTCTCGGGGAGCTTGCCGGGGCGAACACGCTTATCGACCGCGGGACAGCCCGCTGGTGGCGTCGCTTCCGGCAAGCAACCTTGTCGGGCCAGATTCATACACTTAACTTGCCGAGCATGCTCGAAAGCAAGATAAGGGTGCAACCGCACACTTGTGTTTGTTGAGCGGACTCGAAACAAAACAAGCACGAATCGACCGCGACTTGGCTCCTCTCGCGCACAAGCCTCTCATACGAAGGACATCTCACGGCAAAACTTGCTACGTTATAACCTCTGCCCTGTATCCTTTGTGCGTTTTCACCCTGCGCTTCTAGGGAACTTGCCGGTGCTTAACGCGCTTGCTGAGTACGGGACATCAGCAGCCCGCTGGCTGGCGTCGCTTCCGGCAAGCAACCTTGCCGTGTCTAGTTCGCGACGCGCTTAAATTGCTGAACAGACTCGAAACGAAACGAGGGCGCGAAGCTGGTCGCGGCTCACTCTTAACTCGTTGAGTGTGTTCGAAGCAAAGTAAGGGTGCGACCGTTCACAGGCAGGCTCCTCAGCGCACAGGTTTCCGGCACCAGCGACAAACGCAAGAGGGATATAACAGATAAAAGCATGGAACAAGAAATGCTCTGCATGAAGACGCGAGCGACTTAGCTTTTCCTTTTCTTGCTTCATCGCACTTGCTTAGCGGAACTCAATGGTGCGTCCTCGTCGACAGCGCAGCACTCCTGGGAGGTGCGTCTGCCGGGACGAGCACTAATGCTGTCTTTGCCGGGCTTATAGCGTTCCGAGGAGCCGTGCCTGTCGGGGTGAGCGCCAGAGCCGTCCTTGCCGGACTTAGAGCTCGATGGCGCGTCCTCGACATCAGCATAGCGCCCCAGGGAGATACGCTCGCCGGAGCGTAGGGGGAGCGGGGGCGAGCGGCACGAGGTACAGAACACGCTCGGACTCCTAATAGCGATAGGAGGAGCAAAGTTCTCCCCGGCGCTTTCGCTTTGCTCATGCATGGACAGCGGTCCGGAGCATCCCGCGAGCCCCCAGCATGTTCTTGCCCACCTCTCGTGGTACGGCGCCGCTGGGATGCCGTGTGCTGGGATGAGCGTGGATCTACGGAGGCCGAGGCGCGGTCATCCGTTATGTCCACGGATCGGGTGACGCCGCGAGTGCCCTCGCCGGCGTCCACCCTTTCGACGGCGTCTCCTCCGCCCGCCGCTGGCGCCGGCGGCGGTGGGTGAGACGGGGACGGGTCGGCGACCCTTGAGGCCCTCGTCTTCGGGGCCATGACGTGATTGTCGGCGAAGTCGCCGACGGCCGGAGAGGTTGATGAAGAAACGGCCGCGAACACGGATCAGTCCGCGACAACCTCGACGCCCCCTACCTGGCGCGCCAGAGATGTCGCGCGCGATGGGTGGCGCGGCACCTATGGGGCCGGGGCCCCTTCGTGTGTTCGGTACGAGGGCGGAGGGTGCGCGGAGAGCAGATCGAGGCGATGCACGCGGGGGATTTTTACCCAGCTTCGGGCCGCGATGGTCGCGTAAAACCCTACTGCTGCATTGTGTAGTATTTCCTCTTGCTCCCCAATGCGAGCAAATGGTGGTGTGGTGTATGAAACCAGCCGAACCCCTGGCACTAGAGCTGCCGAGGGCTTGAACCTACGCGAGTGTCGCGAATGGTCGGAACCTCTACTACGTTGTGCATGGGCCTCCTTTTATAGGGCAAGGGGTCACCGACAGGTGTCAACGTAAGGTAGAGGGGTAAAAACGTAAAAGAGGTGGTAGTTGGAACAGTGCGGGAACAGTGCAGCTACAGTGGATTCTACCTACTTTTGACAGAGGGGGACAAGAGCATTAAATGCCCGTCGCCGTCGCCCCAAAAGCTCCCGCCATTGCGTCTCCGTTTGCCACGGCGGCGGTTACCACCGTGGAGTGCCACCGCACCCTCATGCAACCAGCCACCCGCCACGCGTCTCTGAAAAGGCCGGAGGCGACGCGTGGCGGATGAGCTGGAGTGCGGCACGTAGCATAGCTCTCCCGGCAAGCACCTTGCCGGGCTTGATCTTGCCGGGCCGGGTGCTTGTCGGGCTCTATGACTTGCCGCTGCCGGGCCCTCGCCGGAGCGCGACAGGCCGAGGAGGCGTGTCTTCGTGACGTGATCTTCTAGACTCCCGACGAGCTCTTCTCGCCGGGACCTGCATGAGCGATGTAGTCTTGAGCCTCGAATGGCCTTCCGGCAAGCTCCTCTTGCCGGGTCTTGAGCTTTCTGTCTCGTACACTTTGTTCTTGAATGGCTTGGAATGGAGTGGGAATGATCACCGCAAGCATATGGTGGATCTGGCTGGGAGCCTCACCGCCGATGCACAAGTTGGGGTACCGAGGTACCCCTACCTTAGTACACCGACAGGGGCGCGCCCACTCTAAATGGACAGGGTGTGGCCCCGGCCTTGATTCTTTCGCCAGATTTTTATATTTTCAAAAGTTATCTCCGTGGATTTTAGATCATTCCGAGAACTTTTGTTTTCTCGCACAATAAACAACACCATGGCAGTTCTCTGAAAAAAATAAAGGTCGATCCGGGTTAGTTTCATTCAAATCATGCAAGTTAGAGTCCAAAACAAGGGCAAACATGTTTGGAAAAGTAGATACGTTGGAGACGTATCACCGTGCGACACCTAACTCTTTACATAGTACTAGTATAGTACGTACTGTAAATTATCAGCGAGATAAATTTCTACGATGCTATGAAGCTTCGAGCTTCTGTTTCATGTATCTTGCATCCAAGGTTGCACATTGCAACATTTCATCAAATACAAAGGAGACTAACATGCATGCTATTGCATCTCAATGATTGACAGATCATAGCCAATATGTACTCCCTCCTTTCCAAAATAAGTGTCTCAACTTTATGCAAACTTTAGTACAAAGTTGTACTACTACTAAAGTTGACACTTACTTCGGAACAGAGACAGCTAAAGAAAAAACGATCCATGCAGTCCCTAGCCCTTGAACCGTAAACCCAGCCAGGCTTTAATTTGCTGGCAACGTTGGAGCTTTTGAAGAAATGAAGTTTGCAACCCTTTGACCATCGGATCATTTTGTGCAGTTTCACCAAAATCGGGATGAGCATCCCTGTGGCAAAGAAATTGAAAAAGCATGATTAGAATAAGATTACTGGGACTAGTTTATGAGACATAAACCCATCACAAATATAGTATGGAGAATCCAGTAGAGGTATGTGCGGGGCAAAGAAGTAGAGAAATATCCACATGGAGTGATGTGGGCAGCTGGAGCAGTGGTGCAAGCCGGATGTAAAGGGAGTTGTACCTGAGGGATGTCGGGATGTATATCAACCTAGAGGAGGGCGGCGGGAGGCGGCAACTGCCCACGTCGCGGCAGTGAGCAAGGGACAAAGGGAACCTCATCGGCTTTGCGAGAGAGAACGACGGGGACCCCTGATCTGGACGTGCTAACAGTGGGTTTTCACCGTCGGCGACGGCGACCGCATCTACACTAAGCATCCATCCCTTCCTCCGGCGGATGTGATCCACATGATGTTAGAGATGTGGCCACAGTCGTTTTGTGCAAGAGAGTGTGAAGAGAGCAACCCCAGCAAGCAACCGTGTAGGCCACATCTCTAACATCATGGTAGACAATCAGTACATGGTAGACAATCCTCCATCAAGTGGACATGTGTCAAATTACCACGTGGGCCACCTTTTGATACAGAAATGAGCTCCACCGTGTACCCGCGCGGGTGTGGTTGGGAAAGAGATGGCAGTATGTACGCCGTGCGTGCACCTCTTCTCTCCGTGCACGTCCCCCACCTACATGTGTGTGTGTGAGAGAGATACAAACCTAGACAGATGGCGTGTGCGTTCGTGAGTGGTTTCTGTTTGGGGGGGTGTGATTTCGTGAATGTATTTGTGGGAATATGTGTTGATGACATCTGAAGCAAAATTTTGCATGCAATGTGTGTGAAATGGAGGCCTATCCATATCCTATATAGAGGGCCGGGTGATCACGAGAAGAGAGGGAGGGGTCATAGATATCGATAGAGTCGAAGAGAGGATCAAGTGGCTGGGTGCGAGATCGATGAAGAGAGCCATCGAAATTGTGTGTGTGCAAGTCAAAGATATAGGGCGACTGACCTACCGAAACGTCAGAGGCCACATGTCAAGTTTGTGTGTGGCAGGGAGACATGACTAGAGCACTCGATGTATCGGTGTGTGTGGGGGGTGGGGGAGGCAGAGGCCTAACTAGAGAGGTAGAACGACTCGTATATGTGTTGAGAAGGAGAGACCCAGCTATGTCTTGAGGGAGATCGGTCGACATCCATACATAACTGAAGGATGGGAAATAGGATGGGGGAGAGAGAGAGAGAGAGAGAGAGAGAGAGATAGAGGATAGAGAGAGAGGGAGGGAGAGGGGTAGAGTGCTGGATGGGTGATGGAGTTTCTTCTCGAAGATGGAGGGAGAGGCCTACTAGACAAACTGAGGGTAGAACTACAATATTATCAATAAGAGTGGGGATGTGTTTCTATGTGTGCCTGTGCGTGATAGATCAGTCGGGACGCATGCATGGATGATGAAGGGGAACCATGTGTTTGCTAAGCAAACCTAACTAGATCAATTGTTGTTTGTCGGAGGAAGGAAGAGACATAACTATTGAGGTAGATCGATCGACGCGTGGGAAAAACGAGTTATAAGGACCTAGTTAGTTATATGCATAGCGGGAGATCGGTCAGTGTACATCCATTTGTTAGAGGCAAATAAGGCCCAGCAAGACGGATAGACAAAGAGAATGGATCTAGGAGTTGGTGTGAGAGGCCGAGCTACTAGCTTGATAGGGGGAGGAGTGTGCGGTTGTGAGATCGATGAAAAGAGGGGCGAGAGTTTACACGTGTGTGGGACCGTATGAGAGACACGAGGCATGGACACAAAAAGGAGGAGATGGAAGGTGCGTGTGTATGTTGTAGGCAGACATCGCTGGAGAGGTTTATCGATTGGTGTGTGTCGGAAAGGAGTTGTGGAGACTGTGGCAGAATGACCTAAAGAAAAAAAATGAATGTGCGCGATGGATAGAATGCTGAGGGAGGGGAGGGCGAGGAGGGCGTGTGCATGCACGAGAGAAAGTTAGTGCTAGCTACAAAGGTTAGAGGATTGTGTGGGTGTAAGAGACTAACAAAGATCATAATTTGGTATGAAAGTGGATTTATATATTTGAATAGGAGATCATAGTGGTATAATCATATGCATGCATGATAGCGGTGCTACGCGTGCTGTGGTTTTGCACATGTTATACCATAGTGTGATAATGCATAGCGTTTGCAACTCACAGCTAAATGTCGAACAATCTAAACCATACTATACATTGAACAATCTCACATTTTATTTGAATTTGTGATAATGTGTGGTGTTTGCAGCTTATAACTAAATATCGAACAATCTAAACAATACTATATATTGAATAATCTCACATTTTATTTGAATTTGTAGTATTGTGTGGTGTTTGCAACTCACATCTAAATACTTGTAGGCGTAGGGGGCCGGGCACCATACATTATGTGATAAACACATTATACATATGAGACATGGTTTAGATTATGAAGATCTAGCTAGAGCTTGAAATGTACTATGATTTGAAATCAACATAAAGTGGATTCAAAAAATCGAGTTTGAGTTCATATAGTACACATAGTTCATATCTAACTCGAGAGAAATCATGTGGTGTGCTGTGAAGATAATACACTAACGATGGTTTAACTTGACAATAATGATGATTGTAGATCTTATTAAAATAGAGAAACAAATTCAAATGGTTTGACTTCACAACAATCATTACTGTAGATCTTATTCAAATAGAGAAATGATTCAAATTTAGTTCATATTGAAGCAGTAGTATATACGTTTGGAATGCACTAAAACGTTCATTTGAGTAGTAGGTTGCATGCATTATACACGTAGCGAAATATTTTAATTGAACATAACATGAATTCAAAGTTTTGAATGACATTTGTAGTGCGAATTGATTTGGTACCATACACGGGACTAGACTCTCTTGTGTACTGCGAATTGATTCCTTTTTGTTTTTTCGTCGACGGAAGTGCGAATTGATTTGGTACAGTACACGTTAGGCTTTTCCGGAAATTTCAACCCATGCCTTGTTACCCCAAAATATTTAAAATATAACTTTGTCTCGTTGTGCTCCGACAACTCCCTCCATCTCAACCCGCGCGTTGCTATTCCAAAATTACAACGCGCGAAACCTCCCACCTCCTGTGAAATCCCGACACATGAAATGCCCGTGATACCCCTGAACCGAAAGAACTGCCTCAAATCGGTGGGGGTACTTTCGTAACTTAACCCACATTTTGGACAAGCGCGTCCCTAAGCTAAGGTTCTCCACTCCCATCCCATCCGCCCACCCATCCGTACACCGAGGCCACGAAAACCCGTGAAGCCCCACAATCTCCTCCGTCCGCCACCCAGCCGGAGCCTCTTCCCCGACGATGTCGTCCACAGCAACACCTCGACGTCCCTCATCCATCGTACCGGATGAGGATCAGTCATAGATCTCGTCATCCCTCCGGTTCAGCCACCGCATCCTCCACCTCCAAGGAGATACCCCAATGTTCCCCTCGTCTTTCACGCCACCTCCATTCCCACACCGCTGTCTTCACCTGCACCAACAGAAGAGCATCATCATCACCGTTTCCTCGGATGAAGTTGCAGCCTAATCGGTGCCACCAAAGAGGTTGTACACTAATCACCACATTTTCTTCTTGATTCGATCTCACGGTGCTGCCGGCGCTCGGTCCTGAGCCGACACGGCGCGGCTCCATCCACGGCGGCGTCGGCGGCCACTTCCTCCATGGCATCGCTCCCTCGATGGAGACGTCCACATCAGGAGGAGCTGCTACTGCTTTAGCTATCGCTCATGCTGCTGCTCTGCTCTTTCTCTCGGTCCCCTGCCTGGTCTGCTCTTGCTCTTGCTCTTGCTTGCAATGCTGCTCCGATTTAGCTACACTTCAGTCGGCTGAATCGACTTTTGGGTCAGTCGATTTTCAAGGGGTGGGGGGCTCACTGGAGTTAAGGAAGAATCAGCCGCAGCAGGGATGGTGGCTCGCCAAAGAGGTACCCCACTATCTATCTTAGGGTTCAGGGTGGGGGCAGTGGTCGCCGGTGGTGGTGGGCGGTGGCGTGGGGATCGCCGGAGAAAAAGCTCGGCACGGGGGGGGGTAGAAGGATGGCCGGGGCGGCGGACCGTCGGTGGGGAGTGGTTTCGGGGTGGGCGGGGCGGCGCACCGCCGGCCGCGGGTGGCGTGGGCCGACTGTTTGGCCCGTGGTGGATGGTGGCTCAGGGGGGTGGAGGTTGAAGATGAACTGCAGGCCCTTGATTTCGTATCCAACGGCTGGAAAATTGACTGACCAGAGATGAAAAAGTCAGTCGACTAACGTGTAGCCTCACCTCTAGTGCGTTCAGTTTCGACAGTAAAATTCAATTTCGACAGCAAAATTCAGTTTTGACAGTTAAGTTCAGTTTCGACAGTTAAATTCAGTTTTGACAGTTAAGTTCAGAGATGGATGTATTTTACATCTAGCACTTTGTGGTTATGTATTTTACATCATCTATTGGAGATGTTATTAGAATTCCACTCAGGTTAACGTTGTCTCTCCTGTCCTGCTTCAGCCTCGGCGTCGTACAACTCACCGGAGCTGCTCCAACGACGAAACTCTCCATAACAGCGGAGCAGTACCCCGGGCTCCATCTCAAGATGCCTAAGATCTTCTTCCCCTCCTCTGACAGCTAAGTCAGCCGGATCATCCTCACCGACCAACCCAATCATGCTGAGATCGACATGGCTTCGCCAAAGAGGTTGTACACTTGTTGCATCTCTTTTTTACTCTACATGTTATATATATTGTCCACTGAGCACATGCAGTAACATGAAATACGATTAGTTTCTCCTACTATATGACAAGCAGTGAGGTACCAGGCAACTTAACTATCTGTGATGGACTCTCTTGAACGCCATCATTATTTATCTCTGCGCGTTTGAGCTGTGCATTTGTCGATGGGCCTGGGAGTTGAGCTAGTAGGGCAGTGGCCTAGGTCCAAAGTAGTAGAAGTAGCACAAAAACATTTTTTGAGTGTAGGCTTTTCCTTGCTCAAGCCTGCCTACTAGAATTGCCAGTGCTTGAAAGGAAAAGTGAAGGAAAAACAAAGGAACTGGAAAGTTTCCTATGGTACTACTATTCATGCATTTGGTTCAAAGGAATGGAGCAAAGGAAAACTATAGGATTTGTTCCTTTAGTGTCTCCTTGAAAGAAAAATCGTAGGAATTTTAATATCCACTTGTCCTCATTTTCAAATTCCTATTCATGAAGCACAAGACTAAGAGATAGTGGCATAATAGCATTATAACCGTACATTTTCTTGTGGTTTGACTTAATCTCACCATGCTTCTTTGCATCCTATGATGTTCCAATTCTTGTGAACCAAACAGCCAGATTGGCAGAAATGTTGTGTTTTTAAATTCTCTGTTTTGCACATGCATTCCTATCCTATTACTGTGTATTTCCTATCCATGTGTTGTTAGAATCCTCCAATTCAAACGAGCCCTTACAGAATTACTTCTCTTACAGATAGTTGTCAAAGAAAACTTTGTGTGGTTTGTCCCGCTCCTGCTGCGCCATCGTCCACCCCAGCTCAGCTGCTCCAACAACAGAAGGGTCCAACACAGTAGGGATCCGGCCTCCAGACAGTCTTTTGCCGCCTCAGATATTCTTCCCCGCCGTCGGCAACCATGAAAATTGCATTACCATCATCAATCGAGTAGATGACCTCGAGGACTACACGGGTTCGCAAGAGAGGTCGCACTCTTTCGTGTCTGCTTACGTTATGCATCGCTTATTATTACATGCTTCTTTATCGTCTTGTTCACCGATTAGACTCTGAGTCACCTCCAAACTAATGGTCAAACTTGAGTTTTTAAATGGTTGTGGGGTACATATCGGGGCCACAATCTATAGTATCTATCTACTATCTGGTTAAGCTCTGGTGTCTACTATGAGTTTCATGGTGGGTGGGAAACAAACAGTAAAAAAAGCCATTATCTATATTGTTTAATTGAAGCTATTATTTGCCTGCTATCATTGGTTTTGGGTCCACTGGTTTCTACCATCACTCTGGATTTCTGCATGCACTCCTTACATAATCTCACTATGTTTTATTCCTATGCATGTCAGTTATTGTACACAATGGAACTGAACATGTAGAGCAAAAGAGACAAGCCTTGCGTGGCAATAAAATTTCATGCAGACGTCGCTCCATGGTAGGCGCAAAGGCAGCCCCCTTCCACCCATTTCAGATTGTAATCGAGAGGAAGATATCTGTTCTGAGGGGGATTCAGAAGGAGAAGACCACTCCTATTTACCCCTGAGGTCTTCGCTCTAACTTGGCATGCTGATGTTGGTTATATCATGCATATGGTGCCTTGCATTGCTTACTTTACACATCAAATATGTCATCTTCTTAGTTTAGACATGCTTTGTGTGAACGCCATCTATTTAGTTTATTCATCGTTTATGTGAATTATGCAACGCCATCTTGTTTAGCCGGGCATCATATATGTGAATTTTGCAATGTCGCCCTGCTTAGCCAGTCATCTTATATGTGAATTATATCAGGTCATCCTTTTTTTCGTTACGTATTACATTTGTCAACAATGTTAGTACATTCAACTACTCTTCGTGTGCATCAGCCATTTGACACGGTGATGGAAAATTCTGGAGTGAAAACAAGGTCTTCAGAGCAGACTATGCTATCTGACGAAGCACATATCTCGCTGGTTACAGATAGCTCCTCAGAGGAGGATTCAGAGGCAGATGACCAGTCCTATCCCCGAGGTGTATGCTCTAACTTGGCAGGGTTATGTTGCTCATATCATGCGTATGGTGTCTTGCATTGCTATGTCATTTGATTAGTTTAGACATGCTTTGTGTGAATGCCACCTGTTTAGTGTCTAATTACAACATATGTGAATTATGCATTGCCATCTTGTTGCAAGACATTATATATGTGGATTATGCAATGCTATCTTGTTGCAAAGGCATTATATATGTGAATTATGCAATGCCATGCTGTTTAGCCAATCATCATGTATGTGAATTATATCATGCTATCATTTTTTTGTATTACATGTTTCGACTAATATTCCTATGCATCAGCCATTTGGAGCGGTGATGGAAGTATCTGGAGAGAAAACAAGGTATTCAGAGCATACAATGCTACCTGCTGAAGCAGACATCTTGCTGGTTATAGAGAGCTCCTTAGAGGAGGATTCAAAGACTGATGACTAGTCCTATTTCCCCATGTCATGCATGTTGTCTTGCATTGCTTAGCTTTTACATCATATATGGATTGCCATCTTCTTACTTGCTTACTATATAAATCATATATTTAAATTATATCATGCCATCATGTTTACATACACAACATCTCTCTGAATTATGGCATGGCAACCCATTTAATAAAGACATCATATAGTTATATCATCTCATCCTGTTTAGTGTTTACAGTCATCATATTTTGAATTATGTCATTCTATCCGTGAATATATCATGCTATCATGTTTCCATAGGCGGCATGTATGTGAATTATGGCATGCCAACCTATTTAATAAACACATTATATAGTTATATCATGTCATCCTGTTTACATAGTCATCATATTTTGAACTATGTCTTTCCATCTTTTTTAGTTAGCCATCATAATGTGAAATTGTGTCATTGATACGTCTCCAATGTATCTATAATTTTTGATTGTTCCATGCTACTCCCTCCGTCCGGAATTACTTGTCGAAGAAATCGATAAAAATGGATGTATCTAAAACTAACATATGTCTAGATACATCCACTTCTCCGACAAGTATTTTCGGACGGAGGGAGTATTATATTACCCCTTTTGGATGTTTATGGGCTTTATTTTACACATTTATATCATTTTTGGGACTAACCTACTAACCGGAGGCCCAACCCGTATTGTCGTTTTTTTTCCTATTTCAGTATTTCGAAGAAAAGGAACATCAAACGGAGTCCAAACGGAATGAAACCTTCGGGAGCGTGATTTTTGGAACGAACGTGATCCGGAGAACTTGGAGTGCAAGTCAAGAAGCAAACGAGGTGGACAGGAGATAGGAGGGCGCGCCCACCCCTCCTGGGCACGCCCCCTGTCTCCGGGGCCCCTCGAGCGGCCACCGACGTACTTCTTCCTCCTATATATACCTACGTACCCCGAAAACATCCAGGGAGCCAACGAAAAACAATTTCCACCGTCGTAACCTTCTGTATCCGCGAGATCCCATCTTGGAGCCTTCGTCGGCGCTCCGCCCGGTAGGGGGGTCGACCACGGAGGGCTTCTACATCAACACCATAGCCCCTCCGATGAGTTGTGAGTAGTTTACCACAGACCTTCGGGTCCATAGTTATTAGCTAGATGGCTTCTTCTCTCTCTCTTGTGGATATCTATTCGATGTAAACTCTTTTTGCGGTGTCTTTGTCGAGATCCGATGAATTGTGGGTTTATGATCAAGTTTATCTATGAGAAATATTTGAATCTCCTCTGAATTCTTTTATGTATGATTGAGTTATCTTTGCAAGTCTCTTTGAATTATTAGTTTGGTTTGGCCTACTAGATTGATCTTTCTTGCCATGGGAGAAGTGCTTAGCTTTGGGTTCAATCTTCCGGTGTCCTTACCCAGTGATAGAAAGGGTTGCAAGGCACGTATTGTATTGTTGCCATCGATGATAAAAAGATGGGGTTTATATCATATTGCATGAGTTTATCCCTCTACATCATGTCATCTTTCTTAATGCGCTACTCTGTTCTTTGATATGTCTCCAACGTATCTATAATTTTTGATTGTTCCATGCTATTATGTTACCCCTTTCGGATGTTTATGGCCATTATTTTACACATTTATATCATTTTTGGGACTAATCTACAAACCGGAGGCCCAACCCATATTGCTGCTTTTTTGCCTATTTCAGTATTTCGAAGAAAAGGAATATCAAACGGAGTCCAAACGGAATGAAACCTTCGAGAGCGTGATTTTTGGAGCGAACGTGATCCAGAGGACTTGGAGTGCAAGTAAAGAAGCAGCCGAGGCGGCCACGAGAGGGTAGGGCGCCCCCCCTATAGGGCGCGGCCCCCTGTCTCGTGGGCCCCTCGGGCGGCCACCGACATACTTCTTCCTCCTATATAAGCCTACGTACCCCGAAAACATCCAAGGAGCCAACAAAACACAATTTCCACCAACGTAACCTTCTGTATCCGCGAGATCCCATCTTGGAGCCTTCGTCGGCGCTCTGCCGGAGGAGGAATCGACCATGGAGGGCTTCTACATCAACACCATAGCCCCTCCGATGAGTTGTGAGTAGTTTACCACAGACCTTCGGGTCCATAGTTATTAGCTAGATGTCTTCTTCTTTCTTTTTGGATCTCAATACAATGTTCCCCCCTCTCTTGTGGAGATCTATTCGATGTAAACTCTTTTTGCGGTGTGTTTGTCGAGATCCGATGAATTGTGGGTTTATGATCAAGTTTATCTATGAGAAATATTTGAATCTCCTCTGAATTCTTTTATGTATGATTGAGTTATCTTTGCAAGTCTCTTCGAATTATCAGTTTGGTTTGGCCTACTAGATTGATCTTTCTTGCCATGGGAGAAGTGCTTAGCTTTGGGTTCAATTTTGCGGTGTCCTTACCCAGTGACAGAAAGGGTTGCAAGGCAAATATTGTATTGTTGCCATCGAGGATAAAAAGATGGGGTTTATATCATATTGCATGAATTTATCCCTCTACATCATGTCATCTTGCTTAAGGCGTTACTCTGTTCTTATGAACTTAATACTAGATGCAGGTAGGAGTCGGTCGGTGTGTGGAGTAATAGTAGTAGATGCAGGCAGGAGTCGGTCTACTTGTCATGGACGTGATGCCTATATACATGATCATGCCTAGATAATCTCATAATTATTCGCTTTTCTATCAATTGCTCGACAGTAATTTGTTCACCCACTGCAATACTTATGCTATCTTGAGAGAAGCCTCTAGTGAAACCTATGGCCCCCGGGTCTATCTTTTATCATATTTTCTTTCAATCTACTTTTATTTGCATCTTTACTTTTTGCATCTATATAATAAAATACCAAAAATATATTTATCTTATCATACTATCACTATTAGATCTCACTTTCGCAAGTGGCTGTGAAGGGATTGACAACCCCTTTATTGCGTTGGTTGCAAGTTCTTTGTTTGTTTGTGTAGGTGCGTGGGACTTTTAAGGAGCCTCCTACTGGATTGATACCTTGGTTCTCAAAAACTGAGGGAAATACTTACGCTACTATTGCTGCATCACCCTTTCCTCTTCAAGGAAAACCAACGCAAGCCCAAGACATAGCATTCTTATGAACTTAATATTCTAGATGCATGCTGGATAGCGGTCGATGTGTGGAGTAATAGTAGTAGATGCAGGCAGGAGTTGGTCTACTTGTTGCGGACGTGATGCCTATATACATGATCATGCCTTGATAATCTCATAATTATTCACTTTTCTATCAATTGTGTTCACCCACCATAATACTTATGCTATCTCTAGAGAAGCCACTAGTGAAACCTATGGCCCCCGGGTCTATCTTTTATCATATAAGCTTTCCATCTACTTTTATTTGCATCTTTACTTTTTGCATCTATAATATAAAATACCAAAAATATATTTATCTTATCTCTATCAGATCTCACTTTCGCAAGTGGCTGTGAAGGGATTGACAACCCCTTTATTGCGTTGGTTGCAAGTTCTTTGTTTGTTTGTGTAGGTGCGTGGGACTTTTGAGGAGCCTCCTACTGGATTGATACCTTGGTTCTCAAAAACTGAGGGAAATACTTACGCTACTATTGCTGCATCAACCTTTCCTCTTCAAGGAAAACCAACGCAAGCCCAAGACGTAGCATTCTTATGAACTTACTACTCTAGATGCATGCTGGATAGCGGTCGATGTGTGGAGTAATAGTAGTAGATGCAGGCAGGAGTTGGTCTACTTGTTGCGGACGGGATGCCTATATACATGATCATGCCTAGATAATCTCATAATTATTCGCTTTTCTATCAATTGTGTTCACCCACCGTAATACTTATGCTATCTCTAGAGAAGCCACTAGCGAAACCTATGGCCCCCGGGTCTATCTTTTATCATATAAGCTTTCAATCTACTTTTATTTGCATCTTTACTTTTTGCATCTATAATATAAAATACCAAAAATATATTTATCTTATCTCTATCAGATCTCACTTTCGCAGGTGGCCGTGAAGGGATTGACAACCCTTTTATTGCGTTGGTTGCAAGTTCTTTGTTTGTTTGTGTAGGTGTGGGACTTTTGAGGAGCCTCCTCTTTGGATTGATACCTTGGTTCTCAAAACTGAGGGAAATACTTACGCTACTATTGCTGCATCACCCTTTCCTCTTCAAGGAAAACCAACATAAGCTCAAGACGTAGCAAGAAGGATTTCGGCGCCGTTGCTGTGGAGGTCTTCGCTCAAGTCAAGACATACCAAGTACCCATCACAAACTCATCTCCCTCGCATTTACATTATTTGCCATTTGCCTCTCGTTTTCCTCTCCCCCACTTCACCCTTGCCGTTTTATTCGCCCTCTCTTTTCCAATCTTGTCCTTTCTCTTTCACTTGCCTTTTTCTATTTGCTTGTGTGTTGGATTACTTGTTGCCATGGCACAAGATAATACCAAATTGTGTGGTTTCTCCAATACCAATAATAATGATTTCCTTAGTACTCCGATTGCTCCTCTTAATGATGTTGAGTCTTGTGAAATCAATACTGCTTTGCTGAATCTTGTTATGAAAGATCAATTCGCCGGCGTTCCTAGTGAAGATGCCGCTACTCATCTAAACAACTTTGTTGATTTGTGTGATATGCAAAAGAAGAAAGATACGGATAATGATATTGTTAAATTGAAGTTATTTCCATTTTCACTTAGAGATCATGCTAAAGTTTGGTTTTCGTCTTTGCCTAAAAATAGTATTGATTCTTGGAACAAGTGCAAAGATGCTTTTATCTCTAAGTATTTTCCTCCCGCTAAGATTATCACTCTTAGGAATGATGTTATGAATTTTAAACAACTTGATCATGAGCATGTTGCCCAATCTTGGGAAAGAATGAAATTGATGAGGCGCAATTGCCCTACTCATGGTTTGAATTTATGGATGATCATACAAAATTTTTATGCCGGTTTGAACTTGGCTTCTTGAAATCTTTTAGATTCGGCCGCGGGAGGCACGTTTATGGAAATCACGTTAGGAGATGCTACAAAACTTCTTGATAATATTATGGCTAATTATTCTCAATGGCACACCGAAAGATCTTCTAGTAAAAAAGTGCATGCTATAGAAGAAATCAATGTTTTGAGTGGAAAGATGGATGAACTTATGAAGTTGTTTGCTACTAAAAATACTCCTCTTAATCCCAATGATATGCCTTTGTCTACTTTGATTGAGAATAATAATGAATCTATTAGATGTGAATTTTGTTGGTAGGAATAGTTTCGGTAACAATGCTTATAGAGGAAACTTTAATTCTAGACCGTTCCCTAGTAATTCCTCTAATAATTATGGAAATTCCTACAATAATTCTTATGGTAATTTTAATAAGATGCCCTCTGATTTTGAGAATAGTGTGAAAGAATTTATGATTTCTCAAAAGAATTTTAATGCTTTGCTTGAAGAAAAATTGCTCAAAGTTGATGATTTGGCTAGGAACATTGATAGACTTTCGCTTGATGTTGATTCTCTTAAACTTAGATCTACTCCTCCTAAGCATGATATCAATGAGTCTCTCAAAGCAATGAGAATTTCCATTGATGAGTGAAAGGAAAGAACCGCTAGATCGTGTGCTAAGAAATATTGCTTTGTAAAGGCGTGTTCTTCTAGTTTCCATGAAAATAATGATGAAGATCTTAAAGTTAGTGATGTGTCTCCTATTAGATCTTTGTTTTTCAATATGAATCTTGATAATAATGGGACTGGAGATGAGTCAACTTTAGTTAGAAGGTGTCCCAAGAATTCGGAGTTTTTAGATCTTGATGCTAAATTTGGTAAAAGTGGGATTGGAGAGGTCATGACTTTAAATAGCATTGAACCCACTATCTCGGATTTCAAGGAATTTGATTATGATAATTGTTCTTTAGAAGGTTGTATTTCCTTGTTGCAATCTGTTGTCAATTCTCCTCATGCTTATAGTCAAAATAAAGCTTTTACCAAACATATTGTTGATGCCTTGATGCAATCTTATGATGAAAAACTTAATTTGGAAGTTTCTATACCTAGAAAACTTAATTATGAGTGGGAACCTACTATAAATATTAGAATTAAAGATCATGAGCGTTTTGCTTTGTGTGATTTGGGTGCTAGTGTTTCCACGATTCCAAAAACTTTATGTGATATTCTAGGTTTCCATGATCTTGATGATTGCTCTTTAAATTTGCACCTCACGGATTCCACCATTAAAAAGCCAATGGGAAGGATCAATGATGTTCTCATTGTTGCAAATAGAAATTTGGTGCCCGTAGATTTTATCGTTCTTGATATAGATTGCAATTTTTCTTGCCCTATTATTCTTGGTAGACCTTTCCTTAGAACGATTGGCGCGACTATTGATATGAAGGAAGGGAATATTAGATTCCAATTTCCATTAAGGAAAGGCATGGCGCACTTTCCAAGAAAGAAAGTCAAATTACCTTATGAATCTATCATGCGAGCTACTTATGAATTTAGTGCCAAAGATGGCACTACTTAGATCTATCTTCGCTTTTATGCCTAGCTAGGGGCGTTAAATGATAGCGCTAGTTGGGAGGCAACCCAATTTATTTGTGCTTTTTGTTTTTGTTCCTGTTTAGTAATAAATTTTGCATCTACCTTCTATTTAGATGTGTTTTTATCTTTTAATTAGTGTTTGTGCCAAGTAGAACCTATAGGATAACCTATGATGATAGTTGATTTGATTCTGCTGAAAAACAGAAACTTTGAGCGCACAAAATTAGTATTGTTAAATGACATAAACATGCTTTTTTGCGTTGATTATTTTTGCTATTAATAAGTAGACAAATTGTACATGACTTCCTATTTTGGTAGGATTTTTAGAGTTCCAGAAGTTTTCTTTAGTTACAGATTGCTACAGATTGTTCTGTTTTTGACAGATTTTGTTTTTCGTGTGTTGTTTGCTTATTTTGATGCATCTGTGGCTAGTATTAAGTGGTATGAACCATAGAGAACTTGGAATACATTAGGTTTAATACCAAAATAAATAAGGATGAGTTCATTACAGTACCTTATGTGGTGGTTTTGTTTTCTTTCACTAACGGAGCTTATAAGATTTCCTGTTGAGTTTTGTGTTGTGAAGTTTTCAAGTTTTGGGTAAAGCTTTGATGGACTATGGAATAAGGAGTGGCAAGAGCCTAATCTTGGGGATGCCCATGGCACCCCAAGATATTCAAGAATAGCCAAAAGCCTAAGCTTGGGGATGCCCCTAAGGCATCCCTCTTTAAATCTTCGTTCATTGGTAACTTTACTTGGAGCTATATTTTTATTCGCCACATGATATGTGTTTTCCTTGGAGCGTCGTGTATTATATTAGTCTTTGCTTTTTAGTTTACAACAATCATCTTTGCTGTACACACCTTTTGGGATAAGCCCACTTGATTAGAATTTGCTAGAATACTCTATGTGCTTCACTTATATCTTTTGAGCTTGATAGTTTTTGCTCTAGTACTTCACTTACATCTTTTAGAGCACGGCGGTAGCTTAATTTTGAAGAAATTGCTAGTCTCTCATGCTTCACTTATATTATTTTGAGAGTCTTTTAGAACATCATGGTATTTTCTATGGTTATAAAATTGGTCCTAGAATGGTAGGCATCCAAGTTGGGTATAATAAAAACTATCATAAGAAGTGAATTGGATGCTATGATCAATTTGATGCTTGATAATTGTTTTGATATATAGAGGTAGTAATGTTAGAGTCATGCTAGTGGGTAATTATGAAATTGAGAAATACTTGTGTTGAAGTTGGCAAGTCCCGTAGCATGCACGTATCGTAAAAGTTGTGTGACAAATTTGTTGCATGAGGTGCTCTTTTAATTGCCTTCCTTATGAGTGGAAGTCGGGATCGCACGATGGTTAACTCCTACCAACCCTTCCCCTAGGATCATGCGTAGTAGTACTTTGCTTCGAGGGCAAGTAGACTTTTGCAATAAGAATATGAGTTCTTTATGACTAATGTGAGTCCATGGATATACGCACACTCATCCTTCCACTTTGCTAGCCTCTATTATACCATGCAACTTTCGCAGGTATCATGCACCCATTATTTATCTTCCTCAAAACAGCCACCATACCAACCTATTATGGCATTTCCATAGCCATTCCGAGATATATTGCCATGCAACTTTCCACCGTTCCGTTTATTATGACACACTTCATCATTGTCATATTGCTCTTTGCATGATCATGTAGTTGACATCGTATTTGTGGCGAGGCTACTTTCATAATTTTCATACATGTCGCTCTTGATTCATCGCATATCCCGGTACACCGCTGGAGGCATTCATATAGAGTCATATTGTTCTAGTTTTGAGTTGTAATTCTTGAGTTGTAAATCAATAAAAGTGTGATGATCTTCATTATTAGAGCATTGTCCCAGTGAGGAAAGGATGATGAAGACAATGATTCCCCCACAAGTCGGGATGAGACTTCGGACTTTAAAAAGAAAAAAAAAGAGAAAGCCCAAAAAGAAAAAGAAAAAGAAAAAAGGAGAAAGGCCAAAAGGAAAAAAAGAGAAAAAAAATAAAAGAAAAAAAGGGAAAAAAGAGAAAAAAATAAAATGAGAGAAGGGACAATGCTACTATCTCTTTTTCCACACTTGTGCTTCAAAGTAGCACCATGGTCTTCATGATAGAGTTTCCTATGTTGTCATTTTCATATACTAAGTGGGAATTTTTCATTATAGAATTTGGCTTGTATATTCCAATGATGGGCTTCCTCAAAATGCCCTAGGTCTTCATGAGCAAGCAAGTTTGATGCACACCCACTTAGTTTCTATTGTTGAGCTTTCATATATTTATAGCTCTAGTGCATCCGTTGCATGGCAATCCCTACTCACTCACATTGATATCTATTTATGGGCATCTCCATAGCCCGTTGATACGCCTAGTTGATGTGAGACTATCTTCTCCCTTTTTGTCCTCACAACCACCACCATAGTGCTATGTCCATGGCTTGCGCTCATTTATTGCGTAAGAGTTGAAAAAGCTGAAGCGCATTAAAAAGAATGAACCAATTGCTTTGCTGAAACCGGGGTTGTGCATGATGGGAGTATTTTGTGTAATGGAAATGAAGCATGGCCTAACTATATGATTTTGTAGGGATAAGCTTTCTTTGGCTATGCTATTTTGATAGGACATGATTATTTGTTAGTATGCTTCGAAGCATTATTATTTTTATGTTTTATAAGCTTTTATCTTGAATCATTTGGATCTAAACATTCATGCCATAAAGAAAATTACATTGAGAATTATGCTAGGTAGCATTCCACATCAAAAATTCTGTTTTTATCATTTACCTACTCGAGGACGTGCAGGAATTAAGCTTGGGGATGCTTGATACGTCTCCAACATATCTATAATTTTTTATTGTTCCATGCTATTATATTACCCCTTTTGTATGTTATGGGCTTTATTTTACACATTTATATCATTTTTGGGACTAACCTACTAACCGGAGGCCCGACCCGTATTGCTATTTTTTTTGCCTATTTCAGTATTTCGAAGAAAAGGAATATCAAACGGAGTCCAGACGGAATGAAACCTTCGGGAGCGTGATTTTTGGGACGAACATGATCCGAAGAACTTGGAGTGCAAGTCAAGAAGCAAATGAGGCAGCCAGGAGATAGGAGGGCGCGCCCACCCCTCCTGGGTGCGTTCCCCTATCTCCTGGGCCCCTCGAGCGGCCACTGACGTACTTCTTCCTCCTATATATACCTACGTACCCCGAAAACATCCAGGGAGCCAACGAAAAACAATTTCCACCGCCTTAACCTTCTGTATCTGCGAGATCCCATCTTGGAGCCTTCGTCGGTGCTCCGCCGGAAGGGGGATCGACCATGGAGGGCTTCTACATCAACACCATAGCCCCTCTGATGAGTTGTGAGTAATTTACCACAGACCTTCGGGTCCATAGTTATTAGCTAGATGGCTTCTTCTCTCTTTTTGGATCTCAATACAATGTTCTCCCCCTCTCTTGTGGAGATCTATTCGATGTAAACTCTTTTTGTGGTGTGTTTGTCGAGATCCGATGAAATGTGGGTTTATGATCAAGTTTATCTATGAGAAATATTTGAATCTCCTCTAAATTCTTTTATGTATGATTGAGTTATCTTTGCAAGTCTCTTCGAATTATCGTTTGGTTTGGCGTACTAGATTGATCTTTCTTGCGATGGGAGAAGTGCTTAGCTTTGGGTTCAATCTTGCGGTGTCCTTACCCAGTG
The DNA here is from genome assembly GCA_021437245.1 of Aegilops speltoides. Taxonomy (NCBI): domain Eukaryota; kingdom Viridiplantae; phylum Streptophyta; class Magnoliopsida; order Poales; family Poaceae; genus Aegilops; species Aegilops speltoides. The sequence goes on from CM038141.1 coordinate 317,310,871, forward strand.
ACAGAAAGGGTTGCAAGGCAGGTATTGTATTGTTGCCATCGAGGATAAAAAGATGGGGTTTATATCATATTGCATGAGTTTATCCCTCTACATCATGTCATCTTTCTTAATGTCTTACTCTATTCTTATGAACTTGATACTCTAGATGCATGCTGGATAGCAATCGATGTGTGGAGTAATAGTAGTAGATGCAGGCAGGAGTCAGTCTACTTGTTGCGGACGTGATGCCTATATACATGATCATGCCTAGATAAACTCATAATTATTCGCTTTTCTATCAATTGCTCGACAGTAATTTGTTCACCCACCGTAATGCTTATGCTATCTTGAGAGAAGCCACTAGTGAAACCTATGGCCCCCGGGTCTATCTTTTATCATATAAGCTTTCAATCTACTTTTATTTGCATCTTTACTTTTTGCATCTATAACATAAAATACCAAAAATATATTTATCTTATCATACTATCTCTATCAGATCTCACTTTCGCAAGTGGCCATGAAGGGATTGACAACCCCTTTATTGCGTTGGTTGCGAGTTCTTTGTTTATTTGTGTAGGTGCGTGGGACTTTTGAGGAGCCTCCTACTGGATTAATACCTTGGTTCTCAAAAACTGAGGGAAATACTTACGCTATTATTGCTGCATCACCCTTTCCTCTTCAAGGAAAACCAACGCAAGCTCAAGACGTAGCAGTCATGCTATCCTGTTTAGTTAGCCATCATATATGTGAAATTGTGTCATGCTATCCTGTTTGGTTAGACAACATAAATGTGAATTATTTCACGCCCTCTTATATTCCCCACTATCCATTGCACTTGTCTATCATACATGTCTGTACTTTCAATTACTTTTCTTGTTTATCAGCCATTTGAATTGGAGAGGGTGATGGCAGTATCTAAGGGAGTAACAACACAGTCTTCAGAAAAGATAATGCTACTAGTTGATGTAGATAGAACCACGGTTGTACTTGCCCAAGAACCAGCCCCACCACACATAACCCAGACTCTCGCAGATTGTACCCCTACCCAGTTGGACAGAGAACCAGCTACACCCCTTCTAATCCCAACCCCAGCAGATAGTAAACCAGTTCCAGTTGACACAACATCGTCTCCACCACAGAGCTCCCAAACACGAGCAGTTAGTAAGAGAACTGCAGTACCCAAAGCACGAGGACCACCACTCTGAATCCCAACTCAACGCTTAAAGGAGAAGAAGATGTGTTCTCAGGTCAGGTTCTGTAGCTATGGTTCATACTCCTTTCCTCTTGCGTCACTGTATTTACTCATACCAACTATTTTCAAATTTGAAGGACGGAATTGAAACTCCAATGGCGCAACAGGTATGTTTTAAACCTGTTTCATTAATTGGTTTGCTGTTGTAACTTGCTCTATGTTGATTTCAGTTTCAATTGAATAAACAGTTATGTTCTCATGTCATGCACATTATAAGTGTTGTTATTGCTCTATAGTTTCCCACACTTATATTCTATCTATTCTGCATTGTCTTGAACAAGTATTATTTGAACTGTGTCTCTATCTTGATTTGGCAACAAAAACTAGAATGATATAGACCATAAAGTGACCATGGTACATAGATATATGTTTGTTTCATGTTTTTATCTTGTCCACTTTACTACTAAACTGATTTACCGAAATGAGTTTCATATACAACATGGTAAACCTGTGATGTGTCTGCTTGTTTCTCTTTTAGAATGCGGACAAAATATTGGAGAACAGTACCCCGTTATGCAATGGTAAAGGAAGTAATGTAGATAAGGTTCAAGATAGTGAGACATCCATGTTGATCTCCAAGAAAGCTGATAAAAACTATCTTGACAACAGTGAGAGAACCCAAAAGTCATGTCTTAATGTAGTGTTCGAGTTACTGGCCACTACTGCAGGCACAAGATCTTCGAACTCGCTGCCTGAATCAGTTCGTCTTCTTGAGTCTCAACTTCAAGTTGAAAGACATCAATCGAGATGTCTTTGACAGAAGTCAAGGACTGAGGAAGTCCCTGCAGAATTCAGATGCATACTTTCTGGTGCAATAGCAAGCACTAGAGGATTTAAGCGCCAAACAAGAGAAAGTTAATAAGCTTGCTAAGGATCTTGCCAGCATTATGGGTACCCAGGATATTGTTTCTTGAGATCTTCTGAAGTGGTTTTAGTTCTGGACTTGTTTTGCTGCGGCGCTTATTTGCACTGGTCGCCAACTTTGACAACCAGTGTATATGATATGCCGCTTTGTTCCCTATATTTGCACTGGTGGCGAACTTTGATGCCTAGTGGATGTAATATGTGTAATAGCCATGATAGCCTAGCATAAGTTGCTTGCTTATTTATTTCCTTGTTATCTTGTTTTTTTGTTTGCTTGTATTCAGTGCAGTTCTTATTCCGCGGTTCGCTAGTGGCCGCAATAACCTATTTTTTAAAACTAGGCCACAATAACCATGGGCTACATATTTACTGTAGTGACACTGGGCCTCCTACAGGCCGTAGAAACAATGGGCCTTCTACGGGCCGTAGAAACAATGGGCCTTCTACGGGGCATAGAAACAATGGGCCTTCTACGGTTCGTAGACACAATGGGCCTTCTACGGGCCATATGATCGATTTGCCAAACATGGGCCAATAATAGACCGCATTATGGCCGTAAATGGGCTAGAGTTGGAATCGTCCATTCATGGGCCAACAATAATGGGTCGTCGTTAATCGGCCGTATTTGATGACACTATGAAAATGGCCCAACGTATTAACGGGCCACAAACGGGCCGACTGTAACCACAGGCTGAATTTGGCCCACAAGCAGAAAATTACAGTAATGGACCGTAAGTAACCGAATGCTGGAAATGAGCCCAAGAATAAATGGTCCTTGAGAAGGACGAAAGATAACATGGGCTGGAAACGACCCAATGGAATAATGGGTCGTTAATATACACTGTTCATTACGGGCCAGTTTCACCACGGGACGTTAATGGGCCAAGAGTTACAAAGGGCCTCATATGGGCCGAAAGACGTCATGGGCCATACATGGGCCGGAAGTTAAAACGGGCTGGAATCATATTGGACGGCCCAGATGATGCTACTGGGCCTAATTCGGATAGGTCGTAACAGGCCCTGGGTTAGCGGGCTGTAAATGGGCTATATGTGAACATGCCATTAACAGGCTTTTCATGGGCCGGCCCGCCACCTTTTGACCAAGTCAAACGGGCCGACCTTTTCACAGGAATGGGCCTCTGTTGGGTCGTGCCACATGTCAACGTATCATAGGCGCTGAGGGAGTCCCGGATTAGGGGGTGTCCGGATAGCCAAACTATCACCTTTGGCCGGACTCCTGGACTATGAAGATACAAGATTGAAGACTTCGTCCCGTGTCCGGATGGGACTTTCCTTGGCATGGAGGGCAATCTTGGCGATACGGATATGTAGATCTCCTACCATTGTAACCGACTCTGTGTAACCCTAACCCTCTTCGGTGCCTATATAAACCGGAGGGTTTTAGTCCGTAGGACGAACAACAATCATACCATAGGCTAACTTCTAGGGTTTAGCCTCTCTGATCTCGTGGTAGATCTTCTCTTGTACTACCCATATCATCAATATTAATCAAGCAGGAGTAGGGTTTTACCTCCATCGAGAGGGCCCAACACAGGTAAAACATCGTGTCCCTTGTCTCCAGTTACCATCCGCCTAGACGCACAGTTCGGGACCCCCTACCCGAGATCCGCCGGTTTTGACACCGACATTGGTGCTTTAATTGAGAGTTCCTCTATGTCATCATCTTTAGGCCCGATGGCTCCTCCGATCATCAACAACGATGCGGTCCAAGGTGAGACTTTTCTCCTCGGATAGATCTTCGTATTCAGCGGCTTTGCATCATGGGCAATTAAGCAGGCCATCTGGAGCAGATTGAAAGCTACGCCCGCCATCGTGTCGATTTGGAAGTTTGAACTATCTGGTGACATCCGCGGAGACTTGATCTTTGATGGGTTCGAGCCACAGCCAAACGCGCCAAGACCGTCACAATGGGAATGATCTAGCTCGCCACCGACAAGTGCCACGAGGTCGCACAGTGTCCGCTCCGACCCTTAGCTCGAGCCGATCATACCGATTGAGGACGGGTGGCTGGACACCGCCTCGGGGCTGCTATCTCTATGGCGATTGAGCTGAACACCAACCCCGTCCTTGCGGCTCGTGACTCAAGGTGCGGACTCTGTCCGGACTCGAACCTTCCGCGCCCGCTAATCGAATCCGATTGGCGCCGATCATGGAGTTCATCGCGCGGACATCTTTCAAAGACTCGCCTTTGGCGACATCCTGAATTCACTAAAGTCTCTCTCTTTATCAGGAGAGCCCTGGCCGGACTATGGTCAGGAAGGTTGGGATGCGGACAACGAAGAAATTCAAAGCCCACCCACCGCCCACTTCGTAGCCACTGTCGATGATTTAAGCGACATGCTCGACTTCGACTCCGAAGACATTGACGGTATGGACGACGATGCAGGAGACGGCCAAGAACCAGCGCCTACAGGGCACTGGAAGGCCACCTCGTCATACGACATTTGCATGGTGGACATCCCGAAAGACGGGAATGGCGATGGAACAACGGAGGATGACCCCTCCAAGAAACAGCCTAAGCGTCGGCATCAGCGGCGCCGCTCTAAATCCCGCCACAAAGAAAAGCGGTGATTCCGCACGGAGACAATAACACCCCGGACAGTGCCGAAGACAACCCCCTCCAGCAGGATTTAGCGCAGGAGGATGGAGAAGCCAGCCCTCATGAGAGAGTGGCAGACAGAGAGGTAGAGGACGATAATTACATGCCTCCCTCCGAAGACGAGGCAAGCCTCGACGACGACAAATTTGTCGTGCCTGAGGATCTCGTCGACTAAGAGTGTTTCAAATGCAGGCTTATGGCAATGGCAAGCAGCCTCAAGAAAAAGCAGCAACAGCTTAGAGCTGACCAAGACTTGCTAGCTGACAGATGGACTGAAGTCCTTGTGGCCGAAGAGTATGAACTCAAACGCCCCTCCAAGAGCTACCCAAAACGCAGGCTGCTACCACGATTAGAGGAGGAAGCACCCAAACCTACATCACCAGCGCATGATACGGCTGACCGGCCACCTCGTGGCTGCGACAGAGAGGCCTCTCGGCCCTCCACTCAAGCCGCACCCCGGCGTCGCAAAAAAAATACCAAGGCGCGGGAAAATGCGCCAGACCTGCGGGATATATTGGAGGACAAGGCAAGACAAACAAGATCGATCTACGGATCGCGTGGGCGACCCATGATGTGTGATGATAACCGTCACGCCGGATATGGCAATTCCGGCCGGGCCGAACACAGTAGACAAAGCTCATTTGAGCTGGGTCGTGATATAGCCCAATATCTGAGGCGCCAAGACACCCACTATGCTTCACAGACGAAGTGATGGATCATCAAATCCCTGAGGGTTTCAAACCCGTAAACATTGAATCATACGATGGCACAACAGATCCTGCGGCCTGGATCGAGGACTATCTCCTTCATATCCACATGGCACGCGGTGATGATCTACACGCCATCAAATACCTCCCACTCAAGCTTAAAGGACCAGCTCGGCATTGGCTTAACAGCTTGCCAGCGGAGTCAATTGGTTGTTGGGAAGACCTGGAAGCCGCATACCTCGACAACTTCCAGGGCACCTATGTGCGACCACCAAACACCGATGGCCTAAGCCACATAATTCAGCAGCAAGAGGAATCGGCCAGACAATTCTGTACACGGTTCCTAACCAAGAAAAATCAAATCATCGAATGTCCGGATGCAGAGGCCCTTGCAGCCTTCAAACATAACATCCGCGACGAGTGGCTTGCTCGGCACCTATGACAGGAAAAGCCAAAATCTATGGCAGCCCTCACAACACTCATGACCCGCTTTTGCGCGGGAGAGGACATCTGGCTTGCTCGTAGTAACAACATGACCAAGAGCCCTGGTAATTCGGATACCAAGGACAGCAATGGCAGGTCGCGTCGCAACAAGCACAAGCGCCGCATTAATGGCGATAATGCTGAAGATACGGCAGTCAACGCCGGATTCAGAGGCTCTAAACCCGGTCAGCGGAAAAAGGCATTCAAAAGGAATACCACGGGCCCGTCCAATTTGGACCGAATACTCGATCGCTCGTGCCTGATACACGGCACCCCCGAAAAACCAGCCAACCACACCAACAAGGATTGTTGGGTGTTCAAGCAGGCAGGCAAGTTAAATGCCGAAAACAATGACAAGGGGCTGCATAGCGACAATGAAGAGGAGCCCTGGCCGCTGAACAATAGAGGACACAAGGGCATCCCCCTACAAGTGCGAACGGTGAACATGATATACGCAACCCACATAACCAAAAGGGAGCGGAAGCGTGCACTAAGGGACGTATATGCGATGGAGCCAGTCGCCCCAAAGTTCAATCCGTGGTCCTCCTGCCCGATCACTTTTGATCGAAGGGACCACCCCACTAGTATCCGCCATGGCGGATTCGCCGCATTGGTTCTAGACCCAATCGTTGACGGATTTCACCTCACTAGAGGCTTAAGTACCCCAAAATATGGACGGCGGCAGCAGCCTGAACCTGCTTTATCAGGATACAGTTTGAAAAATGGGCATAGACCCCTCAAGGATTAAACCCACAAAAACGACCTTTAAAGGCGTCATACCAGGTGTAGAGGCCAACTATACAGGCTCAGTTACACTTGAAGTGGTCTTCGGATCCCCGGATAACTTCCGAAGCGAGGAGTTAATCTTCGACATAGTCCTGTTCCGCAGCAACTATCACGCACTGCTCGGACGAACCGCATTTGCAAAGTTCAATGCGGCGCCGCACTACGCATATCTCAAGCTCAAGATGCCAGGACCTCGAGGAGTCATTACGGTCAACGGAAACACCGAACGCTCTCTCCAGACGGAGGAGCATACGGCGGCCCTCGTGACGGAAGTACAAAGCAGCCTCTCAAGGCAATTCTCGAGTCTGGCTATTAAACGTCCGGACACCGTCAAGCGCGCCCGGAGTAACCTACAACAAGACAGCCTGGCATGTCCCGAGCACGCGTAGCAATGCGGCCCCAACACCAGCCCTCGCGAAATTGCGAAACCAGTACTACGCGTACATAATTACGCTCTGGAAATAGCATGGGCATAGGGGGAGGGGCACGACCACGGCAGGCCCAGAATGCGGCTCAACCGCACCAGGGGCTCCCAATTGTATCATTCTTTTTTTTACTTTCAGGACTCCTCTCTCAAGAAGCCTTGTTCGCCAGTAGAATCGCCGAACACACGATGCAACAGCCAGGGAAGCAGAAAGCTACGTCGAGTGTCCAGGTGGTCTCTATAACAAGCAGTATACTTGTTTTACATATCATCCCGCAGCTCGCTCCTGGAGGGGGCATGTCAAATAGTCCTGTCCCTTGCTTATCACACTATTTGTATCGTTCTGCTTTTACCGCAGCTTTTTTGAATAAACAATGCATAGCTTTTGCCTATTATTGCATTCCTTTTTTATCTATATATGTTCACTTATGACATGTTGCATCCAATGCGCTTTGGTACGGCCAAATACACCAGGGCTTAAGTACCCCAAAATATGGTGTGATAAGTCCAACACTTTCACAAGTGCGGCACCCCAAACTTATAGCATTATATGCATCGGCTCAATCATGTCTTGGGTCAATAGTTGGGTTTGCTGGCTCCCATGTTTTGGTACCTTACGTTCCGTTATATCGGCTAAGGTAGCGCTGGGAGAACCACTGCGATTGTGCCCCGGTTGAGCTGGGTTGAGCACCTCAGTGGAGAAAGCTAAAACTGACCGTCATGATAGGGCGAGAGCCGGTCGCTGTTCAAGAGGTTTTTCGAGTCCCTAAAGACTTATGCCGCTTAGAGCGAGGAGTCGGCTTTGTCCGGCCCAGGCATGGATAGAGCCCTGAATTCGGTCTTCCGAATACTAGGGGCTTCGCCGAAATTTAAAATTATAGAATTCTATGGCTAAGTGAGAGTGTTCAAGCATTATAGTCTGGTTGCCTTGTTCGTTGTGTTGAGCGCGTCCCTCAAAGGACCCAAGAATGGGAAAAAGAACGCTCAAGTTTATCCTGAACACCCCAGCACTCGTGGCATGGGGGCAGAAGTCGACGACTCGGCATCTCTCAAATTTAATAAACGGCCGCACAGAAGGTAATATTTTAAATTCACAAGCGTTGCTTAGCGCATATGAACAAGTTTTCAGCGTGACAGATAACAAATGCGAGTTTACTCAAAAATTACATCTTTGGAGCATTCACCGCTATAAGGCAGCACCCTTCAGACGCCCTTATAATACATCTCGGCTTGCGATACTCCCTCGCCTGTGGTGGAGCGTCCGTCACAAGCTTCTCGGCGTCCATCTTGCCCAGTGCACTTTAGCACGGGCAAGGCCCCACGGAGCACCTTCAATACAGACGAGCGCTTGACGACTTCAATCCATGGACAAAGGCCCACCACCGCCTCACCAGCCCAAGTAGCTCCTGTGCATGGCTTCCTTAGGCCACACCGAACTATTAGGCCCTTCATGGCCTGTTTGGCCACCTTGTGGAGCTCGACCAGCTGCTTCACTGGTCGCTCAAGGGCACCGGTGTCCAGCCCGAAGATATTGAGACCGAACACCTTCTCCGTCGAGCTCCCTCCTCGGCCCGGTAGAATGCGGCAGCGTCGGACACACTGCAGGGCAGATCTGCGAATGCTCCTGGAGAGCTCCGGATTCGGGTAAGTAACAAGTAATTCACTTTCACGTGCTCGCTTTGCATGAAGAATGCCTTACCCGCCGCTATCTTCTTCATTGCCTCAATTTCCTGGAGGGCGTTTTGGGCTTCGGCCTTAGCGGCTTTGGCGCTCTCAAGAGCCGAGGCGAGCTCAGACTCTCGAGTCTTTGAGTCACGCTCCAAACTCTCGTGTTTTTCCACGAGAGCCTGGAGCTCTTGCCGCACCTCCGCCGCCCGCGCCTCCTGCTTCTCTCGCTCGGTGCGCTCCGCGGCTGCATTGCTTTCGGCCTTGGACACCGTTTCCTTCAGGGTCGCCACCTCGTTCGTTGCCCCTGCAATTCTCACGTTATTCCTGCTATTTTTTGCAACCACATCTTTTATATACTTCCATAAGGTATTACTTACCTTCCTTGTCCTCGAGATGCTTTTTGGCAAGGCCGAGCTCGTTCTCGGACCGCTCGAGGCTCTGCTTCAATGCATTGATCTCTGCGGTCGGTCTGGCAGAGGTCGGCGAATGCAAAGCTTCGCATTCCCCATATTGACATACTTATGTTAGACTCCTGCATACATCTTTTAGATCCTCGCCTCGGCTTTTCTTTCTGAACACCAAACCGAGCATCGAGGCTACTCTTGTCTATGCGGTAATATTTTTACATATCTTAAATACATACCTCAAAGCCTATTAGAAGGCTGGCACGAGCTTGATCAGCCCGCTCTTGGCGGATGAACTTCGGATCACCACACTCATAACAGTACGGTGCTCCTCGTCGATGGAGGCGCCGTTAAGCGCCTCCAGCAAATTATCCGGTGCCTCCGGTTGGACGGAGGTCACCGATGTCGCAGTCTCGCCCTTCTTACGAAGGGGCCGCCCGCCGGACTCCGGAACCACTGAAGGTTCCGGTATGAAATCTGGCCCAGGGCCGGACTTAGAGCCCTTTGGGGTTTCATCCCCCTTGCGCCTGGAGTCCGGGAGGTTGCCTTGCGGCGCCTCCTGGACCACCTCCTCCTGACTAGGCCCCTTTTGGGACCCCACCTCGGCGTCATCTGCAGCGCGAGGAGAGGAGGCAGCCGGAAGTGAGGTGTTATTCACGTCCGACGAATCCAAGGAGCCGCTCGTTGAAGCGCCAAGCTCGTCCTTGGGCGGGCTACAAGGTTATATTCAGCATTAGGAGATACTGTGCGACAAATGAAACGCCATGAGTTATTCTGGTATCCTGACACTTACGATTTCGCCAGGGGCTTAGCCCTTGGTGGCCACTCCTCTTCGCCGTCATCGGCGTTGGTGGAGTAGTCCGGAGGAAGGGTCCTCCCCTTCTTGGACCCTCCGGCCTCCCTAGTTGGGGCGGCCTTCCTTTTCTTCTCTCCCCCCGCTGGGGGAGAGGCCTCTTTTTCCTCATCCTCGTCTTCGCGGGAGGAGTCCGCCTCGGAGTCATCGGACGATGAGTCCGACAACACCTGGCGTCGGGAACTCCTTCAAGTTCCCGTGGCCTTCTTCTTGGCCTTCTTCTCTGGCACCATGTGAGGTGCCGGAACCAGCAGCCCCGTCAATCGGGCGTCCGCTGGGTCTTCTGGCAAGGGAGCCAGACAGTTAACCTGCCCGGACGTCTTCTGCCAGGCCTGTCAAAGGTAAGGGAGTTTAGATCCCGCATAGAGTCAAACTATGAAAAACAAGTGTCCTATAAAGGGTAAAATAGCTTACCTCGCTGGCTTGACGCTGCGAGCTGAATCCGCGATCTTCGGTAGCGGATGCGGGAGCCTCGGTGCCCTTGAACAGCACCTTCCAGGCATCTTTGTACGTAGTGTCGAAGAGCCTGCTCAAGGCTTGGTGCTGCGCCGGATCAAACTCCCACAAGTTGAAGGCCCGTTGTTGGCACGGGAGGATCCGGCGGATGAGCATGACCTAGACTATGTTGACAAGCTTGAGCTTCTTCTCCACCAGGTTTTGGATGCAGTTTTGGAGTCCGGTCAGCTCTTCCGAATTACCCCATGTCAGGCCCGTCTCTTTCCAAGAGGTGAGCCGTGTAGGCAAGCCATATCGAAATTCGGGGGCCGCCACCCATTTAGGGTCACGCGGCTCGGTGATGTAGAACCAACCCGATTGCCACCCCTTTATGGTCTCCACAAAAGAGCCCTCGAGCCATAAGACGTTGGGCATCCTGCCCACCATGGCGCCTCCGCACTCCGCCTGGCGTCCGCCCACTACCTTCGGCTTGACATTGAAGGTCTTCAACCATAAGCAGAAGTGGGGCTGGATGCAGAGGAAGGCCTCGCACATGACGATGAACGCCGAGATGTTGAGGATGAAATTCGGGGCTAGATCATGGAAATCCAGGCCGTAGTAGAACATGAGCCCCCGGACAAATGGGTGAAGTGGAAAACCTAGTCCGCGGAGAAAGTGGATGAGGAACACCACCCTCTCATGGGGCCTGGGGGTGGGGATAAGCTGCCCCTTGTCGGGGAGCCGATGCGCGATGTCGCTGGACAAGTATCCGGCCTTCCGCAGCTTTTTGATGTGCCCCTCCATGATGGAGGAGACCATCCACTTGCCTCCCCCTCCGGACATGGCTGGGGAAGGTTGAGGCGAGATGTCCGGACTTGGGCACTGGAGCTCGAGTGCGCGGAAATGGATGGGCAAAGGAGGAAGAAGGCGTGTATGAAAAGGTGGATCCTTATCCCCTTATATGGACGGACGAAGCTATGCATCCCCACTAGCCTGGTAAAACTCGCTTATCTCCCGAGCACTGTAATCAATGGCGCGGTTGGGTTACCCACGCCCGTTTTGATGAGAATCCCGGAATAAGGGGGCACGATCTCTGCTTTGACAAGACGTGCCAAGGAAACTGCCTCGCTAAATGCACTGAGGTGGGACAGTAAAAACGATTCGAATAAAGGCTTGGCCGTGGTGTGATGTCACGCCACAAAATACATCAGCAGATTGAATTTGTGTAAATATTATTCTCTCTACGGTGGTATGTGGAACTTATTTTGCAGAGTCGGACACTATCCTTGTGTCAAAATCTTCTATGAAGTATTCGGAGGAGGAACCCGCCTCGCAATGCCAAAGACAATATGCGCGCCGGACTCGTCGTCATTGAAGCCTGGTTCAGGGGCTACTGAGAGAGTCCCGGATTAGGGGGTGTCCGAATAGCCGAACTATCACCTTCGGCCGGACTCCTGGACTATGAAGATACAAGATTGAAGACTTCGTCCCGTGTCCGGATGGGACTTTCCTTGGTGTGGAGGGCAAGCTTGGCGATACGGATATGTAGATCTCCTACCATTGTAACCGACTCTGTGTAACCCTAACCCTCTTTGGTGCCTATATAAACCGGAGAGTTTTAGTCCGTAGGACGAACAACAATCATACCATAGGCTAGCTTCTAGGGTTTAGCCTCTCTGATCTCGTGGTAGATCTTCTCTTGTCTACCCATATCATCAATATTAATCAAGAGGGCCCAAACCTGGGTAAAAACATCGTGTCCCTTGTCTCCTGTTACCATCCGCCTAGACGCACAGTTCGGGACCCCCTACCCGAGATCCGCCGGTTTTGACACCGACAGGCGCCTTCGGCCCAATGAGTGGATGACATCTGTCCCATGAGCCGACACGTGTTTCCTCGAGCCAATGATGATTTTACACGTGGAAAATCCCCATTGGTCAGGGCTGTTAACGGGTTATCGGATCCAAAACCGGACCCGATAGCTTAACGGTGAGCCATTACAGTGGATGCCATGTGTCGATCACCCTTGATGAAATCACTTCTATGACGCCGATTTATCGTCATGGAAGTGGACACTTCCGTGATAATAATTTTGGTAATGTCATGGAACACTTCTACGATAGCACAGGTATGACTATCTTGATTCTGTCATAAAATTGTCATGGATGTACATGCTTGACAGAAAACATGACCTACTGTGACAAACACGTATCATCACGAAGTGTATTTTTTTGTAGTGAGTGGAGCACCAGAACAAGAGACCAAGAGACTCGAAGAACCAACTAACAGATTAGAGGGAATCAAGACCAAGATAGAAGGGTCAAATATACCTAAGGAAGAGGCCTCCCTTGCAGGGCGGGCGAGCCCGGCAAGGGGCGAGGCCACCCCTAGAAGAAGAGGACCAAGGCGTCCTGGCAGGGCCTGCCGGGACTCGCGGAGACCATATCACCCCACCAACCGCTCCACCACGACCCACGTCATGGATCAATGAGGTGTCAAGACACAAGATGATTAAGTGGCCATTTTCCACATGGCGGCCACTTCCTACGAAATGAACCTGCAAATGACACTCGTCCAGTGACGTGTCAGGCAACTAGGCATGGAGCTAGCAGATTAGCCCGGCAAGCCTTGCCGGGCAACCAACAATGTGACGCTAAGCGCCGCATTAAATGCATGCTGTCAGCCTGCAGAGTTAGGTATGATACACTGTTTGCTATCATATCAGTGTCTAATGACCAATTTGCCAGTGTTGTGACCCCTTGGACTATAAAAGGAGGACCATGGCAACGAGTAGAGGGGTTGGAAGCTTAGATCACCCATACCCCTGTATGCTTGTAGTTGCTACTGCCCCGAAGCGACCCTGCCGGGCAAGTGTACTACACATCACCACCACCTTTTCCCCAATCAATCCACCAAAGCAAGAGTAGGGTTTTACGCCTCGCGACGGCCTGAACCTGGTAAAACTGCTTGTGTGATCCATGTCGTGCTGCCTTGTGTTGGTATGCTCTTTGTGCAATGCGACTCCCCCCTGCCGAACCAGCAAAGGGCCATCCTGGTCCCGTAGCTGGCCGTGGTTTCCGGCGACATCTTTAAATTTGCATCTTGCAGATTTCATAACTACATCTGCTCTTAATTGCATTCTGAATCGCTTCCATGTCTTTATTGTTCACTAACAAACTGAACATGGGTTCCGCAATGAGAGTTAAATTAAGGTTTGGATGATCCACCAGTGGATATTTCATCACACGACCCAATTCACGTCCTACTTTGTAATGTGGGCGTGCACCCTCGCGTGACAACTATTCATAATACATGACAAAGTCAAGTATTTTTTTGTTGATACGTCTATTTGAAAAATCCTTTGCATGCACATTGCCCACTCTGCCAGGGCTGCCTTGAGATTTTTCTTTGTGGCATACATACCCCCTATTTCGACTTTGTTCTAATTATAGTTAGGAAGATTCATGACCATCGTTCACGGTCATGTTGTTCGAGAGGTTCTGATTTCATGAAGCAAGAACCGGTACCTCCTCGTCGTTCTCTTCACCATCTTCTTCATTTGAGTTCTCGGAATCAAGATCCTCCACCAATCCATCCTCATCTTACTCTTCCATCAGGTTCTGCATTTTCGATCCCTACTCATCCCACCAACCTCGCCACTATTAGGATCTCCTATGTTCTAACTACTCTCCCCTGCATCGCAATCCCCTCCAACATGTGACACATAATCCGCCTGACCCTCGAGTTCAGTACCATCCATGTGTTCTGACCCAGCTACATCCATCTCATCAATCGGCTGACTAACTTAGATAGGCTCGTAACCACCGCCGCCTTATACTAGAGGATCCTCCATGGGGATGGGGAGCACTAAGGCAATGGGGTGAGTCCTCCTGCGTTTGCAGGATTCTAACAGGGTCACCCAATTATGTGTCCTATCTATCGGAAGCCATTCCCAAAAAAAGATTGTACATGATTTCGTCCACACTAACTGAATACTGGCGGTGCACACATTGGGATCAAGCGAGAAATCTGTTGTCAACCAGTGTTTCAACTGACTAATGTTCACTTTTTCTGGATCGTTCTGTTGCAACTCCACATATGCAAACTCAGTCAAATCAATCCCACTCTCGTTTGATCGGACATTACTAGGACCATAGTAAACAACAAATTTGACTGACTCGGACATGTCTCCTACCATAAAAAATCATATTCCCGTCAACTACTAAGTACCACACCATTTTTAATACACCAACCGGAATGTCTACCAAATATGCATGACTACCACTAAGCAAACAACCGATCAAATGAACTAAAATTTCAGACATGTCTCCTGCAATTAAAATTCATATTCCTATCAACCACTATGTACCAAATAATTTTTCTACACTAACCGAAATGTCTACCACGTATACATGACTACCACTAAGTAAATAACCGATCTAACGAACTAAAAAATCATCATTTACATTATGCACACTAATTGCAATTATTGCTACACTAGCTGAAATATGAAGCTCATTAAACCTAAAAAAGACACTAAACATAAATGTGGGGTTATACCTTTCATGCGTGCTTCTCTAGTGAGCTCATGTCAATCCGAGCACCAACAACCGGTGGACATCCACACCGAGCTACCCATGGCCAACCCGCATGAGCATGACCACCACATACAGCTGCCCCTGCCAAGCTCCTCCAATGGCCGCCCCTACCTCTCCCATGCTGACGGTGTCCTGGACTAGGAGGTACTCACCATGTTATCTCCCGACCAGGTGGATAAGGATGAGGACCCCCATGAAGGTTCACTAATGGGCCACTTCGGGCAGCCCATGATGAATACAAGGAAGACTCCACAAGACTCGGTGCCCAAGCCGCGGAATCTCCTAAACCCTAGGCCTCCGGTGTATTATAGAAGCCGAGGCTAGGCTAGTCAAGACAGGATGGGATATTCATTAGAACAATATCATGGTAGATACATGTACTCTGTACTATCCCCCATTTTGAATACTCAAAAGAAAGACGTAGGGTAATATCTCTTTGAGAGAGCCCGAACCTGGGTAAAATCCTGTGTCCATGTTACCGTCGCTCCAAGCCAACTTAGCTTAGGACCCCTACTACGAGATATGCCAGATTTGACACCGACATTGGTGCTTTCACTGAGAGCCTGTTGAGTGGTCGTCATGGATCGATAGGATAATCAGGTGCTATTTCTTCAACTAGATTGGTTTTGCATAAGATTGTTTATTTGTGATGAAATTCTGTTGCGTCTCTCTTGTTTTGTCTACACATGAAATCGTAATCAGCAAAAAAATTGATGGTAACAACGGAGCCAATATAATTTGGTTTGCTGGATCTGATTTGACATCACGGCTGGCTCCTCGAACAATTAACAGCAAAAATTGCAGGGATGGATGGCGGGCCACAGCCGAGCTGCGCTGCGGCGGCAGCGAGCGCACCGCTCCAAAAATATGTCCATGGGAACAAGTACTAGGGCAGCACCCAACCAGATGAAAAGGAAACTCACGTGTGGATAGATTCCATGGTGGTCAAAACCGATCATGACTCATAAAGCTGCCCAAGCTAATCAGATCGGGCCGAGAAAAACCTGAGTGGTGGCCACACAATGTAGTATGTCGGATTCAAGGCCTACTGCGAATAACTAGCCGGACGAGTGAATATGTGCTACCTTGCATGCCACGAAAAGTCCTGGAGTGGCCTGTGCATGCAGATGGCCGTGGTGTAGGTCAACTTAAAACACAAATCCGCCTGTGGCAATCCAGCCAAGGAGAACAAGCATGGATGCATACTGTTCACGCAAGGCTCCCAGAACCAAAAAAGATTCAGCTTTGTTGCAGTACAAGGAGATGCTATCCTTTCTTTTTTTCAGTATGTAATTATACATGGAGGTAGTCTGCACTTTGGACTAGTGGTTTTTTTTTCATCTACTTTTCATGTATCACAATTAATGCCCTATCCCTCTTACGCACTAGCATGCGTATGATCAAAAGTGTGCTAATTATTTTACAATTTGGAGCCTGGATTCTTACCAGCAGATAGATGGACACTGCTGGCACGACACAGTCTATGCCATATATTGAAACTTCGTCACGACATCGGCGTAACGACTCGAAACCGTCGTCCCTCAAACTCCAACCTATGTCGGCGCCTCCGCGTTGCTGATCTGACGTCAATGCATAGGCTATATTCCTTGAATCATTTACTTCGCTTAAGTTAATTTGTAAAGAGATCTTTACTTTGGTTTTGCACTGTCTTATGTGTGCAGATAAATAAAAAACGACCAAGCTATGTCGCCATCTCGGCCAGCCGACCAAGGGTTCGGATAATCGAAGCAAACTAGCGCCCCATAGATTGCGAGCAGACATCGGGGATCTGCACCCCCTTGCCGACATGCTTCGACTCCTCAGCCAGACCGGGGGCTTCATCATCGATTCATCGACATACTTCGGCATCACCAGCCGACCAGCTTTGTCACGATTAGCTAGACCGGGGGCTTCGCCCCGCCACATCAACCGTGTTGTGTCACCACTTCATCAGGCTGAACTCCCCGCTTGGTCACCTAAGGCTTGGCGGCTGGGACCTCAGCCAGGACGAGGACTACGTCTTCGTCCCACCATGAGCTCGGACCTCGTCAACAACACCGAGCACATTAACCAACTAAGTAGCTTCCATGCTCAATTCGTTTTCAATTCTTGTTTGGTTCGACCAAACATTATATTTGTCAATTTGTGTTAAACAAAAAGTTGTTTGTTAAAAACTTAGTTTGTCAAAAATGTTGTTTGTCAAAACACTCCTTTTGCCCAAGTTAACTGGGGGATCTTAAATTTGCATTAGACATTTTATAATAAAAGTTTTTTCTTCGTCATTGCAAAGTCTTTTTCTGCCACTCCTTTCTTGAGTCGAGCTTATGGTCAATAGCCGCATAGCCTGGCTTCTCTCTAAAACCGCTCAAGTTTAGCTCGCTAACCTAGCCTCGGAGAAGCACTCCGCCTTCGGGATAATGAGGTTGAAGCCGAAGGCTGACCTATCATACGTCCATTTTGCATCATGCTTTTATATCGATATTTATTGCATTATGGGCTGTTATTATACATTGTAGCACAATACTTATGCCTTTTCTCTCTTATTTTGTAAGGTTTACATGAAGAGGGAGAATGCCGGCAGCTGGAATTCTGGACTGGAAAAGGAGCAAATATAGAGACCTATTATGCACAACTCGAAAAGTCTTGAAACTTCATGGAGAATATTTTGGAAAATATAAAAAATATTGGGCGAAGAAAGCACCAGAGGGGGGCCACCTGCCATCCACAAGGATGGAGGGCACACCCTATCCCCTGGGCGCGCCCTCTGGTCTTGTGGGCCCCCTGGCAGGCCCCCGACGCCCATCTTCTGCTATATGGTGTGTTTTGACCTAGAAAAAATCAGAAGGAAGCTTTCGGGACGAAGTGCTGCCATCTTGAGGCGGAACTTGGTCAGAACCAATCTAGGGCTCCGGTGGAGCTGTTCTGCCGAGGAAACATCCCTCCGGGAGGGGGAAATTATCACCATCATCATCACCATCGACCCTCTCATCGAGAGGGGGTCAATCTCCATCAACATCTTCATCAACACCATCTCCTCTCAAACCCTAGTTCATCTCTTGTATCTGATCTTTGTCTCAAAACCTCAGAATGGTACATGTGGGTTGCTAGTAGTGTTGATTACTCCTTGTAGTTGATGCTAGTTGGTTTATTCGGTGGAAGATCATATGTTCAGATCCTTAATGATAACTAATACTCCTCTGATTATGAACATTAATGTCCTTTGTGAGTAGTTATGTTTGTTCCTCAGGACATGGGAGAGGTCATGTTATAAGTAATCATGTGAATTTGGTATTCGTTCGATATTTTGATGAGATGTATGTTGTATTTCCTCTAGTGGTGTTATGTGAACGTCGACTACATGACACTTCACCATAATTTGGGCCTAGGGGAAGCCATTGGGAAGTAATAAGCAGGTGATGGGTTGCTAGAATGACAAAAGCTTAAACCCTAGTTTATGTGTTGCTTCGTAAAGGGCTGATTTGGATCCATATGTTTCATGCTATGGTCAGGTTTACCTTAATTATTCTTTCAAAGTTGCGGATGCTTGTGAGAGGGGTTAATCATAAGTGGGAGGCTTGTCCAAGGAAGGGCAGCACCCAAGCACCGGTCCACCCACATATCAAATTATCAAAGTAACGAACATGAATCATATGAGCATGATGAAAACTAGCTTGACAGTAATTCCCATGTGTCCTCGGGAGCGTTTTGCTTTATATAAGAGTTCGTCCAGGCTTGTCATTTGCTACAAAAAGGATTGGGCGACCTTGCTGCACATTAGTTACGTTTGTTACTTGTTACCCATTACAAATTATCTTATCACAAAACTATCTGTTACCGATTAATTTTAGTGCTTGCAGAGAATACCTTGCTGAGAACCGCTTGTCATTTCCTTCTGCTCCTCGTTGTGTTCGACACTCTTACTTGTCAAAAGGACTACGATAGATCCCCTATACTTGTGGGTCATCAACCTACTTGAAGTTTAGAGATTGGATGTGTCATGTTAAAGCACGACAGAAGCACAAAAAATTTTAAAGAGCAATTTTGGATTGGCACCCAAAAACTTGATTTACTTTAGACATAAAGTTTTTGTGTGAGTTTTTCGGTTTTCTGAGCTTATGGCACTTTTAACCTATTTGTGTGTCTCTAGCATAAGTCTCATAGTACAATGTCAGACTCCTTTAAAGCATCGGCAATATCAACCGGGGGCTGCAACTAGCGCTGAACCCACCAAAAACCAAGGTACTCCATGGAGTCCTCGGCAAAATGCTCTAGGATATTGCTTTATATGCATCAGTTTCGAATTGTGTCTTCGGTCAATAGTTGGGGCTCCTGTGATTGCCTCCTAATTTTTGCTTTGTTCGGCTAGGTGTGCAAAGGGAGAACCACTGCGATTGTGCTTCCATCGAATGGTTAAGCGCCTTAGTGGGGAAAGCCGAAAACTGACTGTCACAATGGGCGTAAACTGGTCAGCAATCCGATGACTGTGTCAAACAATAGATCGATAGAGGTTACCACGTGTTAAATGTTGTGTCTTTCATAAGAATCGGCCGAAGTGTTAATTGCTTGACCTGAGCTGACCAAACACTAACCGGGGGCTAGTAACTGGCCACCCAACTTTAAGCTCCTATGACTAAGTGAAAGTTATAAAGCCCGCATATCTGATTGCCTCGTTTCTGCAAACGCGACCACCTCCAAGCACCGAGAAGTTGGCTACGGGTTGTCTTGTTACTGCAGAAACACCCTACATGGCATCTACAAAGGGGTAGAAGCCAATTATGGGCCACTTCCAAATGATAAACGGTCGAATGGAGTCAAAATAAACATATATCATGAGTGTTTGTATTCAGTATACAAGCGCTGCCTTCTGTAATCATCATTATAAAGCCATAAATATGCATCAAATTTGACTTAAGATTTTGTCCAAGCTGGGTTGCCTAGCTCCTGTGCTTACTAACGAGGACATGTCCCTAGGGTAGGGTCCTAGGCTTGACCTACATACCCTACCCTAGGGCATTACATACAGGAATCCAAGGCCTGCCAAGTTAGCAAAGAGACACCGACTGGAATGACCGCGGTGTGCAAGTCACTCGACACAAGATCCACTCGGTTGCTCCTCCGTCACTCGGCAATCCTTATTCACTCGGAATACCAGACTTCACTCAAAGACAGAAGACCTAGAGCCACTCCAGGATGGCAACGGTCAGGCAATCACTTCGTCACTATAAAGATCATTAAGTGTAGGCATTACCAGTAACGTTTGCTCCTTTATTTCACCATTGAACCCTTGGGTAACAAGGCATTCATGAGGGGCCGGCGGACTCTATATAATAAGCCCCTCTAATCTTGCACAAGGGTTTACATCCCCTCTAACTCAACACTCCATATAACACGCTCCCACAGCACCGAGACGTAGGGTCATTAATTACCTCCTCCGAGAGGGGCCTGAACTCATAAACCCGAGTGTACAACCTTGCCGTAGCTAGGCTCTGCCCTCTCCTACGTACCCTAACCTCTAATGTCAAATCCGTTCCCATGACAGTTGGCGCCCACCATGGGGCAGGCGTCTAAGCGACTTCCGGCGAGGTTGCGTTCTTCGAACTCCTTCATCATGGTTTCTGACGTCAAACTGTTCCTGGGTCACGAGATCCGTCTTAGCAGTCTTATATTTGTCACCGATGATTCAGCGTGGCTCCAAGAAGCCCCTTTAGACATGGAGGCGTGCTACCTCTTGAGCTTGCGTTGGCTTTTCCCTTGAAGAGGAAAGGGTGATGCAACAAAGTAGCGTAAGTATTTCCCTCAGTTTGAGAACCAACGTATCAATCTAGTAGGAGACAATGCATAAGTTACCGAATACCTGCACAAACAATCAACAACTTGCACCCAACGCGATAAAGGGGTTGTCAATCCCTTCACGGTCACTTGCAAAAGTGAGATCTGATAGAGATAGATAAACGGTAAAGTAAATATTTTTGGTATTTTTGGTTTGTAGATCGGAAAGTAAAAGATTGCAAAATAGTAGATCGGAACTAGTAATATGTAAAAGAGATTCAATATAATGGAAAAGAGACCCGGGGGCCATAGGTTTCACTAGTGGCTTCTCTCAAGATTGCAAATATTACGGTGGGTGAACAAATTACTACCAAGCAATTGATAGAAAAGCACAAAGTTATGATGATATCTAAGGCAATGATCATGAACATAGGCATCACGTCCGTGTCAAGTAGACCGAAATGGTTCTGCATCTACTACTATTACTCCACACATCGACCGACTCCTGCCTGCATCTAGAGTATTAAGTTCATAAAGAACAGAGTAACGCATTAAGTAAGATGACATGATGTAGAGGAATTAACTCAAGCAATACGATGTAAACCCCATATTTTTATCCTCGATGGCAACAATACAATACGTGCCTTGTTGCCCCTACTATCACTGGGAAAGGACGCCGCAAGATTGAACCCAAAGCTAAGCACTTCTCCAATTGCAAGAAAGATCAATCTAGTAGGCCAAACTAAACCGATAATTCGAATAGACTTGCAAACATATCAAATCATGCATATAAGAATTCAGAGAAGATCCAAATAATATTCATAGATAATCTGATCATAAATCCACAATTCATTGGATCTTGGCAAACACACCGCAAAGGAGTGTTACAACGAATAGATCTCCAAGAACATCGAGGAGGACATGATATTAAGAATCAAAGAGAGAGAAGCAATCTAGCTACTAGCTATAGACCCGTAGGTCTGTGGTAAACTACTCACGCATCATCGGAGAGGCAATGGTGTTGATGAAGAAGCCCTCCGTGTTCGAATTCCCCCTCTGGTAGGACGCCAAAAAAGGCCCCTAGATGGGATCTCATGGGTACAGAAGGTTGTGGCGGTGGAAAAGTGGTTTCGTGGCTCTCCTGGATGCTTTTAGGGTATAAGAGTATATATAGGCGAAGGAGCTAGGTCATGAGACCCATGAGGGGCCCACGAGGTATGGGGCGCGCCCTACCCCCTGGGGCGCGCCCTCCTACCTCGTGGCCGCCTCTTTGCGTCTCTGACTTCATCTCCAAGTCTTCTGGTTTCCTTCTGGTCCAAGAAAGATCATCGCAAAAGTTTTATTCCATTTGGACTCTGTTTGGTATTACTTTTCTGCGAAACTCTAAAATAGGCAAAAAAAAAAGAAACTGGCATCGGGCTCTCGGTTAATAGGTTAGTCCCAAAAATAATATAAAATAGCATATAAATGCCTATTAAACATCCAAAACAGATAATTAATAGCATGGAACGATAAAAAATTATAGATACATTGGAGGAAGCACATCGTTCAAATATACAAGCCAAGTTCTATAATGAAAAATTCCCACTAGTATATGAAAGTGACAAAATAAGAGACTCTCTAACATGAAGATCATGGTGGTACTTCAAAGCACAAGTGTGGAAAAAGGATAGTAACACTGCCCCTTCTCTCCTTTTCTCTCTTTTTTTGATTGGCTTCTTTGGCCTCTTTTTTTTATTGGCACATGGGACAATGCTCTAATAATGATGATCATCACACTTCTATTTACTTACAACTCGAAAAATTACAACTCAATGCTTCCAACAAAATATGACTCTATGTGAATGCCTCCGGCGGTGTACCGGGATGTGCAATGAATCAAGAGTGATATGTATGAAAGAGTTATGAAAGGTGGCCTTGCGACAAATACGATGTCAACTACATGATCATGTAAAGCAATATGACAATGATGAAGCGTGTCATAATAAACGGAACGATGCAAAGTTGCGTGGCAATATATCTCGGAATGGCTAAGAAAATGCCATAATAGGTAGGTATGGTGGCTGTTTTGAGGAAGGTAAATGGTTGGTGTATGGTACTGGCGGAAGTTGCGCGGCACAAGAGAGGCTAACAATGGTGGAAGGGTAAGAGTGCGTATAATCCATGGACTCAACATTAGTCATAAAGAACTCACATACTTATTGCGAAAATCTACAAGTCATCAAAACCAAGCACTACGCGCATGCTCTTAGGGGAAGGGTTGGTAGGAGTTAACCATCGCGCGATCCTGACTTCCACACAAAGGATGACAATCAAAGAGATACCCGATGCTTCAAATTTGTTACACAACGGTTACCATACGTGCATGCTATGGGACTCACAAACCTCAACACAAGTATTTCTCAAATTCACAATTACTCCACTAGCATGACCCTAATATCACCATCTTCATATCTCAAAACAATCATAAAGTATCAAACTTGTCATAGTATTCAATGCACTTTATATGAAAGTTTTTATTATATCCCTCTTGGATGCCCGTCATATTAGGACTAGTTTTATAACCAAAGCAAATTACCCACTTATATATTTTGAGTATGGCTTTGTAGAATGCTTCATGTGCTTCACTTATATCATTTGAAGTTTGGATTGCCCGTTTCTCTTCACATAGAAAACCGATGTTCGTAGAATGATCTTTTGCTTCACTTATATTTGTTAGAGCATGATCTTTTGTAGAAAGAATTAAACTCTCATGCTTCACTTATATCTATTTAGAGAGACAAATGGAATTGGTCAATTGCATGGTTAGTCATAAAATCCTACATAATACTTATGGATCACTGAATATGATATGTTTGATTCCTTGCAATAGTTTTGCGATATAGAGATGGAATATGTGGGAAGTACTAGTAAACGGTTGTGGTTAGTAAGAATATTGCTGTTAAGGTTTGTGATTCCCGAAGCATGCACATATACTCTCTCGTTATGCCGGGAAGTTGGAGCACAATTTATCCTTGATGTCTATCTTTGTGTGAAGGTCGGGGGCACGCGATGGTTAACTCCTACCAACCTCCCCCCCTAGGGGCATGCGTAGTATTACTTTGCTTCAAGGGATAATAAACTTTTGCAATAAGTATATGAGTTCTTTAAGACTAATGTGAGTCCATGGATTATACGCACTCTTACCTTTCCGCATTTTGCTATCCTCTATGGTACCGTGCATTGCCCTTTCTCACCTCGAGAGTCGGCGCAAACTTCGTCGGTGCATCCAAACCCCGTGATATGATACGCTCTATCACACATAAGCCTTATTATATCTTCCTCAAAACAGCCACCATACCTACCTATTATGGCTTTTCCATGGCCATTCCAAGATATATTGCCACGCAACTTCCACCACTTTTGTTTGATGACTTGAGCATTCATTGTCATATTGCTTTGCATGATCATATAGCTGACATAGTTGTTGTGGCTCAGCCACCATTCATCATTTTTCATACATGTTATGCTAGATCATTGCACCTCCTGGTACACTACTAGAGGCATTCATATAGAGTCATATTTTGTTATAGGTGTCGAATTGTAATTTTTATTCCTTTTGAGTTATAAGTAAATAGAAGTGTGATGATCATCATTTTTAGAGCAGTGCCCTAGTGAGGAAAGGATGATGGAGACTATGATTCCGCCACAAGTTGGGATGAGACTCCGGACAATGAGAGGAAAAAGGGAGAAAAGGAAAAAAAGGAAAAATAAAGAAAAATAAAGAAAAATAAAAAATAAACAAAGAGAGAAGGGGCATTGTTAGTATCCTTTACCACACTTGTGCTTCAAAGTAGCACCATGTTTTTCATATGGAGAGTCTCATATGTTGTCACTTTCATATACTAGTGGGAATATTTCATTATAGGTTAGATGCACACACACTTAGTTTTCATATGGAGATTTCATACACTTATAGCTCTTAGTGCATTCGTTGCATGGCAATCCCTACTCCTCGCATTGATATCAATTGATGGGCATCTCCATAGCCCATTGGTTAGCCGCGTTGATGTGAGAATTTCTTACTTTTTTGTCTTCTTTATATTTACCCCTATCATCATACTCTATTCCACCTGTAGTGCTATATCCATGGCTTGCGCTCATGTATTGCGGGAGGGTTGAGAAAGCTAAAGCGCGTTAAAAAGTATGAACCAATTGCTTGGCTGACACCAACATGACATGACATGACTATATGATTTTGTAGGGATAATGTTATTTAGCGCTGATATTTTGAAAGACATGATTGTTTATTGGGAAGCCTGAGTATTGATGTCTTTATGTCAAATATAGACTATTGCTTTGAATCACTTATGTCTTAATATTCATGCCATGACTAGATATATGATCAAGTTTATGCTAGGTAGCATTCTGGAGGAAATATGCCCTAGAGGCAATAATAAAGTTATTATTTATTTCCTTATTTCATGATAATTGTTTATTATTCATGCTAGAATTGTATTAATCGGAAACATGATACATGTGTGAATACATAGACAAACAGAGTGTCACTAGTATGCCTCTACTTGACTAGCTCGTTAATCAAAGATGGTTATGTTTCCTAGCCATAAACATGAGTTGTCATTTGATTAACGGGATCACATCATTAGGAGAATGATGTGATTGACATGACCCATTCAGTTAGCTTAGCACCCGATCGTTTAGTATGTTGCTATTGCTTTCTTCATGACTTATACATGTTCCTATGACTATGAGATTATGCAACTCCCGTTTACCGGAGGAACACTTTCGTGCTACCAAACGTCACAACGTAATCGGGTGATTATAAAGGTGCTCTGGTGTCTCCAAAGGTACTTGTTGGGTTGGCGTATTTCGAGATTAGGATTTGTCACTCCGATTGTCGGAGAGGTATCTCTGGGCCCTCTCGGTAATGCACATCACTATAAGCCTTGCAAGCAAAGTGACTAATGAGTTAGTTGCGGGATGATGCATTACGTAACGAGTAAAGAGACTTGCCGGTAACGAGATTGAACTAGGTATTGTATACCGACGATCGAATCTCGGGCAAGTAACATACCGATGACAAAGGGAACAACGTATGTTGTTATGCGGTTTGACCGATAAAGATCTTCGTAGAATATGTAGGAGCCAATATGGGCATCCAGGTCCCGCTATTGGTTATTGACCGAGAATAGTTCTAGGTCTTGTCTACATAGTTCTCGAGCCCGTAGGGTCCGCACGCTTACACTACTAGGGAAAAGCCTAGCAGCAGCGCGGGTTTGGGCACCCTCGATGGCGGTACCGCGCTACTAATAAGGCGCTTCTGACTAACGTGTAGCGATGGCGGCGTGTTGACACACGCCATCTTGCTACGCATGCAATTGCTGCAGCGCGGTTTTGGGAAGGGCGCCATCGGTATTAGCTGCAGCGCTATTTGGTTGTAAGCGCTCTTCGGTAAGCCGGCGCCATCGCTAAATCCCCTCGCTACTACTAGTTTTATTAGTTTTTTCCCTGCAGATTGGTTTTTATTTGTTTTGCATTTTAATAGGCTTTATACAATAATCTTTAGCATATCATCCACATACAAATGATAGCATATACATACAATTAGTCTCATCAAATCATGTCATCATCATAATCATCATCCAACACAAAGTGGTCTCGATCTCGTCATCAATCTCGAAAATAGCGATACAAGTCTCGATTACTTGCAAATACATCGTCATCCATCTAAACAATGATATACATGAGAATAGCTATCACTTTGAGTACATGAGTTCAGTATCCCTCTCTCGCATTAGCGTGAACCTAAACTAAGCATTGCGTGTCGCTCGGAACCGAAAACCGTACACCTAGGCCTTTCACTCCGGCCACTTGTCGATATATACTCTGGCGTAGCACTTCTTCGCCATTTATGATCTATGCACCTGCATCGTCACATGAGTCGATGATATGCAACATATATAGTTGAGCAACACAAAGTTGTTCGGCATGACCTTTGCTAAAAAGTGGACAAATCGAGAACCTGAAATTTGCCGGAACAGAAATGAATCAACATTCCGCAAAACATAGGCCACTCAGCATCATTCCTCGAAACAACAAAGCCACCACTTGGGCACAATCGAACAACTTCAATGAAAAGATATGACATGACCACTTCAATGAAAAATAAAATTTGCCTAAATTCTTTTCCTTGAAAAATAGTGGTCTTTGAAAAATCAAAACCTTTGCCAATCTACTTAACCTAGCTTCTTAATCCAACGAACCTAATTAACCTACCTATTTAACCTAGTTGGTTAATCTTGTTTACCTAGATAATTAACCCTAATTAAACTAGTTAACGCAGCTAGTTCTCTGTCAAAGCCTAAAATAAATTTCTGCACTAATTAACAGGATAATTAACCTAATTAAACTAGTTAACCTGACTAGTTCTCTGTCATAGCCCTAACTAAGTTTTTGCACTAACCTAGATAATTAACCTAATTAAACTAGTTAACCTAACTACTTCTCTGTCAATGCCCTAACTAAATTTTTGCCCTAAAACCTAGATAATTAACCTAATTAAAAACTAGCTAACCTATGCATGAGATAGAGAGGAGGGGTGGGGGCTTACAGATGATGGCTCCGGTGGTGGCGACGGAGGCAGTGTGGTGGCGAGGAGGCGAGAGTGTCTCCGGTGACGGCGAGGGAGGCAGGCGTCTCCGAGACGGCGAGAAAGGTGGCGTCGGCGGCGGCTCGGTGGCGTTAGCGAGGCAGCGGCTCCGTGGCGTTAGGCGGCTCGGTGTCGTCGGCGGCGCCGACGGCTCTGATGGCGCGTCGTCGGCGGCGGCGAGTGTGGGGCGATTTAATCGGGAGACGGCGGCGCTGGTGGGGTTTGAGGGATTTGGGGGAAGTGGTGGCCGGGGCGGGGGAAACGGTTTTTTGGCTATGTCAAACTTAGCGGTAGCGCGTTTTGCAAAACGCGCTATAGCTAACTTAGCTATAGCGCTTTCGCAGAAACGCGCTGCTGCTATAGCTAATTTCCTATTCTGTTTCTATAGCGGGGGTCTAGGGCACGCGCTGCAGCTACACTAGCTATAGCGCGTCTTAGGAACAAACGCTGCTGCTATTCCTTCCTCCGATTTTTCACTTTTTCGTTTATTTTGCTTTACATTTTATTTTCCCCTTTCTCCTTTTTCTATTTCTTTCATTTTCATTTAAATTTCTATTTGTTTATCATCTTATTTTATTTTTGTTAGTAGTAGCGCTCTTCGTCGGAAACGCGCTGCTAACTGTGACGTAGCAGTAGCGCGTTCCCTCTAAGATCGCTATCGCTATGCGTAGCCTAGCATTCTACCAATGGGAATTTTAGTAGTAGCGCTTTTTGGTCAACAGCGCTCTCGCTAAGTCTGTGCTCAGTAGCGGTTTCTAGTAGCTCGCTCTCGCTAAATAGCACTAGCGCTGTTTTTGAACCGCTGCTGCTAAGATTCTGTGTATAGCCTTTTCCTAGTAGTGTTAAGGTTTGATGATGGTTATATTATGAGTTTATGAGTTTTGATGTACCGAAGGAGTTCGAGTCCCGGATGAGATCGGGGACATGACGAGGAGTCTCGAAATGGTCGAGACGTAAAGATCGATATATTGGGCGACTATATTCGGAGTTCGGAAAGGTTCCGAGTGATTCGGTATTTTTCGAGTACTGGGAGAGTTACGGAATTCGCGGGAGAAGTATTGGGCCTTATTGGGCCTTGCGGGGAAGAGAGAGGGGCTGCCTAGGGCAGGCCGCGCCCCCACCCCATGGCCTAGTCCGAATTGGACTAGGGGGAGGGGCCGCACCCCCTCCTTCCTTCCCTTCTCTCTTCCCCTTCCTTGTCTCCTACTCCTAACACATGGAAGGACTCCTAGTTGGACTAGGAAAGAAGGAATCCTACTCCCGGTGGGAGTAGGACTCCCCATGGCGCGCCATAGTAGAGGGCCGGCCTCCTCCTCCCTCCCTCCTTTATATACGGGGGTAGGGGGCACCCCATAGACACACAAGTTGATCTACGGATCGTTCCTTAGCCGTGTGCGGTGCCCCCTTCCACCATATTCCACCTCGGTCATATCGTTGCGAAGCTTAGGCGAAGCCTTGCACCGGTAGAACATCAAGATCGTCACCACGCCGTCGTGCTGACGGAACTCTCCCTCGACACTCGGCTGGATTGGAGTTCGAGGGACGTCATCGAGCTGAACGTGTGCTGAACTCGGAGGCTCCGTACGTTCGGTGCTTGGATCGGTCGGATCGTGAAGACGTACGACTACATCAACCGCGTTGTGCTAACGCTTCCGCTTACGGTCTACGAGGGTACGTGGACATACACTCTCCCCTCTCGTTGCTATGCCATCACCATGTTCTTGCGTGTGCGTAGGAAATTTTTTGAAATTACTACGTTCCCCAACAGTGGCATTCGAGCCTAGGTTTTATGCGTTGATGTTATATGCACGAGTAGAACACAAGTGAGTTGTGGACGATATAAGTCATACTGCCTACCAGCATGTAATACTTTGGTTCAGCGGTATTGTGAGATGAAGCGGCCCGGACCGACATTACGCGTACGCTTACGCGAGACTGGTTTCACCGTTACGAGCACTCGTGCTTAAAGGTGACTGGCGGGTGTCTGTCTCTCTCACTTTAGTTGAACCGAGTGTGGCTACGCCCGGTCCTTGTGAAGGTTAAAACGGAGTCTATTTGACAAACTATCGTTGTGGTTTTGATGCATAGGTAAGAACGGTTCTTGCTAAAGCCCATAGCAGCCACGTAAAATTTGCAACAACAAAGTAGAGGACGTCTAACTTGTTTTTGCAGGGCATGTTGTGATGTGATATGGTCAAGACGTGATGCTATATTTTATTGTATGAGATGATCATGTTTTGTAACCGGTTATCGGCAATCGGCGAGAGCCATATGGTTGTCGCTTTATTGTATGAAATGCAACGCATACTGTAATTGCTTTACTTTATCACTAAGCGGTAGCGATAGTCGAGAAGCAATAGATGGCGTAACGACAACGATGCTATGATGGAGATCAAGGTGTCGCGCGGTGACGATGGTGATCACGACGGTTCTTGGAGATGGAGATCACAAGCACAAGATGATGATGGCCATATCATATCACTTATATTGATTGCATGTGATGTTTATCCTTTATGCATCTTATCTTGCTTTGATTGACGGTAGCATTTTAAGATGATCTCTCACTAATTATCAAGAAGTGTTCTCCACAGTATGCACCGCTATGAAAGTTCTTCGTCTTTGAGACACCACGTGATGATCGGGTGTGATAGGCTCTCGTTCATCTACAACGGGTGCAAGCCAGTTTTGCACACGCGAATACTCAAAGTTAAACTTGACGAGCCTAGCATATGCGATATGGCCTCGTAACACGAGATCGAAGGTCGGCGTGAATCATATAGTAGATATGATCAACATAGCGATGTTCACCATTGAAACTACTCCATCTCACGTGATGATCGGTTATGGTTTAGTTGATTTGGATCACGTAATCACTTAGATGACTAGAGAGATGTGTGTCTAAGTGGGAGTTCTTAAGTAATATGATTAATTGAACTTAAATTTATCATGAACTTAGTCCTGGTAGTATTTTGCAAATTATGTTGTAAGATCAATAGCTTGCGTTGTTGCTTTCATATGTTTATTTTGATATGTTCCTAGAGAAAAATGTATTGAAAGATGTTAGTAGCAATGATGCAGATTGGATCCGTGATCTGAGGTTTATCCTCTGCTGCACAGAAGAATTATGTCCTTGATGCACCGCTAGGTGACAGACCTATTGCAGGAGCAGATGCAGACGTTATGAACGTTTGGCTAGCTCAATATGATGACTACTTGATAGTTTAAGTGCACCATGCTTAACGGCTTAGAATCGGGACTTCAAAGACGTTTTGAATGTCATGGACCATATGAGATGTTCCAGGAGTTAAAGTTAATATTTCAAGCAAATACCCGAGTTGAGAGATATGAAGTCTTCAACAAGTTCTATAGCTAAAAGATGGAGGAGAATCGCTCAACTAGTGAGCATGTGCTTAGATTGTCTGGGTACTACAATCGCTTGAATCAAGTGGGAGTTAATCTTCCGGATAAGATAGTGATTGATGAATTCTCTAGTCACCATCACCAAGTTAGTTGAACTTCGTGATGAACTATAGTATGCAAGGGATGATGAAAATGATTCCCGAGTTTTTCATGATGATGAAATTGATGAAGGTAGAAATCAAGAAAGAACATCAAGTGTTGATGGTTAACAAGACCACTAGTTTCAAGAAAAGGGCAAAGGGATAGAAGGGAACTTCAAGAAGAACGGCAAGCAAGTTGTGCTCAAGTGAAGAAGCCCAAGTCCGGACCTAAGCACGAGACTAAGTGCTTCTACCGCAAAGGGACTGTTCTTTGGAAGCGAACTACCCCAAGTATTTGGCGGATAAGGAGGATGGCAAAGTAAACAAAGGTATATTTGATATACATGTTATTGATGTGTACTTTACTAGTGTTTATAGCAACCCCTTGGTATTTGGTACTGGTTCAGTTGCTAAGAGTACTAACTCAAAACGGGAGTTGCAGAATAAACAGAAACTAGTTAAGGGTGAAGTGACGATGTGTGTTGAAAGTAGTTTCAAGATTGATATGATCATCATCGCACACTCCCTATACTTCCGGGATTTGTGTTGAACCTAAATAAGTGTTATTTGGTGTTTGCGTTGAGCATGAATATGATTTGATCATGTTTATTGCAATACGGTTATTCATGTAAGATAGAGAATAATTGTTGTTCTGTTTACATGAATAAAAACCTTCTATGGTCATACACCCAATGAAAATGGTTTGTTGGATCTCGATCGTGTGATACACATATTCGTAATATTGAAGCCAAAAGATGCAAAGTTAATAATGATAGTGCAACTTATTTGTGGCACTGCCGTTTAGGTCATATCGGTGTAAAGCGCATGAAGAAACTCCATAAAGATGGATTTTCGAATCACTTGGTTATGAATCATTTGATGCTTGCGAACCGTGCCTTTTGGCAAGATGACTAAAACTCCGTTCTTGAACAATGGAACGAGCTCTTGACTTATTGAAAATAATACATACCGATGTATGCGCACCAATGAGTATGAAGGCTTGTGGCAAGTATCGTTATTTTCTGACCTTCACAGATGATTTGAGCAGATATAGGTATATCTACTTGATGAAACATAAGTCTGAAATAGTTGAAAGGTTCAAAGAATTTCAGAGTGAAGTGGAAAATCATCGTAACAAGAAAATAAAGTTTCTGCGATCTGATCGTGGAGAGGAATATTTGAGTTACGAGTTTGGTCTTCAATTAAAACAATGTGGAATAGTTTCACAGCTCACGCCACCTGGAACACCACAACGTTATGGTGTGTCCGTACGTCGTAACCGCACTTTATTTGATATGGTGCGATCTATGATGTCTCTTACTGATTTACCAATATTATTTTGGGGTTATGCATTGGAGACAGCTGCATTCACGTTTAATAGGGCACCATCTAAATCCGTTGAGACGACACCGTATGAACTGTGGTTTAGTAAGAAACCCAAGTTGTCGTTTCTTAAAGTTTGGGGCTGCGATGCTTATGTGAAAAAGTTTCATCCTGATAAGCTCGAACCCAAATCGGAGAAGTGCGTCTTCATAGAATACCCAAAGGAAATTGTTGGGTACACCTTCTATCACAGATCCGAAGGCAAGATATTCGTTGCTAAAAAATGGATCCCTTCTATAGAAGGAGTTTCTCTCGAAAGAAGTGAGTGGGAGGAAAGTAGAACTTGATAAGGTAATTGTACCTTCTCCCTTATTGGAAAGTAGTTCATCACAGAAATCTGTTCCTGTGACTAATACACCAATTAGTGAGGAAGCTAATGATGATGATCATGTAACTTCAGATCAAGTTACTACCGAATATCGTAGGTAAACCAGAGTGAGATCCGCACCAGAGTGGTACGGTAATCCTGTTCTGGAAGTCATGTAACTAGACCATGATGAACCTACAAACTATGAGGAAGCGATGATGAGCCCATATTCCGCGAAATGGCTTGAGGCCATGAAATCTGAGATGAGATCCATGTATGAGAACAAAGTGTGGACTTTGGTGGAGTTGCCCGATGATCGGCAAGCCATAGAAAATAAATGGATCTTCAAGAGGAAGACGGACGCTGATAGTAGTGTTACTATCTACAAAGCTAGACTTGTCGAAAAAGGTTTTTGACAAAGTTCAAGATGTTGAATACAATGAGATTTTCTCACTCGTATCGATGCTTAAAAGTCTGTCCGAATCATGTTAGCAATTGCCGCATTTTATGAAATCTGGCAAATGGATAAACAAAACTGCATTCCTTAATGGAGTTATTAAAGAAGAGTTGTATGTGATGCAACGTAAGGTTTTGTCAATCCTAAAGGTGCTTGACAAAATACGCAAGCTCCAAATGATCCATCTATGGACCGGTGCAAGCATCTCGGAGTTGGAATATACGCTTTGATAAGTTGATCAAAGCATATAGTTTTATCTGAGACTTGCGGTGAAGCCTGTATTTACTAGAAAGTGAGTGGGAGCACTACAAAGATTTCGATAAGTATATGTGAATGACATATTGTAGATCGGAAATAATGTAGAATTATTCTGCAAAGCATAAAGGAGTGTTTGAAAGGAGTTTTTCAAAGAAAGACCTCGGTGAAGCTGCTTACATATTGAGCATCAAGATCTATAGAGATAGATCAAGACGCTTGATAAGTTTTTTCAATGAGTACATACCTTGACAAGATTTTGAAGTAGTTCAAAATGGAACAGTAATAGAAAGAGTTCTTGCCTGTGTTACAAGGTGTGAAATTGAGTAAGACTCAAAACCCGACCACGGCAGAGGATAGAAAGAGAATGAAAGTCATTCCCTATGCCTTGGCCATAGGTTCTATAAAGTATGCCATGCTGTGTACCAGATCTATTGTATACCCTACACTGAGTTTGGCAAGGGAGTACAATAGTGATCTAGGAGTAGATCACTGGACAGCGGTCAAAATTATCCTTAGTGGAATAAGGATATATTTCTCGATTATGGAATTGACAAAAGGTTCGCCGTAAAGGGTTACGTCGATGCAAGTTTTGACACCGATCTAGATGACTCTAAGTCTTGATCTAGATACATATTGAAAGTGGGAGCAATTAGCTAAAGTAGCTCCGTGCAGAGCACTGTAGACATAGAAAATTGCAAAATACATAACGGATCTGAATGCGAAAGATCCGTTGACTAAGATTCTCTCACAAGCAAAACATGATCACACCTTAGTACTCTTTGGGTGTTAATCACATAGCGATGTGAACTAGATTACTGAATCTAGTAAACCCTTTGGGTGTTGGTCACATGGCGATGTGAACTATGGGTGTTAATCACATGATGATGTGAACTATCGATGTTAATCACATGGTGATGTGATCTAGATTATTGACTCTAGTGCAAGTGGGAGACTGAAGGAAATATGCCCTAGAGGCAATAATAAAGTTATTATTTATTTCCTTATTTCATGATAATTGTTTATTATTCATGCTAGAATTGTATTAATCGGAAACATGATACATGTGTGAATACATAGACAAACAGAGTGTCACTAGTATGCCTCTACTTGACTAGCTCGTTAATCAAAGATGGTTATGTTTCCTAGCCATACACATGAGTTGTCATTTGATTAATGGGATCACATCATTAGGAGAATGATGTGATTGACATGACCCATTCAGTTAGCTTAGCACCCGATCGTTTAGTATGTTGCTATTGCTTTCTTCATGACTTATACATGTTCCTATGACTATGAGATTATGCAACTCCGTTTGGGAGGAACACTTTGTGTGCTACCAAACGTCACAACGTGGCGGGTGATTATAAAGGTGCTCTACAGGTGTCTCCAAAGGTACTTGTTGGGTTGGCGTATTTCGAGATTAGGATTTGTCACTCCGATTGTCGGAGAGGTATCTCTGGGCCCTCTCGGTAATGCACATCACTATAAGCCTTGCAAGCAAAGTGACTAATGAGTTAGTTGCGGGATGATGCATTACGTAACGAGTAAAGAGACTTGCCGGTAATGAGATTGAACTAGGTATTGGATACCGACGATCGAATCTCGGGCAAGTAACACACCGATGACAAAGGGAACAACGTATGTTGTTATGCGGTTTGACCGATAAAGATCTTCGTAGAATATGTAGGAGCCAATATGGGCATCCAGGTCTCGCTATTGGTTATTGACCGAGAATAGTTCTAGGTCATGTCTACATAGTTCTCGAACCCGTAGGGTCCGCACGCTTAAGGTTTCGATGATGCTTATATTATGAGTTTATGAGTTTTGATGTACCGAAGGAGTTCGGAGTCCGGATGAGATCGGGGACATGACGAGGAGTCTCGAAATGGCGAGACGTAAAGATCGATATATTGGACGACTATATTCGAGTTCGGAAAGGTTCCGAGTGATTCGGTATTTTTGAGTGGGAGAGTTACGGAATTCGCCGGGAGAAGTATTGGGCCTTATTGGGCCCTGGGAAAGAGAGAGGGCTGCCTAGGGCAGGCCGCGCCCCCATGGCCTAGTCCGAATTGACTAGGGGAGGGCCGCACCCCTCCTTCCTTCCTTCTCTCTTCCCTTCCTTGTCTCCTACTCCTAACACATGGAAGGACTCCTAGTTGGACTAGGAAAGAAGGAATCCTACTCCCGGTGGGAGTAGGACTCCCCATGGCGCCATAGTAGAGGGTCGGCCTCCTCCTCCCTCCTCCTTTATATCACGGGGCAGGGGCACCCCATAGACACACAAGTTGATCTACGGATCGTTCCTTAGCCGTGTCGGTGCCCCTTCCACCATATTCCACCTCGGTCATATCGTCATAAAAGCTTAGGCGAAGCCTTGCGCCGGTAGAACATCAAGATCGTCACCACGCCGTCGTGCTGATGGAACTCTCCCTCGACACTCGGCTGGATTGGAGTTCGAGGGACATCATCGAGCTGAACGTGTGCTGAACTCGGAGGCTCCGTACGTTCGGTGCTTGGATCGGTCGGATCGTGAAGACGTACGACTACATCAACCGCGTTGTGCTAATGCTTCCGCTTACGGTCTACGAGGGTACGTGGACATACACTCTCCCCTCTCGTTGCTATGCCATCACCATGTTCTTGCGTGTGCGTAGGAAATTTTTTGAAATTACTACGTTCCCCAACACATCCACATCAAAATTTATCTTTTTATCATTTACCTACTCAATTCCGAGCAGGAATTAAGCTTGGGGATGCTCATACGTGTCCATCGTATCTATAAATTTTGATTGTTTCATGCCAATATTATTCAACTTTTACGTACTTTTGGCAACTTTTTATATGATTTATTTGGACCAACTTACTTATCCAGTGCCCAGTGCCAGTTCCCGTTTGTTGCATGTTTTTGTTTCACAGAAAATCCATATCAAACAAAGTCCAAATGCAATAAAAATCTATGGAGAATTATTTTGGAATATTTGTGAATTTTAGGAGGTGGAATCAACGTAAACGGAGGCCCGAGGCCACCACAACCCACCAGGGCCCAGTCGCGCCCTGGTGTATCATGCCCTCCTTGAACATTGGTTGGAGCTCTACTTCGGGCGCAAGGAACCTTATATCCAGAAAAAGTCGTGTAAAAATCTCAACGGAATCGGAGTTACGGATATCCAGGAATTTAGGAAACCGTGAAAGGCCAGATCTCGTGAGCCCGAAACAGAAGAGAACAGAGAGGGAGATCCAATCTCGGAGGGGCTCCTGCCCCTCCGCCGCCATGGAGGCCATGGGCCAGAGGGGGAACTCTCCTCCCATGTAGGGGGAGGCCCAGGAAGAAGAAGGAGGAGGGGGGCTCTCTCCCCCTCTCTCCCGGTGGCGCCATAGTGCCGCTGGGGCTAGGATCGTGATGGCGATCTACATCAACAACCTTGCTACCGTCAACACCAACTCTCTCCCCCTCTATGCAGCGGTGTAACACTTCTTCCCCCCGCTGTAATCTCTACTTAAACATGGTACTCAACTACATATATTATTTCCCAATGATCTATGGTTATCCTATGATGTTTGAGTAGATCCATTTTGTCCTATGGGTTAATCATTATCTTGGATGGTATGATTGTATATTTTATTTATGGTGCTGTCCTACGATGCCCTCCATCTCGCGCAAATGTGAGGGGCCCCTGCTGTAGGGTGTTGCAATATGTTCATGGTTCGCTTATTGTCAGTGTTGCGGGCGATGACAGCAGCCTAAACGAGGATAAGTGGGTCATGGCATATGGGAATAAAGAGGACTTAATACTTAATGCTATGGTTGGGTTTCACGACCTTAATGATCTTTAGTAGTTGCGGATGCTTGCTAGAGTTCCAATCATAAGTGCATATGATCCAAGTAGAGAAAGTATGTCAGCTCATGCCTCTCCCTCATATAAAATTACAAGAATGATTACTGGTTGAAAGTGCTAGTATTCGACTAGAGGGGGGTGAATAGGCGATTTTTATGAAAGTCTTCAAAACATGGGTGTTTCAACGACAAACGATAGAAATGACCCTATTGATATGCAGCGGAGGTAGACTACACTAGGCAAGCCATAGTCAAGTAAGCAATGAAGTGAAAGCACGAAGACTATAAGCAGCTAGGTAGATTGGATCAGGAAGGAAGATAGTATGAAGCCAAACAGACAACAGTCTTCACATAGTGAAGTCAAACAGATAAGGCAAGTAGGCAAAGACTTCATGAAGACAAATTGTCAGTAAGGCAAGAGAGGTAGGATAGAACCAGTTGCTCAAAGAGGACAAGGGGTTTGTTGGACCGATTCGATTCTTTGTGACAAGCTATGCGTCTGTTAGGGAGGCTGAGATTCAACTCGAAGACCGTGTCTTCACCTTATTCCCTTGAGCTAAGAACACTTAGTCCTCGCCCAATCACTCTGGTAAGTCTTCAAGGAGACTTCCAAACCTTCATGAGACTTCGTTCACGGCAATCCACAATGACTCTTGGATGCTCAGAACGCGACGCCTAACCGGCCGGAGGATTCATAGTCCTCAAGTGTAATAAGTCTTCAGATCACGCAGACAGAAAGACTTCAGTGATGCCTAACACTCTTTAGCTCTGGGTGTTTTGGGCTTGGTCCTCGCAAGGATTCTCTCTCAAAGGGTTCGGAGGTGGGTTGCTCTCAAACGACGAAAGTCGTGCACTAACTCTGAGCAGCCACAAATTTATGGTGTAGGGGGTGGGCTATTTATAGCCAGGAGGCAACCCGGCCTGATTTGTCCAAAATGACCCTGGGTCACTAAGGAACTAACACTTGTCCAACGATCAGGGTTCGAACACACGCGGCAGCTTGACTTGGGCTACAAGTAAAGCTGACTCATTCAGCTCTGGATAAGATTCGCTCTCATTGTCTTCGCTCGAAGACATAGGATTTGGTTGAGCATCACATCAGTCACTCTGACTTTGTTCACTTGGACCCCACTTACCAGTGCGGTGGTTCCTATGACTCAACAAAGAAGAAAAGGAAACTACGAAGCAACTATGTCTTCGCACTCCATAGTCTTCACGCGATGTCTTGTCCTGTCATAGTCTTCAATGTGAATGTCTCCACAGACCACCATTGTCTTCAATGTCTTCACACATTTTTAGGGGTCATCTCTGGTAGGTAAACCGAATCAATATGGGACTACTACCTGTGTTATCCTGCAATTCTCGCAAACACATTAGTCCCTCAACCAAGTTTGTCGTCAATACTCTAAAACTAACTAGGGGTGGCACTAGATGCACTTACACCGGTACTTGTTATCGATTGCCTAGGGACAAATGACTTTCTCGTTGACAAAAGCTATCTACTTTTACTGCCTTGCATTTTGTTTGTAGTTTTATTCTCGCAAAGTACTCGTAGTTTTATTCTTGCAAAATAGTTTCATACTTGTTAGATAAAGCAAACATCAAGTGTGCGTAGAGTTGTATCGGTGGTCGATAGAACTTGAGGAAATATTTGTTCTGCCTTTAGCTCCTCGTTGGGTTCGACACTCTTATTTATCAAAGAAGGCTACAAATGATCCCCTATACTTGTTGGTTATCAGGGGCGAGGCAGAAATATTTTCTCCATAATTCAAAATGGGCCTCGCAGCCTAGGAGCATCTCACAAAGGGCGACAAAGCCCAAGATATGCAGAATAGCTCCAGGGTGAGGTGATGGAGTTGGATCCCGTAAAACTCTAGCAGACCCCTCAGGAAAGGATGAATGGGAAAGGCCAAGCCTCATAAAAGGAGGGGCAAGAAACATACCCTCTCTTCCTTGCTTGGAGCAGGGAAATTTTATGCAAGGGCTTCGCCATTCACGGAAGTTAATCCAGGGCGAGTGGGTGCGAGATCTGAAGCAGGAAGATATTCTTGCATCTCGAGTCTGCTTAGCTGAAGATGGAGACTGAGCATCTTGCCCGGTCGCCTGGGAGAGGGCCATGGGGGCGTGAGGAGGAGCTTGGGGTGCTAGCCATTTTTTCCAAAGCTCCTTGATCTCTCGGCATATTTATTGGGGATGGAATGTACTACCCGTCATGCTCCTGGCTTGTTTAATAGGGGCCTCCTTCCTGTCGCATGAGGGGCATTTCTGTAAAAGATTACATGACCGTCTGCCTCCTCCTGGCGCATGAAAATCGAGGGGTGTAATTAACCTTGAACAAAGAATTGGTGTTGTGGGAGCAATGGCACTTCGACAGATCGAGAGGTCATCGACATCCAACTATTGCCAATCCGAACATTGAAGGGGTGAAGAACTCATCTCGCAAGACGGAGATTTCGGGCGTGCCGAGCTACCAGAAATTATGAACGCCGACATTGGAGACTAGTTCAGGGGCTACTGAGGGAGTCCTAGACTAGGGGGTCCTGGGGCTGCCGGCCTATCTCTTATGGGCCGGACAGGTGAGCTGCTCTGCAACTACTATAAGGCCGAGCTATAAGGCGACTCTGTATCCGGGCAGGGAACCTTCAAAGCCTTGGTGTGTCCTCCAAGTCAAGATGGAAGAATTGGCATGTTTATTCCCTTGTTGCAACCGACCACGTGTAACCATAGTACCTTGGTGTCTATATAAACCAGAGGGTTTAGTCCGTAGAGGCTACAAGAAGAACCATCATACTACTCACCTAGGGTTTAGTTCATCTGATCTCGTGGTAGATCGACTATATAACCATCATATACACTTCCATATAATCAAACAGGGCATAGGGTTCTACCTCTTCAAGAGGGCCCGAACCTGGGTAAACATTGTCTCCTTCGTCCCTTGTTCCCCATTGATCCAAGATCCACAGCTCGGGACCCCCTGCCTGAGATCCGCCGGTTTTGACACCAACACCCCCCCCCCCACACATACACACACACAAAAAACTAGCAAGAATTAATGGAGGGATTGAGAGATAACAAGCTCGAAGAAGGTCAACAATGGGGGAAGAACACGAGCTCTAAGATAAGGTTCATTGGGGAAGAAGACCCCCTTTTATAGGCACCCCAAATCCAACTGTTATGTGCACATGCCATGCACAAGCGGTACTACCGCTACATGCCAAGTAGTACAGAGAAACGACGATACTAGGAGGCGGCAGGGCGGCAGTACCGCATGGAGCGGTACTACCGCCCTAGTACCGCGAGAGCAGAAAAGACTACCAGAACCCAAAAATAACCGGTAGTGGCAACGACAGTGGACTTACGGTAGTACCACCCCCTACTACTGTGCTACTGCCGCCCATTTACAGGAGCACAAAAACAAGCAGAAGAGAGTGTGGTAGCTCATAGAGAGGAAGTACCATATGAGTGGTACTACCATGGAGCAGAGAAGTACTACCACTTTGGAGCTGAAACTGCCCAAGAAAAACAGATGCAGTCAGAAAGATCGAAACTGTGATAACTAGTACAAACGAACTCCGAATTTAGCAAACTCAATCTCGTTGGGTAGATGACAATGAGTAATCCAACAAAGACCTTGAGCTTGAGATTGCCATGATGGTGAAGAAATGACAATAGGATAAGGAAGAGGACCTTCCCACAATATGAACTGGCAAACTCTAGAACATCAAAAACATACTAGATGAAGCAAACGGAAACCATTCTTGATGAACTTGAGCTTGTCATGAAGGTGATCATAAGCTCAAAGACTCTCAAAGCAAAACTTCCAAGCAAGAACCAAGAAATATGATGCCAATAATGCAATGGTTTGAGCTCTCTACGAATGATACGATCAAGCTACTCACTTGAGAGCCCCCCTTGATAGTACGACTATCAATCCTATGACCCGGTCTCCCAACTAATCATGAGATCAGCAAAATAGAAAATCTGTCAAGGTCAAACCTTTATTGATTGCACCGGCTCGATGAAGACTAGTAGATTTCTCCCCCATACTCCACTATGGGTGAGCTCTCTTCATCACATCTTCACATGTCCATTATCACCACAATGGACGGTAAGCTTCATGCATGTGATCTCTTCATGACGCTCCACTTGAACTTGCACACCGCAACCTTGATGATGATCACCACTTGATGTCATCCTCCATGGGTTATATAATATCTTCCTTTTAGTGAACGGCCATGGAAACATATCTAACCCGACAAACAACTCTCACATAGACCACAATTTAGTAGAAAAAGTGTTGTGGAATTAACACGTCAGATGTCCTCATGAAAGGACTAGTCGTGGAGCCATCGCAACGGGTTAGCTTGAAGGGGTTAAACCGGACAAGGGACACGAGAGTTTATACTAGTTCGGCCCCTTCGATGAAGGTAAAAGCCTATGTCTAGTTGTGATGGGATTGATTGGGTTTCGATGACCAGGGAGCAAATACGCTTGCCTGAGTCTCGAGTTGTCGTCTGTTGTCCCTGAACCGCCGCCGGGTCATCCCATTATATACACAGGTTGATGCCCAGCCGGTCTACAGAGTCCCGAGGCCGACTCATACAAGGGGCTGGCTCGGACTCTCCTTTCCTAACTTACAACACAAGTTACATAATGACGGCGGTTTGTTATCATGGGCCCTAATTCGCCACTGGGCTCCAGGCCTCTATGCTTCATAGTAAAAAACCATCTTCTGAGTCTTCATGGGCTTCAATACGGTTGAGGGTAAACCGGCCCCTCCTGGGCGGTTTATACTCAATAGTTATATCCCCAACATTAGGCCCAGAGTGATTTGAATTTGTTCATATCAATCTTTAGTACTTAGAAAAATCCCGTGAACATCTTCCTTTGCTTCTCGTAAACCGCCCTGACGTCTTGTTTCATGAACTTTGTTAAACCGCCGTGACGTCATCCTCTGGATACAGCAACGGATCATCATGACGTCATCTCTATAAAAAACGAAATAAAAAGATTCCCTTTATTAATGTCATCCGGAAATCGAGGCGACAGCTGCGCCACTCGCCGCTTTGGACTCCTCGATTTTCGCGTCAGTCTTTATCCATTTTCCTTATAAATAGACCCGAGGACCCTTTCTTTTCCTCCCCTTCCGTACTTCTTCTTCTTCCTCGCGACGCCCCAGCCCTGA
The DNA here is from genome assembly GCA_021437245.1 of Aegilops speltoides. Taxonomy (NCBI): domain Eukaryota; kingdom Viridiplantae; phylum Streptophyta; class Magnoliopsida; order Poales; family Poaceae; genus Aegilops; species Aegilops speltoides. Next base: position 317,353,287 of record CM038141.1, read on the forward strand.
AGCTCCGCCGCCATCCTTGACCTTCGAACGCTGCGTCAACAAAGGCCGCTGCATCAACCTGGTTGTACTAGAGATCTTCAGTGTTCCTCCGCCATCCTGCGCATCTGGTAAGCTTCTCCCTCATAACCCTAGCTCTGCATTTTAGGGCTCCTGTTTTCACCTGCGTTCATAAGTGTTCATCCCTAGTTTCTTCGTATTTGCTTCTGCCATAGCTTGTTTGATTCAACTGTAGCATAAATCTCGTGCGGTAATCACTCCGTATCTAGTTTAGTACTTAGTAAGTCTTCCTTCTTGTACAGAATCCCTTAACAGAAGGCACGAACTTCTCTGTTCTGTTTAACGCCTTTATAGATCGCAGAAAAATTTCTTTACAGAGGCGTGGTATATCCAAATAAACTTGATCATTGTGTGAAACCTGTTTCTGTCAACACTTAGCATATTTTCATCTGTCTCCTCCACCAAAGGGCGGTTTAAACCTTGTAGCAATTTAGTAATCCGCCACTCATCATTAGCCCTTGGTTAAACCGCCAACTGAACTTGCATGACGATGTTCCGGTTTGACTCTGAATAGTACACTTAAACCGTTAGTATGTAAACCGGCTTTTTGTTTTTCCTTTCAGTTCCCCTTCCAAGATGACAAAACAATTCTCAGCTTGCAATTGGGTTCCGTCCCGGATTACGGAAACACAAATCAACGAATACGTCACCATTGGCGCTTTAGCCTCAAAAAGGGTCCTTCATTGGCCAGTTCCAGAATCTGAATGTCCACCTGAACTTCAAGATGGAGAAGTGATTGTTTTTATGCAACACTTAGACCGGGGATTCAGCCCACCCGGATCAAAAAAATTCTGGGATGTCCTCGCAAGCTTCTAGCTCCATCCGCAAGATATTGGACCGAACTCTGTGTCCAATATATGCAACTTTTAAGTATTCTGCGAAGTCTACCTTCAGGAAGAACCAACCATGGAGTTGTTCCGGGATTTCTTTCATCTGAACCGCCGTACAGAAATCTCAGATGGTCCCAACACATAGCTTGGTGGCATTTCAATTCAGAAAAGGAAATAAGTTGACTTCCCTCATGCAAAACATCATAGCCATCCTAAAGATTGGAACCAGACTTGGTTTTATTGCTGGAATACTGCCCCTGATGGAGAAAATCCTTTGCCGGGTTATCGCCCTCACCAGCTCAGCAACGGCCACCCATTACCTTCACGCTTAACCGTGGCAGAACGGAAGAACTTTGCACCTCAACTCGCCAAGCTCCGGGCTCTCATGGCCAATAGTTTGACTGGCATTGATCTTGTCCGCTGCTAGGTTTCTTGGGGCATCTTGCCTTTAAGCTGCCGCCCCGATTTGATGCATGAATATACTGGCGATGTCAAAGATCCTCAACGATATCACAAAGTAATAATGACCGATCTTGAAGTTACTGAATCTGTGAAGAAAATGCTTGATGAGCCGATCTCTGCCTGCAGCCAAACCAGGTTGCCACCTTTCTGCATCTCCAATAAACCGCCAGCGGTAAAGTTCATCTTAATACTTTACTGATTCGCCTCCGTATTAACTGTGTACTAACCTTTCCTTGCCTTAATCTCAGGCTAACAGCTCCTTTTGGAAACGGACTAAACCGGCCAGGGGTCCTCGTGCAAAGAGCAAGGCCACCAAGAAAGCTGCTAAGAAGAAAACCACCGAGTCTTCTAATCCGCCAGAAGATGAGGAATCAGACGCAAAGGTAGAACTTGACTCACTTGGTTCCTTTTTTGTACATCTTATTGACAATGACTATTCCCAGGATGACGCTGAGGCCAGCCACACAGACCATGTTGAGGTAATCCTTCTTTCTTCCGATTCAGATCTTGTACCAGTTCAAAGAGTTCGCGCACAGTCCGGAAAGTAAAACAATCTCACCCCCCCTTGCTCATTTGGATCCAAAATTTTCTTTGAAGACTCAGCAAGTTGAAGAGCGTCACACAACCCGGCATAGCGGTCAGCAAATCACCTCGTCCGGTTTAGCAGATACGCCAACCCGGAAACATCGTCCAGAGGTGACTTGTTCTCCTGAAAAATGTTATCCTTTGAAAGGTTTCTTCCGATGCCCACTCGATCCGTCTGACCCGAATTATCAGGCCTCTTCCAATTCGTCTGGCGGTTCATCAACCACTCAGCTACCTCCTCTCAAAGTCATCGCTGGGTAAGTACATTACTCCTCAACTTGTTTCTTCATGTGTCGGTTTACCATATTCTAACCTTTGATGTTGTAGTGCCAAGGCCCGATTAAGTAAGAAAGCCAAGACCAGCGACCCTTCTGATGATGTTGATCCGGAGAAGACCCCAGAGCATGATGGCGAAAATCCTGAGATTGCCATAGACAGCTCTGCTGCACAAAACCAAGGCGCTGATGCTAACCTGCCAGAGGTTGACCCGGATGTACATGTTGACACATCACCTTTCCATGCCCCTCCAAGTCCAACTGTTGAACAGTGGGATTCAACTGCTGATCCGCCAAGCCCAGTTAACAGACTGCCGAGCCCTGCTGCCAAAGTGCCAAGCCCTGTTAAAAATGTCAATCCCTCCAGCCCGGCCAAAGATGATGATGTTATTGTTACTGGCACTGCGTATACCGCCCCTGGTAATCCGATTGCTCTATCTAAGCACACTGCCAAGGATGAATTTGCTGCTATGAGCAAGGGGAAGGGGAAAACTGATTTGTCAGCTTATGTGGATCTCTCTGCTCAAGACCTTCACTCTGATTTCTTGAACCGGCTTTACACCAGCCGCGATTATGAAGCCGGTTTAGTAAATCCGATGAAGGAGCGCTATCAGGTAAACAGTTTGATCTTTGCTCTGTACCTTCATTGCATTGTAGCCCCCAAGGGCCGGTTTGTCTTTAGAAAGTCAAACCGGGACTTTGTAAATTCCATATTGTGTTGTGTTAATTACCTTGTGTACTTCTGATCAAACACACATTAGCCCCCAAGTGCCATGATGAAAACTTGTACTAATCCGTGGGACTTCAATAATTAGTACAAAAAATGATCCGCATTAGCCCCCAAGTGCCAAGTGTATAACTGGTTATATGCTTGGGACTTTGACAAAGATATTGACATGCTCTTCTTACTGTTATAGAGTGAGATAAACCAACAAGTCTCTCAAATTGCCGATCTTCAAGAAAATCTGAAAACCCAGCAAGCAGAAACCACCAAGGCGAGGGACGAATTGAAAACCGCCTTAACCACTATGGAACAGCTCAAAGAATGGTTCAAGTCTGAGCAGACCAATTGGGATACCGAAAAGGCTGGATTGCTGAAGCAGGCGGAAGACGCTGAATCAGCTCTTAAACCGGTGACGGAAGAGCTTACCGGATTAAAGCGCCAGGTCAATGCCATGACTTCTGCAATATTTGGTAAGCACTGCTGACCAAGACTTTATGAATAGTCCGCCTTTGAAATTTTGCCGGTTTAACGTGAAATCCTTAAACCGATGTAGGTAGCCGCATTGCTCATCTGGGCTCTGACATGCGGAAGACACTAAAGGCCGCCTATACACTGATTGAACAGTTGTATACCGGCATCCAACGGGTTATCTGCGCAACTTCTTATGACAATGCAGCTCCAACACTGATCAAGGACACGCTGGACCAGTTATCCATGACGCCAGCACAGATAGAAGAGTTGAAGCGATCCGCTGCCAGGGCTGGCACTTTGTTAGCACTTACTCAAGCCAGGGCATGGATAGCTGATCTTGATCCGGCTGATATAGCCAAGGGCTTCCCCAGTCAGCAAGAAAACGGCGAAGTGTTTGATAATGACACCCCCAAACGTGTGACAAGGGAGATGCGTCCTCTGGCAAGTCAGTTGGCAGAAGAAGCTAACTTGACGGTTCACCGATCCTTCTATGATGCTAACAACAAACGGGTTGAGGCTGTTATTCCAGAAGTGCAAAACCTTGTTCCGCCAATCCGTAAGCACACTTACGCCCCTGACGTTGATCCTACTGAGCTTATAAGTGAAGAGGCTGTCTTTCAGGCCTTAACCCGGATTGACTGGACCACCAATGACTTCCAGCCATTGGATGGGGAGGAGGAGGCTGAACCGACGCCAGATGACCCATCTACTTCACATCAACATGGCGATGAAGCTTGATCCGGCAATCCGGTTGATACGTCAGAAACTGTCCGGTTTAAAACAATTCTATATTTTGGGCTGCTAAGTGCCTTGTAATAGGGTAGCAAGAATATTGTGATCTACTGCCATCGTGCAGTAGGAGATACTTTATCTGATCCGCCATGACAATTTCAATGTTGGTTCATGTATCATAATATGCAATTCCTTTGTTTGCATAAAAAAGAAAGGGTCCTGGCGGTTTACCGCCGGACGGGTCATAACGCCCAAGAAAGGCCTGATTGATTATCAAACCTTAAAAATATGAAATAACTCATACCTATGATGTAATATCCCTTTAATTGGTTGACCAACTTTGATTGTAATAAGGGTGAAAACCCAAATCTGAAAATCTTGTATAACTCCATCATGTACTGATGACATATAATAAGTCATACCGAGTGATGATAAACATCAGATGATCAAAGCTGGCGACAGGTAGTCAAAGCCATGCCGGGTTAACGAACTTCGGTTTAATAATAAGGTCTGTCAACGTGTAGTTGAAAACCAAGCCGGTTTAAGGATTACCGGGCTAATAAGATGACTGACCAGGTCAAGAAAATTGTCTTAACATAAAATTTATCAACAAAAAAGTGATAAACGCAAATAAAACCGTGTAGTCGAGGCTTTTTGAGGGCTGCCAGGCCCAAATTCGAGGCTTTTTGTGGGCTGCCAGGCCGCTGAGTTGAACCATTTAACAAAGCCTTTTAAGATGGACCTCCAACTAACCAATCACCATTTTAACTTTGACAAGTGCAGGGTGTCAATGAGAGTAACTGTCAAACGTTCGGAGGGCCGTGCCAGGATGACTTGGATAGGAGTGTCTTACTTGATGAAGGTAGGTTAACCCAGGGTTTTAGGTAAATATACCAGGCTTCCAAGCCGTGGGTCGATACCCAGCTACAAGGGTCCATTCAAACTCCTTGGTATTTGACACAAGGAGCCCCCAAGTAACGTGATGAGCTGTGCTCATTGGGTGCCTATGTTTGAGTTGTGCATAGCATCCAGACTCTCTTTGGCCCCTTGGGTGTGAAGCTCCCAAGCTATGTTGTGGCGTGATAGCCGGTTTGACAGGTAGTACTCCACTTTGTCAGCTGAAGCCCCCATGTGACTCAAAGGATATTTGAGAAAAAAAAGCAGAGGCCCTGCTTAGAGCAAGGATGCTAGTTTATTTATTGATCATAATATATACATTGTTGAAATATGTACATAAGAAGAGCCTATGGCTCAAGTGTAGTAAGGCCGGAGGAGAGCTATGTTCCACGGCCGCCGGGTCTCCTCCTCAGAGTTGCGTGAGTTGTCTCGAACGTCAATGAGGTAGTATGATCCGTTGTGCTGATTTTTGCTGACCACAAAGGGCCCTTCCCAAGGCGGGGATAATTTGTGCATGTCGGTCTGATCCTGGATGAGCCGGAGCACCAAGTCACCTTCTTGAAAGGTTCTTGTCCTAACCCGGCGGCTGTGATAACGCCGTAGGTCTTGTTGATAAACCGCCATCGAGCCAGAGCCATATCCCGTTTCTCATCTAACAGGTCCAGCGCCTCTTGGCGGGCATGCTCGTTGTCCGCTTCAACATAATTAGCAACCCAGGGCGAGTCATGACGTATATCACTTGGTAGAACTGCCTCTGCCCCGTATACCATGAAGAAAGGTGTGTAACCTGTTGATCGATTGGGGGTGGTGTTGATACTCCATAATACAGAAGGTAATTCTTCCACCCAACAACCTGGCGTCCGCTTCAAGGGGAATCATGAGTCGGGGTTTAAGACCCTTCAAAATTTCTTGATTGGCTTGCTCCGCTTGACCGTTGGATTGAGGGTGCGTCACAGATGCTAAGTCAAGCCGGATGTGCTCTTTCTGACAGAAATCCTCCATCTCACCTTTCGAAAGGTTTGTACCATTATCCGTGATATCTTGTGTGGAAAGCCAAAGCGGAAGATAATCTTTTGAGAAATTGAGCGTAGTAGATCCATCACACTTCTTGTGAGCTCGCTTCAACCCACTTGGTGAACTTATCAACTGCCACCAACAGTGGGTCTTCTTGTCTGAGGAGCAGCAAGGGCCACACCATATCAAGCCCCCAAGTAGCAAAAGGCCAAGTGATAGGAATCATTCGTAGTTCTTGTGCCGGAACATGAGCCCTGCGTGAATTTTTTTGACAAGCATCACATCGCTTTACCAAATCCTCCGCATCAACATGAGCTGTCAACCAGTAAAATCCATGACGGAAAGCTTTGGCAACCAGTGACTTTGAACCGGCATGATGACCACAATCCCCTTCATGAATTTCTCGTAGGATCTCTTGACCTTCTTCTGGAGAAACACAACGTTGAAATACGCCTGAAATGCTACAGCGGTGTAACTCGCCATTGTGAATAACCATGGACTTGGATCGTCGGACTATCTGTCGAGCCAGGACTTTATCATCTGGTAGTTTGCCCCGGTTCAAATACGCCAGATATGGAACTGTCCAATCCGGCACACTATGCAAAGCAGCCACCAATTGAGCCTCCGGATCAGGAATAGCCAAATCCTCTTCTGTAGGCAACTTAACAGACGGGTTATGCAAGATATCTAAGAAGGTATTAGGAGGTACCGGTTTACGCTAAGATCCAAGCCGGCTCAAAGCATCTGCTGCTTTGTTTTTGCGCCGATCGATATGCTCAACTTGATACCCTTTGAAGTGACCATACAATATCCACGGCGCTGTAAGCCGCCATGAGTGGATCCTTAGAATCCCAAGTACCAGAAACTTGCTGAGCCACCAGATCAGAATCTCAGAAACAACAAACTCGACTTAAGTTCATCTCTTTGGCCACACGGAGACCATGGAGTAAAGCTTCGTACTCAGCTGCATTGTTAGTACAGGGAAACATCAAGCGGAGGACATAGCAAATTTTATCACCTCGAGGGGAAGTGAGAACAACTCCAGCCCCCGAGCCCTCCAACTGCCTGGATCCATCAAAATGAATAGTCCAGTATGTATTATCCGGTTTGTCTTCTAGTGCTTGCAACTCGGTCCAATCATTGATAAAATCCACGAGGGCCTGAGATTTGATGGCTGTTCGAGGTACATACTTCAAACCGTGTGGTCCAAGCTCAATCGCCCACTTTGCAACCTGGCCAGTTGCTTCCCTGTTTTGAATTATATCGCCCAAAGGAGCAGAACTAACCACTATGATGGGATGGCCTTGAAAGTATTGCTTGAGTTTTCGACTTGCCATAAAAACCCCATACACCAACTTCTGCCAATGTGGATAGCGTTGTTTTGACTCGATCAGGACTTCACTGATGTAGTATATAGGTCGTTGAACCAGATATTCCTTCCCAGCTTCCTTACGCTCAACCAGAATGGCCACACTGTCCGCTCGGGCATTGGCAGACACGTATAACAGCAAAGCCTCATTATCAACTAGGGTTGCGAGAACCGGCGGTTCAACCAACTGCTGCTTTAACTCCTCAAAGGCCGCATTGGCTGCATCACTCCAGACGAAATCATCTGTCTTTTTCAACATCTGATACAAAGGAATAGCCTTCTCTCCCAGATGACTGATAAACCAGCTAAGGGCTGCAATCCGACCTGCTAGACGCTGAACATCATTGATACACTTCGGTTTAGCCAGGGATGTGATTGCCTTAATCTTTTCCGGATTAGCCTCAATGCCCCTGTTGGATACAAGAAAACCAAGAAGCTTGCCTGCCGGAACACTAAAAATACATTTATCCGAATTAAGCATCATCTTGTAAACCCGAAGATTGTCAAACGTCTCCTTGAGATCATCTATCAGTGTTTCCTTCTTCCTGGATTTTACCACAATGTCATCCACATAGGCATGAACATTACGCCCAATCTAGTGTGAAGACAATTCTGCACTGGCGATAAGTTATGCAGGCACTCTTGAGCCCAAAGGGCATAGAAACATAGCGAAGGCTCCAAAGGGAGTGATGAAGGCTGTCTTCTCTTGGTCATAACGCCATCTTGATCTAATGATATCTGAGTAAGCATCCAAAAACTCGGTAGCTCACAACCCGCCGTCGCATCAATGATCGATCAATCGCGGGAGAGCAAAGGATCGGCGGACAAGTTTTATTCAAATCCGTGTAGTCCACACACATCGCCAAGTGCCGTTTTCTTAGAACAAGCACGGATTAGCCAGCCATTCGGGATGAAATACTTGACGATAAACCCGGCAGCTAACGGTAGGCTACCTCTTCACCAATTGCCTTCGTCTCTCCTCATTAAAGCGACGAAGAAATTGCTTGACGGTTTAAACTTGGGATCAATATTGAGAGTGTGCTCGGCGAGTTCCCTCGGTACACAGCATGTCGGAAGGTTTCCATGCAAAATGTCCGGTTCTCACGGATGAACTTCGATGAGCACGCTTTCCTATTTCGGATCCAAATTTGTGCTGATGCTGAACTGCTTGGATGAATCGCCAGGCACGAAGTCAACAAGCTTAGTCTCATCGGCCGGTTTAAAATGCAGGGTTGGGTCATGTTTAGTGGTGGGCTTCTTCAGACGGGTCATATCTGCCGGCTCAACATTTTCCTTATAGAACTTTAGCTCCTCTGTAGCACAAACCGACTCAGCATAGGCTGCATCACCTTCCTCGTAGTCCAAAGCAATTTTACAACTTCCGTGAACCCTAATAGTCCCTTTATGACCCGGCATCTTGAGCTGCAAGTAAATATAACAAGGCCTTGCCATGAATTTTGCATAAGCCGGTCGCCCAAATAGTGCGTGGTACGGGCTCTGGATTCTCACCACTCCAAAGGTCAATGTTTCAGATCGGGAGTCATGCTCATCACCAAACACAACTTCCAAAGCAATCTTACCTACAGGATATGCCGATTTACCTGGTACCACACCATGAAAAACAGTGTTGGACAGTTTAAGATTCTTGTCTGTTAACCCCATGCGACGGAAGGTCTCATAATACAGAATATTGATACTGCTTCCTCCATCCATGAGTACTTTGGTAAACTTATAACCTCCCACCTGAGGTGCCACCACCAAAGCCAGTTGACCCGGATTGTCAACCCGGGGCGGATGATCCTCCCTACTCCACACAATAGGTTGTTCGGACCACCGCAGATAGCGTGGTACTGCCGGTTCAACAGCATTAACTGCCCTCTTGTGAAGCTTCTGATCACGCTTGCACAAACTAGTGGTAAACACATGATACTGCCCACCATTCAACTGCTTTGGGTGACTCTGGTAAACCGACTGCTGCTGATTTCCTTGATTATTCTGCTGGTTATTACCACCATGGTTGTTCTGGTTGCCCTGATTATTATGAAATCCAGAGTTTGAACCGCCGCCACCATGAAAACCTGGACCTGAACCGCCCGACGGACCCTGATCATACCGGAAAAGATCAAAGTTTTTGAATTCCTTCATAATGTTACAATCCTTCCAGAGATGTGTTGCAGGAGCCTCCTTGGTCCCATGCTTTGGACAGGGCTGATTCAACAAACGCTCCAGATTCATCGCCCCGCCGCGTGGGGCGGTTTACCTTTACGACGCTGCACATTAGCGTTAGCCACAAAATCTGAATCCGCTTTACGCTTACCATTATTCCCATGGCCTCCTTGGTTGTGCTGTTGTCCCTTCGCACCGCCGTTCTTCTTTCCCTTCTCCGGTTTCTCATTATCAGAATCGGGATCCTTGGTATTATCGTAATCGACATACTTGACCAAGGCTGCCATGAGGGTTCCCATGTCGTTGCAGTGGTGCTTGAGCCATCCCAACTTCATCTTCAGTGACTTAAACCGGCAATTGCGCTCCAGTGTTATAATCGCTTGACCAGCGTTAATCCGGTCGGACAAATGCAAAACTTCTGAAACCCGGCGTACCCAATGAGTTGTTGACTCATTCTCCCCTTGAACACAAGCATCCAGATCCACAATGGGCATGGGCTATTTGCACATGTCTTTGAAATTGGCTATAAACTGAGCCTTCAACTGATCCCATGACTCGATGGAATTCGCTGGTAGATTTTTTAACCAAGTACGGGCCATTCCTTCCAACATCATCGTGAAGTACTTGGCACAGGACGCTTCATCTACATCCAGCATCTCCATTGCCATCTCATAACTCTTGACCCACGCCTCCGGTGGCTGATCCGCCATGTAATTAGGCACTTTGCGTGGACCCTTGAAATCTTTGGGCAGACCCACATTACGGAGAGCCGGAATAAGGCACGGCACTCCCGAAGCGAAGGCAAGCCGGTGCCTCGGTCGGCCGAGCGCTCTTGGCTGAACCGGGGCAGGTTGATAACGACCCAAAGTGGCATCCCTTCGTGCCCTGCCATGATCCACCACATCTTGAGCATTAAGATGGTGCGTGCTGCTAGACACTTCCGGTTCATCCATACGCCTGCTATAGCTTGGGCTGGGACGAGGGGTTGAATGAATTCTATCTCGGCTATCTGAATAAGCACTCTTTTGTACCACGGCGGTTTGAAGAAGGTCTCGCGCCGCCGCATTTCAATTGCTGCTATTGAATCGCCCTCCATCGGAATGGCTGCCAGGCGTGATGCCGCGGCAATCATGTTATCCAGAGGGCTCGAGAAGTGACCCGGTGGTGTAGACACGTATTGCGGCGGGTTATCTGTTCGTCGGGGTGGCTCTGTTATCCGTAGTTGATCCAGAGCTGTCCTAGGCGCATCAGTCTGGTTTGCAGCTGCCGGATTGCTCGGCCCAGCGCCTGGCGTCTAAAAGAGATTTAACCCTTAAATCGTCGGCGGCGAGCGAGACGGTACTTCGCCGCATTACATCCTCTGATGCGGTCCGATCCAGCATGAGCTGGTAATTCTGCGCATGTATCTGTTGTGACTGGGCATCCAAAGCGGCCCGTTCTTCAGCCATCCTAGCATCCTCAGCTGCCAGGTCCTCCTTAGCATGTGTTATTTGGTCCTTCAGCTTCGCAATGTCCGCATTGTGTTGATCCCGTGTCTCCGGGGTGACTGCCGTGGTTAACAAGGTCGCCCAGGCATCCATCAAACTGGAGAGGACTTGAGCCGGTCGGCGCGCCGGGACTCCTGCCGCGGCTGCTGATCCGGTATTCATTGTTGTTGTAGACGAAGACTGCAACATGGGCTGCATTCCGGCCATGCAAACAGCAACCCGACTTGGCGGTTCAAGGAGGTCCGGAATACTGTTGCCATCGGAATATCCTTTGAACACACCGTTATGAATCTAGTACAAGGACTCAATTTCGCCAGTGGATGACTCGCCGTCGGAATATACGGCCGTCTCGCCTTGACACGGTTCGAGATCCGATCCATGGACACATCCTCTGACGCCCGCTTCACTTGGGGCTTGACTGGGCTGGACTTCGCCGCTGAGCCGTCTCGGCGAGGTCGGTGCGGATGTCGGCTCGGGGCCGGTTCGCCGATCTTGCCGATGAAGACATGAATTCCGCCAAAGGGACCGGTACCGTACTCGATTGAGCGGCCTCGGGGCCCCATCATTCGTCGTCGATGTAGAGCTTTCATGACGACTCTTGGTCATCCGGCCGACCACGTACCCCTTGAGTCCTTCAAAGTTGCCCTTCAAGAACTCGAAACCATCGTGCGATTGCCCCATGGTGGGCGCCAACTGTCGTGGAATTAACACGTCAGATGTCCTCATGAAAGGACTTAGTCGTGGAGCCATCGCAACGGGTTAGCTTGAAGGGGTTAAACCAGACAAGGGACACGAGAGTTTATACTAGTTCGGCCCCTTCGATGAAGGTAAAAGCCTATGTCTAGTTGTGATGGGATTGATTGGGTTTCGATGACCAGGGAGCAAATACGCTTGCCTGAGTCTCGAGTTATCGTCTGTTGTCCCTGAACCGCCGCCGGGTCGTCCTTTTATATACACAGGTTGACGCCCGGCCGGTCTACAGAGTCCTGAGGCCGACTCATACAAGGGGTCGGCTCGGACTCTCCTTTCCTAACTTACAACACAAGTTACATAATGACGGTGGTTTGCTATCATGGGCCCTAATCCGCCACTGGGCTCCGGGCCTCTATGCTTCATAGTAAAACACCATCTTCTAAGTCTTCATGGGCTTCAATACGGTTGAGGGTAAACCGGCCCCTCCTGGGCGGTTTATACTCAATAGTTATATCCCCAACACAAAGCATAATGGACAATGCTTACCATACCATGAAATCACTTGATCTCGCTTGGTACATCTTCTATGCTTTGTGTGTTGATCAACTTGAATCACTCTTTGTACTTAGTATTGATCAACCTTGAATCTCTCCAACTCTCTTCATTAAGATGATGTCTTGAAGGTAAACATGAATGTTCACACAACCTTCTTCTTCAAGACATGCTCGCAATAGGCTCAACTCTCATGTGACCAATCTTTGGATAAATCCTTGAATAGTACCTTGGTCACCACATAAACTCCTTCAAACCAACAAATGGACTTCAGGAAATCCTATGGACAAATCCTACGAATATAACTCAAGGCATCCATTAGTCCATAGAGAATGTCATCAATTACCAAAACCAAACCTGGGGGCACCGCATGTTCTTTCATAACTCTTATGATCCTAGAATGTGCGGTTCAGTGGAAAACTCATATGCACATGTGGAACAATAAACAATAAAATTGGATTCTTAGTCTCGGCTCTAAGACTAACTCAAGTGTTGTTAGTGATCTTGTTTTCCAGATCTTAGGATATCGTTAAGTGTAACTATAGTCCTAAAAAAACTTTGAGTATATGATGTTGGAAGAACGATCATATTGAATTGATCCAAACTTGCTTATTATATTATGCAATTGTCACAAGTAAATTGTTATAACATGGAGAGTTAACATATGCTTTAGTTCCTCAAACCATGAGAGTATCATAGTCACTTCTTATAGTATGATGAACTTTGTGGTTGCTCAAATGTCAACTGTAACACGATGATCATAATGATAACTTACAAGTTTATTAGAAAGTCTAATAAGGGACTAGGTAGCTCAAGATTGGGATTTGATCCTCCGATGATGGAGAGATATTCTTATGGCACTCTCGGTGTGACGACATCATCATCATCTGGCCAAACACATGTGACTAGGTCACGAGGATGCTGGAACATGTCAACAAGAAAGAAGAACAAAACCGGTAACAAGGAGACCGGTATAGTGAGCATGAGAATGGCTCAAGAGGATGCCAACTCATCTCACCTCGGGTTTTATAAAGTATCACGAAGCAAAGGGACTAACACATGATAACTAAAGGTTCACTCGAATATCATTCGTGTACTCATAGGGATCGATATGGACGTCCATGGTTCCGCTATCGGTCATTGAACGAAAGGAGTTTTTTTCATGTCTATGTTTTACCAAAACTACAGGTCACAAGCTTAAGGTAATCAGGATTTGCTGAGCATTACTAGGACATGAGTAATGAGGAAATAATTTCTAATATTCAAAATAGTTTCGAGAGGAATTGGAAGTGTTTCGGAGTCATCGGAAGGGTTTCGCAATTCACCGGGTAGTACTCGTTAAAACCAATAAATAATATATAGGTGGAAAATGTATCTAGAGATGTTAAATTAATAATAAAAGGCTCTAATAATTGTTAGGAGGCTCTTATATTTAATTAAATATCAGTCGGCCTTAAAAGGCCAAGTGGTGGAAAGGATATTGGGCCACTTGGGCCCAATAGGAGGTGGCACCCCCTTTTCTTCTTAGAGAAGGAAGGGGAGGCCGAATTGGAGGGGGTTTCCCCCTCCTGGCCGGTGCAATGGGGAAGGGAAACCTTCCCCCCTTGTGTGGCGCGCCCTCTCCTCCCTCCAACCTATATACACTTGAGGCTTTGGCCCTTGTAGGTACAAGTTTTGGAGCCTCCTCTTGTTATCTAGTTCTAGTTGATCCAATTAGAGGTAGATCACATCCTCTATAGTCCTCATAATTATAAGCCAGTGTGGTTCTAATCTCCTCCCGCTAAATCTCCAGTGACGATTAGCTTTGGACAACAAAGCGCTGCTGAATCGTGAAGACAATATGCTTGTAAACTATGGAGAGGTCGTGCTTTCGGTCTTCCATTCAATGGATCGTCCGTGGACGGTTCGAGGGTGTAGGATCAGAGAAGATAGGTCTAGAGAGGGGGTGAATAGACTCTTAACCAACCGAAGGTGCAGTTTTTATTTCTCTTTAAATTTAAGTAGATTTTGGCACTAGTTAAGATATCACTAAGACTTCCTACACATGCATATCTAGAGATAGAGCAGCGGAAATAGTAAAGCATGCAATTGTGCAAAAAGTAAGGGGGTACGGATGGAAATTCAAACACAATGAAGACACAATCATTTTTGGCATGGTTTTGATAGATGGTGCTATTGTACGTCCACGTTGATGGAGACTTCAACCCACGAAGGGTAATGGTTGCGCGAGTCCGCGGAGGGCTCCACCCACGAGGGGTCCATGTAGAAGCAACCTTGTCTATGCCATCATGGCTTACATCCATGAGCTCGCCTCACTCGGGTAGATCTTCATGAAGTAGGAGACCTTCTTTCCCATACAAACTCCTTGGTTCAACTCCACAATCTCGGGGCTCTCAAGTGACACCTAATCAATCTAGGAGGCACCACTCTCCAAAAGGTATGGTGTTGTTGATGATGAACCTCTTGCTCCTGTGCTTCAAATGATAGTCTCCCCAACACTCAAACTCTCTCTCACATATTTGGCTTTGATAGGAGAGGGGATTGAATGGAAAGCAACTTGGGGAAGGCTAGAAATCAAGGTTAAAATGGTTGGATTGCAATCTCTTGATCTCAACACATGAGTAGGTGGTTCTCTTCTCAGAAAATGAGTAGTGGAAGTTGTGTTTCATTCTGATGTCTCTCTTAGAGAGTAAGTGGTGGTGGAGGGGTATATAAAGGTAGCACCGAAAATCCAACCGTTACAAGCCTTTGACCCAACTCGGTGACACTGACATGAAAATCTCGCCCAGACCAACTAGTGTAAAAAGATTTGACCGTTAGGCTTTTCGGTGAGACCGAAGTGCAATGGCCAGGGCAAAACCTCATTTCGGAAATTCAGATCGGTTCATCCCGGTGATCACGAAGTGAAGTGACTTCATCACAGAAACATGGCCATGCCATCTCGGTGAGATCAAAATCCATTTCGGTTGTACCATAGTGTCAGGGTTTGGCATGTGATAGTATATGGGAAAACTTTGTTTTTGCCACTCTAGCTTTTGCCAATTTTGCTTATGCCACTCTAGAATTTGACATCTCACTTTTGCCACTCTTTGCTTTCGACAATACATCACAAATGCCATTCTGTGGCAAAACCGATAATTTTTCATTTCACTTTTGCCACTCTTAGCTTTTGACAATGTATCACAATTGCCACTCTGAAAATTTTGCTTTTGCCACTGAATGGCAAAAGTGATATATTGTCGAAAGCTAAGAGTGGCAAAAGTGAAATGTCAAATTCTAGAGTGGCATAAGCAAAGTGGGCAAAAACTAGAGTGGCAAAAACAAAGGTGGGAGAGTGTTTGAGTGTTGGGGAGAATAAGCTTGAGAAAACAAGGTTAGATAACACAAGATAATTTCTCCAAGATAGGACATAAGACAAACAAGGGAACCAATATTGGGATGACATGTATGAGATAAGTATCACTAAGTGAGTGCTTCCTTTAGGAGCAAACATGTCCCCAAAAGATCAAAAAAGATTTGCTATAAAATTTCAAGATTTGGTTTGCAAGGTGAATACTTTGAGGATGGAAGAGAACCGAATCATGAAGCAACTGTGGAAGAATTGAAGTACAATGCACAAGCTTGCGATATCCTCTTCAATGGATTGTGCCTCAAAGAATTCAACAAAATCAGCCGTCTTGAGAATGCAAAGGAAATTTGGGATACTTTGGTTGATATGCACGAAGGTACCAAGTCCGTCAAGGAATACCAATTGGATGTGCTTCAAAGTCAACTTGACAAGTGCAAAATGAAGGATGGTGAAGGAGTCGCTGATAACCCACAAGTGTAGGGGTTCGCAACAGCTTTCGTGGGTAGAGAATTCAACCCAAATTTATTGATTCGACACAAGGGGAGCCAAAGAATATTCTTAAGTATTAGCAGTTGAGTTGTCAATTCAACCACACCAGGATAACTTAATATCTGTAGCAAAGTATTTAGTAGCAAAGTAGTATGATAGTAATGGTAACAGTGGCAAAAGTAAATATAATAGTTTTGTAGGAGTTGTAACAGTAGCAACGGAAAAGTAAATAAGCGAAACACAAGATGTGAGAAGCTCGTAGGCATTGGATCAGTGATGGATAATTATGTCGGATGCGATTCCTCATGTAATAGCTATAACATAGGGTGACACAGAACTAGCTCTAGTTCATCAATGTAATGTAGGCATGTATTCGAATATAGTCATACGTGCTTATGGAAAAGAACTTGCATGACATCTTTTGTCCTACCCTCCGTGGCAGCGAGGTCCTAGCGAAACTAAGGGATATTAAGGCCTCCTTTTAATAGAGAACCGGAACAAAGCATTAGCACATAGTGAATACATGAACTCCTCAAACTACGGTCATCACCGAGAAGTATCCCGATTATTGTCACTTCGGGGTTGTCGAATCATAACACATAATAGGTGACTATAGACTTGCAAGATAGGATCAAGAACACACATATATTCATGAAAACATAATAGGTTCAGATCCGAAATCATGGCTGTCGGTGTCAAAACCGGTGGATCTCGGGTAGGGGGTCCCGAACTGTGCGTCTAGGCGGATGGTAACAAGAGACGAGGGACACGATGTTTTTACCCAGGTTCGGGCCCTCTCGATGGAGGTAAAACCCTACGTCCTACTTGATTAATATTGATGATATGGGTAGTACAAGAGTGGATCTACGACGAGATCAAGGAGGCTAAACCCTAGAAGCTAGCCTACGGTATGATTGTTGTAATGTATGTTGTCCTATGGACTAAAGCCCTCTGGTTTATATAGACACCGGAGGAGGCTAGGGTTACACAGAGTCGGTTACAATGGTAGGAGATATACATATCCGTATTTCCAAGCTTGCCTTCCACGCCAAGGAAAGTCCCATCCGGACACGGGACGGAGTCTTCAATCTTGTATCTTCGTAGTCTTGGAGTCCGGCGGATATTGATAGTCCGGCTGTCCGGATACCCCCTAGTCCAGGACTCCCTCGGTAGCCCTTGAACCAGGCTTCAATGACGATTAGTCTGGCGCGCATAATGTTCGGCAATGCAAGGCGGGTTCCTCCCTTGAATAACCCAGAGAAGATCATGAACACCAGGATAGTGTCCGGCTCTGCAAAATAAATTCCACATTCCACCGTAGAGAGAATAAAATGTACACTTAGTTCAATCTGTGCGGCGTATCCGCGGCGTGACATCGCACCGCTACCAAGCCTTTGTTTGAATCATTTTTACTATACCACCTCAAACGTTTAGCGAAGCGGTTTCAGCAACACGTCTTGTCGAGCGGATCGTGTTCCCCTTATTCGGGATTCTCATCAATACGTGCGTGGGTAACCCAACCGTTCCCGTCGCCACGCCTCCTCTATCGAAGGTGAATCCCAAACGGTCACGGAGACGGCCCTTGGTATTTCATCCCCTTTATAAGAGGACCAAGGCTCGTCCTTGTTCTTCAATCTCGCATCAAATCTCTTCCCCGCTCCCGGTTCCAACACCCGAGCCTCAGATTGGCGCCGGATCCTCAACCATGTCGGCTCCGACCTCCGGGGTGGTGGATGCCCTCCTCCGTCACGGAGGAGGACATATTGAAGTTACGTGAAGCCAAGTACACGCCCTCGAGGTTTCGCAGGTTGCTGCCCAAGGGCAGGCCGTGCCCGCTCGAGCCAGTGAATATGTCGTCTTCGTATCCCACCTCCGTCGGGGTTTAGGCTTCCCGCGGACCCCTTCGTGAGCGCTCTGTTCTACTATGGGCTGGACTTTCACGACTTGGCTCGAGTCCATCCTCCACATCTCCGCATTCATTATCGTCTGCGAAGCCTTCCTCCCGTCCTCCCCACTTTGGCTGTGGTGAAGACCTTCAAGGTGGAGCGAAGATGATCGGGGCGTCAAGCGGAGTCTTGGCGGGCGACCATAAGCAAAAGGCCGATGCCCGTGGCGAGGTTCCTTCAAGAGGAACTCGAGCGTGGCAACAGGAGTGATTCTATATCACCGCAAGGGCGGCGAGCAAAAGCCGTCGCCTTCATTTCGCCGGGGACCTCCGCGCCACTAATGTCGTGGGTCGACCAAGGCTCAATTGGGGCCGTCCAAAGGCGTGCCCTCACTGCGAGGCGGATTCGAGATCTCCGGCGAGGGAGATCGACTGATCAAGGTGATGCGGTAATGCTAATCGAGCATCTTACGCCTGCAAGCGCCGTCCTCTCCGTCTATGGGATTTCAACCGGAGGGACCTCGGATTATCCAACACTTTATGGGTGCGACACCGTGGAGATGTACAAGTTTTCTTGGACCACGGGTGGCGTGTCGGATTTAGCCGAGGACGCAGGCCTAAGCGCGATCGCCGGATACTCGGGTAAATAGCTCGAGTCCGGACATTACTGCTTTATGTGCCTTTCGAGTTCGCCTCCGACCCTTGTTCTTTACAGGAATGGGTGGCGCGATCAAGGCTGATAAGATGTCCGCCCCCCCCGAGACCGCCTTGGAGCCCGTGCTGGTCGAGAATGTTGGAGGTCGCACCTGACGAAGAAGCGAAGGGGAAAATAAAGGAGCTAATATTTAGCCCAAAGGCGACCAAGAGGGGGAACCAAGAACCCCTCCTTGAGGGGAGAAGAG
The DNA here is from genome assembly GCA_021437245.1 of Aegilops speltoides. Taxonomy (NCBI): domain Eukaryota; kingdom Viridiplantae; phylum Streptophyta; class Magnoliopsida; order Poales; family Poaceae; genus Aegilops; species Aegilops speltoides. Next base: position 317,372,226 of record CM038141.1, read on the forward strand.
GACCGCTTCAAGACCGGAGGCCAAAGCCCCTAAGCGTGGGAAGAGATCTTCCCGAGTCGGCGTCCGGAAAGAATCGGACGCACAATCATCGCCAAAAGATCAGCCCTCAACGAGCCGTGAGTATGAAAACAGGGAATTAATTAGTAGGAAATACCTTCATTTATGCTTACATGGGTAACGAAATATTTATATTGCAGTTCGGATCTGCAGCCTTCTCGAGATGAGTTCATCTTGAGGACCTTCTTCCGGAGATGATGGAAGTGATACACCTCCGTCTGCGGCGCCGTCGAGATAAAGCGGCGAGCTGAAGTATCGTCACGGAGGGTATCCCGAGTCGGAGGGGCGAGAGTTCGGCACCCAACAATATCCGGCGGAGAACTAAAAATCTGCTTGAGAGGCGTCCATTTCGGAAGATCATCGTGCGTTGATGCATATGGTGGTTGGAAGGATTTAGTCCGCGAGGCGGATTAAATAATGCCGCCATGAGTTTCTTTGGCGAGATTTGAGGTATGCGAGAATGATGCACACTTTTGTCTTTTAACAGTTTCAAACATAAAAATGCGCCTTGTATAGATAGTAGCCCCTGGGACTCGGTAGGTTGTCGGAAACGACAGCGTGCCGAGGATCGAAATCTCAAGTAATGAATACTGCCGTCCCTATGCAGGTGGCGGATAGTCCGAGGGCCAGCCGGACTAATGAGTTTGCCGAATTAAGTCGGCAACTTGACATGGCGGATGTTGATATCACACTTGTCAACCAGCGACTTGATGAGTCGCAAGGTAAATAAATTCTCCGCAGTCGCTTTATTTAAGGGGGTCGAAGCCCTCCTCTGATAAATTGTATGTTGTTGTACGGACGGTGCTGCTGCTATGGAGAGCCTTCGGGCCGAACTTGCTCGAGCTAAGGAGCAAGCCCGAAGGAGTGACGCGGCTGCCTCGAGGGTAGCCGAAGAGTTGCAAGCCGAAAAGGCTGCGCACTGCCTAAGCAGGGCGGAGGTGGCCAAATTGGCCATGAAAGTAAAGGATGCTACCGACCGCAATGAGGCTCTTGAAAAGGAGCGCTTATCGGGCGGGAAGACTGAAGAAGGCCACCGCCGGAAGCCAAGGATGCCCGCTCGCAATGCGGCTATGAAGGAGGAAGCTGCGCCGGCCGGAGAGATCGTGGCTGGCAAGCCTTTTCTCTTCGTCGCGCGGTTTATGGATGGAAAGTATGCTCAATTTGGCGGTTGTGGAGTCCGGAGGATCCGTATATGGACTTAGCTGCAAGTGCGGCCGATGCCGTTAAGCACTTCGGAGCCGGAGGATCACGAGATGGAAGAGCTATATTGGTCTCAATTCCACAGTCCGGATCGCTCACTTCCATTGTGAGACCGGTTGGCGAATGGGCGAGCTAAATAGATTGTCCGGACTTGCCATGGCCGACGCCGTGGCCCATGTCCGCCAAAGAGGTCAAAGCGACGAGCTACTTGACTTACCACAGCAATTTCTTGGAAGCGGTGCCGCATATAAAGGACATGAAGCGGTCGGCTGCATCGGTAGCGGATGGCTCTTGCCCATGTGAAGGCGCATTGTCCGGAGATGGATGCCACATTGTTGCCTCGAGGTTCGGATGAAAGCCGGCTCCTGCCGAGCACTACCGGGGAAGTTATGCGTGGCGCTCGTGTAATAGAGTCGCAGTGCTCGAAAAATATCATGTTCAAATGAACGTATTAGCTTGTAAAATGATGATTATGTTATAACTGCTTTTTATACTTGTGCGTCCAAGTAGTAAAACTTCTCCTATGCGGCCGTTTACATATACATTTGTATAACTTGAAAGATTGCAGTCTTCGGCTTCAGCCCCCACGCACAGGGTGTGGGGTGTTACATAAAATAAGCGTTTTCACACTTAATCCAACGTCTCGGTCCTGTTTAAGGAGGTGGTAGCGTAGCGAACTAGGCAATCCGGACTATAATGCTTTATCACTTTCACTTAGCTAGTGGAGCTCGAGGATGGGGCTACGATATAGCCCCTGGTGGCACCGCACATCTCCGTATTCGAGTGCGTATGTGCTGACCGGAAGCGCCCTTCGTCAGCGAAATTCTAAACATTCGGTAGTCGATCAGTGGTTGACCGATCTCTTCTTTGTATCATGATGATCGGTTTTGGCTTTCTCTACGAGGTGCTCGCCCGGCGAACTGGGGCACAATCGCATAGTTCTCCTGGTGCGCGTTAGCGGTGATCTGAGCGTAAGACAGCAAAACACACGAGGCAGGAAAACCCAACATTTAACCAAAGACATGATTCGGAGTTGATGCATATAATGCCTAACTCGAGGCGCGAACACTCCCTAAGGTGTTCGGTCTTTATAATAATGGGCGAGAGATGCCTAAGCCCCTAGTGTCGAGTGCGGGCATGGTCTTACAGGCGGCGATGCCAAAGCGTCGGGCTCTGCGTTGGCTATAGGAAGAAGCCAAGGGAGAATAACAACAAGAGACGATAAAAAAGGTTTACGCGGGTTCTTAATCTGAAAAGAATCCTCTAGCGGGTCCCTCTTGCGTCTGCGCTGTGTCTCCGTTCTTGCTGTTATCTGGGCGGGTATGCACGTTTGTTCATCCGTGGTTCTTTGTCGCGCAGCCCACAGTGAAGGGGTATGCGGCTAGGGAGCCCTAACTTTCTTTGAAGCGGATTCGTCTATCCGAGTCCGGGGTCTTTAAGTGACCCTCGCACTAAAATGGCGCCCGCGGACCGGGCATCTTGAGTGTAAGAGGCAGCGTGTGCGGTATGGCGTTGAAGCGGACAAAAGCCTTCGTCCCAAGAGTGCTTGATATTCACTTTCAAATGGGGCGATGTGAAAATTAATTTTTCGCGTCGAAAATTGTTCGGCGATCGAACACGACTTCTAGTAATATAGAGCACATGCACTTGGCATAAGGGCTGGCGTCACTCCTTTGAAGGAAGTGCGGTGTGTCGAATTTTGGTAGGGTCTATCCCCATCCTACGGATTATGTTTGAATATAGCAGGTTTAAGTCACTGCCTCTGTCCATTAGGACGTTAGTAAATTGTAATCCGTCTATTATGGGATTCAATATCAAGGAGTCCGTCCCACATTTCAAACAACTTCGGAATAGTCGGTGGTGAAAGTGATTGGTTTGATATCCAATCTCTACGATCTGCTGGGTTGGACATGTGAAGCTCCTTTTAGAAAGTGCCGCACTATTTTCCGTATTCACATGAAGTGAGTTCTTGCTTTGACCCCTTGTGGGAAAGTCTTTTGTTTTCGGTGCTCTCTGCTAGTGGGGTTTATCTTCTTAAGCTTGACGCGTCGAGCCCACAGTGTTCGGCATTTAGTCGGTGGACTGTTTAAAACCCAACAATCCACAGTGGGTGTGATTTGCGAGCCTTCCGGTGGTCTTGTGGATTTGGCATATCCGACCCAAAATTTTGTTTAAGTTGGCAATTAATCCTTTGTCATCCTTAAGAGGCATGTCTTAGTATTGGGCATGAGCTTTTGAATCCGGTGCTTGTTGCCGCTCTTTGGGCTTTTCTCTTTATTCGGTATTTGCTCTTTTTCTGCGCGTGATTTTCCGTTCCATCTCTTATCTCGGATGTACTTGGGTCGTGGTGCTGCATCTTGCTAACCAGCTATCCTCGCCCGCCGAAGCGGGTCATGAGGCTTGTTAGTGCGGACATTGTCCTCGGTTTCTCTTGACCGAGGTGCTGGCGAAACCATTCGTCTCGGACATTGTGCTTGAAAGCTGCTAAGGCTTGGCGTCCGGACGATCGACTATTTGGTTCTTTTTCGTAAGGAACCTGTTCGAAATTTCATGCTGACTCTCCGGGCTGTTGAGTTATATGACTTAGATCATCGCATCCGGAGGGCGGACATAAGTCCCTTGAAAATTTGCTCCAAGCGTCCTCGAGCTCTTCCCAACTTCCAGAGTGTTTTACGGGAGGCTTTTAAGCCAATGACGGGCTGGTCCTTTGAGCTTGAGGGTAGGTATTTTATGGCATGGAGATCGTCTCCTCGGCCATATGTATATATAGTATATAATCTTCTATCCGGACTCGAGTCATTGTTCCATCGTAGGCCTCTATGTTGATGGGTTTAAATCCTCTTTGGGAATTCATGGTCCAAAGACCTCATTAGTGAAACATAGTGGGTGTCCGGCGCCCCTGTATTTGTGTGTGCCGCTATCATCGTACACTTGACGTGTTGTCTTGCTTCTTGGGGCCTTCTCCTTTGGCCCGTAAATGGACCTGGCTGGGCCATCTATCCTTCCAAGTTCATTGCTGGATTTATGTGTGGCGCCGCTGTCATAATTTGGCCTATCATCTGGCTGTCTATCCAACCAGGTAGCCCCTTTATTTTTGGACGGTGGGGGCTCTATGGCCTCCTCGTCGAATTCTAGTAGCAGCTTGCGCTTCGGGTAGCTCTTTGATTGGTGGCCATTGCCGTACTTATCTGCGGTTTTGAGCACTTTGCTCCATCTCATTCTGAGTGTGTCTTCCGCTGTTTTGAGCCTTCGTTTTTCCTTCTTCAGGCTTTTTGCAGTATTGACGAGTCTTTTCCAAAGGTTCTTGCTCTCCGGCGGTGTGTCCGGCGTGAGGTCGTCCGGACTGTTGTTTTCACCTTGCCTGGACTGATTATCTGACTCGTCATGGTCGGACGGTTGCTTATCTGCGTGTTCGTCGTCCGTTTGTGAGCCCTGCCGTATTGCGGGCTCTTTGGGAGCGTTGTTGTCGAGGCGGGACTTAGGACGGCGCCTGCGCCACCGTTTTGGTCGTTTATCGGCGGGGTCATCTTCTATCGTGGCCCGTTGGTCCTCGTTATCGCTCTTCTTTGGGGTGTCTACCATATATATGTCATGTGACGAGGTAGTCCTCCCATGCCTTTAGGCTCTGTTTCTTGTTCGTCTCCAGCATTGTCGTCTATTCCGTCAATGTCTTCGGAGTCAAAGTCTAGCATGTCGGTTAGATCATCGACAGTGGCTACAAAGTGGGTGGTGGGTGGGCTCTGAATTTTTTCGTCGTCCGTACCCCAACCATCCTGACCATAGTCCTGCCAAGACTCTCCTGATAACGAGAGATGCTTTAGTGAATTCAAGATATCACCGAAAGGCGAGCATTGGAAGATGTCCGCGGCGGTGAATTCCATAACCGGTGCCCAATCCGGATCGATTGGTAGGGGCGCGGGAGGTTCGGAGTCCGGCAAGGAGTCCGGCGCCTCGGAGTCACGAGTTTCACGGGGGACAAGATTAGTGTTCGGCTCCATCGCCGTGGATGTTGAAGCCCCCAGGGCGGCGTCTATCCACCAGCCCTCGATCTGGGCGATCGGCTCCGGGCTAATGGCCGAAGCGGATCCTTGTGCGGCCGCCAAGGCCTTTGTTGATGGCGAGCTAGATCATGCCCGTCGTCACGGTCTTGGGCGCTTGGCGTGGCTCGAGTCCGTCGAAGATCAAGTCTCCGCGACATCGGCCATAAAGTTTAAGCTTCAAATCGACTGGACGGCGGGGCGTAGCTTTTGATCTGCTCGGATGGCCAAGTGAATTGGCCCGCAGGCGAAGCCGCCGAATCTGAAGATCTGTCCGGGAGAAAAGTCTCACCACAGGCGGTGTTGCTGGTTGAAGATGCCATCAAGCCTATCGGTGGCGACACGGAGGAACTCTCAATGAAAGCACCAATGTCGGTGTCAAAACCGGCGGATCTTGGGTAGGGGTCTGAATCTGTGCGTCTAGGCGGATGGTAACAAGAGACGAGGGACACGATGTTTTTACCCAGGTTCGGGCCCTCTCGATGGAGGTAAAACCCTACGTCCTGCTTGATTAATATTGATGGTATGGGTAGTACAAGAGTGGATCTACCACGAGATCAAGGAGGCTAAACCCTAGAAGCTAGCCTACGGTATGATTGTTGTAATGTATGTTGTCCTATGGACTAAAGCCCTCCGGTTTATATAGACACCGGAGGAGGCTAGGGTTACACAGAGTCGGTTACAATGGTAGGAGATATACATATCCGTATTGCCAAGCTTGCCTTCCACGCCAAGGAAAGTCCCATCCGGACACGGGACGGAGTCTTCAATCTTGTATCTTCGTAGTCTTGGAGTCCGGCGGATATTGATAGTCCGGCTGTCCAGATACCCCCTAGTCCAGGACTCCCTCAATGGCACTCGGGCCCGAGTGACAAGCATTAAGCATAGCAAAGTCATAGCAACATCACTCTCAGAACATAGTGGATACTAGGGATCAAACCCTAACAAAACTAACTTGATTACGTGGTAAATCTCATCCAACTCATCACCGTCCAGCAAGCCTACGATGGAATTACTCACGCACGGCGGTGAGCATCATGAAATTGGTGATGGAGGATGGTTGATGACGACGACGGCGATGAATCCCCCTCTCCGGAGCCCCGAACGGACTCCAAATCAGCCCTCCCAAGAGAGATTAGGGCTTGGCGGTGGCTCCGTATCGTAAAACGCGATGAAACTTTCTCCCTGATTTTTTTCTCCACGAAACGGAATATATGGAGTTGGAGTTGGGGTCGGTGGAGCGTCAGGGGGCCCACGAGACAGGGGGGTGCGCCCAGGGGAGGAGGGCGCGCCCCCCACCCTCGTGGACAGGGTGTGGGCCTCCTGGTCTTAATTCTTTTGCCAGTATATTTTATATTTTCCAAAACATATCTCCGTGGATTTCAGGTCATTCCGAGAACTTTTGTTTTCTACACATAAAACAACATCATGGCAGTTCTGCTGAAAACAGCGTCAGTCCGGGTTAGTTTCATTCAAATCATGCAAGTTAGAGTCCAAAACAAGGGCAAAAGTGTTTGGAAAAGTAGATATGTTGGAGACGTATCAACTCCCTCAAGCTTAAACCTTTGCTTGTCCTCAAGAAATTCAGTTGATAAAGAAAAACTTTTACAAACTCTATTTGCTGTTGTTGTTATAAATATGTAAAGCCAGCATTCAAGTTTCAGCAAGTATTACGAACTAACCATACTCACAATAACACTTAAGTCTCATAATTACTCATATCAATGACATAATCAGCTAGCGAGCAATAATAATAAAACTCGGATGACAACACTTTCTCAAAACAATCATAATATGATATAACAAAATGGTATCTTGCTAGCCCTTTCTGAGACCGCAAAACATAAATGTAGAGCACCTTTAAAGATCAAGAACTGACTAAACATTGTAATTCATGGTAAAAGAGATCCAGTCAAGTCATACCCAATATAAATCAATAGTAATGAATGCAAATGACGATGTGCTCTCAGTAGTGCTTTTTAATAAGAAGGTGATGACTCAACATAAAAGTAAATAGATAGGCCCTTCGCAGAGGGAAGCACGGATTTGTAGAGGTGCCAGAGTTCGATTTTAAAATAGAGATGAATAACATTTTGAGCGGCATACTTTCACTGTCAACGCAACAACTATGAGATGGATGTATCTTCCATACTACATGCATTGTAGGCAGGTCCCAAACAGAATGGTAAAAGTTTATACTCCCCCACCACCAACAAGCATCAATCCATGGCTTGCTCAAAACAACGAGTGCCTCCAACTAACAACAGCCCTGGGGGAGTTTTGTTTAATTATATTGATTTGCTTTGATCTTTTTGGATCATGGGACTGGGCATCCCGGTTACCGGCCCTTTCTCGTGAATGAGGAGCAGAGTCCACTCCTCTTGAGAATAACCCACCTAGCATGGAAGATATAGGCAGCCCTAGTTGAAACATGAGCTGCTCGAGCATGCAAAACAGAATTTCATTTGAAGGTTTGGAGTTTGGCACATACAAATTTACTTGGAACGGCAGGTAGATACCGCATATAGGTAGGTATGGTGGACTCAAATGGAATAACTTTGGGTTTAAGGAGTTTGGATGCACAAGTAGTATTCCCGCTTAGTACAGGTGAAGGCTAGCAAAAGACTGGGAAGCGACCAACTGAGAGAGCTACAACAGTCATGAACATGCATTAAAATTAATTCACACCAAGTACAAGCATGAGTAGGATATAATCTACCATGAACATAAATATCATGAAGGCTATGTTGATTTGTTTCAACTACATGCGTGAACATGTGCCAAGTCGAGTTACTTAATTCATTCAAAGGAGGATACCATCCCATCATACCACATCATAATCATTCTAATAGCATGTTGGCACGCAAGGTAAAACCATTATAACTCATAGCTAATCAAGAATGGCACAAGCAACTATAATCTCTAAATGTCATTGCAAATATGTTTACTTCATAATAAGCTGAATCAAGAACGATGAACTCATCATATTTACAAAAACAAGAGAGGTCGAGTTCATACTAGCTTCTCTCATCTCAATCAGTCCATCATATATTGTCATTATTGCCTTTCACTTGCACGACCGAACGATGTGTATAATAATAATAGTGCATGTGCATTGGACTAAGCTAGAATCTGCAAGCATTCAACTCAAGAGAGAAGACAAAGTAACATGGGCTCTAAGTTAAATAAACAATCATGCATATGAGAGCCACTAATCATTTTTAATATGGTCTTCTACTCTCGACCCCCAAAGGAAAGAAAAGAAAATAAAACTATTTACACGGGAAAGCTTCCAACAAGTAAGAAGAAGAACGAGAAATCTTTTTGGGTTTTCATTTTAATTTCTACTACAAGCACGGAAATTAAACTAACTATTTTTTTGGTTTTTCTTAAGGTTTATCAAACACACAAGAAGAAAGCTAGAAAAAGAAAATTAAACTAGCATGGATAATACAATGAAAGAGTATGAGCATCGACGACTAGAATGGTGTGTGAACATGAATGTAAAGTCGGTGAGAAATACGTACTCCCCCAAGCTTAGGCTTTTGGCCTAAGTTGGTCTATTGCCATAGACCGCGGCTACTCTCCCCGGTGTACTGAGGGGTGTAATCAGGATACCACTGGCTGGCCATCTCCTCCGTATCCCACTGGTAAGATGATGTACGATAAGGGTCTAGTGAAGGTTCCGGCTCAGGCTCGGGCTCTGGAGTGGATGCTCGGCCTCGATGAGCGTACACCGCTCCCGGCGAGATAAGAAAATTATCTGCAGTCAAATCAAACAACAGAGGTGCAGGCAGAATAATAATCTCATTGTGTTTCTTATTAAATCTCACGTTAGACAGAAGCATCTTATCTTCATTGTCAACAATAAACTCATGCACTACCATGCTCCTGTAATCTAAAATGTAAGGAGGCAAAATTGTCTCCTCTTTCTCATGGTGCCTAATAGGTATCTCAAAATATTTAGCAAGACGTGCAGCATAGATACCTCCAAAGATGGGGCCTTTCGTACGATTCAGGCTTAACCATTTAGCAATAACGGCACCCATACTAAAACTATTATCACCAAACAAGGCATGGTGAAGAATAATAATATCAAGAACATTGAAGTTTCCATAAAAATTCATACTAAATTTGCAGGGCATTTGGAGCACTTTTATTTTCGGGAAAACTTTGTTTTTGCCACTCTAGTTTTTGCCCACTTTGCTTATGCCACTCTAGAATTTGACATTTCACTTCTGCCACTCTTAGCTTTCGACAATATATCACTTTTGCCATTCAGTGGAAAAAGCAAAATTTTCAGAGTGGCAATTGTGATACATTGTCAAAAGCTAAGAGTGGCAAAAGTGAAATGAAACATTATCGGTTTTGCCACAGAATGGCATTTGTGATGTATTTTTGAAAGCAAAGAGTGGCAAAAGTGAGATGTCAAATTCTAGAGTGGCATAAGCAAAATTGGCAAAAGCTAGAGTGGCAAAAACAAAGTTTTCCCTTTATTTTCGGGATATTTTTTATTGCAGGATAATTCAGAAAACAGACGGATAATACTATTTTTGCTTTATTTATTTTAAATAACAGAAAGTAAAAAGAGGGTACAGAAGGTTGTGCCTTCTAGTTTCATCCATCTCATGATCATCAAAATGAATCCACTAACAAGGTTTATCAAGTCTTGTTAACAAACTCATTTCGAATAACACGGAACCGGAGAAATTTCGAATAACACTAGGTTACCTCAACGGGGATATGAACTCAAGGAAATATGCCCTAGAGGCAATAATAAAGTTATTATTTATTTCCTCGTATCATGATAAATGTTTATTATTTATGCTAAAATTGTATTAACCGGAAACATGATACATGTGTGAATACATAGACAAACATATAGTCACTAGTATGCCTCTACTTGACTAGCTCATTAATCAAAGATGGTCATGTTTCCTGACCATAGACATGTGTTGTCATTTGATTAATGGGATCATATCATTAGGAGAATGATGTGATTGACTTGACCCATCCGGTTAGCTTAGCACTTGATCGTTTAGTATTCTTCTATTGCTTTCTTCATGACTTATACATGTTCCTGTAACTATGAGAATTATGCAACTCCCATTTACCGGAGGAACACTTTGGGTACTACCAAACGTCACAACGTAACTGGGTGATTATAAAGGAGTACTACAGGTGTCTCCAAAGGTACATGTTGAGTTGGCGTATTTCGAGATTAGGTTTTGTCACTCCTATTGTCGGAGAGGTATCTCCGGGCCCTCTCGGTAATATTCATAACTTAAGCCTTGCAAGCATTATAACTAATGAGTTAGTTATGAGATGACGTATTACAGAACGAGTAAAGAGACTTGCCGATAACGAGATTGAACTAGGTATTGGATACCGACGATCAAATCTTGGGCAAGTAACATACCGATGACAAAGGGAACTACGTATGTTGTTATGCGATTTGACCGATAAAGATCTTCGTAGAATATGTAGGAACCAATATGGGCATCCAGGTCCAGCTATTGGTTATTGACCGAGAATGGTTTTAGGTCATGTCTACATAGTTCTCGAACCGTAGGGTCCGCATGTAACGTTTGATGGCAGTTTTATTATGAGTTTATAAGTTTTGATGTACGAAGTTTGTTTGGAGTCCGGATGTGATTATGGACATGACGAGGAGTCTCGGAATGGTCGAGACATAAAGATTGATATATTGGAAGCCTATGTTTGGACATCGGAATGGTTCCGGTGAAATCAGCATTTCTACCGATGCAGGAGGTTACGGAACCCCAGGGGTTAATGGGCCTACATGGGCCAAGAGGGAGAAGAGGGAAGGAGCCAGGAGGGGCGCGCCCCTCCCCCTCCTAGTCCGAATAGGACAAGGGAAGGGGGGCGGCGCCCCCCCCCTTTCCTTCCCTCTTCCTCCTCTTTCCCCCTTCTCCTACTCCTACTTGGAAAGAGGAGTCCTACTCCCGGTGGGAGTAGGACTCCCCCCTGGCGCGCCCTCTGGGCGGCCGCCTCCTTCCCTTGGCTCCTTTATATCACGGGGCAAGGGGCACCCTAGAACACACAAGTTGATCTACAGATCGTTCCTTAGCCGTGTGCGGTGCCCCCTTCCACCATATTCCACTTCGGTCATATCGTCGCGGAGTTTAGGCGAAGCCCTGTGCCGGTAGAACATCATCATCGTCACCACGTCGTCGTGTTGACGGAACTCATCTCCGGAGCCTTTGCTGGATCAGAGGGCCGGAGATCGTCATCGAGCTGAACGTGTGCTGAACTCGGAGGCCCCCGTACGTTCGGTGCTTGGATCGGTCGGATCGTGAAGACGTACGACTACATCAACCGCGTTGTGCTAACGCTTCCGCTTACGGTCTACAAGGGTACGTGGACATCGACTCTCCCCTCTCGTTGCTATGCAATCACCATGATCTTGCGTGTGCGTAGGAATTTTTTTGAAATTTCTACGTTCCCCAACAGTGGCATCCGAGCCTAGGTTTTATGCGTTGATGTTATATGCACGAGTAGAACACAAGTGAGTTGTAGGCGATACAAGTCATACTGCTTACCAGCATGTCATACTTTGGTTCGGCGGTATTGTGAGATGAACCGGTCCGGACCGACATTACGCGTACGCTTACGCGAGACTGGTTTCACCGTTACGAGCACGCGTGCTTAAAGGTGACTGGCGGGTGTCTGTCTCTCTCACTTTAGCTGAATCGAGTGTGGCTACGCCCGGTCCTTGCGAAGGTTAAAACAGCACCAACTTGCCGAACTATCGTTGTGGTTTTTGATGCGTAGGTAAGAACGGTTCTTGCTAAGCCCGTAGCAGCCACGTAAAATTTGCAACAACAAAGTAGAGGACGTCTAACTTGTTTTTGCAGGGCATGTTGTGATGTGATATGGCCAAGGCGTGATGCTATATTTTATTGTATGAGATGATCATGTTTTGTAACCGAAGTTATCGGCAATGGCGAGGAGCCGTATGGTTGTCGCTTTATTGTATGAAATGCAACGCCTGTAATTGCTTTACTTTATCACTAAGCGATAGCGATAATCGTAGAAGCAATAGATGGCGTAAACGACAACGATGCTACGATGGAGATCAAGGTGTCGCGCGGTGGCGATGGTGATCACGACGGTGCTTTGGAGATGGAGATCACAAGCACAAGATGATGATGGCCATATCATATCACTTATATTGATTGCATGTGATGTTTATCCTTTATGCATCTTATCTTGCTTTGATTGACGGTAGCATTTTAAGATGATCTCTCGCTAATTATCAAGAAGTGTTCTCCCCGAGTATGCACCGTTGCGAAAGTTCTTCGTGCTGAGACACCACGTGATGATCGGGTGTGATAGGCTCTATGTTCAAATACAACGGGTGCAAAACAGTTGCACACACAGAATACTCAGGTTATACTTGACGAGCCTAGCATATACAAATATGGCCTCGGAACACAGAGACCGAAAGGTCGAGCGTGAATCATATAGTAGATATGATCAACATAGAGATGTTCACCATTGAAACTACTCCATCTCACGTGATGATCAGACATGGTTTAGTTGATTTGGATCACGTGATCACTTAGATGACTAGAGAGATATCTGTCTAAGTGGGAGTTCTTAAGTAATATGATTAATTGAACTTAAATTTATCATGAACTTAGTACTGATAGTATTTTGCTTGTCTATGTTTGTTTGTAGATAGATGGCTCGTCTTTGTTGTTCCGTTGAATTTTAATGCGTTCCTTGAGAAAGCAAAGTTGAAAGATGATGGTAGCAATTACGGATCGGGTCTATAACCCGAGGACTATCCTCATTGCTGCACGAAAAAGTTACGTCTGGAAGCACCGCTGGGTGCGAACTGCTTCTTGATGTGGCCGACGACGTTAAGAACGTCTGGCGAGCAAAGCGATGACTACTCTATAGTTCGATGTGCCATGCTTTACGGCTTAGAACCGGGCCTTCAACGACATTTTGAATGTCATGGAGCATATGAGATGTTCCAGAGTTGAAGTTAATATTTCAAGCTAATGCCGGATTGAGAGATATGAAGTCTCCAATAAGTTCTATAGCTGCAAGATGGAGGAGAATAGTTACATCGGTGAACATATACTCAAAATGTGCAGGTATAATAATCACTTGATTCAACTGGGAGTTAATCTTCACGATGATAGTGTCATTGATGAAATTCTCCAATCACGCCACCAAGCTACAGGAGCTTCGTGATGAACTATAATATGCAAGGGATGAACAAGACTATTCGAGCTCTTCGCAATGCTAAAAGCTGCGGAGGTAGAAATCAGAAGGAGCATCAAGTGTTGATGGTCAACAAGACCACTAGTTTCAAGAAGGGCAAAGGGAAGAAGAAGGGAACTTCAAAAGAGCGGCAAGCAAGTTGCTACTCAAGAGAAGAAACCCAAGTCCGGACCTAAGCCTGAAATTGAGTGCTTCTCTGCAAGCGATGGACCTTTGAAGCGAAACTGCCCCAAGTATTTGGCGGATAAGAAGGATGGCAAAGTGAACAAAGGTATATGTGATATACATGTTATTGATGTGTACCTTACTAATGCTCGCAGATAGCACAGGTATTTGATCTTGGTCTGTTGCTAATATTTGCAACTCGAAACAGGGACTACGGATTAAGTGAAGATTAGCTAAGGACGAGGTGATGATACGCGTGGGAAATGGTTCCAAAGTCGATGTGATCGCGGTCGGCACGCTACCTCTACATCTACCATCGGGATTAGTTTTAGACCTAAATAATTGTTATTTGGTGCCAACATTGAGCATGAACATTATATCTGGATCTTGTTTGATGCGAGACGGTTATTCATTTAAATCAGAGAATAATGGTTGTTCTATTTATATGAGTAATATCTTTTATGGTCATGCACCCTTGAAGAGTGGTCTATTTTATTGAATCTCGATAGTAGTGATACACATATTCATAGTGTTGAAACCAAAAGATGCAGAGTTGATAATGATAGTGCAACTTATTTGTGGCACTGCCATTTAGGTCATATCGGTGTAAAGCGCATGAAGAAACTCCATACTCATGGGCTTTTGGAATCACTTGATTATGAATCAATTGGTACTTGCGAACCGTGCCTTATGGGCAAGATGACAAAACGCCGTTCTCCGGTACTATGGAGAGAGCAACAGATTTGTTGAAAATCATACATACAGATGTATGTGGTCCAATGAATGTTGAGGCTCGTGGCGGATATCGTTATTTTCTCACCTTCACAGATGATTTAAGCAGATATGGGTATATCTACTTAATGAAACACAAGTCTGAAACATTTGAAAAGTTCAAAGAATTTGAGTGAAGTGGAAAATCATCGTAACAAGAAAATAAAGTTTCTACGATCGATCGTGGAGGAGAATATTTGAGTTATGAGTTTGGTCTACACTTGAAACAATGCGGGATAGTCTGCAACTCACGCCACCGAACACCACAACGAAATGGTGTGTCGAGCGTCGAATGTCGTACTTTACTTGATATGGTGCGATCTATGATGTCTCTTCTTGATCTACCGCTATCGTTTTGGGGTTATGCTTTAGAGGCGGCCGCATTCACGTTAAATAGGGCACCATCAAAATCCGTTGAGACGACGCCTTATGATCTGTGGTTTGGCAAGAAACCAAAGTTGTCGTTTCTTAAAGTTTGGGGCTGTGATGCTTATGTGAAGAAACTTCAACCAGATAAGCTCGAACCCAAATCGGAGAAATGTGTCTTCATAGGATACCCAAAGGAGGCTATTGGGTACACCTTCTATCACAGATCTGAGGGCAAGATTTTCGTTGCTAAATTCGGATCCTTTCTAGAGAAGGAGTTTCTCTCGAAAGAAGTGAGTGGGAGGAAAGTAGAACTTGACGAGATAAGCATATCTACTCCCTTATTGGAAAGTAGTTCATCATAAGAACCGGTTCTGTGACAACTACACCAATCGGTGAGGAAGCTAATGATAATGATCATGAAACTTGAACAAGTTTCTCTGAGAACCTCGTGGGTCTACGAGTAAGATCCGCACAGAGTGGTGCGGTAATCCTATTCGGAAGTCATGTTACTTGACCATGATGAACCTACGAACTATGAGGAAGCGATGATGAGCCCAGATTCCATAAAATGGCTAGAGGCCATGAAATCGAGATGGGATCGATGTATGAAAACAAAGTATGGACTTTGGTTGACTTGCCCGATGATCGGCAAGCTATTGAGAATAAATGGATCTTTAAGAAGAAGATTGACGCTGATGGTAATGTAACTGTCTATAAAGCTCGACTTGTTGCGAAAGGTTTTCGACAAGTTCAAGGGGTTAACTACGATGAGACTTTCTCACCCGTAGCGATGCTTAAGTCTGTCCGAATCATGTTAGCTATTGCTGCATTTCATGATTATGAAATTTGGCAAATGGATGTCAAGACTGCATTCTTGAATGGATTTCTAGAAGAACAGTTGTATATGATGCAGCCGGAAGGTTTTGTTGATCCAAAAGGTGCTAACAAAGTGTGCAAGCTCCAGTGTTCCATTTATGGACTGGTGCAAGCATCTCGGAGTTGGAATAAGCGCTTTGATAGTGTGATCAAAGCATATGGTTTTATCTGAGACTTTTGGAGAAGCTTCAGTATTTACAGAGAAAGTGAGTGGGAGCTCTGTAGCATTTCTAATTTTATATGTAGATGACATATTGTTAATTGGAAATGATATAGAATTCTGGATAGCATAAAGGGATACTTGAATAAAAGTTTTTCAATGAAAGACCTTGGAGAAGCTGCTTATATATTGGGCATCAAGATCTATAGAGATAGATCAAGATGCTTAATTGGACTTTCACAAAGCACATACCTTGACAAAATTTTGAAAAAGTTCAAAATGGATCAGGCAAAGAAAGGATTCTTGCACGTGCTACAAGGTGTGAAGTTGAGTCAAACTCAATGCCCGACCACAATGCAGAAGATAGAGAGAAATGAAAGATGTTCCTATGCTTCAGCCATAGGCTCTATCATGTATGCAATGTTGTGTACCGGACTGACGTATGCTTAGCAATAAGCTTGGCGGGAAGGTACCAAAGTAATCGAGTGGATCATTTGGACAGCGGTCAAGAACATCTGAAATACGAAAAGGACTAAGGATATGTTTCTCGTATATGGAGGTGACAAAGAGTTAGTCGTAAAGGTTACGTCGATGCAAGCTTTGACACCGATCCGACGATTCTAAATCGCAAACCGGATCGTGTTTATATTAAGCGGTGGAGCTGTAAGTTGGTGCGATTCTAAACAAAGCGTCGTGGCGGGATCTACATGTGAAGCGGAGTACATAGCTGCATTTGAAGCGGCGAATGAAGGAGTCTGGATGAAGGAGTTCATTTCGATCTAGGTGTCATACCTAGTGCATCGGGACCAATGAAGATCTTCGTGACAATCTTGGTGCAATTGCCTTGGCAAAGGAATCCAGATTTCACAAGAGGACCAAGCACATCAAGAGGCGCTTCAATTCCATTCGGGACCAAGTCCAAGTGGGAGACATAGAGATTTGCAAGATACATACGGATCTGAATGTTGCAGACCCGTTGACTAAGCCTCTCTCACGAGCAAAGCATGATCAGCACCAAGACTCCATGGGTGTTAGAATCATTACTATGTAATCTAGATTATTGACTCTAGTGCAAGTGGGAGACTGAAGGAAATATGCCCTAGAGGCAATAATAAAGTTATTATTTATTTCCTCATATCATGATAAATGTTTATTATTTATGCTAGAATTGTATTAACCGGAAACATGATACATGTGTGAATACATAGACAAACATATAGTCACTAGTATGCCTCTACTTGACTAGCTCATTAATCAAAGATGGTTATGTTTCCTGACCATAGACATGTGTTGTCATTTGATTAATGGGATCACATCATTAGGAGAATGATGTGATTGACATGACCCATCCGTTAGCTTAGCACTTGATCGTTTAGTATTCGCTATTGCTTTCTTCATGACTTATACATGTTCCTGTAATTATGAGAATTATGCAACTCCGTTTACGGAGGAACACTTTGGGTACTACCAAACGTCACAACGTAATCGGGTGATTATAAAGGAGTACTACAGGTGTCTCCAAAGGTACATGTTGAGTTGGCGTATTTGAGATTAGGTTTTGTCACTCCGATTGTCGGAGAGGTATCTCTGGGCCCTCTCGGTAATACTCATCACTTAAGCCTTGCAAGCATTATAACTAATGAGTTAGTTATGAGATGACGTATTCTGAGCGAGTAAAGAGACTTGCGGTAATGAGATTGAACTAGGTATTGGATACCGACGATCAAATCTCGGGCAAGTAACATACCGATGACAAAGGGAACTACGTATGTTGTTATGCGGTTTGACCGATAAAGATCTTCGTAGAATATGTAGGAACCAATATGGGCATCCAGGTCCAGCTATTGGTTATTGACCGAGAATGGTTTTAGGTCATGTCTACATAGTTCTCGAACCCGTAGGGTCCGCATGCTTAACGTTTCGATGACAGTTTTATTATGAGTTTATAAGTTTTGATGTACCGAAGTTTGTTTGGAGTCCCGGATGTGATTATGGACATGACGAGGAGTCTCGGAATGGTCGAGACATAAAGATTGATATATTGGAAGCCTATGTTTGGACATCGGAATGGTTCCGGGTGAAATCAGCATTTTACCGGAGTACCGGGAGGTTACCGGAACCCCCCCGGGGGGTTAATGGGCCTACATGGGCCAAGAGGGAGAAGAGGGAAGGAGCCAGGAGGGGGCCGCGCACCCCTCCCCCTCCTAGTCCGAATAGGACAAGGGAAAGGGGGCGGCGCCCCCCCCCCTTTCCTTCCCCTCTTCCTCCTCTTTCCCCCTTTCTCCTACTCCTACTTGGAAAGAGGGAGTCCTACTCCCGGTGGGAGTAGGACTCTCCCCCTTGGCGCGCCCTCTAGGCCGGCCGCCTCCTTCCCCTTGGCTCCTTTATATACGGGGGCAAGGGGGCACCCTAGAACACACAAGTTGATCTACAGATCGTTCCTTAGCCGTGTGCGGTGCCCCCTTCCACCATATTCCACTTCGGTCATATCGTCGCGGAGTTTAGGCGAAGCCCTGCGCCGGTAGAACATCATCATTGTCACCACGATCGTCTTGTGGAACTCATCTCCGGAGCCTTTGCTGGATCGGAGGGCGGAGATCGTCATCGAGTGAATGTGTCTTGAACTCGGAGGCCCGTCGTTCGGTGCTTGGATCGGTCGGATCGTGAAGATGTCGACTACATCAACGCGTTGTGCTAACGCTTCGCTTACGGTCTCACGAGTGCGTGGACATACACTCTCCCCTCTCGTTGCTATGCCATCACCATGATCTTGCGTGTGCGTAGGAAATTTTTTGAAATTTCTACGTTCCCCAACATGAACATCCCCAACAATAAGAATATCATACTTTTTCTTGATAGTAGGAAGAGGAAATTCAAAACCTCCAATAATGATAGTTGGAATTTTTCCAATAGAATTGATGCTATGAACTTGAGGTTATTTCCTCGGAAAGTGTACCGTATGCTCGTTACCATTAACATGAAAAGTGACATTGCCTTTGTTGCAATCAATAACAGCCCTTGTAGTATTCAAAAAGGGTCTACCAAGGATAATCGACATACTAGTCCTTCGGAATATCAAGAATAACAAAGTCCATTAAGATAGTGACATTTGCAACCACAACAAGCACATCCTCACAAATACCGACAGGTATAGCAGTTGATTTATCGGCCATTTGCAAAGATATTTCAGTAGGTGTCAACTTACTCAAGTCAAGTCTATGATATAAAGATAAAGGCATAACACTAACACCTACTCCAAGATCACATAAAGTAGTTTTAACATAATTTCTTTTAATGGAGCATGGTATGGTTGGTACCCCTGGGTCTCCAAGTTTCTTTGGTATTCCACCCTTAAAAGTGTAATTAGCAAGCATGGTGGAAATTTCAGCTTCCGGTATCTTCTTTTATTTGTAATGATATCCTTCATATACTTAGCATAGGGATTTAATTTAAGCATATCAGTTAAGCGCATACGTAAGAAGATAGGTCTAATCATTTCAGCAAAGCGCTCAAAATCCTCATCATCCTTTGTCTTGGATGGTTTAGGAGGAAAGGGCATGGGTTTCTGAATCCAAGGTTCTCTTTCTCTACCGTGCTTCCTAGCAACAAAATCTCTTTTATCATAATGTTGATTCTTTGATTGTGGGTTATCAAGATCAACAGCAGGTTCAATCTCTACTTCATTATTTTTGCTAGGTTGAGCATCAACATGAACATTATCATTAACATTATCACTAGGTTCATGTTCATCACCTGATTGTGTTTCAGCGTCAGAAATAGAAATATCATTGGGATTCTCAGGTGTGTCTACAACAGGTTCACTAGAAGCATGCAAAGTCCTATCATTCTTCTTTTTCTTCTTTTTGGAAGAACTAGGTGCCTCTAACTTATTTCTCTGAGAATCTTGCTCGATTCTCTTAGGGTGGCATTCAGGATACAAAGGTTCCTGAGTCATTCTACCAGTTCTAGTAGCCACTCTAACAACAAAGTCATATTTATTATTTAATTCATCAAGCAAATCATTTTGAGCTTTAAGTACTTGCTCAGCTTGAGTAGTAACCATAGAAGCATATTTGCTAATGAGTTTAAGTTCACCTTTAACTCTAGCCATATAATCACTCAAGCGTCCTATCTCGAAAGCATTATTCTTTAATTCTCTACCAACATAAGCATTAAAACTTTCTTGTCTAGCCATAAAGTCATCAAATTTAACTAAGCATGGGCTATGAAATTTAGTAGAGGGAACTTCAGCTTTATCATATCTATAGAGAGAATTTAACTTACTACCTGTGTCAGGTTATCAAGACAATGTGGTTCATCAACAGGCGGTATATTAAGACCATGTATTTCTTCAATAGGTGGTAGACTGTAGCATGGATTAGGCATTTCATTTATCCATGCAATTCATGATTACAACACTTGTGTACTCGCTATTCCTATATTCGGGCATACTATCTTGTGTTTGACGATGTATTCTATATTTATTACCCTCGCGCTAAGATCTATTTAATTTGCATTAGACACGGGAGAAAAGAATTTTCTTGCCCTTGTGCTATTCTCTACTCCCTCCAATCCAAAATAAGTGCCTTAGTTTTGAACTAAGGTTAAACTAATATTAAGTTCAAAACCGTGGCACTTATTATGGATCGGAGGGAACCTTAGTTCAAAACTGCTACTATTATTTTGGATGAAAGGTAGTATATATTATTAAACCTCTTTAGCCTTCTTGATTTTTGGTATTTGCATACTAACAAGGACGAGCAAGGAAATTTCTTCCTATGGTTACACTTGCACTTTTATTAGAGGGAGAGAGACAAAGGTTGCACGTTTAGATTTGTATGCCAGAGATAGTGGGTCAAGGAGGTAGAAGAAGGAGAAAGAAGAAAACTAATTTTAGCAATAGAAAGGCCGACAATATCATCTAATGCTAGCGGTAAAAAATACGACAATGTCATCTGATGTACATGAGGATCCTACATGTATATGTTAGCCATAACTAGCACATATGCCCGTGCGTTGCAACGGGTAATTGATGTGTCCACTGAAATATCCGTCAGCACAGCCCAACAACATCTGAATTGTGCCCGGCCATGGTCTTCGTCTTTCTGGAGGTTACTCCTCTACAACCTGGCCGTCCCCGCCGACCAAATGATCATGTTAGGACAACCTCCATTTCCACACTGATCGCCAATACTTAGCATTGAGACGGCCACTCGACAACGGAGAACATGAACCCGTGCGTTGGTAAGGGTGCATTGCAAGAGATGCTTTTGTTTGTGTCATGGCAAACGTCGAAGTTCTTCTCCGCTTTTTGCCTCTTTGTGTATCACTATATGATTTACCGAGGAATACTTAGCATTGAGACGACCACTCGACAAGAGAACATGAACCTTTGTAAGGGTGCATTGCAAGAGATGCTTTCGTTTGTGTCATGGCAAACGTCGAAGTTCTTCTCCGCGTTTTGCCTCTTTGTGTATCACTATATGATTTAACGAGGTGCAACATTGAGGGGTAAGGGAATACCCCCGGCGCCGCATGGAGTCCCATTAGTTGGAGACCTCGTCCAACATTGAGGGGTAAGGGAATACGTCGATGTCGGCAACACATATCCTCCCCCGGCGCCCCATTAGTTGGAGACCTCGTCGCCACGTCTTTTTGATATCTTATCTAACCAGGACCGTGCCTTCATCCTCCGCTTATTAATTTTCAACACAGCTCCTTGATGCCCAGCAAACCGGAAGACATATATAAATCGGGAGAATTGGGTGTAAACAGGCAAGGTGGGACAATTCAATAGGTGAGTCAACCTGTTTTTGTACAAACAATAGGATGTAGCCCGATGGTAGGGACGCTGGTTATTTAGAATGAGGCTGTTTGTTCGATTCGTAGCACCAGCACTATTTTTGCTTCAACTGGATAAAAAAAATTGACACACCCCGCATGACCTTTGCTTGTTGTTGGATTTCCTATTCACCGTCATTGCCGATATGGTCACGTATTCACGAGAAACATGATTAATCCCAATGCGATGAGCTTTATGTGCAATTGGTACAACAGTGCTTTTGCTATATCATTTATAACCATTTAGTATTTTGCCACGTAGACCCATGATGACGTGAACTCCTCGTTCTGAGGACACAGTTGAAACTTGAAAGCGCCCCCGTCTCTCTTCCCCTTTCTGGTGACGTGTAGACATTTTTTTGCCCGTGTCGCGCCCCAGGCCGGCAAGGGGGCAAAAACCCAGCCAGCGTTGCCGACCACTTCCTTGTACGCAAGGGGTTGTGGAGCGGTGTTCCGTTCCCGTGCCCATGGTGGTGGAACCCCTCCCCGGTGGGTTCGCTGATGGCTGGGCGACGGCGACTGCGGTGCCGTGGTGGAACCGGATGAGGTCTGGCGTAGCGCAGCTGCCCGTGGAGCGTAAGGCTGGGGCGGCGGATGTGGGTGAGCCCCAAGTTTTCTCATCCGCGAAATCAGTAGTGGCCTGCCTGCTTTGAATTTTCTCTCGATGTAGGTGAGCTTGGCTCTCTCTTCCTTCTTGAAGATTTATTTAGCTCAAGCTTTTCTTTGCAACCTTCCTCTTAGGCTGGGCACACACCCATGGCTCTGAATCTTCGCCTCGTCTTTCTCGTTCCTGATCCTGAAATTCCTTTCGTTTATTGATCCCCATGATGTTGCCTTGATACAAGGAACTTAAAAGCATATATAAATTGGGATGATTTAATGTAAGGGGCCGAGGTGGGACTAATTTGATGAGTAAGTCAATCTTGTTTTTGACCAGAGGACTTGAGTAGCTCAGTTGGCTGCTGGTCCGAGAAAGAGACTGGTCGTGAGTTCGAACCTCACATCCCTCTAGCAACATCTTTTTTTAAACAAAATTAGGGCTGGCCCAGTACGGGCCATATGGTGACTGGCGATGGTCGAACCTACGGTGCCTCTCCCAGTCTAGCAAGGGACGACGACGGATGAAACCAAAGGCCGACAAAATTACGGTAACTCTTTAGTGCGTACAAATTAGTACCACCTCGTTTATACTATAATTTTGTCCATACAAATTGTAAAAGCGTATTATGACATAGAAGAAAGCGCATTGTGACGCTGAACCCGGAGACCCAATCCGTGCTTTATTATTAGGGAGAGATTAATATTGAGCCAACAGAATATGTATGGCCCTGTGCAACGCACGGGCACTTATCTAGTGTTTTCTATACTAGTTTTTTTTCGTTTTACTGTTCTTTTCAAAAAAATCATTTTTTCTTTTTCTTTTTCGTTTTTTCCCTTTTTTCCTATTTTCTTCTTCTTCACTTTTTGATTATTTTGGCATTTTCTTATTTCAAATTTGTTGACAACTTGTTTTGTTCATTGAATTCAAAAAATGTTCAACCATGCAAAAAAAGTTCATCGAATTCAATTTTTTGTTCATCAGACTAAAAAAATGTTCATAAAAATTCAAAAGTTGTTCATCAAACTAAAAAAATCTTCATCATTTTATTTTATTTTATTTTACTTTTTGTTCATCAGATTCAAAAAATATTAATCACATTCAAAATTTGTTTACTCAATTAAAAATTTGTTCATCATTTTTTTCAAAAAAATGTTCATAGAATGCAAATTTTGGTCATTATTTTCTCTAACACAAATTTTGTTCTTGAAACTAAAAAATGTTCATCAAATGCCAAATTTTTTCATCGATGTTCAAAATATGTGCATCAAATTCAAAAAAAATTCATTCCTTTGGAATGATGAACATTTTTTTACAAATATGTGAACATCTTTCGAATTCACAAGCATTTTTTTGAACCATGAACATTATCTTAAATTCAAGAAAATTTTCTATAATCATGAACATTTTTTTTGCAAATTCGGGAACATTTCGCGAATGTATGAACTTTTTTTGAAATCATGAACATTTTTCTAGAATTGGTGAACATTTTAAAATTTATGAACAGTTTTTCTAATCATGAAATTTTTTTACAAATCTGTGAACATTTCGTGAATGCATGAACCTTTTTTTTGAAATCATGAACCTTTTTTAAAATTCGTGAACATTTTTTGAATTCCCGGGTATCTTTTGAAACAATGATTTTTTTTCAAAATCATGATTGTTTTTTTTTTCAAAATTAGCAACTTTTACTGACATTTAGAAGCTGTTGATATCCTGAATTATTGAAAAAAAAACACGCAAAGGAAAAGATGAAAAAAAACAGGCGGTGTGCCGGCTGCACATGGGCCGGCCCAGAAGTGCGGGAAAGGGGTGTGCGCCCGCCTGCGTTCTCAGCGCGTGGTGCGACATATAGGTGCTCCCTCCATATACGAGGAAAACCCTATTCGCCGCTCGCTGCGGCAAAGTGTCGGGGATTCGCACAGGGGCATGCATGCTTGGGACAGGAGATGGGCCGGCCAAGTTCGAGCTTTACACAGTACGCCTAAATCTGAATCCAGTTTTTTCCTGTGTATTCTGTTTTTCCCGTTTTTCTTTTCCTTTCTTCTTCTTCTTTTTCTGTTTCTCCTTTTATTTTTCCTTTGTTTTCTAGTTTTCTTTTTTTTTCTTCTTCTTTTCGTTTTTAGTTATTTCTGTTTCTTTTTTCTTTTTGCAATTTTTCTGTTTGTTTTCTTTCTTTCTTTTTTTTCTTCTTCCTTTCCTTTTCTTCTTTTTTTATAAAAAGAATTTCAAAATATTCCAATTTTGTTCGTGTTTCCATAAAATGTTGACGTTTCAAAAGAAGTTCTCAAGATTCAAACAATGTTCTCGTTACACAAATAGTTGAAAAGTTTCGAAATGCAGAAATGTACCGGATTTCAATTTTTTGTTCCCGTTTTCATAAAATGTTCGCGCTTTCGAATTTGTTCAGGATTTTTAAAAATTGTTCTCCATTTCAAAATTTGTTCTCAAGATTTAATAAATGTTCGTGCTTCCAAATTTGTTCGGGGTTTTTCAAAATTGTTCTCCATTTTAAATTTAGTTCTCAAGATTAAAAAATGTTCATTCTTTAAAAAATTGTTCGCGCTCCCAAATTTGTTCTCTGTTTTAAAATTTGTTCTCAAGATTCAAAAAATGTTCGTGCATCCAAATTTGTTCTCCGTTTCAAAATTTGTTCTCAAGATTCAGAAAATGTTCGTTCTATAAAATTTGTTCTCCGTTTCAGAAAATGTTTGAAACATTTCAAAAAATGTTTGTCATTAAAAAACATGTTTACAAATTTTTTCTTGTTTCTCGAAATCTTCTGAAATTTTCAAAAACTGCGTGTAATTCAAAAACTATTTCGAAATCTGAATTTTTCGAAAAAATAGTTCGTGTTTTCTAAAATGTGTGCAACAATTGAAAAAATCTGTACGCTACAGCAAATATGATCCTGCAAATCTGTACGTTATACTTTCAGAGTATATTAAAAGTGATTTGCGCAGGTACTTACCGACAACTCCCGGTTGTTGTTGCGGGCGGCCGACTGTTTGCCGCAACGACGGCGCATAGGAGCTCCCCATATACGACGCCCGCGAACGTCAAACACCAGAGCTTTCGCGCAGGGGCAATCCTAATGAGTCGGCCCATTAAGTGGGGCCATTTGCGAGCAGAAAATCTAAAAAAAAAACTGTGCTAGTAGGAAACATGCTCAGAACCACACACAGAAGACCTTGTGTTCCTCACCACTTGAGTTGATGGGTGTAAGTAATTTTTAGGCAGAGCTAAAGTTTGAAAACTAAATGCAGCGGCAGATTAAAAAAATCAGAAAAACTCAGCCATTTGTTGAAAAAAATTATGAACATGTATTTTTTTTTATAAATTGCAAATAATGTTCAGAGTAGTGAACAAATTTCTAAATGCAAACTAAATTTTAAAATTTGAATATTTTTTAAATATACATTGAACAAATTTTTTAATATACACAGAACAGTTTTCTTATACACACTGAACACTTTTCTAATATTGGCTTACTAATACATTGAAAATTTTGGTTATATACGCTGAAACAATATTTAAATACACATTGAGCATTTTTGTGATATACGCTGAACAATTTAAAAATACACGATGAATAATTTAGGATATACGCTGAATAATATTTGAATACACATTGAACATTTTTATGATATATGTGAACAATTCAAAAATTTATACCAAACGTTTTTTAAATTATGTACACCATTTTCTTAATATAGAGTGAACATTTCCTTGAATATACAGTGAACGTTTTTGCATATAATCACGCAACGAAATTTTTATAATATATGCGCAAAAGAAAGAAAATAAAAAAAGGAAAACGGAAAAACATAAAAGTAAAAGAAAAGAAATAAAAATAGAAACAAAATAAAAGGAAGAAATAGAGAAGAGAAGAAAAGGCAGAGCGACTGTCGGCCGTCCCAAACTGCGGCGTCGGCAGCCTAGCTTCAGCTAAGCCACGTCCTTTTGACGCATCAGATATGATCTGGCAAGCGAAACATAGCTCTCGCGTTTGTGGGGTGCTGAACTTGTCACATATTTTTTGTTTCCAAAATACGGGAGGAGCTCCGTGCATCTAAGAGAAATACTCCCTCTGTAAACTAATATAAGAGCGTTTAGATCACAAAAGTAGTGATCTAAACGCTTTTATATTAGTTTACGGAGGGACTAGAAAATTATTTTGTTTGTGATAGAAGGAGAAAAGTTTGTTCAAAGACAGGGTAAAGCAAAAAAAGGAAAGAAAAACATTATATCCGCTAATTAGGCAGTCCCATTGATTATTACTCCGACTTCCCGAGCAGACGTCACATGGCTGTCGAGCAGCACTTGTGCAGTTCCAAAAAAAGTCGGCGCAACATGCGGACGTGCACCCAAAGGAAGACGCACATGGAGGTCGGCAGGTTGCATTGCACACATCTGCACTCCATGGCTGCAACGGGGCTCCGCCCCAAGCCATCTTTACCTATCCTGCCGTCCTGCGCAGCCCCACGGAGAAGCTAAACGGCAAAGGAAAAAAAAGCAACACCCCTGCCACTCCTGCTAATAAGTGAAGAGAGAAGAGAAGCGTAATGAAGGGGGGCACATCACGTGACCGGAACGTTGCCCACTCTTTCTCCAGCCGGAAAGCTCCACGATGGGCCCGAGTCACGTGCCGAGCCACCCACCATTCCCGGCTCTCACACTCGTCTTTCTTTTTCTCGCCATTAAAAAGCTTGACCTACCGGTGAGAAATAAAGTCCGTGGAGTAGCAGGGCAGTAACCACGGAGAAAAGCTGCCGCAGCAACCCAACGAGCGAAGACACTGGCTGGTGCTAACGAGAACCAGCAGACCGAACGCGCATGCTCTCTCAGTACTGTAGCTAGTGGCACTCGAGCTTCCTGCATGACCGGCAGTAACACCACTCAGATTTTGCCAAGGAAAAAATTCAGTCAATTTGATGATTTTTGTAGGAAGCAGAGACAAATCCTGACACTTGAAGAATAATCCGTGAAACTCTGGTAGAGTTTGGCCGTTCGTTCGATTAACAATTTAGCGTTATTTATGAAGTTCTTGAGAAATTATACCACAATTCAGCGTTGGATTGGCCACGATGGCAATTGTACCAACAGGAACTTGATATTCATCACTCGTAGTAGAACTTGGAAGGGAGGTAGATACCAACAAATTAATTAACAAAAAGATGCAAATATATGGAGAGAGAAAAAAAGAAGGCGAAAAGTGAAGAAAAGGAGGCCTGAGAATTTTGCAAAGGGATCTAAGCTAGCTAGCTAGGCTGCGTGCAGGCGCGCGATGATGCACGGCTAACTAGCTAGGAGTACATCCGTACGGCCGGCTCAAGCGATCAACATATGCCGTAGTCATGGAACATGAGCTCCGGCTTCACCGTCACCCCGGGGCCGGGGCCAGCCGCCGCCGACGCGTCCACACGGTGGCTACCGCGGATGAGAACGAGCTCCTTCTGGCGGCGCAGCTCCATCACCTTGCGGTGAGAGTTGGAGTGCTGCGTCAGCAGGAACGTGGGGCTTGCCGCCGGCCGGTACTCCGGCACCAGCCGACCTGACTTGAACCGCACGCCGCACGCGTTGCACAGCGTCTTGGGCCCCAGGGGCCCCGTTCGCCACTGCGGCGTCTTCTCCGACGCGCAGTGCGTGCAGCGCCGCACGCCGCCCTCCACCAGGCCCACCTCCCCGCCGGCAACGGGTCCCTGCTTCTTGCCGCGACTGCCGCAGTTGGAGCCGCTAGGTCGTGCCGTCGTTGAGGACGGGAAGTCAGACGAGGAACACGAGGACGAGGGCGATGGCTGCGAAGGCGGGCGCGGCATGAGGGAGTGCCATGCGGCGGCGGCCGCGGCGCTCGCGCGCGACCGCTTGCTTCGCGCTCCGCGGCCTGGCACCGCTGTGACGCAGCTGTCTTGACCAGCCGAGCTGCCACCGCCGTTGTTCGCGGCGTTAGCCGCCGCCATTGCCGCATGCGCGGCCGATGAGTAATTCGGCATGTCCGAGTAGGAGTCGTCCACGAACTTGGATAGCCATTCGAGCTCCGCGGCTTCCTCGCTCTGAAACGCATAAATACATATACATTAAGGTAAGGTCAGCAGTTCGATGACCACGAGTGTCAGAATGCACACGATTTAACGATCATGCGTGCATGTATGCACAATTTCATCTGTAAGGGCCACGCGTTCGTCAATTATGCGGTGCTTACGGGTATGTAGAACTCGTCGGCGAAGGAGAGCATGGACGTCTGGTGATCGGACGACGTGGCGGACGGGGTGGTGGCCGACAGCTCGCCCACGCCGGCGCCGAGGTGGTGATGGTGGTGGAGTCCGTTCTCCGGCGCGGCGGGGAAGAAGTCGTGGGCGCCCGCGGTGGGGAAGTCCAGAAGCTCATCCACGCGCATGCTGGCGTCGCGCATGGGCTGCATCCCGTAGAAATGGAGAGCAGCCGCGGAGTAGCCGCCGGCCTGGTGGCCCATCGGCGCGGCGTGGACGTTGGAGGCGTTGTGGTACGAGCCCATTCCCATGCCGAGCTCCACGCCCATGGCCATTTCCCACTCCGACGCCATTCCAGCCCCCAGGAGAGCAGCAAGCTTGTGTACTGCGTACTTAAAGAACACTGGCACTGGCCGTTCCAGTACGAGCTAAGCTAGCAGTGAGGAGTGTGAGTGTGCGAGAAGGTTTATAAAGTGATGCGAACGAGAGAGGAGGTGAGCTGGGTGGGGAAGAAATAGTGCGCGCTGGGTTTTGAAGAGCGAGCTGCAATCAGTCGCCAGTAGCAGGAAGGGCAGTTGCGAGATAATTTAATGGGGAGAAGGACAGAAGAGAGAGAGAGAGTCCCGAGAGTTTAAGGTGGTGCGATTAGGGGGAGTACAGGATTAGCGTGCGGAGGGGAGCGGAAGCTGGTCTGCTACAGCGTACCCCAGCACAGGTGCAGGGCCAACGTGCCCACCCAAACTCTCTCTGTATGCACACTCATGTGCGCGCCAGACTACATGCGTCTCTTTCTCATCTAGTCCTGGCCATGGGCAGCCCGGCCTGGCTCGACCTGGCACGAAAAAGCCCGGTCCAGCCCGACGCTGCGCCCGGGTCGGGCCTGGGCCTAGGTTTTGAGCCCGAAGACCGGGCCGGGCCTGGGCCCACAAATTTTGCGCTTTACCAAAGAGACCCGACGGGCTTTTGTAGTGGCGGGCCGGGTTTGAGCCTGAAAAGTAGGCTGACCAGTAAGCGGCAGACTCAGATCGAAGTTTTCTACCTCGGGCTTGGTCAGGCCCGGCCCGAAGCCTGGCCCGGCCCGACGGATGGCCGGGTATACTCTCACCCTTTCATTCTCGGCATAGCAACCCTTTAACGCCAATTCTAACCGATCCTTTATCCGGCCGTAAAAAGGATAAATTCGGTTATCCTCCATTGTGTCGCACCTAACTGATCCCTTAAACAGAATAGAGCAGGATAATTTATCCTCCTCACTGAAAACCCCCTTGAGATGTCCTCACCGTGCCCGCGGCTAAGTAAAAGGAGTGCCCCCTCTCTCCCGCCATTGCGCCGGCTCCATCCCGCTACAGCCGCCACTAATGACCGCCCCTCCTCTCGGAATGGATAGCCAGGACCCTTCAGCCACCCCACCGGCTTGTCGCTGTTGGAAACAAACCCCGCGCCGAAGATAAGCTTGGGGATAGAAAAGTCCATTGGGTTCAAGCTTCGGCTCCAATCGCGATAAAGGCCGCCGGGATGGCGGCGGCCCGCCACCCTCCCAACAAAGCCAGAAGAGCTTGAAAACCAACGGCGGCAGCATCGCCCCTCGCCGAGGAGGCCGCAGAGAAGAACAAAAAGGCCACAATGGCGCCCCCTCCATGGCCGGCGCCTCGTGCAGCGTCTCCAGCAACACCCTTGGCCAATGCTCTAGCGCATCCGGTGGCGGCAGCTGATATCTACTACACAACCTTTTTTTTGTAGACATTGTTGGCCTCCAAGTGCAGAGGTTTGTAGGACCGTAGCAAATTTCCCTCAAGTGGATGACCTAACGTTTATCAATCTGTGGGAGGTGTAGGATGAAGATGGTCTCTCTCAAACAACCCTGCAACCAAATAACAAAGAGTCTCTTGTGTCCCCAACACACCCAATACAATGGTAAATTGTATAGGTGCACTAGTTCAGCGAAGAGATGGTGATACAAGTGCAATATGGATGGTAGATATAGGTATCTGTAATCTGAAAATATAAAAACAGCAAGGTATCAAGTGGTAAAAGTGAGCGTAAATGATATTGCGATGCTAGGAAATAAGGCCTAGGGTTCATACTTTCACTAGTGCAAGTTCTCTCAACAATAATAACATAATTGGATCATATAACTATCCCTCAACATGCAACAAAGAGTCACTCCAAAGTCACTAATAGTGGAGAACAAACGAAGAGATTATGGTAGGGTACGAAACCACCTCAAAGTTATTCTTTCTGCTCGGTCTATTCAAGAGTCCGTAATAAAATAACACGAAGCTATTCTTTCCGTTTGATCTATCATAGAGTTCGTACTAGAATAACACCTTAAGACACAAATCAACCAAAACCCTATTGTCACCTAGATACTCCATTGTCACCTCAAGTATCCATGGGCATGATTATATGATATGCATCACACAATCTCAGATTCAACTATTCAACCAACACAAAGTATTTCAAAGAGTGCCCCAAAGTTTCTACCGGAGAGTCAAGACAAAAACGTGTGCCAACCCCTATGCATAAGTTCATTGAATCCGCAAGTTGATCATCAAAACATACATCAAGTAGATCACGTGAATATCCCGTTGTCTCCACAGATAAGCACGGCAAGACATACATCAAGTGTTCTCAAATCCTTAAAGACTCAATCCTATATGATAACTTCAAAGGGAAAACTCAATCCATTACAAGAGAGTAGAGGGGGAGAAACATCATAAGATCCAACTATAATAGCAAAGCTCACGGTACATCAAGAGAGTATCACAGAGAGAACACGAGAGAGAGAGAGAGAGAGAGAGATCAAACACATAGCTACTGGTACATACCCTCGGCCCCGAGGGTGAACTACTCCCTCCTCATCATGGAGAGCGCCGGGATGATGAAGATGGCCACCGGTGATGGATTCGCCTTCCGGCAGGGTGCCAGAACGGGCTCCCGAGAGGTTTTTGGTGGCTACAGAGGCTCGCGGCGGCAGAACTCCCGATCTATTCAGCTCCTCGATGTTTTTAGGGTATATGGAGATATATAGGCAAAAGAAGTCTTGGGGTCATGAAATTCAACAAGGACTTTGATGCTGATATTGTGGCCCAATTCTATGCCACGGTTCACCTTGGGACTGATGAGGACAGGACACTCACCTGGATGACAAATGGCAAGTTGCTTTCCGTCAAGTGGAGAGCGTTTATGCAGTTGATTGGGGTGCAAGATCTTGGACTTGAGTCTCCTGTTGGCTTTCGCCCTCACGCCCGCGCCCATTGCACCCACAAGCAAGCTCTCTAGCCCTACTGCACTCTGAAGGTCAACCAGGAGACAAAGAAGGAAACCTATGAGCTGCCTGCCTATCTGGATATCCTTCACCGCATCTTCAAAGAGACTCTTCTCCCTCGCATTGGGAATCTGGACCAGGTTCACTCTTATCTTGTGGACATGCTTCTTTTCTGCCAGCGTGAGAAGGAAAATCCCACCGGAGAGTCTTTGGATATTTCTCATGTGATGAGGTCTGAGCTGTTGTCTGCTATCTCCGAGCGCAAGTGCCCGATCTATGGTCCCTTCACCATGCTTTGCTCATTGAGAAAGCACAGGATCATATATATCCTAATGTGCCACTAGAGTGTGGAGAGTTGATCTCCCATGATGTCAAGCGTCCGAGGAAGAAGGATAATCGGGGCACTCGGGCCCCTAAGACTGGAGTCCTTCGCTGCACTCTTGCCATGGAGACAGAGGAGGAGCTGCG